>CM073427.1:104651301-105897448 GCA_037114965.1 Monochamus alternatus
GAGTAGTTACTTTGATTTATTATTGCAATTCAGACATTTATTTGGATATGGCCTACTACAACCAGTATTACTTTTTTTATATAGATATTTCATTTATGTGCAATAACTGTATTTATTAAACAAGTAATAATGGGGAAGTTGCATAAATTTTATATTGGTTTGATGTATTACAGGGTAATCTTGAAAACATATTGAAAAGTCAGAATATGTGTATGGTGGCAATAATCACATAACTCAATATAAAGATAACCACGGGGCCGAAATGCGATATTATTGGCGTGAACATCTGTTTATTAACTGCGGTTTTACTTTCGTAGACGACTTTGATACATAATTATGCAAAAATTAAATATGAACTCCAGTAATTTACATAAACTGTATGTTCAGGCGGTTAAAATGTTGTTGCCCATCTTTACGGGATGGGCAAATGTAATACTGTATTCTGATTTAGTGGCATTCAACTGACGGCCTGACGGCCGCGTTGGACAATTTCACATACCGTGCAATAAAGACTTACTTTTTGTACTTGTTGCATAAATAACTATTATGTACACAGGTTGTATTGACGCATCATGTCCTGCTTAGATTTTATGAATAAAGATTATAGTAATGTGACAATAATTCTTTAGAAATCATAGACTCGATGTTAGCAGTTAAAGGTTAAATATTGTACGTACCTAAATCCTGAAAGTCACAAACATTAAAAAATCTAGTTATTGCTTTCTCAAAACTTAGATGGATTTATTCCACTTTATATAGCTAATGTAACAATGTATAACAAATAAACGCATTTTCCTAGAGTATTACAAGATGGAACACATCATAAAAACACTTGGTAGTAGCCACCGCAAGTTCAATTGGATCTTCACTCTTGGACAAACAAGTATTCATCATTTCTTCTGCTTTGCCGTTTAAAACTTCGGATACTTTTGTTTTGAAAACGTCATGTACGACTTTTCCAGAATCGTCTATGTAGCCGATTTGCTGTGACACGCAAAACACGTGCTTTCTGAAGTCGGAATTGTCTGAAAAGTCTCCCTTGCGGGCTTTTTCTAGAAGCACGGGGTCAACGTTGAACTTCTTCAAACAGACCTCTCTGTGGTTGCTGACACGTTTGGCATGCTCTTCGTCGAGCTGAACGTCGGCCTGTGTAATAAGTTGTGGATTAGATAACCAAAAAAATAAATAACTGAAGCAAAAATACAAAAACAACATAGAGAAATTTTAAAAAAATGTTTATGAAAGGAACAACAGAAAGAGTGGTACCCTCCCGTAAGACAAAGGATGATTCATTAAATGCAATAAAAGAAAAACGATCATTTAGACCTACATTTTAAATAAATGGTGTTGGTTTTGAGATACAGTACATGGTACATTATGTTAAAATACAGCTTAAGACGGGTTTTGACTTGTCAGTTTCTATGATACATTTGTGTTATTATTTGAGAATACATAATTTTATGTCAAATCTCAAATTATGTTGCGTTATAATTCTGGGCGGCACAATTTATATTGCGGCTACATGTAAAATTAAAATGAAAAAGGAAAAGTGGCGAATCTATTACTTTCCATAAGGTCCCAAAGAAATCTTAATTAATAAAAGAGCTGAATAGAAGATGCTAAAGTGTATTCAAAAAGACACTTTTTATCCAGAAAAACATGAATTTGCAATAAGCATTTTTATACAGAACTAGTTTTGCATACTTTTCTCGCAAATTATCCGAATTCGAGTATCGCGTGTAACATACAGGGTGACCCAAAATAGAAGGCCATACCATTAACCACATATTCTTTGGAGAACAATAATGTGGTTTTCCTTATGCCATGTTTTATTTGGGCGCCCCTGTTTCAATATACAGAGTGTTAAAGTTACATTTTAAAAAATTATTTTTGTTTATAATCCCCTAGGGTGATAATAATTAATTAATAATTTTGTAATTTTGGTGAAAAAGATAGAAGGGCCAATGGAGGTAACTGAGGAATGCAGTACCCTTTATCCCCTCCATTATTTCTAAGTACGCCTATGCAACTTTTTCAAAATCAGAAGTTTTTGCGGGCGAGAAATTCAAATTTGTTTCTAATTTTGAGTAGAGGGAATCACTTATGGAATATCATGTTTCTTTTAAATGGCAGAACTTTTTTGCTGCTCAGTGTACCCATTTGACTATTGAAACAATCGATTCTCCTATCTATTATATCTGAAAAAGGTATATCTTGTTAAAATCGTTAGGAGTAACAGAAATAATCCTATTTCTACTGAAAATGCAGCAAAATGTTATTTGAAAAAGTTGTTCATAACGGTAAATTATGGAGGCGTGCAGAATTTCAGAAAGATCGGCCTGTTTTGATAAAATCTTTGTGTTTTGTTGAAAAATGGTTTCACCAAACGTCTCCGATCTTCTTAAAATTTTGCACGTCTCCACAACCATTCTAAACAACTTTTTTGAGTAACATTTTGCTGTATTTTTAGCAGAAAGGGCACTTTGCCTGAAACCAAAACAGTTTTTACTCGGTGCGCTGAGCATTTCAAATAGAACTCATTCAAAAATGGATACTCCTACCGACATCAGCAAGGTATAACTTTTTCTAATAAAACAGGTAGGACAATCTATTGTTTCAATAGTCAAATGGATACACTAAGCTGCAAAAAAGTTCTGTCATTTAAAAGAAACATGGCGCCCTCTACTAGCAACGTCAAAATTAGAAAACCATTTGAATTTCTCGCTCGCAAAACCCCCGAATTACATTTATATAAATTTTATGTAAATATTTAGATTTCTTAAAAAGTTATTTGACACCTTGTATTTTTTTTATTATGCGACTTAGGATATAGGAATGTTAGGTTAAATCGATTTATTTTCACATAAGGAATCTGTGGTCTTATTTTTGCTACTTTATTTAAAAACACCATGTATATTAAAAATGCGGTATAGTATTGTTGAATAGATTTATTGCAAAATAAACGTGTACCTGTCTAGAAAGTAGTTAAATATTTAGATGTCAATAAAATGTTTAGTTTTTAATAATTACGAGTACTTCTATAGTTGGCAAACATTTTTAACATTCCGCAGTATTTCGAAAAAATGATGGAACCACAATTTATATTTATATCTTTCTTTTTCTTTAATATTCTATCACCTCCACAATTTATGGTTTGTTACTGTAAAATACTGCACTGTAGATATATATTTTAAGAAATTACAATACATTAAAATTATATTCAAAATTATCTGCCCTAGAATATGCTACCTAGGATATGATATTTTAAAAAAAAATTACCTGTATAGAAACAACACTGGCAACAATAAATATTAATAACTTCATGTCACTGTACTATGTATCTTGAACATAAAACGAAACTTATATGCACACTCTACAAAAAAAATCAAGCAATTAATTTTTTTATGACTAATTAATTCAAGTTCCCTAATGAGAATTACCCAGTCACTTATTATCGCGATTTCAACGTTCTTCCAAAATTACATGCAACTAATGATTCAATAGTTGTATGAGTATGGAAAAAACTATGTGACATTTCATTTCTATTTAATATGTATTTTCTACTTTTATTGCTACTTACATGCTAATATTGTTAAGTTCACTTATAAATAAATCCAGCAGATATTTGCGTCAATGTGACATATTTTATACTCGGACAATAGACGGTTTGAAGCGTGTTCTAACGTAAAACAGTATAGTGTGCATGTAGTAGTAAAACATTCCCAGACTACGATGCAAATTGTAAACAACAGTCATTGAGTCTGGGAATGTGCTTTTACTACGAGGTACACATACTATTTTTTCTGAAATAGCAAACAATATTAATCAATTAATATGAATTAAAATTGTTTTATTAATGCATACCTAACATTTCTTCATGCAATCTATTCCCTTGACTATCACTGTTTATTTGTTATTGTGAAAGAAGTAAATTCGTAATACCTATGTATTAAAATATATTTTAAAAATATTAAAAATAGACAGGTGTCCGAAACACCACCAGAGATAGGAGCAGCTGCAAAAAATGTGACTTTAAATCTATTACCAAATAAATCTATAGAAAACCCGAAAATGTTATGATTACATATTTTTCCGATACATCTACAAAGTTGAAGCCATCTACGTTATGGTCAAATTATGAAACGTTGGGATGAAACAAACGGCTGTAATTTTGCTAAGGAGTTCCTAGAGTACCCCTGCAAGGATACAGCCAAAAAGTACCTGGCTATGTCTACGACAAACCTTCGTCTGGTGACAGGTATTCAAACTGGACACTGCTGGCTATGAAAGCACCTCTATAACATGAGGAAATGTGATCAATAAGAGAATCCGTGTTGGGAGAGCGATGGCCTTCTATGACCTTCATTAGAGAGATCTCCCTGAGCAACATCACCACCTTTTTCTCCTTATTAGGCTGGCTGGCGACTCAGGTGGACTGATCTCCTAATGGGAGGAGGTACAAGGGGTCCAATGGGGCCTAAGTGCCTTAGCCTTTCTTGCTACCCTCCCCTTAATTCTAGAATTCCAGAATGGTCAAATTACTCCATGTTGAGAGTAACACATTTAGTACAAATGAAGACATTGATATATCAAAATATTTGAAATTACGTGTTCTTCTGAGACGTCAAAGTAACTGTAGACGAAAGAAGTCAAATGAACAACTTGAAACCTTTATTACTCAAGCATCAGATAATATATAGAAGGTATAGAAAATATATTGTATGCCGCCCAGAAAATTTTGGGAGATTTAATTGTATTAATGAGTGATGGAAATCTTTAAACATTGCCGAAAGACCGTTGTTTACTAAATAATGCATGCGAGTTGATTTACCTGCGTGTATTTACGAATATTTACTGTATAAAATATAAATTAAAAAAACGCTAAGGTAAAATTAACTTTGCCGGTCTAAGCCGGAAAAGTTATTTTCCCGTACTGGTGGTTGCTTAGAAATAACCAAAATACAAGAATACGGTATTTTGGGGTCTGAAATTGGGCAGAATACTGACAGTATCTGCTCATTATAGACACAATGGGTTTTACAGCTAAAGGCATGTAGTTTATATCATTTCCCAAGAGATTTAAAAAAACAAGACAATGAAAATCGGTGTTTTGGTCTATGTAGCGCTAGTAAGCAGCTGACTCGGAGACCGATTAGCCACAAGCCGCTGTGTCTGACATGGCTCTAATTATTAAATACTTAGATGTATTCTTTTTTGTATACATTTCCTATAAGGCATTAATAATATTGTGCGGAACTAACAACTCTGCGGACCTTAACCGGCGTTGAATTACATTCATACCTATTTTAACCTAAATTTTCTGATTAACTTTTCGATCCATCGAGCCATCTTTTTCGATTATGGCCACATATCCCCGTCTTTCCCACAAAGTGTCGTACCTGACAAAAATTTAGAAGATCAGGTTATGACGGTTTATACGAGGGTATGTTTGCTTATGATAGGAAAGTGTTGTTACTGTATTATACACCAATCAGGAGATCTCGAATTTCTTACAGAGGTTGTATCTAGCAAAGGCTACAAATTTTATATCAGGTAGAGTTGGTGAAAAAGTCCAAAAGTATAACTCTACAGAATCATTGATGTAGTAACTGTATTCGCCGGCCGTGCTTTTGTAAAATTAATCATAATTTTACATGAATTGTAATAACTATATCGTAGTTATACGGATTTTATTGACTTTGAGACACTCCGAAGAGTTGCGATTTCTAACAGATTGCACGTCTCTGTCAGGACGACATAACATAACAGTTATTCTTCAAATACACCATCTGGACAATAACAACTTTGTCACTGGATTCAAAAGATTAAAAAGACAGAGTGCCATAGCTATACTTTGAAACCGCTAAGTAGTGAGCCACATAAGATCACAAAAAAGAAATTTCCTTATGCAGTTGTTAGACATTTGCATTTAAACAGTCACTAAAAAATTATTATTGACCGTACCTACAGGTTCAGCATTTTGGGGTCTGTGATTTTTTTTACTACACTTTACTTTTACTATATTCTGCTTTTGTGGTAGCATGGCAAATTTGGTAACATTCCAGATGTGACGAAAACTGTTTAAATATTATAAATTTTCATATACATTATGAGTCATTAATAAAGGTAATAAAGGTACAGCTTAAGGGCAGATTGTTTACGTTAAAATAAAGCTCCATACGCCTTATTCAATTGTTGCTCCTTTTTATTCTACAGGGTGTTAAAGTTGAAAAAATATTTTTCGATTTTTTGCCATATTTTAAGAACGTATGAACCGATTGTTTTGAAAATTTGTAGTCTCATATTTTTGAGGTGGCAATTATGAATATGCAAACAGTGTTGTGGTCACGACTAGGGAGCGTTTGTTATACTGTACTGTCGATATAAAAATATGTCTAACTTTTTGTATTTTACACTTTTGAATTTTGTAATAAGAAACTACCTTCAATTCTAAATATAAAAGATATACCTGTTACAAATCGATAAACTCCACCGTTCTCAAGAAACAGACGATTTAAGTTTTTGAGATTCAGCGGGAATTAAATTAGCAAATTATTAAGTAGTAGGCATGGAAATAATAAGTAGACAGCTGTCACTACAATATCATATTGTTTTATACTTCATTGATTAGGCAGTAGTATTTTTTTATTGTTATTTTTTATATATAAAATTCTCCATCATTATAATTTTGTGAACATTGACATGAGAAACATGATATGTGTAATATGCCCAAGCAAATGTTTGTGGTCGCCGTGCAACAGCGAGGCACTTGGAATTATATCGGGATAACAGACAACCCGATCATAGACTATTAAAGATATTGTATGACAGATTAAGTGAAACAGGATTAATTCACCCGAAAAGAGACGTTGGAAGGCCGAAAATATTAACAGCGGACCAAGACGATGATGTTTTAGTGCGAAATCACACGTAGAAGCATATGTCTTTCGGTAGCTACTGGCATCAGTCAGTCTTCCGTTAACATAATACTCCACAAAGAAAAATTGTATTCTTATCATTTTACTCCAGTTCAACATTTAACGTCACAAGATCGTCTAGCTAGGTTGCGGTTTGCACAGTTTCTTCGCCAACAACAAAATGATAACCTAACATTTTATAATAAAATTTTACTTACGGTCGGAGCCACATTTATCCGATGAGGTATTTTTAATTTAAGAGAGGTACATTTTCAGCAAGAGTTCTCTATCAATATTTGGTGTGGAATTCTTTCCGATAATATTGTGTGGCCGTTCGTACTAACACGTCTACTTAACGGAGAAACTTTAAATTTTCTGATTAATGACTTGTCACTGCTTCTTGAAGATATTCCTTTAAATTTAGAACTTATGGTTTTCGCATGATGGTGCACCTGCACATTACCCCCGACGAGTAAGAGAATATCTTATGGAAATTTTCCGCACTGGATGCGACGCGGCAGCGAATTTCCTTGACCTGCACGTAACCCTGATTTAAATCCGCTGTATTTTTACTTTTGGGACTATATTACATCTTTACTTTTCAAAGACAACTGTGGGGAAAGATTCAAGAATGGGTTAATACTATCAAGCAACAGTCAGACCAAATTTAAATAAGAGATATCATAATAGTTATATATAAAAATATAAATTTCCAAACAAATTATAACAAAATGTACATTTTTAGAGTAGCATAATCTTTATCATAAAAACACTTGGTAGTCGCCACAGAGCGTTCAGTCGGATCTTCACTCGTTGAAAGATATGCATTAATTATCTCATCTGTATGATCTTTGAATATCCGGGAGATTTTTGAGTTTATCAAGGGAAACATTTCCAGAATAGCCTATGAAGCCAATTTCATGCGCTATGCAGAAGGCGTACTTCCTAAAATCATCGTTATCTGAAAAGTTACCTTTACTAGCCCTTCTTAAAAGCGTGGGGTCCACATTGTAATTCTTAGAACACGATTCTCTGTAGTGGATGACAAGTTCGCCACCATCTTCATCGAGCTGCCTGGCGGCCTGTATGCAAATAATTTTTAAAAATTAAGAATAAAATAAATTAGAAAATACGAAAGAATACAAAAAATAGGTACAGTTTCTAAAATACGGTGCCAAATTAAGCAGTATAACAATATTAATGAAACATTGAACCGTACTGTATATTACGTGATAAAAAAGGTAAACACCTATTAATTATCATTTAACTTTGATAATTTTTGCAGGTTTACTTTTTTCGGTAAAAGTAAAAAATTATTAAATTTTCAGGTTCTGATCAAAATGAGTGTAAGATACAGCCTATTTGAGACTGAAGGTTACTCAAACGAAATTTAAACATATCGGAATATAACGGAAAGAGATGAATGATATAATTTATTTTTGTGCAATGCGATTTTATGCGAAAATGTTAGATTCGGCTATAACTTTGCTACTATAGAATATCAGAAAATTGAACCTTGCATTCCTGCATTAATTTTTTACAAGCATGTTATTTTTTTATCAAAAAGACAGTCGAGCATCGAACTACAAAGATATTAACTTATTTTTTTCTTGAAACACCCAGTATGTTATTATATATTTTTGGTTTCTCTTCCTATATTGATATAAACATGTCATGGGTCATTTTTTATGTTTGGGAGATATTCATGATTAAATATACTAATGTGACAAAGAAAAATAAACACTTACTGCATTATCTAATAAATATATATATAAGTTTTACCTTTCTTTGTCACGTAGTATATCTATTTCACGAAAGAGATACAAACTAACAAAACATATCATTAACCTTTAAAATTGATACGAATTGAATTTACAAAATAAAATTGCCACGGGATGTAATTTATATATTTAAATATGCACATTAAATTCATTATTGAGTCACTTTCCTATAGACTTTGCCCTGCATATTAGTTGTTTTAATTCAGGTTTTTCCTGCACGTTAGACTTTGCTCTTAAAGCATTTGCTAATCAATCTGTAATTATTTTTTACGATCGATGTTTATAGTAGACTGAAGATGTTAATTTAAAGGACTGGTTTTTATTAGAAAATATATCTGAGTAGGTACATGTTACCATATACCATTTAAGGTCCATTTACACACATCAGTGTCAGTTTAGTATCAGTGTTATTTGTGGTGATGCCAGTTTACACATATCCGTCCGTAAAAAGGAGTTAGTAGACGATCAAACAAAGTGATTTATCATTCAGTTGACCAAAATTTCGTACTAGCTCGATAAGCTTTTCGTCCATTCTATGTAATACAAAAATCTGGTCAGTTCGTCAGTAGAATTACAAAAATATCGTCGCCGGCGTATTTAAAAACCACTGAACGGACACTGAAGCAGCACTGACATCACTGATACGGCACTGTGACGGATGTGTATAAACACGCCCATTTAAAATCTAAGCAACAATTTTTTAGGTTTCACTGATACTGATACGGAACTGACACGGCCCTGTTGTGTGTAAATAGACCTTTATTGTTTTATAAATTAAGAGAGAATACACATCCGAGTCTCAAATCAAAATTTTATAAATGCGAAAAAAATTGAATAAGAACTTATTTTAAAAAATGTTCTGAAACCATAGCCGTACTTAAAAAAGAAATTGAAGCGATCCATGGGTACTAAGTTCCCCTTTTCTACCTTCATGCTTTGATATTTTAGACCAAAATTACACACAGTGTCGACATAAGATAAAAATATGTGCCATATTTCAAACAAATAAGTATATCTACTTAAACATTTTATTTTGACATCCTGCATTTTGAATACGGAACTCCAAAATGAAAAGTGACATAAGAAAAGTTATTTCAATCCAAAGAATGTGTGGTTACCGGCTTGATCTAGTAATTTATAACACTCTCTATATTACCGTAAAACCCAATTACCGGCAAACTTTGCTGTAGCTTGCCAAAAATGTAGATGAATTGATGCTCATGTCTGAACCATATATAAGAAGGATATTTCATATGGGTGGCGTCACCTCTTTCACATGTTAGAATTCAGGAAAAAGAACTCGGGGTTAATTGAGCCTAATCGCTCACCAGTTTGGAATAAATTGCTATGAACTGTGAAGTACCCTAAATCTTGAAGGAAAGGGCTGAATTCATATTCGTGACTGTACTATGTAGAAGTTAAGGGTGCTATATTGGCAAATATCTTTGGTACATCATTTTTATTTATACTATTTGAAGCATTTATCAAGGATTGTGTGAGAATATGATAATTTTTCTTTTTGTGTTTCATTTAAGTTATGGTCTAATTGACAGTTGTACCCACAGGCTTGTATTTTTTTATGGTATTCTACATTTCTGCCACGGTGAATATGCAAACATATGACTTCTTTATTAAACCACTTAAATAATATAAAGACCAGGTTATACACATGCACATGCGTATGGTAATTTTTAACTTATTTGTCGAGGAGTAAAATATATGTAAAAATCTGTGAAATCTGTAAAACCATGCTTAAGGTTACATTAGAAATCTTCCGAAATCTGGAAAATCAGCAAAATCATATGTATCAGTAAAAATCAGAAAAATCTTGGGAAATCTTATGAAATTTAATCAAATTATTAAGAATTAATATTAACCTTCGTTTTATAAAGCATTTGATAATCGGTTCAATCGCGTTTGTATATAATTTAATACTTCATTTGGAACCACGATATTGAAAGTAGGAATACTTCAATAATTTTAAGCCTCATTGCAGTGTGACGTCACAAAGTATGTAACTCGCAGGAATTACATTTAATTTAAGTGTTATGTAATGTATTATAATAATCCTTGTGGAACGTATATTTAAGAGTCTAATAATTTGTTTTAAGAAAAGAACAATGGAATTTGGATTATTTCCTTGTTAATTTAATAATTTAATATTTCTTCATCTGAATTCGACAGAAGAATGTTATTTATCAGTTTTGGACCAACTATCGAAATATTTTTCTCTTTACATGTTTTAAATAAACTTCACCAATCGCAAAACAGAATTACTTAAGCTTAATAATTGAGCAACTAATTTCATTTGGTATATGTCATCTGTCAGAAAACTTTTACAAATTTGAATCTTATTAAGTTTAATATTAATCTTGTATAAGTTAGTTTGTATTTGCTTTTATGTGCTGCATGGCATTAAAATATAGTTATATATTTTTTAATGCAAATAAGTAGAGCAGTTATTCAAGTTTAGCTTGATTTAATTAAACCTACATTAGAATCGAAAATGGAAAAAATTTTATTTAATTTTCGATATACCTTTACATGATCTACAAAATAATATTTTTTAATAAATGTAATTAGATGAAAAAAGAAAATATAGAGTGTTTTTCTACTGATTTTATTTTTGACTAAATCACCTTTCCATAAGGTACAATATTACAGGTAAATTTAAGCACCGGTTTCCTTATAACATATAATAATAGTAATAATAAAACAATTAATTAATTAAACTCAGCATATAAAATTTTCCAGTTAGTGCAAGCTCGGTAGGTACTACGAATCATCAAATTCAAATGGAATCTAAGGACATCAAATGGACGAAATTATGCGAAATCAGTAAAATCAAGTGAAATTGGTAGAATAAAGTGAATTCATATCAAATCTGGTCAAGATAAGAGAAATCAAGTAAATCATGAATTCATGTAAAATTTGATTTCGCTGATTTCCATTAAAGTAATAGGGAATCTGAAATTCGGTGTAGAAAATTATTGGAAGTGTTACACTCCTCGTTATTAACATCTTCACACCAGTTAAAATTACTGCTATCTTTGTAATGAAAGCTATAACTTCAGTAAATATAAAACTAAAGCCTCATCTTAAAATATGTATTAGAAAGTATATCTTCTTATATATCTTTTAAGAAGGTTACAATTTTAATATAAAATAGCCGACATATATTTCATCCAATTACTAATAAAGGAAAAAAATGTAACATCATTAATTAACTTTATTAAATAAATTATAACTAATTAATATGAATAATACTGTTAAATCTTTATAAATGAGAATCGTCATTAAATATTGTTTTGTATAGAATTTTGCAGATATTTGTTTATAAATATTTGAATTTGAACTCTAATACTTCCTTCAAATGATTGCATAAAATCGTAAGTCTTATAAACTAACTTTGTTTTGTACAAAAACTATACAAATTAGTACCTGAAGAGAAACAAATCCAAAAGCAATCAATAATAAAAACAACTTCATCTTGAAATTATAATGCACGATACTATATCTCCCTGACAGAAGGAGTACAAACTTATATACTTATTCCCTCTACAAAAGGTTTGTTTTGCTGTCAATTAAATACCTATAAGTGCTTCAATGAGAGTTATTTGCTGTCACAGTTGTTCAAACAGGAATGATCGATCTATGTTTTACTCTTATTGTATTTAGTGTAATTAGATAAATAGCTGTATTCGTTTTATTCACAATTAAACAAAAAATACTAACATAACTTATATTTTTTTCAGTTTCAGTTACAGTATACAGTTGAAAAATGTAGAATTAGGAGGTAGTAAATTCAAAATTAATAGTTTTAAATAATATGCTCTCAGTTTTTGGATCACATAAAATTGATTGATAAAGCGTATCTTTCAAATTTAACCCAATTCCGAAAATTTGTTCCTAATTAAATAAAAGAATTTTTTAAATGGTATTGTGTTAAATATACGTTTGCTAATGACACCAAAGTATCTGTAAAAACTTAAAATTGATATAAAGATGACAGTCTCGAGTCAAACATTGAGAACTAGTTCAGTAATTTATTTAAATATAGCTAAAACCGAGGCTAAAACTGAGTCCTCTCTTCAAACTGTCAGAAATGTTCGATCAATTAAGTTGTGAATGTCTTTTGGAAACATAATGTAACTCAAGATGTAGTAGGTATTTCCGACAGTTTTAAACTAGTTCCTGGTTGTTGTGGAAATAAACCAAATAGAGGTTTTAAAGATCTTTTTCAAAGCTAAAGGTGTAAAAATCAATGTACGCAGAGGTGTCGTACTCTACAAGTATACTTCAATGGTATATGAGCGTATAACTGATGACCATTCTTCGTTTTCTTTCGTAATTTGCAAGTTGCCATTTGTGGTTAAGAAAAAATATGTCTCTTCAAATCTGTATGTATACTTAATAGTTTTTGTCAGGAGTATAGTATATCATTAACGCCATCTGCTATGTATCACCTTCTTGTCTTCTGTACGAAAAGCAAAACTTAATATATATTACATTCAATAACGATACTATATAAGACATACACAGATGCTAGAAGGGCTGTTTACATCAAATAACCCCCGTCAAAACTGTATAAAAGAGAGAGGACAGATGGCGATTCAGTTTAACCTCTTAAATGAATCCATCATCAAATAAATTCATCGATGTTTTAAATAGCTTTGTTGAATTTTGCTGTTCAATTGACATGAATTTTTAGTATGTTAATTTTTCCGAAAACCGAGCACCTTATTTATTGAAAATTAAAAGCTAATTACAGCTGCGAAAACATGCTTGCAAAAGTTATCAAAATATAACTTTTAATTGTGAGCTAGTCAAGACCTCCCCTGACATTAGATACGGCTACAGTTATTCTTTTTTAATTTTACACCCTATATCTAAAGAGATGTGCGTCATATAAAAAAAAAATTTAGAACTGTTTTGGAATGATACCCTGTATACGTAATGTAATTATTCCAGAAAAACAGTAGCTATATACTTAAAGGAAAAACATTTTAAATAAATTAAACAATTATAGTCTCATTATTATTTATGAATGAAATTAAAATGATAAATCAGGTAGATCATAATAATACTTTTTTTCTAAGAAACAACTCTAGGAAATGATTACATACTACATACTTCCGACGTGTTTACATCATTTTATACACTAAAGATGATTTGAATAAATTGGGGGTTGAAGGTACTTATAAAGACGAAAAATAGCAAATAGGAACTAATGATAGTAGGATAATAAAACAAACGTCCGCAAAATATAATAAACAGACAAAAAATTAACAGCTAATATGCTGACCACACGTGCGTAATGTAACAAACTGCATTATCAATAGCTGGCCATAGAAATACACTTTAACGCGTGCACATGAATGTAAAAATAAAATTTGTGTGTCATAGAAATCATAAAATATAGAACGCTAGAAGCCTTTATATGACGCACTCAAAAATAGTCAGACTATGGAGAAACTTAAAACGCATCCATTTAGGAAAAACTTAATGTAAGCTATTAGTTATACTGCAAGGAGATTAACCCAGCATTCAATTGAAACCAAAACGGAATGTTTGCAATTAGACCTTAGAAATCATATGTTGTAAAATTTTCATATTTTGAAATTCAAACGCTTCGAGTTAAAATTTGCAGTACTTGATGACAGATTTGAGCGTATGTACATAAACACGGTAAGTAAGAACGCACAAAGGTTAAATTGTAGGAAATATAGTCAAATTCAAAATTAAGACGTGTGGCAAAAGTCGAAAATATATAAAGAATTTTCAACGGAATTTATAATGATTTATTGAAATCATGCCGCACTATAGAATATACGGGAAGATTTCAAAATCACAGGAATTATTTTCTACCAATTCTGTTAGAAATTTTATGTCATTAAATCGTTTCCTACCTTGTAACCATATCTTTTGCCAAACTATCGTTTTCTTTTGAAGAATTCAACAAAAAAATATAATATCACATCATTCCATAGGCATGTGTCGCATTTTTCTATTTTTATTAATTTAAACCCATAACTAGCACAATACCGAAAAGTGACCACAACACGTCATGCAAAACTGTTAACATTTCGATCGTTCCATCGAGCCACTCAAAACCGTTGTTATCTACCCATAAACACAACGTTTTAATATACGGATTTAGCTGGCCATAAGCTGGCCATAGACATACATTTTAACGAGCGCGCTGCCAGAAGCGAAGTAAAAAGTGCATGTTTATCTACAGTCTCGTTCTAATTTAAACGCTTTGATTTAAAAGTTGCAGTATTTGAAAACTGTTTTGAGCACGTATGCACATAACACGGTACATAAGAACCTACTAATTTTAAATTTCAGGGCTAACCCGCAATATGGAAAATATGGGCCAGTTTTTAAAATCACCGGGATTATTTTCTCCCAAGTAGAAGTTTCATGTCCATATATCATTCCCTATCTTGTATCCATCACTTCTGTCAGACTGCTGTTTTCTTTTGTTAAAGAATTTAACAAAAAGTTATAATAGTACATCGTTGCATAGGTAATGTGTCGTCTTTTTCTACCACAACTCAATATACACGCCATGCAAACAGTTAGCAGTACAACCCAAGGCTATTAAATCATTTTTAATAATCTTGAGTATAACCATTTCATCGTGCCATTTAAAATCGTTGTTATTATATGTATTCCAACACTTTTTGGGATGTGGAGTCCAAATATGCTCCTAAAGCTCTCAGGCTTTAAAGTGTGGTTCAAAAGTGTATGTCTATGATCAGCTAATGAGGCTAAGGAATTAGAAACAAGGTTTATTTAAACCCAAAAAGTCCAATAAAAATTAAGATCACTAAAATATTGCCTTCCTCTTTTCACTCTTGTGGTATAGCACACCATGTGTATACTGTACCATACAGTAAACCGAAGTATTTTGAAATCTTTGAGGTCCTTATGACAAAGACATAGTTTCATAATGTGCTGAAGCGAGAAGCATTGAAAATCAACAACATCCATATAACAAGAATCCTATATGAAAATTTTCGAATGAGGAGAATCTGCTTACATCTGCGAACAAACAAACAACAGTGAGCGTAGCTTAAGAATTACAGGATAAACACATCCCTACGAAACGAGAGCGAAGGAATGATGGGTCTATAACATCTGTAAAAGCGTGTATAGATTTAGTATGGACGAGATTTACTTTAATGACCAATATTTAAGTAATGGTGCATTTTTGGAGGTGTGTTTATTAAGAACAGACCCCTTATTTTTAGAAAATTATTGTATAAAAATCACGTCCATAAAATAGATTCAAATAATTTATGTTTATGTAAGTGCTAGTACTAGTTTTAACAAAGTGAATCATATTACTGGAAATTATAGGAAATTATATTTTACATTAGATAGCTATATAATTCGTCCCAAATTGTCATCGTTAATGGCTTTAATTGAATACATTTTATATACACATACCTTTTGGCTCACTGCATTCCTTAATTTAGATTAATAACGAGTTAGTTGCAATTTTGTATATCGTTTATATGCTGGTGCTATTAAAATTTATATTAAACTTAATCCATACCCTAGCTCGGTATTAGGTCTGCTTTATCCATTGATTTACAGCAACAACTTACCAATCAATATTCTTGATAGTACATGTATCCTATTCGCTGATGATACAACTTTATTGTCGTGAGCTACTAGAGAATTGGGTATTGATAGTTTAAATTCAGTAGAAACTTAGTTTTCAGGCAATAGATTCCTAATGTTTTCAAAACTCAGAAAACAACATTTGCTTCCTATAAAACCACTCTAAATTTGAGATAAAGTTGTTCAGTACTTTGGACACTATCCTGAACCGGACAGCACCCTAGATTTCGACTGTCTCATGAGGAGAGTAGGAGATTAGGAGTAAACTACTAAAATGTATTTTAATTTTTTTCTGTTAACAACTTCATTTCTTATGTGGTACTTAATATGACGCTTATACAATTTACTGAAATTGTACTTTTTTGTATGTGGTTGGTTAAAAAGTTTCTATCCTATCCTATCCTATCCAATCCTATCCTATCCTATCCTATCCTATCCTATCCTATCCTATCCTATCCTATCCTATCCTATCCTATCCTATCCTATCCTATCCTATCCTATCCTATCCTATCCTATCCTATCCTATCCTATCCTATCCTATCCTATCCTATCCTATCCTATCCTATCCTATCCTATCCTATCCTATCCTATCCTATCCTATCCTATCCTATCCTATCCTATCCTATCCTATCCTATCCTATCCTATCCTATCCTATCCTATCCTATCCTATCCTATCCTATCCTATCCTATCCTATCCTATCCTATCCTATCCTATCCTATCCTATCCTATCCTATCCTATCCTATCCTATCCTATCCTATCCTATCCTATCCTATCCTATCCTATCCTATCCTATCCTATCCTATCCTATCCTATCCTATCCTATCCTATCCTATCCTATCTTACCCTACCCTACCCTACCCTACCCGACCCTATCCTTCCAGTTTGTTTGTATTCCAAACTATGTAAAATAAAATAAATCCGAAAATTACAAAATTACCTACTTGTACGTGACTGTCCTCACATATTTTAACGACACCTTTATGTTTTCATACAAACATGAAAAAGACTCGATGTTACACTGTTTTTTTTCTTGTATGCTTTCTGCTCCATTTTAACAAGTAGAATGTGATTTAAGATTTTTTATTTCTGTTAACCTTTTATGCTTGCTACAGACTATGCGTGAATTCGTGATTCGTGATGTGCGATGCGTGTTTTGTAAGATATTCGTGCATAGTGTGTATATTTTTAACACGCTTTTATTAGCTTGACCTGTATGTATGTATGTATGTATGTAATAATACATTTATTTAATAACTTTGTTCTAATGTCCTGACTAGGATCATCAGAATAAAAAAAGAAACTATTTAGATTAGTTTGCAGGTTAAGTGTATACAATCCATAAAACAATGGTAAATTACATTCTTCTTTACCGATATAAGTAAAAAGAATTCTTACCACTAAAGTATATTTAACGATAATTAATGGTACGATTATGATACGATAGATGTCGTTACGGAACTTTTCTACATATATTTTGCAAATTATTGAATTATTAAGTCAAACTTATTATAATGGACCACTTCTAAGTTTTTTTTAAATAATTTGAGATTTTGAGAAAAAAATAATAGGAATAGTTAAAAAATAAGTTTCTGAATTAATTTTAAATCAATAAACTTCAAGATAAATTGTAAAAATTTACATTGCAAAACTTGGAACGAAAACGAAACTGAACTTTAACAGAAAAATTTTATTTCGACTCAAAAAAAATTTTTGGAAATAAAAAAAATTTTTGGAATTCAAAAATTTTTGAAACGACAATTTTGATTAAAAAATACGAGAACGTTAAAACAATTTTAATTTGCATATTTTATAGAAACACAGTTCCTATTTCGCAACGTAGGAGCGCTTGCACGTATTTTGTCAGTAATTAGTTGAAGTGTTTTGCGCATATACCCATGCGCATGAAGTACACACATGCGCAATGGCCCGCGCAGAAATATGCGCCGTGAAATGAGACTAAAAATTAAGAAAATAAATTATAGTTTAAAAAAACTAAAAAAAAGACACTTTAATAGCATACTGAACTAAAAAGTAGAAAATAATTAAGTATCAAGAGTTTGTATTACAGCTATAGAAAATTACGACAATCAATTACGACTAATTAATTGGGAATAAGATTAAATTAGAAATTAAATTATTAATAAAATAATTCAATTGTAGTAAAAATGCGTGGGGTGCAATTTACTATATTTTCATAATGACTTTAATTTTATAAATAGCTACACTACTGAAATAATTGTAACATTTAATATCAAGCACCCCACGCTTTTTTTACTATAATTGAATTATTTTATTAATAATTTAATTTCTAATTTAATCTTATTTCCAATTAAATAGTCGTAATTGATTGTCGGAATTTTCTATTGCTGTAATAAAAACTCTTCATACTTAAAAACTATTTTCTACTTTTTAGTTCGGTTTGCTATTAAAGCGTGTTTTTTTAGTTTTTTTAAACTATAATTTTTATGAATGGATATTAAATGAACAGGACCCTACACACCATTCGCGAATTCCCCACATAGGCTGTAGTCTTATATATTTAATAAACTTGATATCTTTTTACACAGTAAAAAATTCAGTTTATGTATAGTTTTATTATTATTATAAAATACAGTCACAATTACTTCATATTCACTATCACTAAAGTTGGTTTGTTGATTAATAAGTACTAGGTTTAAACATTTTGCATACTTAATGGTTTTATAAAATAAGTAAATAAATAAAACGTTCTACACTATCGGCAAACCAGTTTGAGTGAAGAAGCATTTAAAGCTTCCAGAAGCGGTCAACTGCGGAGTAGGAGCTGCAACTACGCATTCTGCAATGAGGGAATTAGCCAGTTCTTCGTCTTTGATGACATCCACAAGTTTTCTCCTCAGTACGTCTGTTTGGATCTTTCCCTCTTCATTTATAAATCCAATTCTTCTGAACATGCATAAGATATGTTCCTGTAATTTGGGATCGTCCACAACGTTCCCCGTCCTTGCCTTCGCCACTAGTTCTGGATCTACGCCAGTTTGCTTGGCGCACTCTTCACGGTGCACCTTCAGTTTCTTCAATTGTTCCAAAGTCAGCTCGGCCTGCACAAGACAATCTTTTGGAATTTGATAAACGAGAACTGTATTACAAGAATATTATTAAAAGATCAAGATATTGTAATAATAATTTGAACTTTATTAATTCTGCATAACAAACATAATATGCAATCTATACTCATTTCAACAATTTTCTTTAAAAATTCCTAATAAAAATTAACATAAATAATAAAAAGACAACAAAATCAGATAAAAGAAAACAGTTAAACCTATAAATATGCCATGTTACTACTTTTGTTGTCATTAAAGATATCCGCAGGGTGTCCCAATTATACTTAAAAAAAAACTGAAATATAAGTTAGTCGTGAAAAAATAGTGGAGGTAGTTCATATAAATTTTTTCATTTTCAAGTAGCGATCCCGAAATACAGGGTGTTAAAGTTGTTATATTGAAGAGGGTTTTTTTTTAGTTATCTTTCAATCGGCTAAAGATAAAATTTTTAAAATTTGTGCACGAGTAAATATCAACCGTGAGTTAAGAAAAATACAAAAACTGTTTCATTATAAAAGTCAGGGACGCGCGTGCGGACAGTCTGGGATATGTAATCTAGAAAAAAATATGGTAAATGTCAAAATTTCTTAAATTTTCAATCAGTTTTAAAAACTTCGAAAAATAATACAAAAATAAGGTATACTAGTTGAAATTCCGCAGGATGTATAGTTTTCGAGAAAAATGGAGTTAAAAATTGTTTGTTCAGTAACGCGGTACAAGTATACTTCAGGTTTTACAATTTAAAGATTGCATTACTATGCATACAGTAAAATTTAACAACACAAATATAAATTGTCATTGTATTTGTATTCTTATTATTATTGTTGCATTGTCTATCCACCATATAGCTTCAATGAATTGGCTGACATACATTTAGCGTATGAATAATGTAGAGGTAATTCTTTAGCGTCAGCAAGACGATATGATGAAAAGTTTCCTGGTCGACAAGTTCCTTATCCCAGTACTTTTGCTGCAATTGACCGAATTATTAGAGAAAAAGGTACTTTTTTACGTCATACTACTGAGCATGCTCGCCCACGGTCTGCAAGGACTGCATATATGGAGGAAAATTGGATCAGGAACAAACAGAATGAAAATAATGAAGTAATAAATTTGCATAATAGTCATGAATGGAGTGACGTTAATCCAAAATCTACCATTGTGTGCCATTCTCAACATCAATTTTCTATTAATGTGTGGGCTGGAATTGGTGGTGATCATTTGTTAGGACCAGTTGAGCTACTTCCACGTTCAAATGGTGTTCAGCATCTACAATTTTCAGAAAATATTTTGGCAGAACTATTATAAGATTTGCCTTTGAATATTAGAAGAGATATGTGGTTTATGCACGATGGCGTACCACCATACTACGTTCAACCCGTGATTTGCTGGACGATGGAGTCGTCGTGGACAGGATGCACCTGTAAATTGTCCTGCCAGATCACCCGACTTAAACATTTTAGATTTCTATTTTTGAAGATTTATGAAAGGCACAGTTTACGCCACCAGTACAAACTCGGCAGGAACTATGGGCACGACGTCTGAAAGCATCAAATTTGGTTAGACAAGATGCTGGAGTGTTGTTTAGAGCACGGCAATCTTGTCTACGACGCACGTCTGTGTGCATAGAAGCAAATGGAAGACAATTCCTGCACCTGTTATAATATTTAATAACTCTTTAATTCATAATTACCATAATTTATGTGTACATATTTTCCCTATTACTGATGATATTAGTGCGTTGTATCTACAAGTTTAACTAAACAACGTTCCTTTTTTTAAAATAATAGAAAAAGTTGCAATCTATTGTTAGACAATTTAAATTTGTGTTGTTAAATTTTACTGTATCCATAGTAACGCAATCTTTAAATTGTAAAACCTGAAGTATACTTGTGCCGCTTTACTGAACAAACCATTTTTAACTCCTTTTTTCTCGAAAACTGTACAACCTATGGAATTTCAACCAGTATACCTTATTCTTGTATTATTCTTTGAAGTTTTTGAAACCGATTGAAAATTTAAGAAATTTTCACTTTTACCATATTTTTTTCTAAATTATAGCCCCCAGACTGTGCGCACGCGCGTCCCTGACTTCTGTAAAGAAACAGTTTTTGCATTTTTCTTGACGAACTGTTGATATTTACTTTATATTTGACAAATACAACTTGAGATCATCTGCATAGAGTACAAATTTCGAATGCTCAATATAACGGTAAATCTCATTAATAAAAAATACAAACAGCATCGGTCCCAATGTAGAGTCCTGTGGCACCCCTGAGCTGGCAATAAAATTTTCAGAATAGGTGTTGTTATATCTGACTACCTGTCGTCGTGTTGTTAAATATGACTGTAAATAGAGTAAGCAGTCGTCATCAAAACCAAATGCATTTAATTTTTTTTATTAAAACTTGATGGTTTATTCGAACAAAGGCTTTAGCTAAGTCAGTATATACAGTCTACTTATCTATTATTTTGCATTTTAGAAGCTACATAATGACTGATGGCATATCTTTTACTTACAGAACCATGCTGTTGTGGAATGAGTACTGATTGCACGTGAGCCCCTATTCTATTATAAATGACTCTTTCAAATATCCTAGACATTGCATTGAGTACTGTAACCGTTAGTTTTTTACGAGGCTGGCTGGTATTTCCATTTTTATGCACTGATGTAATACGTGCTCGTTTTTGAGATTCTGGGAAATTTTTATATTCCAACGAGATGTTTATAATTATTTGTAAAGGAAGTATTAGTATTTCTGAATAAGCCTTGAATAAATATGATAGGATTCCATCCATCCCAATTGCAGCTTTAGGTTTAAGGGTAGCAATAGCGCCAAGTATTTTTTGTTGCGAGACATTTCAAATGGAGTAGCTATTTAGATTATAACTAACTTCTATACAGAGTTAACTATGACTAAGTACAAATATTTTAAGAGGGGATAGAGAAAATTAAGAATTAACGGTATCACCCTTCAAAAACTTATTTATAAAACGAAAAAAATATTTCGAATCTATATTAAACTCCTATTTATTAACGTATATGGGCGTCCTTCCGCTGCGATATTATTTATTTGGCACTTTTGATGTTTGGAGATTACGAAAATCAGCAACACAACTACGGCGGGCGGAATACTAAATGATAAAACTTATTATTATCGGACAAGATTTTATAATTAAAGACTGCCGCAGGTGCATTTGAGGTTTTGTATTATTATTTTATTATCTTATATTCGTTTCATAAATGGGCATTTTATTTTACTGTACGCGGAGTATGTGTTGTGTTGTAAATGGGTAATCTTGATGGACCTATAATACGTGAAAATGTAGCTTTGACAGTTTCCAACAAAAGAACGAAAAACCAAATTAAGTAAAACTATTAGCTATCAGTTATTATTATTAATAAAGTGTTAAAAATACTTAGTCATTAGTTTCACTTGAAAAAAAAACCACTTGTAAAATCAATCCAGAAAAGGCACTAATAAATTTGATATCGTTTATAGTGGGTAATTGTTTATTTTCATCTCACTTTACTTAGGGTCCTTATGCTTGCTCTAGTCGTACATTTCATCAAATTTTATAGAATAAATATATAAGTTGTATCACTCTCGAACACGCCACGCCCTACCAGTTCCGCTCTCCTCACCTGTCTCAGGGACAATTTTGTACCAAAGCACCTACACAGTGGCCGACGCTAGAAAGACTTACTCTTGGTTTAAACTTTGGTTTTACGAACATTCTATTTAAAATAACAGATAATTGTATCTTTCCTTGTTGACGCATATTTACGTGTTCTTGAATTTTTTTTACAGAAAATTTGACATGTCCGGTTAGTATACATATTAAGTAAAAATCGTCTCCTTGCAGATGCCAGATTTGGAAGAATTAATTAGGATTTACTGGAAGTCACAGATAAGCAGATATTACTCCTGATGAATGCTATGAGAAAATTAAAAATTGAAGCAAACATTTTTCAAATGAAACATCAAACATTGTTTTTATGAAATGCCAAATTGTACATTAATAAACCACGTAATTTAGAAGAATTGCAAAATCGCATTCGGGACGAAATAAGCAGAGTTACCCTAGAAATCATTCATAATGTGCAAGAAGAATTTCTTCACAGACTTGAGCATTGTCAAGAAGTTGGTGGATGGCAATTCCAACATTTAATTTAAGTATAAAATTTAATCAAATGTATTTTATTTTACATACCTCAGAATTGTTACTTTTTTATGGATAAAATTTACGTTTTCTAACATTAAATCGTCATTTACTCGAAAACTTTCCTATGTAAGAGGGCACAATTTTAGTACTGTCTGATAGAGAATTAAACGATCTTTCAGAATCAAGGAAAAAAATATCGTGTTGCCATTTAAAAAAAATCGATGACGTCATTACTCGAAAACAAATGACATTTGAAAATCACATTTTACGCTAAGATATGTATTTTTTAAATTAAAAATCGACCTGTCCGAGGATTTTTCCCAAAAAATAATTGTTTCGTTTTTATTGAATTTATTCCATACTTTTGGCGCATACTGTATAGTAGAGTACGTATATATTTTATATTAAAATTTACAAGTCAATATATACGGTTTCCAAGATTAACTAACAAAATACTTATCAACTTTATACAATTACCTATAATCGTTTTATAATATTTATATTTATTACATTCCAAATATTTTATTTATATAATAAGCAGTCTTACATCACACTTTTGGAATATCCCTTGTATATAAATATTTTCCAATTGCAATGAAACTATGTTTTAAGTCCCTCGTAATTGGTCATTTTTTGCGGCAGTATTTACGTGCGGCGGTACGGCTTTGATTTGAAAACATCAAAGTGCCGACAGAGAGTGGTGAAACTTATATTTATTCAGTAAACTTTGATTTCATCCACCCTCTACGAAATCTTCAATTTCTCCAGGTACATATTTTGCATTTGTACTATTTGAATAGATGCTTTATTTTGGATAATTATTTATAACTAAATTGTCTATAGACGTATTTCTTTAGTATGACTTTGGTGTAACACTTTGTTTTCGGTATTCCTTCGAACGAAAAGATTCTGTCACGCAAATTATTTTAGATAAAACAGTTCCCTGTGTCTGTCGCTAAGGAACAAAAAACGTTTAAAAGTGAGGAAACCTTTTAATAATATGCTTTATTTCTACATTGAAAATAAATTGCATTCGTCCAAGGTTATCGATTTTAACCAGTCTTATAAACTTCTTTTGAACAACCTGTTATCAGCACCGTGCTGCAAATTAGACATTTAAATATTTCGCAAATTAAAATAAACAGTATCGTTTCATTAACACCGGCCAACGGATTTTTTTGTACCATAGTAATAATTAATGAATTTATAATATGCAAATTATTGTGTGATAATTTTAACCTTGACTTAAAATATGTTTGAGTGCAATTTGAACTACTCGTTTTTACTTTGTATTAAAAGTATTAAGGTAATTCAAATGAATTTTCTTATAATTGCTATTAATAAATTCATATTTTCCCTTTGATGTCAAATAGCTAGGTACAATAAAGAAATAAACAGACAAGGAGGGATTCAATAATTGTCTGAATTAAAAGTAGTCTAGTTAAATATTACCAATTAGAATGACACATACCTGGTATATTCAAATTATTAAATGACTATCAGAATTAAAATTCACTTTTGAAAATATGCCTACTAATACCCAACTAGTCACAATAGATGCACATGGGATTGGCCATTGTAAAATTATATTATGCCTAGCTGTTTCAGTACGACTGGGCGTATTATTGTAATACGCATCGAGAATCTGAATATTTGACTGAAAATTTTAAGCTTATTGTATTATATCGGCCACTTCTTAATCTTATTTTCTGATTGAGATTTCGCACAAATGTATTATAATTCTTTATATTTACACACAAATTTTGTATCTCCTCACACATTTTAAAATTGTTGCCACTTTGGCACTATAGGAATAGTAATTGTCCCTACACAAAAATGAATACCATATCAGCACTGAAACTGTTTTACAATTCACCTACCATACTATGAATCTCATTATAACGGATTCCATCTAAGCGAATTGTAACATATTTGCACGTAAACTTATTCTGAGATAATAAGACTAGGAGGTGGCCCGTATATTACAATAATCCCAGTCATATTGAAAAGTCCTAGGCATATTATAATATGCCTGATTTCACAATAAACCTGCGAAACATACATTTTCTCCAAATGATCTCTTTTTTAAATGGAATTAATGGGTATCTCATTATTTTCTTCTATGTTATAAAGAAAGCTATAGATTTCCTTGTTATTAGATTATGGCTGTCGTCTATAGTTTTCGAGAAAAAAAATTGCATTACATTAGGATGAATTTGCAATAAAACGCCTAATTATTTTAACAACAGTGTGACGTCATGAAATGAAGAAGGACAGGTATTATATTGCAATTTCAACTTAATGTACACATAGGGGGGGGTAGGAAATTTTTTGTTAATATTGGAGAATTTTGTGCTGTTGTAAATAATTATCAAATTTTATCTTATCTCTACAGAGAAAGGGAAATGAGGATATTGTCAAACTAATCGACTAATTTTCAAGTAATAATTAATTTACAACTGTTTACATCTTTTGCTTACTTTTTCAATTAAGTTAATGAAGAACCCTTGTTTTAGCTGTACTGTAATATAATGGCAACAAGTGTCTAACATATAATTAGCAGCATATCTACGTAAACTGTTACATGTTTTTTTATGGTAATTTCTTAATAAAAATGAATAATATATGTGTGAACTTGTCTCTTCTATTCATATATCTACTGTCAAATAAATTAGAATGCCATTGAACCTTATTTAAATAAATTGAAAAAGAAATATTCAAGGCGTGACACAATACAAAGTTTATTTGACAATACATAAATAAATCATTACAAGAATTTCCCAGTATGTGTAACTACCAGTTACGATGAAAATGTTGCAGAATTTACTTTGAAATTATAAAGAAAATCATAAATGATTGCATAATATTTATTTATTATTCTTTCGTGCATTTCAGTTATTTTGATTCCTCTTTCAAGGATTCATGAAAATTACATTATATAATAACAAGTAGAATAATGAATTTCTTGAAAAGACAATTAAAATTTAAGGAGTTAAATATTTATTTTCTTCAGAACTTTTAAATTTAAAAAGCATTTGAAATGGGAGTTTCCAAATGAAAGTTTTTAACCTACCCAAGGAAACCAAATTCCCAGTAACAATGTCAAAGAAGTTTTAGAAAATATTCGATTTAAATATATGAAACAAATATAAAGCATAAAAGTGTAATGATCATAAACAATATTTTTATAACAAATTATGTTTGTCAACATCATTAGATATAAAGATTTTATTTATAGTTTCGACTTTGAGAAAGTCTGTTTCTATTAATTATGGGATGCTATATGGAACGGAAAATATAAAGCTATTAAAATTTCTGACACCAGAGTCTTAGAAACTAATTTTTTATCTACTTGTACTTATTTAGTTTTATAAATACCTTATATATTACTGGAAAACTATAAAATATTAAACAATGCCCCTACATCTTGCTAAGTATGAAAAATATTATGTAATATTGTATTAAAAAATTTTAGAGGCTACTGTGAACTCGGTAGTGAAAAATAAGGGCCTTAAATTCGTTGTTGACGAGTAAAGTTATATGTTAACCATGTTTGGAAAGAAAGGACATTGCCCAAAAATCATCAGGCGTTCAAAGGTGATAACATTCCTAAAAATAGAAACAAGGAAGAACTAGTAATACAAAAAATAAATATTACATAAATTATGTTGCCTTAAAAATAAACATTGTAAATTTTAACTACTTAAATCGCAGTAGCCTCTTAATAAAGCTGATGACTGATACATACTGTGTGACAAGATAATAGTATTTGACTCTGTCAACTTTTATTTGTAGCAATTTTTCATTAGCAACTAGGAGCTTGCAAACATTGGACGTATTATAGAATGATAAAAGTTTTAAAATTTTTAACTTGGTTAAACGTAATATTTATCTCATTTAATAAAAATATGTAATATTTAATAATTTTGGATTTTTTATACTTTGACTGAAGTTTCTATTATACTATATTTATAACAAAGGACAAATGAAGTAACTGGTGTATTGAACAAACTAACATTACAATTTTTAGCCAAAAATGACTATAATGATTGTGTGAATACTATTAGTAGCTTTTTGCATAAAATTAAAAAATTTAATACATTTTATAATATTTAATATTTAGTGTATATATTTCACGTGAAATGTGTGTTAAAAATAGATGTGTAGTGTTTATGCAGAACTTTTACTTACCTTGACAACGAGAAATAAAGTCAGTACAAGTAATGCTGCAGCAACCAGTTTCATATTTGAAGTTAAATCGTATTGGTGCCAGGCGAGAGAAACACTACAATACAAGAAGAGTCAACTTTTACACTGCTTTTTATACATGTACTTCTCCGTCACCTGTCTGTCACAGTTTATGTATCTAACCTGTCTGAGTTCAGAGATCGATTTTGGAAGATATCCCCGCGTACAATGATGATAATCAAGTTTCTGATTCAAGATACCCGCTTAGATTTTTGTTTTTTTATACACTGCTTCATCAGGGCTAAGTAAAAGTAACTCGGTGATGATCATCAGTTTACATTTAGGGATATACAGGGTATTTCTTAAGTAGAGGTCAAATATCCAGGAGCAGATTCTGTAGCCCAAAATAAGGGTTTTTATAAATGTGTGTGTGCCATTGTCCAGCTACAGCGTGTCAAAAATTAAAAAGAAATAGATAATTATTAATTGAGATAATTTAACCAAATTCGGCGTGCATATTTACTATAATGTCAAATTAAGCTTATTCTTTTAATAGGATTAAGTTTTATTAATAATGCATATTTAAATGCTGAAATGGCCCATATAAATTACATTGTATGGGCTGTAGATGGAAATGGTACTAAGGTTAGGCGAATTTATATGAAAAGATTTCCAAATCATCTCACCCCAAATCGAAGAATGTTCAGAAATGTTTTTCAACATTTTTTGGAGTCAGGCTCATTTCAAAAAGATCCAATTCCTGGAAGACCTTTGAGTCCTGTGTTGGATGAAGCTATGCTACCCGAAATTCAGGAAGATCTAGATTTTAGCACTAGGAAGATCGCTGCTACTCTTAATGTGAAGCATAAATTAGCTTGGTTCGTTCTGAGGCATCAACAGTTATACCTGTATCACATACAAAGGGCTCAAGCCTTACTGCCGCAAGACAAAAATATTCATAAACAACTCACACACATTTCATAAGCGAAATTAAAATACAATCCACCCGGGGCTTTAGCCCCCCCAGATTTGATGACCAGACTTCGCCCATGCAGCCTTAACATAGGTCATCAAAAAGTAACCCCGCCCATGTTAAAGCATATTGGGTGTTTCTGAAATAACTATTCATTCAAAAGGGTAATTGATGACATGAAACTAATCAATTTTCATTAAGCAACCTGTGATCCCTGCCTATATTCTGGATTTTGCTAAAAATTGAACAAAATGTTGACTTTACCGCTGGCATATTGTTTACAGACGTAGCTAATTTGTCCAGAGATGCTATAATGAACACGTTTGGTATTATGAAAACCCTAATGTCATAATAGAATCTCGATTTCAGCATCAGTTTTCTTTGAATGGTGGGTGTTATTGGAAATTTTCTTGTTGGGCCTTACATTTTACAAAAACTTTACCGGTGCCTTTTACATTCTGTTGAAACGTTTTATCTGAACTACTTGACGATGTTTCCTATGCGCTAAGACAATAAATGTTCGAAAGATTCGATAATAACGTGAGTGGACGTGGCACTCAAGAACCAGGTCAACCTTGGCCACCAAGATTAACCCATATTAACCCTACAATTTTTTTTGTTTGGGGACATCTCAAGACAGTACTTTACAATGTTCACATAGAGTCTGGGGAGCACTTAGTCAACCAATTATCTGGTTGTGATGTGATAAGAGCTACTCTACGCTTATTTTGTTATTATTTTAAGTAATGTAATGAGTATCGTAAAATTGCACTTGATCAAATAAATCAATTTTGTTGTTAATCGGTTTGGAATACAAAAAAAATGTAAAGATACAAACAGGGAATATAATACAATGGCGCATATGACGATCTATTTTATTTGTAATATTATATAGGGTGATATATATTTTTTTAGCAAATAATGATCAGTGATACCCAAACTTCAGCAACTGGTAAGTTTCTAAAGTTGATAATTTTTTGTTTCATACTTACTATATCGTGTTAAATATGCACATGCCGAATTTGATTAAATTGTCTCAAGCGGTTTAGAAATTAACAATTAAAAGCTATGCTTGACACACAATGGTGTGGACAATAGCTGTCCTAAGACTTCACATTTATATCACAAAAAACAATTATTTTTGGCCACAGAATACGCCCGTGGCCGTAGTGTGTTAAAAAGGATCAAAGGAGTCATTCAGTCTTCTTTTTATTGCATTTTCTGAATGATTTTATAATTTTAATGCAATCTGAAAAAAAATATATATATTTTTCTAAACATTGAAAATAATTTGAGAACAAGGTTTACCCGCGTAACCCATTATGTAACGTCACTGCCTCCTCTAGCATGCCGGGTTGCTTTCGTTTACTTACTTTAAGAATATAAGATGTAAAGTTGTTGTGGTTAGAATCGCAGTTTTTATTACAAAATATTCAAATATTGAATGTATAAGACACTAAAAGACACTTATTAGATATTGTATTGTATCTAAATATATAAAATTAGTTTAATAATAATTTAGAATAGGTACTCCTATACCTCTGTAAAATTTATTCTTAATTTAAATTCTTAGGTAGGTACATAGGTATACCTTTAAAACTTATCATACTTACGTATTAAGTAAGTACCTTATTAATATTTTAATAGTTTTAGTTTTAATTTATAGATTGCTTAATTGCTGTTTTACAAGGTGGTCAAATAAAAGAAATGAAACTACTAAATTATAATAATACTAATGAAATTAATATGTAATTCAAATTTGAATAATAACGTTTATATACTCAATACCAGTCTACTTACTTATTTTTTTAACTATTGTGTGAAATTGGGATTTTCTTTTATTTAGAAAACACTTGCAAACTTCTCTTATATTTTGGACATATACCACTGCCACTGTATTATCTCCACAGCTTTTTCGTGAATATTTCACGTATTTCTCTCCGTAAAATGATTAAATTTATGGTGTTTAGGTACAGAAATCTCGAAAAATAAAACGCGTAGAGCAAAAGTAATACCGAAAATAAAATTCATTTTTACTATTTAAATTCTTCCTATATAAAATAAGTACTTATTTACAGTACTTGAAAAACCTAGCTGCTAACGATTTGGTTTTAGAACTCTCCGCTACACCTCTCATTGCAGCGCTTACAAATTGTAATATGATTCTACCTTTCCCCTACTCTAAGAGATAAAGCAAAATGTCAGATAAACAATTTTTATAGTGCCAATGGTAGAATCCAAAAGTATTGAATACTTCATCTTCATATTCTTCATACATTATTGATTTTATGGAGAAAATGTCATTTTCCGGCTTTGAATTAAAAGTTGGCCGTCTAGCGGTAAAATATGAAAGTGAAAAATAATTTTAACAGACTTCTCAAGGTCACTTTTGCTATCACTATTTTTTTTCCAAAAGCTGTAGGACTAGTATCTAGGTTTCGAAATACTACCGCTGGCCGACCTTATCTCACTCAGTGCATCAAAAATATTTAGAATGAAATTACAAGTAGGAACTCAGTGAATTTGATAGTATAAAATTACAAAACTAGGTGAATAGGTATTTAATTTAGATACCTCCGAAACTATTGGTTAAAAAGTGTAACTAAATTCTAAATATACAGGGTGTTCAAGACTTCTCCTATATGTCTTCGTTTTTGACCACTAGTGTATGGATACCCTGCATGTTATGAAGTCTATTAAAAATCATTCACATATATTATTACTATTTTCGTAGTGTGTACATTTCAAAGTCCTAATTTATTTACAGTTAGTTGTACTTTGTACAGTTTATCTAAATATCATCCTTTAACATTTAGCAAATAATTACCAAATCTGTATTATAATTTGAAAAGTAAATAATACATATAAATATAAAATACATATACCTGAACAGTAAATTATTATTAGATGCCAGTCCACATAAATCTTGTTAAATCAACATTAAAAAAGTAAGTTACTTACCAGTTTAAGATGACGTGGTTTCTAAAACGTCCTGAAACAACAATTAACTATTAGTATATTATGTAATTTATTGATGACAGAGTTCTTATAAACTGAATTGAATATGTTAATTAAATCATATAAACTATTTTAATTTTCTTCTCTAGATTCAAAATGTCAAGTTTTGTACATTCAGCATCGTAAAATTTGGATACAGTAAAAAATGACGGGGTGTCCAGAAACTAAACCGACAAATGAATACATCAAATTCTACGGCTAATTTTATATCGATTTGACATAAATAGGCTTCTCCAAAAATGCTTGCTAAAGGAGGTTTGAAGATTACCATTACCTAGCTACTCAAGACAAAAACAGCTTTTTAATATATAATACTCTGAAGTTTAAATTTTGATATTAAAAATACCAAAAAGGCGAAGTTAAAAAAAATAACTGAAAATACCTAATAACTAATCATTTTACATCAAAAGGATGTCCGTATAGAGTTAACATAGAACCTACCTTTGATCTTTCTAGATAAACAGAAATCTGAACAATTAAAAAATCAAAGAATTCTACCTCCTTTAGGAAGCATTTTTATATCTTTTAGATATAATAAATGGACAGAAACCAAAAGGCAATCCTTAAGGCAAAAACTGGAAATATAGTAGCTAGACACATGTCAGCATTGGGATTATCCCGAGATAGCAATTACAGACAGTGGATTGTCTTTCAAATTCGTCAGTTGGGAGCGGTTTCATCAGAAGCATCACATCAGCCAGTATACACCAGTGTATCAACAGAGATTCAATCCAGTGAACGACATAATAAAATAGATGGAACGAATATCTGGAATAAACTCTTTTCATGTTGCAAGGACGAGACTGCAACTGGAATGTCACCTAGCGAAGCATTGTCTGGAGTCAAGTTAGTGCAGTCTGGAGAATGGAGACATCCCAAGCTCAACCATTAAATAGACAATAATATCCCAGTCCGCAAAGAACGTACACGGAAGATTTGTGAAAGACAGGCTATCTTCGATGATCAGTTGTATCCCCAAAATCGGGAATCTCCAATAGAATTTCATATAACCAACTAATTACTTGTTTGTAACTTTCCAGGGATCCGAACTTCATTTGGAAATGTGGACCGATCCACATCCCGTCATGGCTGTTAATGGAAATGTAACATATGAAGTGGATCGTAATTGAGGTTAGGTTAAGGTGCACCTTGATGATCTCAGACCGTGGAACCATCGAGAACTATTCGAGTATCCACCAGTAGATCCTGTGATTCGACATCCATAGAATGACGTCCCAAAAAGGAAATGTAGTCCTCGACCGTGACCCTCAGACCTGCAATCTCCGCGAAGATGCCGCCACAGTCAAAACCCCATGTTCAATGCCTTCAAAGTTATCAATTGCCTTACGTCGTTATCATTGTCGTTGTCCGCACTCATGTTAAGGATTTACCTGGAGAATCTGCGGCTCCAGTCAAGAATCGTGATGCGGTCCCTATCGTGAGGTTGTACCCGTGAAGCAAAACGTAGAGAGAAGTTTTTATGACCAGTCAAACTAATAATAAAGTCGAAATTTCCGCACATTCAATCTTTGGGAAGCCACCTTTATGGCAGTTGACACTGACAGAAAGAAAAACGTTTTTCTTATTGTTTTATGAGTTCTACTGTAATATACTTTCCTGTTGAGTGGAACCGCTTGAGTGAACAGTTGTGATGGAGCCTGCTATGCGTGTAACCGGATGGGGACGACATATATATATATATATATATAGTACTGTCTCGATATATTCGATAAATATAAATTTACTATTTTCAATTTATTTGTGAAAGTATGGAAGATCCATTTAGTGTATATACAGGTTATCTGTGAAAGGTTGGGAAATCTCGGAGCTGGAGATACTGGTTACCAAAAAAAGTCGATTGAGCCAAATATGCCATATCCGAATGTTGCTGGTTTAAAAAATACAGGGCGTTCAGAATTTTATTTTGAAATATCTTAGTAACTTTGAAACCTGTTGCAGTATTAAAAAAAATTGGCACAATTATATTTTTTGGTACGGTAAATAAGAATTTTTAACTAATTTTGACGTCACTAGTAGAGGACTCCACTTATGGCACATCACATTTCTTTTAAATGGCAGAACTTTTTTGCAACTTAGTGTATCCATCTGACTATAGAAACAATCGATTCTCCTACCTGTTGTATCTGAAAAAGGTATATCTTGTTGAAGTCGTTAGGAGTAACAGTTTTCGAAATAATCCTATTTGATGGTGCACCGATTGGAAACTGTTATCGTCTCAGGTAAAGTGTCTTTTCTACTGAAAATACAGCAAAATATTACTTGAAAAAGTTCAGAATGGTATGGGGACGTGCAAAATTTCAAGAAGATCGGCGAGGTTTGATTTTGAAACAATTTTTCAACAAAGCACAAAGATTTTATCAAAGCAGGGCTCAAATTTAGCTCAACCAACTTTTTTTGGTCACCAGTATCTCCAACTCCGAGATTTCCCAACCTTTCACAGATAACCTGTATATACACTAAATGGATCTTCCATACTTTCACAAATAAATTGAAAATAGAATTCAAAATGGATTAATAAAAACTGCAACAATTAAATAAAGATCTAACAGCTACTGTTAAGTTATGGAATGTAAGGCTAACCTCAAAATAGGATGCCAAATGGTTACTTTTTGTTATGTTCTGCAAAGTGACCGAACATACGAGTGAATGCAATGACTATTTAATCGAATGTTCGATTACATATACACTTAAATACATTTTAAAAATTAATATCTCCGTAAATATTAGAATTTTTAAAAAATGGCTTTCACTAGACTGATCCATATGACGAATTACACCAGCAGTTAAAATATTTGTACTTATTTAAGGTTCACCTTGTATATGCAAATATATATTGTATGAACATTTTTGTTTTTCTTCCTTAGATAAAGATGATTCTAGATCTGTGTGGTTAGAATTCTAACATTACATACCTATTACTGGCATACAATTCTGAAAATATTCCTCTCGATACAAGTTCCTATTGATATATGTAAACTCATTTACATGGGCCTAGGTCCAAAACTTCAAGTGATTAAAGACAAACAATATTCTGTAGTCAATCGATTGTATTCAACAATTTTATAATTTTGTCAGTACCCAACACGTCAGTATAATCAGTACCCAACACGTTCCTTGTTCATTTCGAAATTACTTATATTTTATTATATTTGAATATAATTAAGGATTTGAGAATATCATAATACATCAGTTATTATAAAAATACGTGAATAAAACTACAAGCAATTTATAATTAACAGTCAGATATTCTATGCTCAGATCTCAAACAGAATCAGAACAAGTTTTTATATACTTATTTATACCGACCACTGTGGTCTACATTTTAACCGTTTTTATACATACAGACATCTTCGAAGAAACTTACTTTTTATACATATTACAATGATAATCATATAGCTTTAGGATATCATCGTTAACCGGTTACTGTAGGAAATTTCTCGAATGTATTTTAGCATAGCAGATAGAAAGTACCGAACTGCATTAAAAGTGTTCCTCTAATATCATATTCAATTCCTAAAAAAGTAAATAATGTGTATAAGAAGAGAGATATAGAGGAAAAAATATAATTACATTATACAAAAATATAATTAAAAAAGTACCCCATGCAATTCAAAATAAAAATTTTTTTAGAATTTGCATTTGAGATTAACATTTAAGTAGAATTTTGAATATCTGCAAATGATTTAATTCAATTCTAATGAATATTATGAAAATATGTAATATGTAATTGAAATACATTTAAAATTTATACATTTTGTATTTGAGAAGTGAATATGTGTTGCTTGACCGCACAAGAATATATTTTTTTTATTGTGGAATACAGACATATATACAAATGTTTTTCTAATACGTATGTACGTCAACATAAGTATACATAATAAAACATATTTAATAACTATTGAAATACATTATATATTTGTACTTTGACACATTATTTAAATAATCGTTCTAGGAATAACATAATTAATTGTTGTAGAATCATTCTGGAAAGAAACTAGATGTTTATTGTTTCGAATATCATTTATATTTTACAGGTGTGTGCTTTGAGCTAAATGCTTATACTTAAAAAATTATTTTGAAATTTTACATAAAATATTAATAGCTTACGCCTCTATTATAAGCCAAATAAAAATAATATTTTATTGTTAAAACAACTTTTTCAGTAAGATATGAAAAGAAAGGCCGACTGCACACATAAGACAAAGTAAGTTTTTTCCTATATTTTCAAGATGCGAAAAATATTGTTATTAGAAGTTGTAGAAAATTTGTAATATATGCTATTTTTTAAATGAAATAGTCTATCAAAAGAGCTTATCAAAAATACTATAAATTAAACTTTTACGGTTTTTAAAATCTGGTTAACTAAATAATGAATTTCTTAAATTGTTTACAAGAGTAGAAAGCTACGATATTGTGCCAATTTATCTTGATATTTTTAAGCATGTTATATGTGTCTTAAATGAAAAGTGCACTTTTATGAGTCTTTCCAATATGCAAGTGTTCCATTTGAAAACCATAAAATAGATCTAAAAAATGCATTCATTTTTGTTTGTAATTTACAATATATTCTAGTTTGACCTGGAACGTATCTGCAAAATACGCTATACGATTACACTGCAAATGTTTTTGCATATAGAACCCTTTTAGATGTACTTAGCTAAGGTATTACGATTACCAAATTATAAATCCATAGCTTGCTACAATTTTTATCGTACAAACAATTTCTGCTAGTCGCGGCTTTCTAGTTTTATTTTTAATAATTAAAAAAAATTACTTACATCCAGAAAATGTATCAGAAAATTGGTCCTACCATACGTAAAATGATCCTCTGATTACAAAAATTTCAAAAAATACAGGGTGTCCCATTTAAAAATATAAATTTACGTAATTTCCGGTCAAACCGGAAATGTCATGAAATCCTAAATGACCTCAAAGAATTCATGGCACCATCTAGTATAAACCCACCCAATTTCAAATTCTTATCAGCAGTAATAAAAAAGTTACAGCATGTTCCCACTTTCCATTGTCACCCTGTATACAACTACATACCATTATATTTACAAAAAACAAAATTTAAGAGCTAATTAGGCCTTAGAGCTCCAAAATATTAGGATTCAGGATTCAAGTTAATTATATACCCAATTTTTTTCGTATTATTTTTTAATCATCCTGTATAAATCCGCTTGGGTGCAACTTAAGTTTGATTAAATTAATTTATTTTGGTGACGGTTATGCCCTGTGTAATATTAGAAAATACTTAGGCATCTACTATTAGTCTTTCTTCAAGTTTAATACATTTTTCTATTGTCACAAAATTTGCCCCGCTCGCACCCAATTCGGCGATTGTTCCGATCGCCCCTATGCGATACTGGTAAACAAACAAAATAATGCCGTGTATCGACTCGCGACTGGAATATTGAGAATCGACGAGAATTGTTCGAGAAATGGATCTAGAGACGCTAGAAAACACCTGGAATATTCGTTTGGTCTATAAAAAAAGAATAAACGGCCGAGTCTGTCGGTCTCGAGTTTTCACTTGGATGGTTCAGTGAGATCAATTGGAGATTCAGAGCGATTCAGATAGTGATTAATGAAGTAGTGTTTAGTTGAGTTGTAATTAGTATTCAGTAGTGTACAGAGTGTGTACTAAATATCAGTAAAAATTAACTGTTTGTTTTTCTGGTAAAAGAAAAAGTCGGATTGGGAAACCCATGACACTATTATTTTCTTATTGAAACGTTTTTTCAGTAGTGTAATTTTCCTTTTAAAAATATAGTTTATTATAAGCTCATAATTTATTGAACAAAAAACAAATGTTTGATGTTTTTACATTTTTGTTTTCATTCTACGTGTAATCCATTTTACATTTTTTTCATTTAATCAAAAAACCTAGGTAAACTAATTATGTAAACGAAATGTAGAAAAGCTACATCTAGTGGCCTCTAACTACTCTATGCTGGACCTGCGGGACCAAAACCGGGAAGCATTCTACATGTAGATACCACTATAACAATATTTGCAAAAACGGAATTCCAGGAAACAACTACTTTAGGGACTAATGCCCTAAGTAATATTTTGCTGTATTTTCAGCGAAAAATCACTTTACCTGATACCAAAATAATTCTTGCTTGGTGCGTTGAATATTTCAAATAGGATTATTTTGAAAACGGTTACGACTTCAATGAAGTATACCTTTTTCACATATTGAAGGTAGGATAATCGACTGTTTTAATTATCAGATATATACACTAATCCGTAAAAAAGTTCTGCCATTTAAAGGAAGCGATGTACCATAAGTGGCGCCCTCTACTAGCGACATCAAAATTAGAAATTGCTTTGAATTTCTCGCCCCCGATCTTCAAAATGTATGCAAATATTTGAATGTTTTAAGAAGTTATTACAACACCCTGTTTATTTTTAATCATCAACTTTTTATCAATGTAAGTTTGGCTACATCGTATTATTTTGTCTCCAGCCATTTAAATTCAGGACACCCTGTATAACTTAATTATAACATTACTAAATAATTTTTATAACTTTAACCAAACAAACATTTAAAGTTATGTTAATTTGACCTCTGCAATTTGACCTCTGCATTGTTTAAAAAATGTTCATGACCTATTCCGTTTAGGAAAAGTTCAAGTATATTTGTTGGCCTGTTTCCCTGCGTGCGGAAAACACTAAAGTACGAATATTATGGAAGTCGGCAAGAATTTTATTCCAATAACTAGACCTGAAAGAAATACAAATTAATTTTGTGTTAAAATACCAAAATATAAAAGACATTATTACCAAAGTAAACCCTAATTATGTCCTATATATAACTTATGCCTGAGAGAGACAACATTATATGTTTGATTAAATACAATCTAATAAGAAACAGGGATAGGGTAGTAGTAGGTATATGGGTATATATAGGTAGATATTTAAATTTGAATATAATATAAAAACTGAATTTTTAGTTTCCATTCAACAAATTGTACAGCTCAGATATTTTTTTGGTATAATGTGATGACCAAATTTTCATAAAAATAACGTGCGTTATAAACATACATTTTTATTTGCTTCTTAATAATATTACTGTCCTGAAAAATAACCTAAAGTAAAAACTGAATGCATTTGGTAATAACATGTGTTCAACAATTTTGTGTCATAAATGTATTAGCTAATATTATCTGCATTAACGTAAATTTAATGAGTATTCAATTAGAAATAACCAACAAAACATCTAATATTTATTACAACATGGATGCTCAAATAATATTAACTTTGAACCTAATTTGTCTGTAAATTTTAACCTATAGGGCAGATGTCCTATGCCAATATTGACTTCACAGCAAAATATTAAATTTGTGGGTGAAATTTCCTCCAAATCAAGATATCTTATGGTACTTTATTACCAACTAAATTATTAATAGATTTGCAATAATAATGACACTCTTTAAAATGAAATTTGCGATTTCTTTTAAACGGCTAAGGTATTCGTAATGAAATCTACATAAAACTCTACTCTTGGATTTATTTGAGATTGAAAATTGAAATAGAAGCCTGTAATAAATGTGTGCGTATACGAGCAATTCAATAAAATAAAAAAAACAAAATAAATATTTTGGAATGGAACTCAATTACTGAATTCAGTATTATTATAAGGAATACTTATGATGTGCTTACTGACATATTATGACTAGCTTAATTTACATAATTTGCACTATTGGCTTCGATTTTGATGAACACAAAATTTAGCAATTTAAAGGATTTAATGGGGCAAAATATCTAGTTATTGCTTTATTTTAGCTACTAGTTGAAGATAAAATAAGTTTTTTAATTTCCTAATAAAAATGTAAATATTTACTAATTATTGCAATAATTTTAAAAATCCCTGGATATTGAAAATATATTTTAAGGTGTTCGGAAATGATGAGCAAAAAATTCAGGGGATAATTCTAGACCGAAAATAAATGCTGTTTCTATAACAGTTTTTCCAAAACTGATTATTAACGGAGGAGTTACAGGGTGTTGAAGTTAAAATTTTATTTTCGATATTTGTAAGTAAGTTCTTAAGAAATCCAAATATTTACATAAAATTTATAAATCGGGGGTTTTTGCGGACGAGAAATTCAAATAAGTATATTTCTAATGTTGACGTCACTAGTAAAGGGCGCCACTTATGGGACTTCATGTTTCTTTTAAATTACAGAACTTTTTTGCTGCTTAGTGTATCCATCTGATTATTGAAACAATCGATTCTCCTACCTGTTATATCTGAAAAAGGTATACCTTATTGAAATCGTTAGGAGTAACAGTTTTCGAAATAATCTTATTTGAAATATTCAGTGCACCGATTGAAAACTGTTATCGTTTCAGTTGAAGTTCTTTTTCTACTGAAAATACAGCAAAATGTTACTTGAAAAAGATGTTCAGAACGATAAATTATGGAGATGTGTAAAATTTTAAAAAAATCGGCCTGCTTTGATAAAATCTTCGTGCTTTGTTGAAAAATGGTTTCATCAAACCTCGACGATCTTCTTGAAATTTTGCACGTCTCCATAAAATATGATTCTGAATAACTTTTTCAAGTAACATTTTGCTGTATTTTTAGCAGAAAAGGCACTTTACCTGAAACCAAAACAGTTTTTACTCGGTGCACTGAGCATTTTAAATAGGAGTATTTCAAAAATGGTTACGTCTACCGACTTTAGCAAAATATACCTTTTTCAAATAAAACAGGTAGGAGAATCGATTGTTTCGATAATCAGATGGATACATAAGATGCAAAAAAGTTCTATCATTTAAAAGAAACATGATGTACCACAAGTGGCGCCCTGTACTAGTGATGTCAAAATTAGAAACATATTTGAATTTCTCGTCCGCAAAAACCCCTGATTTAAAAATTTTATGTAAATATTTGGATTTCTTAAGAAGTTATTTACAAATATCGAAAATAAAATTTTTACTTTAACACTGTAACTCCGTTAATAATCAGTTTTGGAAAAAATGTTATAGAAAGAGGTAGCATTTATTTTCGGTCTAGAATTATCCCCTGAATTTTTTGCTCATCATTTCCGGACACCCTGTATTATTCTTGGATAACAAATTTTTTAATAAAATTTTGATGTTACAAGATCTTGTAACATTGAAGGCTATTTTTATGTCGGAAAAACTTGATCAATTTAGATTTAGTTGTTTTGTGAAGTAGTCAATTATGTGAATTGGGAACACCCTGTGAATCAGTAAGTATTAATATTTGACTACCAGTTACTTGCAAAAAATTAATATTTACCGCCACAAAATCTGAAGGTAAAATATTACCCCTCCTAAATCATTTATACATCTGTTTCTGGGATATGAGTTTCGAGGACTACGACAACCTGTTTTGAGTAGGTGAAAAAATTTTAGTACAAAAATCCTTAACTAACATTTTATTAATCACAGTGAAAAACTTTCACAAAATCATAACTTAAACAATACTGATATGAGTTGGGGTTTTTACATAGTAACACTGAATCGTTTCGAAAGCTGTGGCTTGAGGAGTATCCTTCTTCACCGCGCATTCGTCGATGAGCTGTTGAGCGGCAGCGTCATCGTTGATAGCGGGGCCGAGTTTCGCCTTCAAAACGTCCTTTTGGATTTCTCCGTCAGCAGTCATGAAACCAATTTTCTTGGCTACGCAGAAGAGGTGTTCCTTGAATTTGGGGTCGTCGGAGAACTCTCCTTTCCTGGCTTTGGTGACGAGTCCTGTGTCAACGCCGGTTTCTCCGGCGCAGTCCTTGTGGTATCCCTTTAGTTTTTCGATTTGTTCCTCCGTCAAGTTGGCCTAACATATAGCAAAATAATGTTTTAAAATAGATTTCTACATACTTTAAATCTTAGGTTTTATATGGTTTCAATAATCAGTGATGCCATTTATGTTCATAAGGTCAAGCAAATTTGATTTTAAGGGCTTACAACAACCGAAAGGTTTGAAATATTCGTTTTGCTTAACAGTAGATGCACTGTTATTGATATAAGTGTAATTATGTAGTAAGTGAGAAAATTTATTGCAAAGATTATTACTTTATTGTTAATTCGTGAAGACATTTCTCAATTTATTTAAATTCAATATGATTTTGTTTATTTTTGTTGGTTAATTAAAATTATTTTCTCAATTAAGAACTTAAAAAATTAGGATAGTACTTTTAATATGTACAAGAATGTAAATTCGACTGTCACTTTGTTGGTTTGAATATGTCAGACAAACATTGTATTAATTAATTTCTTATGTAAATAAGAAACAGAACTTAGCAAAACTTAGAGGTACAGGAACACGATATATTTTTTTACATATAGGTACGTATACTCATAGAACGCTTTCTCTAAATTGCGCAATATACAGGACGTTTCTAAGGAATGTAAAGGACAATTAAGCTTTTACTTATGTAAAATAATTGATTGATATTTTTGACAGAATAACACATATTTGTTAAAGAGCATTTTAAGAGGAGAAAAACAGTTGTTTGAAACTGGTGATGCACATTCTGAAAATCAAAAATTACCGTGGTTTGTTTTCGAATTTTACTAATTTTCTAATTATATTATTAAGAAAAAAAGTTAGTAAGAAAATTTATGGTGGAATCTTAATGCCAAACTTTTGAGGCCAATTGCAACTTAATCAGAAAATTAATATTCCTATCTGGATAATAATAGATTTTAGCTTCAATAATAATTTTAGCACCTTATAAGATAATCGTTTAGAAAATATGTCATATTTCTCAAAATAAAATGGACAATTTTTAGATAAAATAATCCTCAAATATCCACTGTATCCCAAGCACTGTATATGAAGAAAAAAACCATTGTATAAGATTCTGATCAGCCAATGGTGTTATTTTTGGCAGTGTACTTACAGGGTAAGCTACACTGCCAAAAATCTTTTTTAAAAAGGGTATTGTAAAGGATTTGTAAGAAACTTTAAGAAAATTTGTTTCGGTTTTTCGGGCGATAAGTTTTATTAATACGAAGTGGTTTTCAAATATTTTTAATAATTTATTGTGTTACTATTTGTAACTCACAGAATAATTTGAAATTTTATTGATTTGATTTATTTTGTGAAATAATATACTAAAAATTGATGTGAAAATAACAATTCATAAATAACTAGATTTTCAATGCAAAAAACGCCAATTTTTTTTTGTTTTTGATACAATCTGATGTAAATTAATTATGACTTCGATTCTCCTTTTTTAGTGCGTATAATGTTATTTTTAAATGAATTTTACTAAAAAATGAAGCATTTTACCAATATGAACCAAGAATACCTTTACTTTATTAAAAATTCCGATATTTTTTAGTCAAAAATCGAAACGTCCAGGCACAAAGAAGTTATGGTAAATTTTAACCCTCTCCCTCCAGTTTGGGAAGTATGTAATAAACATTTATAAATCTATAATTTCCTATTTCTCGCTGTAAAATGATCAAATTTGTGATGATTTTAGATACAGAAACCTCGAAAAATAAAACACTTACAGCAAAAGAAATATCAATCATAATATTTCTGATGTTTTGTTTATCCACTTTTACTATTTAAATTTTCCTTAAATAATATAATAACTTTTAAATACTTTTGTAAGACACACATTGTTTTGCATTATTCTAACCGGACATCTTAACAATTATTTTCACATACTTCACATAAATAAAAAGGGAACAATCTTATATCCAAAACTATGTAAGTAACAATATTTACATCTACAGTTGATTTTTAAAAAATCGTATTTTGAAAGATTTCTGTTTCTAAAAATTTGTTGGTTAGACCGCTTTCTGTCCTTATATATTCGTTTTACTTCGGTATCTTTGAATATTCTCATGGTGTCATGAGATAACATTCCTGTTTTTTTGCTAAACTCTATAGGTATTATTCAGTTCTCAAATGTGTAAATATATCTGTATTTATAGAAAACTCTATTTCAAGATTACGATTACCTTAAGAAGAATGTTTATGTAAAGAAAAAGTAATAATTTTCTACATAGAACATATTGGAGATGTTGCCCTCTAATATTCGGGATACCCTGTATTATATTTATAAATTTATGTGTAATTTTGGGATATTCGTTTTCATTAAAAAAAGATCCATTTGATTTAATTAATATAAAAAAGGTAATGAAATGGCAGTATTATTAAAAAACAGTTTTATATTAAATTTTTAATAGCTATTATTTTAAAAATATGTGTAATACAAAATTTACGTTAAGTTGTTAGTTAATAATTTTTGTTATGTTGTTATGCTTTTTAGAGATTATTAATTCACTTTTCATATTAGTAATATTTTTCATAAATTTTTCAGTTTTATCTACACTTTTATTAAATAAATATTTCAAATCAGATATTTGAAATCAAATATCATTCATAGAGAATATCTTTAATTTTATATTTGAATCAAATTTTGACAAATTTAATAAATTAACATACACTTGATACACAGATATTTGCTGCGTTCTCCTGAATATAAACAAACTATAGGAAGCGTCATAGAGATTTACCTGGTTTACTCAGTATTTGAAAATATTTTAAATTAATGATTGCAAAATTTTTTAATATTTTTAGAAAACCGAAAAGACAGTTTGAATTATCATGTCAGAGTAGTAAATAAACCTTACCCTTGCGGCGGCCACAACAACCAAACAAACAATTACAACAGCGAACTTCATTTCAATAGGCGATAGACGTAGGTGAGCGCGAGATTAATATTACCGTTTACAAATACTAAATGAAAGGTACAATCTGCTTCCAATTTATATACACGGTGCAGATCTGCAGGGAATGAATACTGGGGATCAAAGGTCGATCCGGAACTTCGGCAGTTCGTGATTTGTTCGCTAATTTTTTTGTTGAACCTCCAAAAGAAGTCTCATTATGACTCCATTCTAAGGTCAAAGTAAGCCGCGCTTTAATTTAAAGAAGCTAACAGCTATTATTGGCACATCTATGAATGATACATAGTGATTTGCATATAGCTCAACAATTTATAACATTTAAAAATAAAATAAAAACCAAAAATAGAAGAACATTATATTTATTTCATTGCCAACGTTTCGGTGTTATTTTTACACCATCTTCAGGGCTCGAAATTTGAAATGTCCTTTTTCCAAAAATGTATTGTCAACCATCAAGAATATAACATCTAGATACTTATAAATACAATTATGACCCATAAAACAAACTAATGCGATTTCCCTTTTCACCCACAGTAAGGTTGTTAATAAAATTCTTTGTTGTTTAGCAGGATGAAAATTAAAAAAAAAAATAAATAAATAAAATATTTAAATATTTATTTTTATTTTTTATCCCACTAAAAAAACCACTTGAATAACTAAACAAGACCGCCAATTAAATAAAAAGCTATATTACAAATAAAGCTTTTTACTCTGTAAAGAAACATTTTGAAGACACCAATATTATTTAACTTCTAATAAATAAATTCCTAGTACAATTTTATTGCTGAGATGCACTATTGATATTACCATTCTCTTATTATTGTATTCAACGAATTCTAACCCTTAGAAAGAGCTTTGTGAATGTAATATATTACTTTCAGTTGTGGTCAAAATTTAGAAAAAGGACTAACAATAATTACCAATTGGATAAGGAGAGAATATGTTTACGTATACCCAAAGAGACACAATGGTAGTGGCGGCAACGGGATATATTTGGCATAAAAATGAGACGTACATACATAAAAGTGATACTTTATTATTATACTCCGTCAATTGTACACTGGGATTAAAATGCAGTATTACCAACAGCGTACATAAAATTTTCCCAGAATTTTTTTATAAGCTCCTCCATGCTTATATTTTTCGATTTTTTTTTAAATTTTTATTTTAAAAGTTGTAAAAATAAATAGTCAGCCAAATTTTGCAAACTGGCTGTATAGCACTCTCAAATAATCAAAATTGTAGTTTCAAGACCAGCAGACGTTTTCAAAAAGAAAGATTTTTTGTTCTAAACCTACACATAAAAAAGCTTCCTCTCTTCTAAACTCTACTCACAGACACACTGTATAATATTTACTCAAGACTCAATATTTTATGTTGAAAGCCTCAGCCTTTTCAATATTTATGTAATTACAAATATTATCCAATGAATTTATACATTTCAATGAAAACTTTCAATATACTATATTGTACTGTTAGGAAACGTGAGCGCTAATGACCGCCGCATCTCTGAACTCTCGTCGGTGATGCTCGATCGTCCCGGAACTTGTGTTTGGAATTTGTTTATGCATATTCGCAAACAAAGCCTTCTTCTAAAGGATAGAGTTGAAAAAAATTCTCTACGCCTAAACTGTCTTTGACCTTCAAATATTGACGTTTATTTATATATTTTTTATAAATTTGGATAAAACGTAATTAAAGATAGTAAAAAAAATATATTTAAAAAAGGTCGCTTTGTTATATTACATTAAAATAAACCTTTGAGAATAAAACTATTTTAAATTCACAAAAGTGTATTTAATACCTACTTAGCCACATTATTTTTGTTATTGTAATGATTTAAATTCGGGTAATACCATCACACCTTGTATAAATGATACGGCTGCCAATTTTTTTTTGAGTTTTTGATTGGATATTGGATAAAACTTATTTATTAGTAGAAAATATAAAGTGGAATTATAATTTCACGTTATTTTCTCGATTAATAAGCTTACTTACTTGCTTCGAAAGAAGAAAGGGTATTTACTAACAATTTTCCTCCATCAACTTTTTAATATATTCATTACAAAACAATATTTTCCATACATTAATATTTACTGTCTCGTTTTTTTATAAACACCTAAACATCTAAACACCTAAATTTTTCCAGTATTTGTTTTTTAAAAAAACATGACATATTAATTCATTTTACTTTCTATTTCAGCCATTTTTTTGTATGAATTAAAATAACTTGTTATAATAACCTTTGATAAATTTGTCAGAGTATCTAATAGGTTATTTAATGATAATTTTTGTCTAGGTAGCTATTAAACACCCAAAATTATTTATATTTGAAGATTTAGATTGACGATGCCATTAAATTTATTGATACTACTAATAAAGACCACAGTTGTTAAGTAGATAGCAGTGCAACAGGTCTTTTTGCACATATCCAATTTATTACTTAGTTTTATGGATATGAAATGTGTTTAATAAAACGGATTTCAACAACTATTACTTGCGTTTCTATGCACATATTTGCATATATTTTACAGACTTTACATGCTAATTACTTAGATAATTATTTTATATGTACATGGCTATTTTATACAGGAATATTGGAGGGAACCCCCAATATTTGAAATGGATGTTCAAGGTGGAAAAGTGAACAAAAAAACCTAATAAACATATTGTCACAAATTTCCCAATCCGACTTTTTCTTTTACCAGAAAAACAATCCGTCAATTTACTGTTATTTATTAACTACTCTGTACACTACTGGATGCTAATTACAACTGAGCTAAACACTATTTCACTTTGAAACTCCAGGAAATTTCCAATTGGACACACCAATTTAAGACTGTAAATCAATACTCTCATTCAATACTGACTGACTCGGCTGTTTATTCTTATTTTATAGACCAAACGAATATTTCAGGTATTTTCTAGTATCTCTAGATCCATTTATCGAACGACTCTCGAACGCTTCTATTCGATTCTTTACATTCCAGTCGCGCCTCGATACACGCCATTATTTTGTTTGTTTACCACCATCGCGTAGGGCGATCGGGGCACTCTAGCGATTTGCGATACCACATTCGTCGATTTGAGTGCGAGCGGGGCAAATTCCGTGACAATATGTTCAAATATCAGCGGTTATTAAGTACTAATGAAAATATTTTTACTCGAGTTAATTATTATAATGCATCAATAGAGAAAACTTTTTATTCTGTTGGTATTATAAATTGTAACATTGATTAAAGATCTAATAAATCGAAATTAATGTAATAATTTATCAAATAGACCACCGCCCGCCTCGATGCATGCATCAGGTCGTTTTTGGATTGCACGGATAGTTCGTTGAAGTGCACGGTGATTTTCTCTTATGAGTGCTGCACAATTGACAATCTGATCGAATAGCACCTCTCTTGTGTTCACTTTTGTTGCATATACTAATGATTTAAACAATCCCCAAAGGCAGTAATCAAGGGGTTTCAAATCTGCTGATCTTTGTGGCCAATTTTAGAAACCACCTCGGCCAATCCAGCGTTATGTAAAGTGATTAAGATGACTGATTACAACAGAATTAAAATGGGCAGGGGCGCCATAATGTTGAAAGTACATGTTTGCGTAATATCCAGTGGAATATCGTCCAGTAGATCTGTCAAATTATTTTCTAAATTTATCTGATCAACGATGTTCATTGTGACGGTTATTTACCCCATCACGAGTGAATTGAGCATCATCAGTGAACAAAATGTGTTTGTAAAGTGTATGGTTTGCGCAAAAATGTAACCGCAGATCATTATCACCGTCCTGAAGATTCTAGATACGCTGAATATAGAAAGGTTTTAAACCATTTTTGTGAATGGCTTCCCATGTCGTAGCTTGATGAATTTGGAGACTGGTTGCAATGCGCCTTGTATCCGGACTACGTTCTACTATATTTAAAATTTCTTCTTCCACTGTTAGACCAGAGCCAGCCTGCTTCTCAGATGTAATTCTCACACTAGGAAATATTCCAGTTTCCCGTGCATTGTTGAAGACTGTCTGGAATACAGTATATATCAAGTAATAACAGCTTTCTCAAAAATAGTCATAAAAATATTTTCATTGCTATCTCAGTTGATATTCGACCTTATGTTTATTAGGCTTTTTTGTTCACTTTTGCCCCGTAAACACTCCTTCCTTCCTTCCTCGAATATTTGAGGTCTTAGTTATATTTTCAAAATGTCGTTGATGAAATGTGTTATCCACACAGGATGCCCGTAATATTGGTGGCAATATTCAAAGACTTTCTATATTTATCTGAACGCAACAAAAAAATTTTAGAAAAAAATGTAACGCTCAATAACAATAACAACAGCTTATTTAACATTAATAGGCATACCTACAATGTAAAAAGAAGTAAATATAAATTGAAGAGGTAAACAAATTAGGTGAACCTTGAGATAGCCTAACAACAATATTTTAGGAGAAACACATACAAACAGATAGTACTTAACTACATACATTATACATTAAGTCAGCACAGAGGTACATTTAAAAAAATATTTACTAGATGGATAGTCATCAAACGTAATGGAATTTCCATGAGTGACGAAATGTAGTTTAATATAAAAAATAATCTTTATCCCGCTGACACATTACAATATACGGAAAAAGTCATACATATAAGTTTTTAACAGTAAATGACATAAACATCGTCAAATGAATTAATATTAAATATAAGAAAAAACAAATATAAATAGTAACATTACATACAGAAGGAAAAAATAAAATCTTGAGTAGACACCTAAAATATTCTTGCAAATTATAAAGTGGGTTTGCCAATATGTACCTAAAACTATTTTTACCCACAACGGAACGGAGACGGTATATGCGAGTTTTGTCTTTGGAATAAAACAATTTGTTTTTGAGTAGCAGATGTTTAATGCGAAGCGTTATTACGACCAAATACAACTTAACTGAGCTTACAAAAGATTCTACATGTTTTATAATAAATGAATTTTGATGAATTAACATTTTATTTATCTTAACTAGATATGGCAAAAGCTTAACGTTTATATTATGTTTCTTAGAACACCTTGAAGCAAAAATATATAATATACAGGGGACATAACTTGCGTTTGGAGTGAGAGAATGTGTGTGCAAACCAATGTTTCCATTTATCGCCAAAACTGCTAGTCGGACTTTGATGCAGTTTTCAGTGATGGGTTTGGATTTGATTGGCGCATGTTCTTAGATAGGTTTTACGGTGACAAATCACCAGGGGGCGCTGCAGTTAACATTTGTTTGTACAAACCAATGTTGCCATTTATCTCCAAAACTACTAGTCCAATTTTGATGCAGTTTTCAGTGACGTGTTCTGGTTTGATTGGTGCATGTTCTTACATGTGTGTTACGATGAAAACTCACCAGGGGGCAGTAAATATTTTAGTATTATAGTACACTTATTTACACAAATACATGATATATGATATATCATATATCATGTATTATATATATATATATATATATATATATATATATATATATATATATATATATATATATATATATATATATATATATATAGCAAATTTATAATTGTTCTAAATACCAGTAGTGGAGTAGTGTAGTTTTGTACAAATTTCGTACGTCATAATGCGTTTATACTATAAGTGTAATAGCTCTTGGCTTAACTTGGCCATATTTGTGGTCCGAAATGGTGAAATGTCGATGTAATGTTAAAGTTAGGAATTTTAAACCCTGTTAAAGTTACTAAAAAGAACTTAGGTAGTGTTAGTATTTATATTGCCAAAATGTAGCGATTTTATAGTTAAAATATTTTTTGAACGTGTCCCTTTCTATGGAATTTTTACATAAATTTCAACATTTAATTTTTCACATTTAAAAACCAAAGTAAGGAAAATGAATACAAACCTTTCCTAAGTTCATTATTTATGTGTATTTTACTGCAGTCAAATAAAGTATTAACTTTTTTGTATAAAAGAAACGTAAACTTACGATTATCTATGTCGATTTGCACGTTGTTTTGATTATCTCTACAGTATACAGTTAAATAGTTTAACTATTACTAGGTAGCAGTACATGTCAAGGGTTTAAAATCTTACGGTCTTGTAGACTACACTGCTAATACACGGTGCCGGCGTCCTTAAGCCTTAAGCCTTAAGCCAAATAGTTGTCAATAAAAATGTAGTATGGAGTTAAACAATGTACTATGAATAATTATTTTCTGTGCGTTAAGCAAATTGTCAATAACTAAATAATTTAAATTTGAATATACTACCCCTTAATAAAACATTTAAATGTATGGTTTCTCTTAACGTAAAATAAATAACTTTGAATAATCAATTTTTTGCAAAATATCGCCAGATGTAGACTCAATTTAAATGTCTGTCAACTATAACACCAGCAGTCATAGAAGGCAAATCACTGATCAGTCACGTTACGTATAAGCTACAGTTTGAAGAACACCTGGTTATTCTATTGTCTGAAGTTATTTATTTGTGGCTATTTGTTGGTTCTTCTCTATTAAAATGATCATTAAACAAAATTGAGAAAAGGTTGGATTTATTTGTTTGCAGTAACACTAATACTAGTTTAATTTTTATATTCAAAACCATCTAATACATAATTGTATACATAAATAACAACAATTATTACGCACGAGTTACGTGCATATTTTTTCGGTTAAGTATTGTTGTTACTAATTTGAAATTTAGTATGCCTTACATAGTACCTGTCGGAGACCTTGAACAATCAAGAGCAAATTGATGATATCTATACTGACTTTTCCAAGGCATTTGACCGGCAACATTACAAAATCTTACCGCGTGAGGTTAACAAATATAGTTTTTAATGAAACCTCTAGACAATCACTAGACAGGCAATGACATATGTTACCTCTTTCTGAGATCAATATGTATGTTTCACATATTCAATATCGCAGTTCTGTTCAGTATTCCTCAGGGATCAATGGTGGGTATTCTATTACTTAATATTTTGATTAATACTTAAAGATATTTTGATGGCATAAAAATTTCCAGGATAATTATATACTCTGATGTAGATTTCAGGCTTACCATTATTTACTATATTAAATAATAATAAATGCAAAACATAATAAATTTCTCAGAATATTTATTAAGAATTTAGAGGTCAATTTCTAACAAGAGCTAAATCTCGGCCACATTTAAATTAGAAACATTTTATAAGAGACTTATATGGCACTTTTATTATAATATACACAATAATATTTTGCAAAACATGGAGTGATAGCGTTCTTATTAATATACAGTATGCGCCAAAAGTACGGAATAAATTAAATAAAAACGAAACAATTATTTTTTGGGAAAAATCCTCGAACAGGTCGATTTTTAATTTAAAAAATACATATTTTAGCGTAAAATGTGATTTTCAAATGTCATTTGTTTTCGAGTAATGACGTCATCGATTTTTTTTAAGTGGCAACACCATATTTTTTTCCTTGATTCTGAAAGATCGTTTAATTCTCTATCAGACAGTACTAAAATGTTGCCCTCTTACATAGGAAAGTTTTCGAGTAAATGACGATTGAATGTTAGAATGACATTTTATTCACCAACTTTTTTCAAATTATACTATGCAAAATTTCATTTTGCATAAAAAAGGTGCTCTAGGTAAATTTACTAAGAGCATATTTTCTGTCTAAATGGAATTTTACATAATATAATAAGACTTAAAATGGAAAAAACCCAATTAAAAAAAAAGTTAGAGAATAAAATGTCAGCGAAAATGCTAACTAGCACTCTACACAAAAAAAATTATAGCAATCATGTGTTTGACACGACCAAAAACGTATATGTGTCAAATTTTAATGGTATCTGTTGTTTATTAAAAAAAATTACATCCAAAATTGGATTTTTTAAAATTATCTTACACGCCCTATATCTCAAACATGAGGGGCTTTAGTGCCATATGTTTATTAAGCAAATTCCAAATATTTTTCATTGTTCTATCAGCCCTAGTAATATTGCCATGTATTTTTGAAACACTCTGTATAACTGACATCACTAGTTTGATATTAATCCAAGATGACGGAAAGCAACATGAAATCAAAATAAATTAAATTAAGACGTTTTATGTGGTATTTTATATAAGATTTGTTCGATGGATCTGATACACTCTGACTTTTTCTTGTGTTTTTAAAGGAAGTAGTACCTATATCTGTATGAACCAATTGAAGATATGAAGGACTTAATCGGGATAATATAAGCCAGTTGTGCTTCCTTGTATCGTTACTGTCTGTTAACATGTTGTGACCAGGAATTGCGTCGTCTTTGGAAATGTGTAATTCTAATGGAGGTATTTTCGGTCGCGGATGGGCTAAGAGGGATGAAAATGTTTTTCTAAATTTTGTACTATTTGCAAAAATTTCGATATACTATTTAGAAAACTTTCATATGGATCTCAGGCACAGGGTGATTTATTAAGAAAGAAAAATCTCTGAACTCAAGCAACACCAAAATACGATGATTAAGCTCAACATGCCTCATACAAATGTCGTTGGTTTATAAGATTATGAGACAAAGTTGAAACCTTATTATGAATAGTGGTGGCAATCTTATCTTGCTTTTTCTTCGTAATAAAGTTCCATGTTCCCCACTTGTATGAAAGATTCTCGCAAGATTTCTGCAAGGGTCTTGAAAAATTGCGAGACAAGTTTGCGAGACTCCCAAGACAAGGTAAGACATTATCTTGCAAGATCGATCAAAAATAAGACTTAAAAGAAACTCTTATCTTATTTTCCAAGACAATACAAGACTTTTTCATTTTTTATTTAAATTTCGTATCTCAGCTAACACTAATTATATTATTAGTATTTTAGTAATTTTGAAGGCGTCACATACGAATTGGTAGTTAAATATTTTGTCTCTCAATGATTCCTAATTTGTTGCTTAGTTTAAAGTTGCTTGTAGACGACGTTAGTTAGTTAACTTTAAACATATCTTTTTGTTTCAGATTGTATGATTAAATGTTTTCGAAAATCTAAATGAGTATCACCTCATCCAGACTAGTTTCAATAGTGCTACATCTGGGATCTGGTCATATTTTCTTTTTATTTTTCTTTTTCCAATCTAAATGGGTGGCTTCATTACGATGTTGTCGATAATTATTATTAAAGTGTTTTATATGCTGAATGATGCACTATTATATTTATCACTACTAGTTTTTGGATAAACGTTTTCTCCAGCGATGAGTTGGCCATGAGTGAGAATTTGGTTGGTTTCCAAGAAGCTCCCAAGACGCATCTGAGAAACACATTGGAATTATAGTGAGATAAGGTATAAAATTATCGATATAGGTACTATGGTTGACACCATAAATATCTTCAAAATGATTTCAATACTTATTTCAAAATTAAATATCAACTTTAAACACCCTTTATTTTATAACTTACGATATCTAAAAGTCTTTTATTTAAATCATTCTAATTAGCAGTACATGTTTCATAAATACAATTTGGTTTATTCAGTTATGACTGCATGTAACAGATTCATAATTCGTAAAATATTTAATTTGTACACAAATGTGAAAAAGTTCTGTACAGATGACAAACGACCTTAAACCTGTTGAGCGATAAAATTAGCTTTATTTATTTACACCGAGAGCTGTTTTAATTGCAGTCGGACACAATGGTAATGGTTAACAAGTTTCCGAAATCCATTTGGTGCATGGTCTCGTTAAAGCAAATTGTGTGCATCCTTGACATAATGACGACTTTGTGGGATGTAAAATTTTTACCGATTTGCATGACGGCCTTAATTTGGTCATTTATACATGGGCCATATACAAGGTGTTATAAATTATTAGGTCAAGCCGTTAACTTTTTCTTTGGACTAAAATAATGGGATTTATTTATGCCACTTTTCATTATCCAACTTTGCAAATGTATTTGAGATGTCTCTGTATACGCATATCTATAATAACGTAAAAAACTGCATAACTCCTGATCAAAATGGATTTGTTTCACATCGTTCGACGAATTTAGTTGAATTTACACAATTTTTGTTATGTCTTGACCAGAGTAAATTGTTTGTCTCGTATAATGGTTTTAAGTGTAGAACATTTATAGCAACATCTGGAGTACTGCAAGCATTTAACTTAGGGTCGCTTTTATTCATTTTGTATGTCAATGACCCTTCCTTAAATTTGAAACATAATCATCTTTCTTTGCAGATGATTTAAAATTGTTTCGCAATATCAATTCCATTGATGATTGCCAAGTGTTGCCAAGAACTTGTTAATGTTGTTGATAAATGGTGTGAGGAAAATCGGTTACCTATTAATATAGATAAATGCAAAGTTTGTACGTTTACTTTAAAGAAGCAACCTGTACTGTTTAATTATTAATTAAATTAATATTAATTCCTCACTGTTGCTACGTTGTAGTACTATTAATGATTTATTTTCTAAACATGTCAGTAATATATCCAATATCGCTTTTAAAACTCTAGACTTTGTTTTGAAGAATTTACAATCATTTAACAATACTAAATGTTTAAAATTACTTTACTTCTCATTAGTTAGTCCCAGACTTGAGTATGCTAGTCTCATATGGTACCTTTAGTATCAGAATCATATACACCTCATTGAAAGTATTCAACGTCGCTTTCTGAAATTTTTGTCGTTTTGTATTGATAATTATTATCTATTTAGAGAATACGATCATAATCTTCTTTTAGAAAGATTTAATGTTCAGTCATTATCTGAAGAGTTAGTAGAAGAGTTCTTGCAAGTTTGACATTCCTATATATTTTGTTTCATAATAATATTGGTTTACCTCCTATTTTAGGCCACAGTCTCGAGATGACTGTATGTTCTATTGCCCTAATGCAAGGACTAATATCCTCATGAAGTCTCCAGTATATATTATGTCAAATAAATTTAACCATATTTTAGAGATAATAATTGTTTAAAATTTGGCACATATTTTTATGTTAAGTCAACACTACAATTTTCGTCTAAAATATCAAAAAGTGAACGGAGGAAAGAAAGAGTGCAACAAACACGGGATCTAGAATTTTTTTAAGTACACCTATAGGTCCAAAATATTTTTTTTTTATATATATATAGAAACTTATATAAGATTTTTATTTGAGGCCTGAGATATTTCAACTCGTGTGGATATACTAGGTTTGGCATAAATTAAATATCGCTAGGCATGAAATGGTCATTTCCATTTTATTCAGTCAATTATAATAAACAAAATGGCACAACTAACAACAGAGAGCAAAAAAGTCAAAAATTTTGCTCAATATTAAATGTTCAATATGGGTATTACCTTCGGAATACATACTCGGGCTTTTTAGTAAGAGGGTAACAAATATTTTGCAAAATATGTTATTTCAACCTAAAGTGCTCTCCATCTTATACAATTCGTTCCCTTAGTTTATTTAGTATTGAACCTATATAAACAAAATCCGCATTACGGTAAAAAAGTTCAGATCCATTTAAATGCAATCTTTCCTAATCGGTGCACCCAACCGTTAAACTTTAGTTTCTGGTTAAAAATGTCATTCATATGGTTCCAATACTAACTAAGCTAAGGGAATAAATTATGTAAGACAACTTTTGGTTGAAACCACATATTTTCCAAAATATTCCACCACCACCAAGTAAAGGTGGTACCCATGTCGAACATTCAATCAAGTTATATTATTATATTTTTCCTCTTTGTTCTTAGTTAGTTGTGTCGTTTTGTTTATTTCAATTTACCCAATAAAATTGAAATTACTATTTAATCAAGTCAAAATCTAAAAAGAGCAAAATATACATATATACATATAAAACAGTAGGTTGTGTTTTAATTTTGTTATTTCAATCGCATTTATATATAAACTAGTATTTGCGATACCTTACAATAATTGTATGACTTAATAACCCATATCCTGTAAACGAGGAGACGAAATAATAATCCTAACAAATAAAATAATTACATCAATTAAAGAAACTAAAAAAAAACTTAATAAATGCTCGATATGTGCACCATTAATATCTACCTACATATGTAACGCATTCTTATTTTGGATAAAATTACTTTTTTAAATTATAGGCATATTCTATTATATTCTGATATGCTATTGTAGACATCTGTAGCTCAAGTAGAAAAGGAAATTGAATGTATCTGTTTATGTGATTTTCTTTTTTGTATGTTTATTTCTTTTTAGTCCTGCCCTAATCTTACTTGAAATTGTCTGTCAAGAGATTGTATTTTTAAATAAATAAACAAATAGTTGACCAAGCCAATTTCTGCAGTTGTTCAATATTCAATGTAATTCATAGCAAACGACCATCATACTTTCTTCATTTCACCATTTGCATGGGTATCAGCTTTTGTACTAATGGCACCACTTTTTATCCAGTAACAATCTGGAACAAGCTGCTAAACAACGACTTACAACAAATAGTAACATTAATTTTTGAGGATTTCGCTCAAAACATGCGGCATTTAAACACCCAATTCCTAAATTTTGCCCACGTAAAACAAATATTGTACTATGGCCGATTAGACTGGCCACAATCTATTGTATTAACCAAAACCTAGGTTGACTGACTTGTATCGTCATGAACGATATCATTTGAGCAATCTTCAGCAAATTCAGATGGTCTTCGTGAACGTACAATCATTTATATGGAAACGGCCTCTTTGAAACGAAATAAACATTTTATGCTGTTCTCTCTCCAATGTTTTTTTTCCAATAGAAATGATTGTTGCAGGCAGCATCTAATGCCTTCTCTGGTGAACTCAAGACAAAGGATATGTCGGAAATGTTTATTTTTTGTACTTGATATTCCATTGTCTGTTGTGATTTATTCAATGAAACATTAGAATGACATTAAAATAACTTTGACACATGCTTAATAATTAGTTTTCAATGCATTATTGCCATGGAAACCAAAACCACTAAGAAATTATGCAATCATCTTAATAAATATTTAACGTAATGTCTATTATGTAAATGCAATAATTGTGTGTTTTCCTTTCAGTAACACTCAACTAATCTCAGAAATTTTGCTGAAAACCATTGTATCCCTCTGTTGGTGTTATGATATTGTTATCATATACATCTCTGTTTTTAAATAGGTATAAGCTTACAATTATAATTTTCACAGTAAAAGACGTTCATCCAGGAGATGAACGTTAATTACCCATTTGTTAATGGTGAATTTTAAGACACACACAACCTCATAATAATTATAAAAGTAACACAATCATGCGATTACTACCTAACCTTGATCTTGAAAAAATATCATTTTATGTAATGTAATAGTGTAATTTTGTTTACGTAAAAATAATATTGCGATTGTTAGTTTTCGAAGGTTATTTGTTGGAGAAGTTATAGCTGTAACCACAAATTAATTAGTAGCTGTTCTAAGGTTGATCGAAGGAAAAGTAATGATTATGCTATGTACAGGGTGATCAATTTTCCTGGTAAAGTCAGTAGCATTAGATGCGACTGGTTACATAGGTTACTACGACATATATCGGTGCTTCCTTAGAACTATAAAGTCTTACATAAAAAGCAATGTTCTTAATCAAAACTATGATTGTGCTCCAAAAATAAAAAATTACCGTGGGGAATTGTTTAATAGGTTCTTTATTTCCAAAGACAATGGTCTCACGGATTATGATGCTGCATATAATGGTCCATATATTAGAAATAGTATATTTATCCGAGAAATTACACTAGCTGAGTTATTTAGTATTATTTTGTGATTGAAAGCTGATAAATCACAGGGAACTGATGGCATCCCTGAATTAATAATTAAAAAATGTTTTGATAGTATTGCAGAACCACTACTTCATTTGGTAAAGTTATCACTGAAGTTAACAGTATTTCCGGAAGTTCTAAAAAAATCACAAATTATCCCTGTATATAAACAAAAAGGTGATCCAACGTCCATATTAATAAGCTATAGACCAATTGCTGTTCAAAGTCCGTTTGCTTAAATTTTTGAGAGAGCGTTTTATAACCAGCTTAATGAATACTTATGTAAATATATTATTAACATATTTCAGCATTGTTTTGTAAAAAATAAAAATACTGAATTTGTTCTATGAGTGTGTCAAATATACAGGGTGGTCGCGATGTAATGTGCCAAAATTCATGACTAGATTCCTGACGTGAAAATATTGCGATTTAGACAAACTCACCTTAGTACAAAACTTGATACTTACAGAGATACAGGGTGTTTAATGCAATATACTATTTTAGTTTTTTCTTATTTATTTCATAATAAATGCTCATATCGAGATGAAATTTTGGTGTTGTTGTGCAATATATTTATTGACATATTTAATTGGATACAAAATACTTTTCATCCAGTAACCAGCTCGGTGAAGGTCGTTTTATAGTGGGATCTTAGACTAAAAAACTTATGAGTTCACAATGTACCGAGTACTTGTCCTACAGCTTCCAGAAAAAAGTATTGATAATAAAAGTGACCACGAGAAGTATATTAAAATTATTTTCCACTTTCAAATTTTACCGATAGATGGCAAACTTTTAAATCCAAATCGAAAAGTGAGATTTGAGATTTTCTCCGTAAGACCAATAGTGAAGGTATGTTATGCAGAACGGTTTTGAACTCTTCTATTAACACTTTAAAAATTGTTTATTTGACATTTTGCTCAGTCTGTTAAATAATAACTTTGGGGACAGAAATATATTGCAGAGAAAGTCCTGAGTGCGTTACCGTTACTTTGCGGACCCATGTTTATTAAGACTTTTCTCCTTGTTTTGGTTCATACTATTAATAATAATAATAATAATAATAATAATAATAATAATAATAATAATAATAATAATAATAATAATAATAATAATAATAATAATAATAATAATAATAATAATAATAATAATAATAATAATAATAATAATAATAATAATAATAATAATAATAATAATAATAATAATAATAATAATAATAATAATAATAATAATAATAATAATAATAATAATAATAATAATAATAATAATAATAATAATAATAATAATAATAATAATAATAATAATAATAATAATAATAATAATAATAATAATAATAATAATAATAATAATAATAATAATAATAATAATAATAATAATAATAATAATAATAATAATAATAATAATAATAATAATAATAATAATAATAATAATAATAATAATAATAATAATAATAATAATAATAATAATAATAATAATAATAATAATAATAATAATAATAATAATAATAATAATAATAATAATAATAATAATAATAATAATAATAATAATAATAATAATAATAATAATAATAATAATAATAATAATAATAATAATAATAATAATAATAATAATAATAATAATAATAATAATAATAATAATAATAATAATAATAATAATAATAATAATAATAATAATAATAATAATAATAATAATAATAATAATAATAATAATAATAATAATAATAATAATAATAATAATAATAATAATAATAATAATAATAATAATAATAATAATAATAATAATAATAATAATAATAATAATAATAATAATAATAATAATAATAATAATAATAATAATAATAATAATAATAATAATAATAATAATAATAATAATAATAATAATAATAATAATAATAATAATAATAATAATAATAATAATAATAATAATAATAATAATAATAATAATAATAATAATAATAATAATAATAATAATAATAATAATAATAATAATAATAATAATAATAATAATAATAATAATAATAATAATAATAATAATAATAATAATAATAATAATAATATCTCTACCCCTCATTCTAATCACAGGGATTAGCCCAGAAGTCGGAGACTTGTGCGGGAGAGGGGGCGGCATATTATTATTAAGCAGGCCGCATTTGCGCCCAGAAACGACTTACGTTGGTAGGCCCTAACCACTATTCAGTGCAGGAATGAGGGAAACCTAGAAAACCTCATTAATTAGGGGGGTAGTCAAATATCAACCGGTATCAATCTCTCACATTGACCCAAGCCAACATTCTTCCACCCTACCATACCCGCAGAGAGGGCGCCAAACCTCTCCACGAATATAGCTTATATACGGTCTATCGGCAGCTGGGCTCGAACCAACACCGATCTAGTCACCTCGATTCAAGTACTGACGACTTAAACCGCGCGACCACTGACCGACCCCAAGACCTCCAGAAATATTTGACACTCATTTTTTAACACCCTGTATATAAAATAATGTTTCGTCAAAACGGACCACTCAACGGCGCCGAGAAGCGCTGCACGGTAGCCCTGTGAGAAGGCCACTATAGAGGCCGCCTGCAGTGTTTGGTCAGTCTAACATGGTGTCATACATATATAAAAATATTGCTAATAAAATATATATTTAAATGTTATGTTATCTTTAATCAAAATTTATCACCGTAGTTTTAGAATGAGTTAGATCATAACATTAATTACTTTGCATTTTCCATTGTAATGATATAATAATTTTAATTTCATCACAGGTAGGCGTATTAAAAGCAAAATATTTTAATTGTTGTACCTACCAGGTGCTGTATTTGAAACTAAGAAATAATTATTAATTGACTTCAGTTGAATCTTTGTCTCAGGGCTTCATTATATTAGACGAATTTAATTATTTTTTTATAATGCAAAATTTCCGGGTTTTTTTTCGTGCGAAATTTCATTACATTGATTCATTATACTCTCTTTTATGAGTCTAATTGTGGATGATATATTAACGTTTAGAGATGTTTCTAACCAGAAAATTAATCGTCAATGTAATTCTTTGTCAGAATATTTCCAATTTTATATTCAGACATTGATAAATTGAAATTGAAAAGAACGTCTACTACTTTTCTTATAATTTCCATTAATTGAAAATATATACAGATTGTAATCGTGTCTATAGTCAAAATAACAAAATGTAGATGATTATTTATTATAATTTGATAATAAATATGGAGAAATTCTTGTGTTGATGGTTCCATCCATAAACGCCGATTTAACGCGGACAAGGAAATCCAAATAAATATTTTCTTTAGCATGTAACTATATTTATTTTTAATACTTCATAACAGAAATTATTGTAGTAGCAACAATTATTTGAAATTTAAAAAGTTTAAATAGTTTAAAGCTTAAATTAAATCTGTGAGGTCATGTGGGTGATACTGAAGGACCTGTAATGAGCAAAAATGTTGTTTTGGTAGTTTGCAACGATGAAACGAAGAACGAATATAAAATTCTACATGTATTGCGATTAATAAAAATCTTTATTTACATCGTTTTTACAAATGGGAACGCCACGAAAAGAGACCGCATAGTTGTTCGCAGTTCAAATCTATCTGGAATGGCGGTTTTCACAGGCTCCGATATACCGGGCGAAAAGGGGACTTTGTCCCATTTTTTAGTGAGTTGAAATTCCGAAATAAATTTCTTATTGACTTTTAGGCCTCTCTGAGCACATGATTGAAAGTTGTATACTTAGGGATAGTCCTATATACCTGGATATGCATGGTTAAAGAAATATAATTTTATAGATATGAAATCTTATGATTTTTCCAAATACATGCAGAAGAAAAAATGTATTATTTTAATTGAAATGGCGTTTGCCCTAGACAATTTCATGGAAAAATAAGCATAAAAACGGTATTTAAAAATTTAGTGTGGCCAGGTTCCCACAAAACGGTCGCCGTCACAGCATAGACCTGTAACGTCAGACGCCCTTTGCACGTGTATACTAACTAAAGCACAGTGCTTTAGTTCATATCTGTATGATTTTCATGCTTTCGGACATCTAAAAAAATAAAATGTAAGTTTGTAAAGAATCAATTAAACATTTCTATTAAGCTATTCCCTAATCAAATTGACATATTTTCCTACCATTTACGTAAAGTAGAATGTTATTTGAGACATTTATAAAATTTTGCTATCTGACTTCACTATGCTAAATTATCTGTTTTCTTGTGAAAACATAATAAACAGAAGTAATAAATAAGGATTTTTAAAAATGTTTAAGGAAAAATTCATTATATATGTTACATTATTATTCAGTGCTTTTACTTATTATTTTACACATTAAAACATATAGTTTGAAGTCAGATGGCATAATTTTCTAAATACCTCAACTAAAATCTTCTATCTGGTACTTACCCAACAGCATTGACGCCGTAATTGTCACGAGCGGATCTACATTGTAAAAAAAAGGAATAAGTTACTTTTAACAATACCGTAAGTTCACTATGCATCACTACTAATAATTATGGCATTACCTTCACAAATGCCACAAAAACGAAAACATACATGAAATAAATGCCTGTTTACATCATCAACACCGTAATTTGCACCTGTATCCACATAAACAAACCACGGTGAACGGCGTGTAACGTCACCCCAATGATATCGCGTTTTCGGCCACATGGTTTTGTTTACATTTTATGACAATTTATTAATGTTAATATGTTAATTATGTGATTACTGCAGCCAGACACATGACAGACCTTTCAATATGTTTCAAAGATTATCCTGTAATACATTTAAAACCTATATAAAATTTATGTAACTTTCTCATTCAGCCAATGAGTTTATTTTTATCAATTTCGTATTTAAAAAATTCCAAATTGTCAAATTTTAAAATAGAATTAATAGTAGTATCCTGAATATTAGCAAGTCGTATATTTTCTCGTATATCAAATAGTACCTGCACGTACTAACACGTAGTTCAGTAAGCTAACTAAAAAGTTACTTGATGTTACTAATTAAAATTTTATTTAGCTAACAAAGTAACGTGTGAACATAATTCGTGTTGTGTTATTATTCCAATATTATTGGCACGATTCATTTTAACAATCAATTATGTTGATTTTGAGTTAAATTTTACTCAATATTTTTTACGGTGTAATTAAAGCTTATTACTTCGATGTTAGACATAATTTAAAACATTCAGATAAGTGGGTATTGAACTATTGAATGAATTAGAAATTCTCTTATTATTTTTCAATACAGCTGTCCACTTTGTGAACTCTATTGCTAACAATAATTAAGTTCAGTAATAAATAGTCCTTCCCATAATCAATCTGCCAAATTGTAAAGAAAATGCACTGAATATTAATAGAATTTTAGCAGAAATTTTAAGTTATTTTTATTTTGTATGAACACCTTGTATTTATATATTTTATATAAGAAGATATCGCGTTCATCTGCGACCTTGTTACGAATAAATAACGATGTCTCATTCTCATTATATCTTTATTAGTTATAGATTTGTAAGTTACAAGAAAAAAAATATTAATGTTTTGTTATAAATTAAATTGTATCACTATGAGTCAGTGTTTATGAAATATATGCTGGCATAAATGAATATTCAGATAAATGAGTACCTATTCAGTTTCATATACGAAGGATTACAAACAGGTTTCGGTCAAGGTAATTTATATGATCAAAGTTTCCAGACCAATCTCAAGATGGTTCTTGTTTTGGAAAAAAGTTATACGTTTTACAGAGTGGATAAAATGATGAGATGCTTTGATAATGTGCTTTTATTACGCACATTTTAGTTATCGCATCCTAGCACAAGGTTAAATGTTGAGGTCAAACTCTTCAGAATTATTTTTTGTTTAATCTCCGATTGAATTGGATGAACTGTAGTGCTAACTTAAGTGGTAATTAAATTGGTGCATAGTTGTGTAATGTAGTGATTAATAATTTTCCTAGAGGAAGTGGAGTGTTTTATATTTTATAATTTGTCAGAAATCTGTATAAATTAGTAATAAATGAATGGGTAAACCAATTTTAACGAATCTGCAGCTACTTTAACAGTAAAATATCACAGAAGCTCAATAAGTGGTGTATGATTCAACAAACAAATAATGATGGCAGTAATTCACGAGGGTGGTGGTTGTAAATCACCCTAGAGAATTTCAGCCATTATATGCAAGTAGAATACTTTGCCCACGGCTATTAACAATATTTTAACAAATTTTTACTAAAAACATTACACAATATTTTGACACACATCAACACTCAACATACAATTTAAAACTGTCAAAACACTTTACTTTCAAGTTTGACATTTGCCGTTCACTTGATAAATTTAAAAAGAAACAAATAAAACTTTAATGGTACAGTGAGTAGCAACAAATTCTAACCCTTAGGAGATTTGTGAATGTAATATATTACTTTTTTCCACGGTCGGGAGTAGAAATCAGTTTCTATGACATCAAAATTAAAACAGAAGTAGTCGATTATTCCCAAGGGAGTATAATGCTCCCAAGGGAGTTTACATTATGGAGAACGTTTTTCATGCAAAAAAAAGATAACATTGAAATTATTTATTGACATTTAAATTAAATGTTACATTTGTACAATTTTCAAAATTAATATTAGAAGGAATATTACTTTCGCTTACATTTACAGTTTTTGTGATTGCGCTAGTAGTGGTACCTACTAAAACCTGATTAGCAATTTTGGTCTTATTTTCGATGGAGTTCTCGGCATAACCCTTAGCGACTGTCGTTGATTTCCAACCAGCATGACGCTTTATTATCGTGATATCCACACCAGCATCTGCCAGTAATGTCGCTGAAGATCTTCGTAAGCAGTGACCAGTATAACATGCAGCATTAGGTAATTTTGAATATGAAGCTACTACACTCGGAATTTTTCCCATGGTATTCTTGCCAACTGGCTGCGAACTACATTTTCCTGCTTTGTAGTACAAAAAAAGGCGCTTATGCTTGACGTGGGGAGGACGAAGGGACAGGTATTTTCGAAACAATTCAAGCATATTTCCCACATCGGTAATCAGAAAGATTCGTGGAATCTTTGTCTTAGTGTTTGGAATTTTTACAATCAAGGAAGAGCCTACATCCTCAATATCATCTACAGTTAATTTGACTAGTTCATCAGTTCGACAAGCTGCGGCAATCCCTAGAATTAATCCAACCTATAAAAAATCAAAATAATTGAAATACCTAACAACAAATGTAATCTTACCTTAATCATTAAGAATTCTTTGTCATCTGCACTTGATAGAAAACGGTCGATTTCACCCTTTGTCAATATTTTCGATTTTTTCGCTTGATATCCGTCACCGATTCTTTTCAAAAATGCGATCACCTTGGGGAATTTGCTTATATCTATGTTGTCGTAAATTATCAAGCATGACTTAACCATAGAATATTGCACCCATAATGTGGAAGACTTCAATTCTTTGCATTTTCACTGAAGTATGCCAACAAAACATTATCGCTGTATAGTTGAACATTTTTCTCGGCGCACCACTTTTTGAACCGATTGTAGGCTATATCGTATAAAGATCTTGACTTCGTAGGCAGTAAATTGCTTATTGCAATATTTGCAGCCTCCACAATCTCTTCCGACTCACAATTATTCATTGTGCACTAAACAAACTTTAAACCAAACTAGCACCTTAATTTGACAATTCTTTTTGTTTGTTTATTTTGTAGTTATGACAATAACTCAACGACTACTAAATAAATGCTCAAATCCGAATACAATAATTCTGGTGCTACTTACTTCATAATGACAAATTATGTGTTTTTAAGTTAATGAGACCGTGGAAAAAATAGTATATACCATTCGGGAGAGATGCTATAAATAACGCATTTCTCTCCCTTATAGTATAATGTACTATTATTTATAGCCAACATCTAGATACAGAACTACCAATATGACCAATTGATAAGAACATAGTGGCGGCAACGGGATATAATTTGACATGGTTAAAAATGTCACATATTTTTCTCTATACAGAAAATGCGGGGGCTAATGACCGCCGCGTCGAACTCTGGTCGATAATGATGTCGATAATGATGAACTTTGGTTCATAACTTTTGTAATTTTTCAGCATACAATTGAAAAAAATAGTGAAATATATCTAAGCCAGTTTTAAACCTCTTCCATTGCAGTTGCACTTTTTATTTTCAAAATCGGGGTTAAATTTCTGACATTATTCTGCTCATGAATTACATTTTTCAATTCTATTACAACAATTCTGATTTCTCAAATTCCGTGTTGTCGGACGTCATTTTATTTTCGAAATAAATAACTTGACATCGAAAGCTATTTTTTCAAAATCAAATAATAAGTGCACTAGCTGACAATCAGTCTGTATCTAACGTTGTGAATTGTTACCGGATAATCTCGACCGAATTAACAGCTAGTACAACATGAATCACCTGAACTTAAACATTAAAAATTGTAATATTTTATCTTTTTCACACAAGCAAAGTACATTAGTCTTTCTTTATAATGTAAATGATATTCTTCTTTCAAGACTCAAAACATTTAGTGATCTAGGAGTTACGTTTGATCCTAATTTATCATTCAGTGACAATATTTATGAAACCGTTGCTAAAGCTAGTAGGAATATGGGTTCTATTTTACGTAGTAAAGTCAATTGATGCATTACTTTGTCATTACTTTTCTTTCGTGCGCTCGTTAGATTACTGTTCTTTGGTTTGGTATTCTAAATCTGCCAATCAGAAGTACGTCGTATATAATAGAAAATGTACCAAGACAATTTTTAATATTACCCTGCAGGTTTCAATTAACTTGTTCCATACCGTTACTACTAAAATCAAATCTGTGATATTGGGATCTTAGCCATGCTTGTTTCTGTATTTTCTTTACTTAATGTGTGTAATTTGGTCTTTGCTGTATTTTATTTGCCTTTAATTTATACTTTCCTATACAGGGTTTTCAAAAAGACATGACAATATTACTAGGACTAAAGGAACATTGAAAATAAGTAATGTCCTAGATCAACTCATTTTTCAGATACAGGGCGTGTAAGATAATTTAAAAAAAAAAAACATATTTTAGATTATTTAATGACCAATCGAGTGATTAAGATTTGATATAAGTACGTTTTTATTGGTGCTGAGCACGCTGATGTTATTATATATTTGTACAAAGCAGAGGGCGCTGGTATAAGAATTTTTACGGAGCATTTAACTGTCATGTTACTCTTAAAACATTCCTCCAAAAGTCAACATCTGCACTGCTGATATAAGTTTCCATTGATATTTTGTATTATCAAGTTACAAACACAAAGAAGAATAAAATGTTAAGTTTACAATATTCTCTAAACGAATAAATTATTATTCAAACTAGACAACTTGAGTTTCTCTTATAAAAAATTTGAGTTTCTTACTAAAAACACACTAGAAATCTGATCCGATTCTAGAACAGAATTGTGAAAATGGTTTTAATTACATATATTTTTATATTTGTCTATTTCTTACACAAATCGAAAAAACAAATCCGAAAATGTTACACGATTCAAAAGATTTCTTAAATATTTTTCAGCTTCTCTCTTAGAAATTATTAGTTAATTATACAATCTTGTTCAATTCAATCTTCCTTCGCACTGTTTCGAATACAATAAATAAATAAATATTTCTGAAACAAGTAACTAGATTCTCATATATTTTATTATTAATTTAAATTAACAACACTTTTTATAATCAAGCAAAGATGTCCTTGGAAGGAGCAAAATTGTGGAAACATTTAACAACAGCAAAGGCAGTTTCCTCCGGAGTTTCCTTCTTTACGTTACACTTCTGAATCAGCTCATCTGCTTTCTTGTCATCGTTAATCAATTCCATAAGTTTTGCCTTAATGTGGTCATTCTGCAGATCACCAGCTTCATTTTGGAAACCGGCTTTCTTGTTAAAGCAAAAGATCTGCTGCTTCAATTTTGGGTCGTCGACATATTCTCCCTGCTTGGCCTTCAGAGCTACGGCCTCATCAAGACCTGTTTCCTTCAGACATTCAGCGTGAAGAGTCAGTATCTTCTGCTTTTGCTCCGGCGTTAGTAGACCGGCCTTCAAATGAATTCGCAATTATTGCATTATTTGTCAACAGAACTAAATCAATTATTTCAGTGCTTTGATTTTGGGCCTTACACTTGAGTTGTGTGATATGTCTATTCAGTAGTAAAATGTCCACTTACGCAAATGATTTACTTGGCATTGTACGTAATTGGTTGAATTGATCAGTACCAAAACGGACAGGTAATATTGGGTGGAGAACATAAAAGCATTTAAGGAAATGCAAAAATAAATAAACTTGAAATCGAGATCTGAAGTAGTTTTTCTAGGGCCATGCCTACTTTATGTCGTAAAACAAAAGGTTTAGAAATTGGTGAAAAAGAACATTGACAATACTGAGATATACTGAGCTTTCTCGTAAAATAAATAATGGAATGAGAAAGAGCAGATTTAGATAAATAAGGGACACCATCAGCTGAAAAAGCATATGTACAGGGTGTCTCAAACTCGAAAGTATTATCTTTGGGATTTGATAGACTAATCAACTAATAAATTTATCAATTATAGTTTTTCCACAAACATACCCAATTGTTTTTCCTGTTAAAAAGCTGCTTTTTTAAAATTTTAATTTTATGGGCGGACTTTAATACTGGTAGGAACCTTAGTTCACAGTGTTGTTAGTTGCGTCACATAAAGTTATTAGTATCTGATAGACAATGTACTTTGATTTTTAATGTTATATTGATATTTACACAAAAAATAAATATTCAAATAATAAAAATGAAACTAGAAATATTCAGGCCTTAAGAGATCCATATAAACATATAATGCAATACAAAAATAGTTAAAAAAAAAGTATAAAAATAATTTCAACTTTGAATATTTACCTGAGCAGCACCGATAAGGCATATCACAGAGAGGACGAAATACTTCATTGTTAATAATTTGCTGTTTCTACTGAAATATTTTCGATTAATCACGTTTATATACATTTTCGTGGACTGATTTTAACAAATGATAAATCAAAAGCTTTGAAATAATGAAATTATGATGAGCTGTTTTATATCTGAAACATCTAGATAAGTAAATTAGTAACGACCGTACAATTCTCATCATTAAAACCATTCATATGGTGCATTCATCAAAGGGAAATCGGAAATGGCAATCTCAAACAATGGACGCGTCATTGTATATCCAGGATAATGCAAAATAGATTAGATGTATATTATTTCGGCGAAAATGATGTTGTGTTTTGTTCGAACAAAACAATCACTTGAATGTAAATAGGTATATTGTTTATATCACTCACTGAAAATTCGGATTTTCGAGTAAATGGTGAGTTTTAGAATACGTGTTTATAAAAAAAATAAAGGCCATATATTTCTGTTTTATAGCAAAATATTTTGAAAGCATCATACAGACGGGAAAAAAACATTTAAGTATCCTTCAGAACGACATGGTTTTGGTTATGCGTTAAAAGTTTCTCTGTAGGTAAAGGGTGTTCTTTCTCATAATAAATAACAGAAGTTTTCATCATTTTAATTAACTTATTGTACTAAATTTTCTTAATATAACGTTTAAAGATATATGCTTCAGTTATTATTATTAATATTTCTTTTTTATTTATAATATTGTACTGGTGTATATTTTATGTAGATGAGACGATGCATAATCAAAAAGTTAATTCAGTTAAACATTATATCAGTAAATCATTTATATTTGGTTAACTCTTGTAGACATTTTGCCAATAATGTCGAATTTCAAACTATTGTTGGCAAGATTAGACTAAAATTTAAAAAATGGATTAAATTTTTGTAACAATTTTATTTGAGGTGATCAAATAAAATCAAATTTCTTTAACAAACAATTTTTGACAAATTCTGTCTAATAAACGTGTTTTTGATTAATATGTGTTGGGATCTGTTTAACCAAAACATCATGAAGATAGAAATTTACGAGGTTGCATCAATATATTTATATAAACCAGAATCTGTTTTTATAACTTTTATTGTCACAGTAAAATAAAATTTTAATACAGCTTATATTTCCCCATGATCTCTACTTTTATTAATATATTTTTCCCACAGGATTGGAGGTTTTTTAATTTCGTCTGAGTTCTTCATTTTGAGACCCAAACAGGTGATAGTCACATGGTGACAAATCTGGGCTATAGGGAGGATGTTCGAGTATTTCCCAATATATTTTTGTTGATTCCAATCACATTTACGGCGGGCGCATTATTTTTTTGCCAAAACACAAAGAGTGACTTTAGTTGTTTGCTATAGTTTTTTCAGGTTTAATGTTGGTAGGGGCATTAGCCTGCAGAGTTGTAGTTTCCTGAAATTCCGTGTTTGCAAAATGTAACTCCCGCCAAACTCGATAGAGGTCGATGTAGCTTTCAATGGTTTCTAATGCGTTGTAGAACGCTTCGTGTCTGTGGTTTTTCAGACCGACATGGAGTAGCAAATGGCCGCTAGATGTAGCTTGTCTACACCATGTACTCGTGGTCCCTTATGTTGGGTTAGACAGACTTCAATCAGCTAATAAGCTGTTTACGTATATTCTTGTTCTTCTGTACGATATTTCAGGAAAAAGGAAAACATTCATCGTTGAGAACTTTCCTATTATTCACAGAAACTGTTATTTAAAAACTAATTTTTATATGGCACATTCAATCCATCATTTAATATATCATCAGATAAATTCACTAGTCGTAATCAGAAACTTAGACCTGAACTTTTGTAATGTCGAGTTGTCCCTCTTCATTTAGACCGTCGTCTTTTTTGAACATTCGCATTTAGAATTTGAATGACTTTACTACAGTTTTTTGCATTTTCCTTAAAAACAGTGCATTACTAACATATTTACTTAGAGCCCCTTTCTTGTGTAAAATTTTACATAATATGACGAAACTTAGAATGACAACAATCCAACTTAAAAAGAGTTAGAGAATAAAACAGGTATCAGCGGAAATGTCAGCAACTAGTTCGATCTAGTTTGTTCAAAAAAAACTAATAACACCAGCATGTTCGGCACTACCAGAAACAAACCTGCCTGAAATTTTGATCAAATGTTGTGTTTTTAAATAATACATGCCAAAATTTATTTTTTTTAAATTATTTTACACGCCCTGTATCTTAAAAATGACTCTAAGACATACGCTTATAATGCAAAGCTCACTTATTTTTCAATAATCAACTAGCAATATGTATGTTTGAACCTGTAGATTGATTAAGTAAGTAATTTATATGTACGTATTTAAAAAATTCATCAAAAAAATTATGTGCGTGTTTTCGGCAATGAAAAAAGGAAAAACAATCGTATGAATCTGGGCCCGAAAATGTTTCCTCTCCAAAGTACAAAGTGTCGAGGTTTCGTTGAGAAGTTTCCTATTTTTCACAGAAACTGTTATTTAAAAATTCTTTATATATGGCAGATCAATTATAATCCATTATATCGTACCATACTATACCGTACTATTATCTTATATATCATAAGATAAATTCACTTGTTAATCAGAAATAATTAATACTCAACTTAGACTGAATATAAAAGAGAATTATTATTTTTTAAACCACTTATTACGTTTATAAGATCTCGGAGGTGTTGTTAGAAGATCAATAATTCTTTTACATACTTAAACCAGATTACATACCTAAAGGAACAGACATTTGTTTTGGAAAAAAGCTACTAGCTTGCTTTGCAACAATATAGCTTTTTACATTTATTTACAGATAGTACTTGGTGTCTAATAACGTTGTGAATAACTCAGAAATATCTTCCAATAAACCCATTATTACTTTGAGTTGGTCAATTCGGATTTCCTCTTTTCCACACATTTAGCTAAAGCGAGAACTGTCTCCTCTGTTGTATCCTTCTCTTTAATGCAATCAGTCGCCTGTTGATCTTCAGTGGCATCTGTTTCCTTCAAGTAGTGCTTCACGAATTCCTGAGCTTTTGTGATGTCGAGTTGTCCCTCATCATTTAGAACGTCATACTTTTTGAACATGCACGTTACGAATTTTGTAGCTTTTGCCTCGTTTTCGGCGTCGTCGCCCAACAGAAATTCAGATACTTGAGATTCGGTTAATCCTGTTTCTTCTGAACATTCTTGAGAATGTTTATCTATCTCGGCCTAGAAGACAAATGGTAGTATTAAATTTAGTTTTTACGTTGCTTTATTTATATCCCACAACCAAAATTTTCTAAGATATCGTTTATCATTAGTGATATCAAGCACTTATAAACACATGTAAAATTAAAACAAAACCTGTCATATTTTTCCCCCACTGAAATGAGTGTGGTAATTTACCCAAATATGCAAATGAAATGTTAAAGCTAAAAAACTACCAAGCTTTTAAAAAGTTTAAACATGATAAAACTGATAATCGGTGAAATTATTATAAGCAGCTTAAGAACCAAACTAACACTAATATAGGCAATACAAAAGAAGTTATTTAGAAGTTTCGATTAATAATTGTAGAGTTAACAATAATTCTAGATTACTGTGAAGAAAATTAAGAGAACTCAATATTTATAACAAATCTACAATATACCCGCTACCTTAATTTTTGAACAATCCTACTTATTTATTATAAAAATAATGTTGCTTTTAATACATTATTTATCTTTTTGATGGTTTCAATTGATGTAGTTAAACATTATTTATTAAAAATAAAAACTTTTTCTAGTGGAGTCGATCGAAATCTTTAAATGATTCTATTGTTTTTCCCACAATTTTGCCTTTTCTTATTAGCATTAAAAATTCATGTATTCTTGATACTAAATTTCCTAATATCTGGAAAGTGTTTTGTATGAAATCCATATATTACCGAAGTAACAATCTGGGTTTAGATCTTGTCGTAGTTGTGTACAGCTTTGAGTGACATTATAGATGATATAATTAAAGCTTCTGACAAAGGTGAAACAACAGCTTTAATTTTATTAGATTATTCAAAACCATTCGATACTATTAACCACAAAATTTTATTGCCAGTTTTACATTTTATTGGCTTTTCGGAAAGTGCAATTAAATGTGTTAATGAAAGTGCATCATGTGGAGTACCGCAAGGATCCATATTAAGACTTCCATTGTTTAGTATTTATACATGTAATTTAACAACATGCTTAAAAAATGTTAAGTGCACCTATAGACAGAGGACACCCAACATTATTACTCATTTCACCTTAACGATATAAATGTAGTGAACCAAATTATAAGTGATAATTTACAGAGCTTGATCTCATTATCTAAATTGAGACTGAGAGACTCAATCGCGGCGAGGCTTTTGCGGTGTCACGGCTGAAGATGCAAACAGTGAAGAGCAACGAAACGTTTGGAAGCATGAGATGTGACCAGTTACAGAAGCGGCTACAGGACGTCTCGGAAGACCATCATTAATCGAGGAACGGTTCCGATCGTAGCAGTCGTAATATCAACAACAGGAGCCGAAATCAATATACACAGAGTCTAGCCCGAGAATAACACGAGCAGGTTAGGTTAGTTGGAGCTAGGGATGTGCACTTTAATTCTGTTACTGGCAGCGCCCAATTAAGGCGGCATAACAATCCAGAAAATCACTATATTGACAATAACTTATATTTAAACTCAGTATTTAGAAAGTTTTTAATAATATCTGAATAAACCTACACACAGGTTTAAATAAAATCCACGTTTAAATTTGACTCTTCGTTTTTACAAAGTGAAATTCTAGGTAAGTAACGAAGCCACTTTGGATTTAATTGGTTAAATCATTTAAATAATACATTCATTACTAATAAAAAAAAGTATAGAAATATTTGTTATAAAAAGGTGTATTTTTCTTCTATACTTCAATAATTGTAGAAAAAAACCCGGTTAAATTAAAAAATATTAAAAAATTAATTATCACAAATATAGTAACACTTGGTATATAGGTATTGGTATTGGTATAATCATTTCATTCCTAATAGAAAGAGTATAGAAATATTTGTTATAAAAAGGTTTGTTTTTTTCTACACTTCAAAAATTGTAGAAAAGCATGGTTAAATTAAAAAATATTAAAAAATTAATTATCATAAATATTGTTATACTTGGTATATAGGTATGTTTATTTCAAGCGACTCAAAATCAAGTATTCTATCACCTCCTCAAATTATTGTAGCGACTTGCAAGACACCCTGAGACAGAAATTTTAGAGAAACTATTTATGACAATCTTATTTACATTTTGCAAGGTGGAATGTAGAATTAAAAAGGTTGTAGGAGTTATGTAAGAAACAACTTTGAATAATATATTAAGTATTTTAAATTAAAAGACACTTTTTGATTAATTTAAAAAAGTGAAAGCATTGTATTTTTTCACGTCTTTATTTTCTGAACATCAAATTATGAACACAAAAAAATATATTTTTTATTTAAAATAAAATGATATTAAGTAGCTAATCATTTTGAATATAAAATTATATATAGTCTTAATAGAAATTTAGAATGCATCTTTCGAACTGGCACTTTACAAATAATCAATACTAACAGACTATATTAAAAAAAAGAAGAAAATAAATAAACTCACATGCGCTGTGGCTAAAGCGACCACTGAAATCACAAAAACAATCTTCATATTGCCTCAAAGAATGCACTGTTCTAGACTCCCAATCAAATTTTCCAGTGCATCTTTTATATACCAATTCCGCAAGGTGCGAAAATAATTGATGTACAATGACTAGATAATTTGGCTTATTTTTTCCATTGCAATAACGAGTTTCTGGTTTCCTAGAAGTAGTAATGAGATTATTAAAACTAATTATCCCTAACAAGTAACATCAAATTACGTAATTCGGTTGTAGAATGATATCATAAGATATGGATAAGAGGAATTATGGCGAAATAAACTGCTACAACAAATACACAGTGGCTGGATAATTTTGAGTAATTTGAAAAGAAAATGTCCAATTAAAAGATTGTGTAACATCAGATTATATGAGACCGATTAGCTAATTAGTTTTGAAATTATTTAGAGGAGGTTTGGCCCCTTACACATAAATTAGAACACAATCATGGCCGATTCCTGGTACTTTTGGCATGGAATCAGCTATTTAGAATTTTAGATAAAATATCAATAATAACTGCCATCTTCATAAATTAGGTCTGTTTAGAAGTATATACTTCAGAATATTAAACAGTTGTTTATACAGGTTGTTTGTTGACGTATTTCAGGGGTGTATTCTGCGACCAAAAATAAGTTTTTTTGTTATAAATGTGTGGTTTGAGGACAGCCATTGTCCAGCTATAGCGTGTGTCGCTACCACGTCAACCTTACACTTATGGTAGCTGAATAAAAGGCAATTCCTTTTATACTAATTTATTCGAGCTGTATTACATATGAATAAAAAATACAAGACACTTATTTTATACCCCTAATTCCAACGGCTTTGGAGTACCTGCTCTGCCGGGGTCTCAAGTACAACTCCTTTCCTATTACACTTGTTGTTAAGGAAATACGCTTGTGCCCTTTTTCAGGCCAAATACCTGAAACACGTTTATAACCTACATCTGGTTTCTTTCATACTCCGCAAAGCAGGCAAAAACTCAGTAACAGCGTGTCGCAAATTAAAAAAATCAGTTTTTAAATTCTAAACTGATCGAGATAATTTAACCAAATTCGGTGTGCTTATTTAGTACCTATTACAGTAAGTATGAAACGAATTACCAGCTTCAGAAACTTGCCAGTGGTGAAGGTACGGGTATCATCGATCATTATTTGTCAAAAAAAAATCATCTCGAATAATATTAGAAATAAAATAGGTCAGCATATGCGCCATTTCTTTACATTTTTTTTTGTATTCCGAACTGATTAACAACAAAATTGATTTATTTGATCGAATGTACGTTTACAGTTACTTAAATTACTTAAACATATCTTAGCGAGGCCATACAAAACAATAATAATAAGAAGCCGTCATTTTATTTAATATTGTGTATTGTCAAATTAAACTTTTTTTTTTTATTTTAAATTTTAATGTTTTTAGCATATCCTAATATTGAAATGCCCAATATGGTTTAAATTTATGGTCTTGCAGGTGGAAATGATGCTGAGGCTAAGCGAATTTATATCGAAAGATTTCCAAATCCAAGAATGTTCAGAAATGTTTTTAACGTCTTTCATTTTCAGGCTTATTTCAGAAAGATCTAATTTCTGGAAGACTTTTGAGAATGCCTGAGTTGAAAGAAGCTATTCTGCTCGTGAATTTTTAAATGAAAGATTTCGTAATAACGTGATTGGATGTGGCACTCAAGAGCCATGTTAACCTTGACGCCCCAGATCACCCTATATGAATCATATTGATTTTTTTGTTTGGAGACATCTCAATATATTAGTTTACAAGGTTCGTATTGAATCTGAGGAGCACTTACTTCAACAAATTGTACTGTATACTAACAGGTGGCGCAAAAGTCATCACCCTATCGGAAGTTGTTATAATTTTTGGAAATGGCGGCAAATTTCAATTCTGATTTGGCATTTGTGAAGTAAACAGATACAAAATGCACGTCAACAAGACATGAATCGCTATACTCCTCAAGAACGCGGAATAATTGTTTCGATTTTTTTGCGTACTAATTCGTCAATGGTGTTGGCGCAGCGTGAATTAGGCGCACATTTCCCGGTCGTCCGACACCAACTGGACAAACACTACGGCGTTTAGCCACTCGCCTTGAAGAGTATGGGACGCCACGAGATGCTGCCAGGTTTGACCGGTCCCGGAGCAGTCGTTCTGCTGAGAACAAACTGAGAGGCAATTGGGCATCAATCTGCTGACTTTACAGATAATTTAGCGACTTGAATATGTCCCCTTACAAAGTGCAAACAGTACAGTACAGTACATTTCCGGGTCGTTTCCGTCCTTCTCTCGTTTTGGCGATTTGCACGGGCCGGCAAGATCGGTTCCAGACTTTTTTTGAGAGGTTTTCTGAAGTCACGAGTCTATGTGAATAAGCCGCAGACTCTTGAATCCCTCAAAAGAATATCCGTTAAGAATCCGAGAACCTGTCGACGGAAGTTGTGGCAAAAGTGATGGAAAATGCCATAATTCGGGCCCGTATGGTCATTACTTCTGGCGCCGGCCACTTGGCCGATATCATTTTCTCGACTTAATAGAAAAAAATGTAAGACATCAAATAAACATAATCCAAAAGCAGAATCAAAGTTTTTCATTCATAAAAAATATAATCATTTTTTCAATAATGTCGAATTTCAAACTATCGTTGGCAAGATTGGACAAAAATTTTAAAAAATGGATTAAATTTTTGTAACGGATTAATTTGAGGTGATCAAATTTCTTTCACAAACAAATTTTGACAAATTCAGTCTAATAAACGTGTTTCTGATTATTATGTGTTAGGATCTGTTTAACCAAAACATCATGAAGATAGAAATTTACGAGGTTGGATCAATATATATAAACCGGAATTTGTTTTTACAACTTTTATTGTCACAGCAAAAGAAAATTTGAAAACAGCTTATCTTTCTCCATGATCTCTACTTTTGTAAATATATTTTTCCCACAGAATTGGAGGTTTTTTAATTTCGTTATTGGAAAATGAAGTTAGTCGTGCCTGTAATTAACTGAACATTAACGTTTTCTCATTTTAATAGTAAACAAAACAATGTCCTCCGAGTTCTTCATTTTGAGACCTAAACAGGTGACAGTCACATGGTGACAAATCTGGGCTATAGGGAGGATGTTCAAGTATTTCCCAATACATTTTTTTGGTAGAATTACATTTGCGGTCGCGAATTATTTTTTTGCCAAAACACAAAGGGTGACTTTAGCTGTTTGCTATAGTTTTCAGGTTTAATTCAATGTTGATAGGGGCATTAGCCTGCAGAGTTGTAGTTTCCTGAAATTCCGTGTTTGGAAAATATTATTCGCCAAACTCGATAGAGGTCGATGTAGCTCTCAATGGTTTTTAATGCGTTGTAGAACGCTTCGTGTCTGTGGCTTTTCACACTGACATGGAGTAGCAAACGGCCGCTAGATGTAGCTTGTCTACACCATGTACTCGTGGTCCCTTATGTTGGGTTAGACAGACTTCAATCAGCTAATAATCTAAGCTTTTTACGTATATTTTTGTCCTTCTGTAAGATATTTCAGGAAAAAGGAAAACATTCATATGAATCTGAAAATGTTTCATTTTCAAAATACATAGTGTTGAGCAATGGTTGAGAAGATTACTATTTTTCACAGAAACTGTTATTTAAAAACTAATTTTTATATGGCAAATTCAATCCATCATTTAATATATCATCAGATAAATTCACTAGTAGTAATCAGAAGCTTATTCCTAAGTTAGGCTGAATTTAAAAATGAAATCGACTTTTTTGAAGGCACTTATTACATTTTTAAGATCTGCAAGTTGTTTTTAGAAGATCAATAATTTTACATACTTAAATCAGATAACATTAATGGAACAGATTTTTGTTTTGTAAAAAAAAACTACTTGCTTGCTTTGCAACAATATAACTCTATACACATCTCCATACATTTAGCTAAAGCGAGAATGGTTTCCTCTGCCGTGTTTTTCTCCTTGACGCAATCAAGGGCTTGTTCATCTTCAGCGGCATCAATTTCCTTCTTTAGTGCTTTACGGCTAACTGAACTTTTGCAATGTCGAGTTGTCCCTCATCATTTAGGCCGTCGTACTTTTTGAACATTCACATTTAGAATTTCAATGATTTTACCACAGTTTTTTGCATTTTCCTTGAAAACAGTGCATTACTAACAAATTTACTTAGAGCATCTTTCTTGTGTAAAATTTTACATAATATGACGAAACTTAGAATGCCAAAAATCCAAATTTAAAAAAGTTAGAGAATAAAATAGGTATTAGCGGAAATGTCGGCAACTAGTTCTATCTAGTTTGTACAAAAGAACTAATAACACCAGCATGATCAGAACTACCAGAAACAAACCTGCCTGAGATTTTGATCAAATATGTTGGTTTTTTTTTAAAAATACATGCCAAAATTTGATTTTCTAAAATTATTTTACACGTCTTGTATCTCAAAAATGAGTGGCTCTAAGACACAAGCTTATTATGCAAAGATCAGTTAGTTTTTAATGTTCTATCAACCCTAGCAATATGTATGTTTGAACCTGTAGAATGATTAAGTAAGTAATTTAAGTAATTTATTTATCTACGTATTTAAAAAATTCATCAAAAAAATTATATGCCTGTTCTCGGCATTCAAAAAAGGAAAAACAATTGTATGAATTTGGGCCCGAAAATGTTTCCTCTCCAAACTACAAAGTGTCCAGGATTCGTTGAGAAGCTTCCTATTTTTCACAGAAACTGTTATTGTATATATCCTAATATAAATTCACTATTGCTAATCAGAAATTTATCCTCAACTTAGACTGAATATAAAAGTGAATTATTATTTTTTAAACCGCTTATTACGTTTTTAAGATCTCGGAGGTGTTGTTAGAACATCAATTCTTTTACATACTTAAACCAGACAAAACTAAAGGAACAGATGTTTGTTTTGGAAAAAAAACTACTAGCTTACTTTGCAACAATATATCTCTATATATTTATTTACAGATAATATTTGGTGTCCAATAACGTTGTGAATAACTTAGAAATATCTTCCAATAAATCCATTATTACTTTGAGCTGCTCAATTCGGATTTCCGCTTTTCCACACACTTAGCTAAAGCGAGAACTGTTTCCTCTGTTGTATCATGCTCTTTAACGCAATCAATGGCCTGTTGATCTTCAGCGGCATCTATTTCCTTCATGTAGTGCTTCACGGCTTCTTGAGCTTTTGCGATGTCGAGTTGTCCCTCATCATTTAAAGCACCATACTTTTTGAACATGCACATTATGAATTTTGTAGCTTTTGCTTCGTTTTCGGCGTCATCGCCCAACAGAAATTCAGATACTTCAGATTCGGATAACCCTGTTTCTTCTGAACATTCTTGAGAATGTTTATCTATCTCGGCCTAGAAGACAAATGGTAATACTAAATTTAGTTTTTGCGTTGCTTTATTTGTATCCCACAACCAAAATTTCCAAGATATCGTTTATCATTAGTGATATCAAGCACTTATAAACAAATGTCAAATTAAAACAAAATCTGTCATGTTTTTTGTCTACTGAAATGAGCGTGGTAATTTACCCAAATATGCAAATGAAATATTAAGGTTAAAAAACTACCAAGCTTTTAAAAACTTTAAACATGATAAAACTGATAATCGGTGGAATTATTATAAACAGCTTAGGAACCAAACTAACACTAATATAGGCAATACAAAAGAAGTTATTTAGAAGTTTCGATTAATAATTGTAGAGTTTACAATAATTCTAAATTACTGTGAAGAAAATTAAGAGATCTCAATATTTATAACAAATCTACAATATACCCGCTACCTCAATTTTTGAATAATCCTACTTATTATAAAAATAATGTTGCTTTTAATACATTATTTACTTTTTGATGGTTTCAATTGATGTAGTTAAACATTTATTTATTAAAAATAAAAACTTTTTCTAGTGGAGTCAATCTAAATCTTTAAATGATTCTATTGTTTTTCCCACAATTTTACATTTTCTTAGCATTATAAATCCATGTATTCTTGATACTAAGTTTCCTAATATCTGGAAAGAATTTTGTATGAAATCCATATATTACCGAAGTAGCATTCTGGGTTTAGATCTTGTTGTAGTTATGTACAGCTTTGAGGGACATTATAGATGATATAATTAAAGCTTCTGACAAAGGTGAAACAACAGCTTTAATTTTATTAGATTATTCAAAACCATTCGATACTATTTACTACGAAATTTTATTGCCCGTTTTACATTTTATTGGTTTTTCGGAAAGTGCAATTAAATGTATTAATAGTTAATGAAGTGCATCATGTGCAGTACCGCAAGGATCCATGTTAAGACTTCGATTGTTTAGTATTTATACATGTAATTTAACATGCTCAAATGTAAAGTGAAGCTATAGACAGAGGACACCCAACATTATTACTCATTTCACCTTAACGATATAAATGTAGTGAAACAAATTATAAGTGATAATTTGCAGAGCTTGATCTCATTTTCTAAATTGAAACTGAGACCTCGATCGCGGCGAGGCTTTTGCGGTGTCACCACTGAAGATGCATACAGTGAAAAGTGACGAAACGTTTGGAAGCATGGGTTGCGACCAGTTACAGAGGCGGCTACAGGACGTCTCGGAAGATCATTAATCGAGGAACGGTTCCGATCGTAGCAGTCATAATATCAACTACAGGAGACAAAATCAATATACACAGAGCCTAGTCCAAGAACAATAAGAGCAGGTTAAATAATCCCAGTTGAAGCTAGGGATGTGCACTTTAATTCTGTTACTGGCAGCGCCCAATTAAGGCGGCATAACAACCCAGAAAATCACTATATTGACAATAAGTTAAATTTAAACTCAGTATTTGGAAAATTTAATAGGTACTCAAGTAAAATTGGATTTATTAATTAAAATAGGGGATAATAATTTGCAGTGTGTGAAGGAGGTAAAGGAGGAATTAGTACAAATTTGTTTCAAAATTGGTATTAACAAAAAGATTCAAAGAGCCTATGCCAATTTAAAAATGTCCAAGTTCGTTTGTTATCACATTCTCATAAATCTTACAGATTCCTTAGTTTTAAGTATTTTAATTATTGTGCGTATTGTAGTTTATAGGCCATGTTTATAAAAATTTGATAATGACAGAATTGAAAAAGTCCAAATCTTGTTATCATATAATTTGAAAGAAGCTATGTGGCTTTGTATGCAAATGAGACATAAACTACATGCTACAATATTTTTCCATCAAACAATTAGAAATTATCGGCCTCCTTACTTATATAATAAAGTGCTTTATATAATGAAATTCTTTTGTCATTCAAACAATTTAATACCCAGTTCTTCAAGTACTACCTTAAAAACATTTCTCAAATTTAACAAATTGGCACTAGATTGATCACTAAATGTATCTTTAAATAATCCATTTATTGTTTTCTCCTCTGTCTTCTTACTCTTTTCTTACTGAGAAATTATTGTGCATTGTATTGAATTATGTGAAATTATTGTGTATTATATGAATTATATTTTCTTCTTTCCATGTAATTTGTAAGTTGCCTCAGCGACTGAACCTTGATCATTTTTAAATTGTTTTCAGTTTCTTTTTGATTTTTTGTAAGTGACAATATAAGTACCTAATTATACGTCAAATAAATAATATTATCAAAGAAAAGAGGAAAAATAAAATATATATGGTTTCAAATATTACTGAATAGGTCCCAGTTTATACAATAAAAATACTCAGTTTCAGAATTCTACTAAATTTAAAAAAATCAAAATTGAACACTAAGCTGTTTGAATGTTGTAGGTTGTTGATATTGAACTACAAAAAAAAACACAAAAGTCTTCTCCCTCTGTAAAAAAGTTGTCTATTTCACGGTTGGCTTGGCTGACGTGAAGGCAATATTTTCGAACATGGACAAATTGTCGATACGCCTCTATACTGCTTTCAAAATTAACCATTAAGTTGGTTTAACTGTTGAAAATTTTAATTTAAAAGGACCTATATTACTTCCAATAATTTCTTAAATTACACCGGCAAACAAAAAATCGGTCTGTACTTTTGATCAGACTCGCCTATCGTTATGCATTTGAGGCACTGAATCCGAATTTGAAGTTCGTTTACCTCAAACACTCATAATTTTAAGTAAATCACAAAAATAGCGAAAAATCTCAAAAATCACTTTTGTGAGCGCAAAAAAAATCGGACATTTTTCTCTGACACTCTGAACAAGTGTGTTTCTTATACATCTCGATGCGCTGAGTTCTAATAATAACCCACAGATTTTGCAAAAATCACGAGAAATAGGTAAAAATCGTTAAAAGTCGACAAAAGAGGTGGTCTGTACTTTTGATAAGACCACCTATTTTTTTGTAATTTGACGCATTTAATCCGAATCTGAAGTGTGTTTAGTGAAACATCCTCAAAATTTTGGTACATCCCAAGAAATAGAAAAAAATCGCAAAGAATCACGTGTCAGGAGCGCAAAAAAAATATATCTCATGTATTTCGATGCGTTGAATTTGATTCAGAAAGCCTGTTGAGCTGCATCACTCACAAATGTCGCAAAAATCGCGAGAAATAGTTTCCGGCTGAAATTGGTGGGTCTGATCAAAAAATATTGCCCACATTTTCTGTGTGGCGGTGTTATCTGTAGTAAATTTTTATTTTTCAATTTCAATTTTATTTTCGAAATTAATATTTTCATAATATTTTAAATAACTCATAAGTAAAAAAGTTAAATCTGTTAAATAGCCTAGGAGCCTATCTTCCTTCCAATAATGTCAAAAATAATTCATGTAAAGTCATGTAACCGAAAATATTATTATGCAAAATTTCACAAATTTATGTTCATGGTTATGTTCAAGTCGTCACTATCCATTATATTTTTGGTAAAATAGATGTCTTGCAGGTCGGTACAATAATTTTAGGAGGTGATAGAGTATATAATTTTGAGTTCATTGAAATAAATATACCTATATACCAAGTGTTACTATATTGGTGATAATTAATTTTTTAATATTTTTTAATTTAACTGTGCTTTTTTCTATAATTATTGAAGTATAGAAGAAAAATACACCTTTTTATAACAAATATTTTTTATTTTTAAATGATTTAACCAATTAAATCCAAAGTGGCTTCGTTACTTACCTAGAATTTCATAAACATGGTTTTTCTACTTTGTAAAAGCGAAGAGTCAAATTTAAATGTGGAATTTAAACCTTTGTGTGTAGGTTTATGCAGATATTATTAAAAACTTACCTAAGCAATGTTCTGTTAGTTATTTGGAAAACTTTCTTGATAAACATTCTGAAAATAAGGGAAATTAATCTTAACACATTTAAATATGCAGGGTCTAAGCGTCTAACGATAGTATACTTTAACTGAGATTCGAACGTATAATTTGACAGTTGATCTACATTTACTGTTGCTATGGAAACTAAGGACAATTATTTTCTCATGGCATACTTAGCTATTTAATAGAAACATTGCTTTTCATTTTTATGCCGCAACTTTAAACTAACTTTTAAGATTTGAACAATTGAAATAAATATTTAGCTTTTTGACTCCTCCGGTATTTTAATAACTTCAATATTTTCTAAAGTTGCGTTGTTAACAAATGTTGTCAAGTCTTAAACCATTGTTATTACATACTAAACGGCTGTCCTCTCCTTTGGCGAATGCTCTCCCTGCATACTTAAAAGTGTTAAGATTAATTTCCCTAATTTTTAGAATGTTTATCAATAAACTTTTCCTAAGAACTGAAAGAGCATTGCTTAGGTAAGTTTCTAATAATATCTGAATTAACCTACACACAAAGGTTTAAATAAAATCTATGTTTAAATTCACTCTTCGCTTTTACAAAGTAGAAAATCCATATTTATGAAGTTCTAGGTAAGTAACGAAGCCACTTTGGAATTTATTGGTTAAATCAGTTAAATAATCCTCTCATTCCTAATAAAAAGAGTATAGAAATATTTGTTATAAAAAGGTTTGTTTTTCTTCTACACTTCAATAATTGTAGAAAAACACGGTTGAATTAAAAAATTAAAAAATTAATCACAAATATTGTTACACGTGGTATATAGGTATGTTTATTTCACTAGACTCAAGGTCAAGTATTCTATCACCTCCTAAAATTATTGTAACAACTTGCATGACACCCTGAGACAGGAATTTTAGAGAAACTATTTATGACATTCTTATTTATATTTTGCAAGACGGAATGTAGAATTATAAAAGGCTGTAGTATGTAAAAAACAACTTCAAATAATATATTTAGTATTTTAAACTAAAATTAGTAGGCACTTTTTGATTAATTTAAAAAAGTGAAAGCGTTGTATTTTTTCACGTCTTTATTTTCTGAACATCAAATTATGAACGCAAAAATATATATTTTATATTTAAAATAAAATGACGATTTTAGTAATTAGGTAATCATTTTGAATATAAAATTATACATAGTCTTAATAGAAATTTAGAATGCATCTTTCGAAGTGGCACTTTACAAATAAATCAATACTATCAGACTATATTAAAACAAAATAAAAAATAATAAAATAAAATAAACTCACATGTGCTGTGGCTAAAGCGAGCACCACTGAAATCACAAAAACAATCTTCATATTGCCTCAAAGAATGCACTGTTCTAGACTCCTAATCAAATTTTTCAGTGCATCTTTTATATACCAATTCCGCAAGGTGTTATGAAAATAATTGATGTACAATGAGCAGCTAATTTGGCTTATTATTCCCATTGTAATAACGAGTTTCTGGTTTGCTAGAAGTAATAATGAGATTATTAAAACTAATTATCCCTAACAAGTGACACTGAACATGAAATTACGTAATTCGATTGTAGAATTATATCAAAAAATATGGATAAGAGGAATCATGCCGAAATAAACTGCCACGACAAATACACAGTGGCTGGATAATTATGAGTAATTTGGAAAGAAAATGTCCAATTAAAAGATTGTGTAATATCAGATTATATGAGAATTAGCTAATTAGTTTTGAAGTTATTTAGAGGAGGTTTGGTCCCTTACACATAAATTAGAACACAGTGATGGCCGATTCCTGATACCTTTGGCATGGAATCAACTATTTAGATTTTTAGATGAAGTATCAATAATAATTGTCATATTCATAAATTAGGCCTGTTTAGAAGTATATACTTCAGCGTATTAAACAGTTGTTTATACAGGGTGTTTGTTAAGTAGGAATCAAAAATCCAGGGGTGTATTCTGCGGCCAAAAATAAGTATTTTTGTTATAATTGTAGGGTTTGAGGACAGCCATTGTCCAGCTATAGCGTGTCACAAATTAAAAAAAAATCATTTTTTAATTTCTAAACTGATCGAGATAATTTAACCAAATTCGGTGTGTGTGTGTAATTATGACAGTAGGTATGAATTTTAATTACCAGTTTGAGAAACTTTCTAGTGGTGATGGTGTGGATATCATCGATCATTATTTGCCAAAAAAATAATATTAGAAATAAAATAGGTCAGCATATTAACAATGAAATTGATTTATTTGTTCGAACTTTTACAGAGTAACTTAAATTACTTATCTTACCATATCTTAGGGTGGTCATACAGAACAGTATAATAATAAGAAGCCGTCATTTTATTTAATATTTTGTATTGCCAAATTAAACTTTTTTTCAGTTTAAATTTTAATAATGTCTTTAGCATCTCCCCATACTGAAATGGCCAATATGGTTTAAATTTATGGTCTTGCAGGTGGAAGTGATACTGATGCTAGGCGAATATATATCGAAAGATTTCCAAATCCAAGAATGTTCAGAAATGTATTTTAACGTATTTCATTTTCAGGCTTATTTCAGAAAGATCTAATTCCTGGAAGACCTTTGACAATGCTTGAGTTGAAAGAAGCTATTCTGCTCGTGAATTTTTAAATGAAAGATTTCGTAATAACGTGATTGGATGGAACACTCAAGAACTAGGGTAACCTTGACCTCTCAGATCACTTGATATGAATCATTTTGATTTTTTGGAGACATGTCAATATATTAGTTTACAAGGTTCACACTGAATCTGAGCACTTCAATTCACATTTCAGCAAATTGTACTGTATACTAATTGTGATCAGAGCTCCTCCTGGAATTTTGCACATGTTCGAGCTACAATTTCAAGAAGATCCGAATCATGTATTTTGGCTGAAAGTGGCCATTTCTAACATTTGTTATAGTAAAGTAATTCCATTGTTAATTATTTTATTACTTTAAGTAGTGAAGTTGATCAAATAAATCAATTTTTTTGTTAATCGGTTTGGACTAAAAAAAAAGTGTAAAGAAATTTATCAAATAATTCCGAGACCCAATTTTACTGCAGTTTCATTTTGTTAGTGATGTGGCGAGCATGTAGTCTTTTGCTACTTACTTGTCTAATGTTGTTAACATATTGAGTCACAACGAGTTGCTGGACCAATATCACATTGACTTCAAATGTTTCATTTGTGAAACCAAGTTTGGTTGAGAATATATGATGCATTTGAATGGATGCTGCTAAGGAAATTTCAATTAAAATTTCCTTTGATCAACGTACCGTTAAAAATCACTTGGATGCTTGTCGTTCTTGTTTAAGTTTCTTTTTATATATACTCTTTTTCTACCTAATTCTAGCTCATATAGTGTGTCACTTTAGTTTAGACTTAATGTTTTTATTTTGGGATCATAGGCATTTCTTCTCTGCCCTTTCTATCGTTTAAAATGAATAAATAAATAAATATTGTTCTATACTAAAATTACATACTTCTAAATAAGCTTTTCAGATTTATTTTGAATCGACAGGGTTTAAAATAAATGGTTATCTTTGCCGATTATCTGAAAAAATAGATATCAAACACATATACACACATATACAGGGTGTTAATTTGAAAACTTACCACCCCCAATTATTTTGGAAAGCGCAAAAAATATAAAAAGTTTGCCGAGACAAATCAATTTTTGTTTGAAGGGGGTACTTTTTTAAGTAAAAAAATATTTCTTATCAATTACCACCATTTCAAACTGGAAATCATAATAAATAAAAGCACAGAGGAGGTGTGTGCCATTTTAATATTTAATTATTGTGGAGTCTTATTGACAGTTCCATAGTTTTCAACTGTTTCTCCGGTCATGTTGAACGAATTGTGCCTAATCTTCTACATCTTAACCGTTGTTAAGATGCAGAATGTTAACAATCAGAAATATGCAGATATGCAGTTGAAAACTATGGAACTGTCGATAAGACTCCACAACAATTAAACATTAAAATGACACACGCCTCCTATGTGTTTTTATTTATTATGACTTCCAGTTTGAAATTGATAAGAAATATATATTTTTTTTTTTTGAAAAATTGACAGAGCAAGAAAAGTTTCTAAATGCATAGGTCCATAACACTGTAATTTTAATTTTGACCCATAGTCATCTAGAAAAAAGTTCTGGCCAATACATCAGGAAGGGTTGTTTGTTTCAACCAGTTTTAAGTGAAGGATGAAAATAAAAATTTATTGCTAGAACGTAATTCCATCAGTAGAACACGTGTACCAAATTTCAAAATTTTAGGTTAAGCCGTTTTTTTTTTTAAAAAAAAAAGAAAATGAAAACCGATTTTTAGGTTCACCCTACCAACGCAAATATCTGTGCAGGGAGGACTCAAATAAAAAAAAATATATGGAATAAAAATCATTCACATTCTGAATCAATACATTTAATTAAATAAAAGGATAATGTAATGGAATTTCTATAATAATGTATCTACCTTAAAACACTTATTTGGTGTTTGAATTATGAATATTGTAAATCACATAGGAATATACAGTTTTAGTTAATAATGTTTATGAAAATGGCAGTACATATTTATCCTATTGGTTTATAGTACTTAAACCAACATTGAAACATCTTCACAGCAGATTCAGCGGGTGTAGGCCCTTCTTGGGCGCAGTCGTTGGTGGCTACCTCCGCTTGATCTCCCGTATACTTGAAATACTTAATAAACCCTTCCTTAACTCGGATTTTGTTGAAGGTTCCGTCTTGGTTTAGAATACCAGATCTTGTATACATGCATGCCAGAAAAGTACCTACTTTTGCTCTGTCGATGATTTGTCCATTCATTAATGCTACCTTCATGTTTTGGTTCAAGTAAGTTGCTGGATCCGCTAAGCATTCTGCGTCTACGTCTCGTTGTATTGAAGCCCCTAGAACCTAAACTTTTTTCCGTGATTATCAAAATAAAGGCAAACATTTATGTATTTTGAAATTTATTGTTATTAATTATGAGGGAATTAACAAGCCGAGAGTTACATTTTCTCGAGAGGCTGCTTAATTTCATGGATGTATTTTCAACGTTTTATTCACGACCACTGCCAAAACCGGTCAATTAGGAGAGTGAAAGCCGTGTGAAAGCAGGTGAAAAATTATGGTTTTGAAAAACGTCATATTTGACAAATTTATTTTAATCAAGAATATTGATTGTCAGCTGAATACTATTAAGTATTGGATTGGTTTTTATGGCATGCGTTTGTTTAGTTGTCAACAAGAGGGAAATAATTTTAAAAATCGCCACAAAAAATGAGTGAGAATGCTGAGAATTTCTTCATTCCGACTGAACTGGCGAAAAAAAGGGGCAATTACAGAAGATGTGCTGCTGTCCTACTTTTTCAATGTGGGGAAACGGTTTACTGCCTCTTCGATGTGGACAAAATATTCCATGTTAAAATCAGTGTTAGAGATGCACAAAGATATTTATATTTCGAAGTACGGTAAAATCCAAGAATTTTTGAAAAAGGTACCAAGTTAAGGTACAAAATATACGGTTTTAATATTTCAATTTATACATTGAGCGTTTTTTTAAACTCTTTACAGTATGCAACGATCATGATAGTCACAGGTGTTTGTCGTTGCAATGAATTAACCTTTTCGGGTATCACCCATATCAAAGACAAGAACAGTTACCTATACGTACTCATTTCGGATACGAAAACAAATATTTCAAGAAGTTGTATGATCATGGAAGTAGCTTTTTCAGTTAGTGCTCCAGAAATCTGTCGAAAATATCAATATGCGACTTAAAATGGCGGTGGGAGATTTTTCTTCCGACAAGTGGCTGGAAAATATACTACACAATATGTAGGCATCAACACAATTTTGAAACCGTTTTCAAAAGTGTCTGCATTTCTTGGGATCTCTGATTTAGAAAGTTTTACCGGACATGGAATGAAGCGTTCTTCGGCAATATTACTGGGGGTGATATTAACTACCATTGTGAACTGTCACGGTGGTTCGAAATCGACTACGGTAGCGGAAAGTCATATTGAAGATTCACTGTCCAGCAAGATGGTAATTGCTAAAGAAATTCAAGTCCTACTTGGCGAAGTCGTGGCCCCACTTGTCCTTCAGAAACTTTTTATTGAATGCATTTTTAATAATCCCGGGAAAAATGACAAGATCGTTCTAGAAAATGGTTAATGTTAAAAATAATAATTTTCCGTGTACCAGCCTGTGTGAGTGTATGTCCATTTGCTATACTACATTTCAAATTTGGCTGGACCAGCCTCAGTGAAATGCGGCCTTAAGGGAGGTTATATTCTATTAACCATTTTATTGATACGACAAAAGCCTGGCCTACTACAATTTTTTAAAAGGGTAATTTTTCCAGAAAGTGATATTAGCCATATTTTTATCAAATAGATAATCAGGGTATCCAGCAGCCATCAAAATACACATATTCCAAATTTGATGAAAAATATCTATTGTATGTTTTATGGGTTGCCAAAGTTCGAAAAATCAGACAACTAGAAATAAAGTAATTTAATATTTAAAAAAACGATTAGAAAATGTGCTAGGAATGAGGTATGGTGGAGAAAACTAAAATTTAGTTTAGATTAACTTTTTGTAATTTTTTAAAACAATTTAGTATTCATAAATGATTACATTTTTTGCACGTTAATAATTTTTAGTGTGGCCGCAATATAAAGTATTAAACTTGTAATATATGTGATCCTTGTCCGATCGGTATTTGTTTTCACTTTCATGGCAATCTTTCACCTGAATTTTTAGTTGCCTGATTTTTCGAAGTTTGGCAAGTGACATTAGACCACTAATAATGCCACTAATACTAATATATTGGTTTACATTAACCTATGGAACAACACAACCTTATGGCACATACTAAAATTAATGGAATAAAAAAGACATTGTTTTACATAATTTCCTATTATTAAACTATCTTTATGGCGCAAGGTGGATACATATATCTAAATAAACAAGATATATCACAAGGATTGACAAAATCGTCAACTTAGTTCGTTTCTAAATAAATAAATTTGACTCACCAAATTGAAAAAGACAACGACACACACAATTAAAGCAAAAGGATTCATGATTTGCTCGCGACAGATTTCGTTTTAATATGTGTGAAATACAATTTATATAAATCAGCTTACCTAGTTTATATTTAAAAATATTATTTAGATATGTAGTTATAAGAATTTGATCAGTTCAGTAGTTCATCAAAACATTCGTTATCTTTACAACTCAATTTAAGGTCATCATTTATTTAATACGAATTTTAAATCCATATTAGATATATTCTATAATATACAGGGTGTTATGTTCTTGAAAGTAGAATGAAATTGAGCATGTACGTCAACAACTGACAATTTTATATACAGCTGGTTGTTAAATTCATCAATACAGAAAACATTTTTTTTTTATTTAATTTCCAGCAGCATAGGAAATATAAGGTTAACTGAGGGCGCGTCAAAAAATTACCATTATGTACTACATATTTCACGATAAAACTTTTTCCGCATTAAAATGTACTGCTCCCTGATGGACAAACCAACTAAGCAATTCGTAATGTGAGTACTCCTATGCAGGCTGATTAGGTCCATCTTATTGGTTCTTATTGGTTCATCCATATTATTTCTAACATGTGCGATACAGAAACATTTTGTTTTTAGAAGAAACAATTAAACGATTTTAAAGTTATCTAAATAGAACACCATGCAACACAAAAATTGTATAACAAAGTGCTATAGAATTTTTATGAGATTGCTTTGCAACTGTGTCATAAAAATTCTTTAAGACCTGTGAAAACGTTTATTCAACAATTTTATAAGTATTTGCTGCAAACCTTACAGAACCGCTTAAAGAACTAAAAGGTTCTATAGAACGGTGGCCATTTTTATGGCATAAGTGTTGTAAGAACGATTTGAAAATGTTCTTAGAACAAACATTGCTCTATAAAATTTGCTCTGGAAACGTTCTTACGATTTTTATAGAACAGGAAATTGTTAGCTGGGTAACCTTGATACCAATATCTTTTTTGTTTGATACATTTTCCGGGTTGTTATGTCGTGACCTAGGTAACTGGTCGCTGCCAGAAATATAATTAAAGTGCCGCTCCGTTTTTGCAGAGTCACTACTGAAGATGCCGACAGTTTTCACTGTCGGCATCTTCACGACGAAACGTTTGAAAGCATGAAATGCGCCCAGTTACAGCGGCGGCTACGGGACGCCTGGGAGGACCACTATTACGCGACAAAAGTTCCGACCGTAGTAGTTGTAATACCAACAATAGGAGCCGAAATCAATATATATCGAAGATACCGATAGCGGATCTGTGCCCACATAGCCTAGTCCGAGAACAACCAGGACAGGTAAAAGAATCCCGGCAAATGATAGGGATGTGCATTTTAACTCTGTTTATGGTAGCTACCAGTTACCGAGGCCACGGCATAACAGCCCGGAAAATGTATCAAATGACAGCACCGGCCATGAAATCCTAAAAACCACTATAATTTTGTTGTTGCAAGGCTTAAATAATAATAATTATTTATTTAGTAAAAGGTTTTGTTAACATGTAACTTGTAACATATATTTCTTTCCATTAAGACAAATATACCTACTTTTGTTTCATATTGTCTTTTATTACTTTCTACTCGACCACTCTGTACTTTATGCGTTTGAGCAATTAACTATTTATATATATTAATCTGCTTAATGGGAAGGTAATCAGTTTATCTAAGTATATAAAAGATAATTTATTTAGATAAATTAATGTTTCATTCGATTTTAGGACCAGCTCCTAATGCAATTTCCCATAACTTTCTGTAATTCTTAAAATTAAAGGTTATAAAATAAATTAGTGTACCAATTTTCCGACTACATTTATTATAGTTGCTTGTACATAAATTTCCTTATTAAATTTTATTATTTATTTTTATTCTTTCACCATTACAATTAATTATTACGCAATTTCTTTAAAAATTACTGTATATTTCAGAGATTTATTAAATATTAATATTTTAATATTTATTTACATATCCAATATCTGTACCGATGGTATTTGTTTCCATTCCACTGTTTTCATAAATATAAACTTTGATTAGATATTGAGAAGTAGCAAAACTACATCTCATCTAACGGCCATTGGCTACTCCATGCCGGACTGACAGTCTCAGACACGAAGCGTTCTACATCGCAACAGGCAGTAGTACATCGCTCCTTATTGTGCTGTCTCGTGCACCGTCTAGCCCCATTCTGCTGTCTCACCATGTCAATACACACGAGGACAGTGGTGCTGGCCTGTCTTAATGTCATGGCTCGACCACTGGCTCACAATAGACAATAGGAAGGGAGTAGACAATAGTCTATCCCCTTCCAAACTTTGTTTGGACTGGCTACGTGTGCATGAGTATGCAGTGCTGCCAATGACATATTGTAAAATATACCCTCTGAACACATGCAACGACATTACACGCACTTGAAGAATATTATACGATTAGGTACACTCCTGTTTTCAAAATTGAATTGTTTTAATTAATTTAAAAAATTAGAGAAAATTATTTTACATTATAACTTAAGGCTAATTTATTGACGCTTTTCAATATTCATTCAAATCGCAGCGGCCGTGCTTTGTCAAGGCGACGCGATGTAGCAGACGGTGGTGTAGGCATAGGCCAAGAATTTCATAATAAATTTTGGGCATAGGCAACCACACAAGTAGGCGACTAGATATAACACAACTACTCTGCAAATAATTTTAATATCCCCTAAGACATTACAACCCTTTAAATGCAAGTTCGGAAATCAAGTTTCCATGTTTTTTTAGTGTCGAAACAATAGCTAAACTTATCATAAGAATGATAAAAAGCATTTAAATAAACCGGTAATAACGGTTAAGATGGCTGGCTGGCTTTTAATTCAATTTTACTTTTTTGTATGCAAACTAGAAGATATTTAGTAATGTGTGTAGATACAAAAAAGTTTTTTTTTTATAGGACTATTCAGATATTTTTTTTTCAAAATTTTTGTGTGAAAGAGATGTGTGAGGTGACATCGAGTGGAATAGGTCAGGAATCCATTGTTTTATTTACCGCAACTATGGTGGATTCACTCTGTATAAATCTTATGATCAAACCACAGTCAATAATGACAGAACACAGTATACATACAATCCTGATACAATCATAACATTCATAATTTTCTAAAATCCATTGAAGCATAGATTAAAAATAAATCAAGTCGCGCAAACTCCACATGATGGTTACAGTTACAATCACCGGCACAGAATTACCATCTAAGAAGAATTTGTGTTAAAATACTTAAAATATCCATAATTACACACTTTTTGAGAATGTTAGAATTTTACACACCTACTCTTGAAATTATACGTATTTCGTGTAATTACACACTGATTGGCAGCACTGTGAGTATGCCAGCCGCATAGCATGCCAGTTAATGTCGTTTGATTGATAAAAAGTCAAAATGTCGCCTCTAAAAATGAATTTCGAAGAAACGATAAATTTCATTCATCATTATGATCTAAAGAATCGCACTTCGGTCTCATAGCCATCCATTTTCTAACTCAAATTTTATCTTATTAATTTTATTGTCTATAACTTCCATTATTTCGTTTGAAGTTAATAAGAGTGCCCGTTTATAAAATAAACGTAGAACTCGATGTCTTTCCTTCATGGTAACAAATGAAACTAGTCCTAGTACTTAACTGGCATATTATGATATTGGATTTAATATGAACGGTTAATTGTCTTGGCTTATTGTCTTGGTTCACTGTTCTGCCTCTGCCACTGGCTCCGTGTGCCATCAGCATAAGTTATATAAAGTATAACGATAGAATTAGAACGGTGGTGGTGGTTGTTTTTTTTCTTAATAGAGTAAGTCATATTTATTGTCTCGAACATTTATTAGTCGAAATATTACAACTAAATAATGAGAATACATAAATTAATTAATGAAGATATCAACTTTTCAAGTTTATATTACACTAAAGAACTTAGTTGTTTTCTTCAAATCTCTAATTTGTTTTTTGATAACATTGAGAATATTTCAAATTGATTTGACACTACTGCTAAATACGGATTGATACATATCTGTTTTTTTACAAATTAACTCTTTTTAAGAAAAGAAATTATAACAAACAAGTATAAATTCTTATCATATGACGTATACCGCTATTACATTAGATCAACCATTTTATCATTTTTTTTGTCTTAATCTGAAGTGTAAATCATGCAATTACTTTGTGAACACTGTGTCATCAAGTATTACTACCAGTACACAGGCTTTCCAAAACACCATGCCCAAAAAAAATGAAAAAGGTAGCAATTGAACTTACGGGATCAAACTCCACATTAAGACAAGTATGGTCACCAGAAAAATCCAGTTACCAATGTAATTTTAAATTATATAAATAAGATAAATGTACCTATACACAAAATCGAACAGATAATTAAGTATCTATAATTATTTCAATAAGGGGGAGGTTGCGTTGTACCACTTGTAGTTGCTATTTGTTCGTGACAATTAATAGATTTAATTTCATATTGCACTTCTTCTACATATTGCTTACGCAAACAAATAGTTATTGTCAAGAAAATTGTGATTTTTTTATTGCCTCAAATTGATGCAACTTCCTTCTTTCTGATCTGATATAATTATAGATGAGATTTACGAAAGTTGTAATTAAGAGGTAAGTTTTTATTTAAATACGTCTCCAAAAGTCTTCAACCTTTAATTTTCAAAACCCACTATAATGTAGATGTATAAATTTGTTATGAGGGATTTTTTTAAAATATATTTTGTCATCAAAATTTCGATCTAGATAAAAATAAAACTAGCAGAAGGGTGTTAACATTTTTTAAAGTTAAGAATTTAAATTTTTTATGGATGGTCAAAATTAGGAGTTGCTATTTAAAAAAATTGATGACGTCACAAATATGAGTCGTATGTCAAAAAGTGCCTTTTTTAAAACAAAATCGACGTGCCAGGGGATTTTTTCGAAAACTTATCAATTTAAAAAATAATGAATTTATTCGTTACTTTTCGAAAACACTGTATACCATATTTCAGGTATAAATACTTCTATGTATAGGTAATGTTAATTGTAATACCGCATTATGCATTCGATGAAGTTGGTAATTTTTTTAGAGGTATGAAATATGTTTCTTCTTTAACCTACATCGTGCTTTCTTATTAAACATACTTGCCCATGCTGGAAGTAAGTCATAAAGTTATGATTTGTAAGATAAACGAGTTGTAACCGAAGTTTTGAGTCATATTTTGTAGCAGCATCGAAAACACTTGACATAGTTTTCAAGGTTAAGAATTTTTATTTTTTTTATGACGTTTTATCACTCAGAGGGTAAAACTAAATGGTATTTTACTGTATCTGCTGAGTTATGTACCATGTGTCAGGTATACATACTTCCTTCCTTCATACCTACATCGAAAGAAAGTCATAAAGTTATGATTTGTAAGGCAAACGCATCTTTTGTGATTCTTTGTTATACATATGTTCCAAACTGTTAATAATATTGTAATAATACTGTTCAGTAATATATATCCACACGGAAATTGTTGAAACAACTGAATATAAGTATCATTGAGTTGGATACCGAAAATCAAAATGAAATTCCTTCTACGTCATCCTGTCTCAAAAATACTGCAATGTTATTGGACGGAAGTTTGTAGGCTACCTCCTCTGTTTAGGGATCCTGGTCTATACCAAATATCAAATTATGACATTTCCGACTCTGGCATTCTTGATTCCAATTAGTAACACTGAAGTTGCCATCTACCGTACATTACAGAATTTTGTATAGAAATTCAGATAATTCGACAGACAAATAATACAAAAACGACGGAAATTAGCAGAAAATGGTTTAGCTGATTGGCAGTTTTCTACATGAAAAGTTAAATAATTATAGCTTTTATTTTTAGGAACAACAAAACGTTTCATTTTTTCGTTATCCCCTCTATTCTCTTATTAAGATAAGTGTGGTAATTATTTACTGACCAAATCTTGATTCCTTTATTTACATTAAAATATAACTAAAACTTACATTTTATTGTATAAAAGACATAGTTTTAGTACGTTACTGAATCTCATTTAGTGAACAGAATGGTCATGGTGATGTTCGTGATGATGTCCGTGATGGTGCCCGTGTCCGTGTCTTCCTCTTTTAGTATTCTCAGTAATGCATTTGCTTAACTTGAGAGCAGTTTCACTGGGTGTAGGTCCTTCCTCGGCACATTTATTGGTGACTTCCACCAGTTTGGTTTCATCGGAAATGTCCACGGCGAGTAACTCTTTCACCGCACTTTTGTTAATGGTACCGTCTTGATTTATAATGCCGGATTTTGTGGCCATGCAAAGCATATGGGCACCTACTTTTACCTTGTCGAAGGACTCTCCATCATGAATTGCTTTGAACACAGCATCTTCTATGTGGGTTGCAGGATCGGCTTGACATTCATTGTGAACGTCTCTGATGGATGGAGCTCCGTAGACCTAAACATGTTTACAGAAAATACCTTTACTAAATTTTCAGCATACATAACAGTAAAATTATTAGTTTTAAGTTAGAGCTCGATGATGCCATTACGTCAAATTATAAATAGCTAGTTATTATATGGATTATTATATGAAGTTATTTTTTTAGTTAAATTTGCGTTTCAATAGGGATATTCACGAAAATTAAATTCTGTTTAAACATCATAAAATGGTTAAAAAGTAGTCTTATAACCACACCTTCAAATTAGGTAATGTTTCGCATAATAATGTTTGTTTATTACTTTATTTATTTATTTTTTTTTTGTAGTCTTGATATAATTTTCAATGTGTATGTTATTTGTCCCATGCCTTACTATTCGTCTACTGAATTATTGAAGAAGTATATGGAAACCACTAGAAGTAAAGAAAAAAACTTGACAAAACCTATCCCACGAGAGGAAAGTAATGAAATTGTATATTTGATTAAAGGTAGAAGTATTTTTCTACTTTTTTGTACATGTAATTGCTATGGATACCACATTAAAAAATCTGTAGATATAAAGTACCTACTAATATGTTATTTAAATGAGATAAACTAATGTATACATGTATAATATCTATTGGAAAATCATGTATAGTACACTTTATCAAAAAAATGTATTTTTAGAAACACGTAACTTTTTGTCTTATATATGAAATTTTATTAAAAAATCTAAAAGCGCTATCAATAAATAAAAGTTCATAAAAAATAATAAGACAGCAATACAATTTTAAGTGTTTTCACCGCTTAAAAATAAATTATGTCGAAAAAATAATTTTACTTAAAATATAAAAAATTAAATAAAAAAACTATGAAATTTGAAATGGGAATAATATTTTGCTGAATAAGATAAAAAAATTTGCTGAATAAATTATACCAATTCTTCCTATGAATAAGAACTTTTTGGGAATAACAAGATCAAATTAAAATATTATAATTCTACTTATTAAATTTTCATTTCTTATGCATTCCAAAATTAAAATTAATAATTTAGACTAGAAATTCGTTCTACTAAAAATTCATAGTGACTTACCAAGACGCAAGCGATGGAAACACACACATATGTAACTAAAATCTTCATGATTTGCTGTATATAAAAATATTTTTGATATGAAATGGATAGTTGACCTGCTTATATAGGGGCAGCGTAAATATCTTATCGTTTGTAAATATTTTTTTTTATATGTTTACGCAGTTAGAGGCTAGAAGTTCAATGACTTAAAAGACGGCGAAACTTTTTGAAAAAATAAGTTTTACATTATTAAGTAATTCACTTAAGAAAATGTTTTAAATACATTTTTTGTCGTATTTAGTACCTATAGGATACTTTTATTTTAAGTTCATGTCATAAATCAACTTATACTGCCAGATATGATGATGATATTTGTGAAAGTTTATTAAGCTAATCTTGAAATTAATTTGAAATAATAATTCACTGAAAGATAACATTTATATTACAAATATGACAGAAAATTAAAAGTGCCTATTAATTTTTCTGAGTACCCAGTGGCATAGCTTTTCTGAGGCTCTAAATTGATTCAAGAACCCACTCCCTTAATTTATAACATTGACTTAAAACACACCCTGTATATACACTTGTAAAATATGTGATCATAAATGAGAGCTTTGCAGTTCTTCCAAGATAATCAGGGGAATTTTATTATTGTTTATTTGTTGTTGATAACGAAAACCATAAATAACAATTAGAAATATATTTATTTATTTAATTATAAGCATTAGAAGCTATTATTGTTAAATATATAAATGTCGACCAGATTTCTAGTATCAACCCCACTATTTTTTTTCTTCCGCATACTTATTCAGATACAACTTAAAATTGTCTTCAATATTATTTAAGAAATACCTATTTTAGAAAATAAAATGTCTTAAACTTTTAATGGTCATCTATATTAATTTTAATAATTTTAGGATTTCCTGGATTGCTGGGACAATTTAGAAAAAAAAACAAAATCATTTTATTTTTTTTAATTTCATACAAAAACTAAAAAATACTGGGACCCGTCAACTATTGTTTTAAGAGGCTCATACTTTATGGGCGTACAGGGTAGGAACGCGAAAATTGCCCCTTCCTTTTCCTCCCATACGAAATAAGGTTAAGATTGAAAGTTGACAAGAACAATTTCAATTTCGCTTTCAATTTCTTCATTTTGTTTCGGACATTTTACATTGTATAACAATTGGTATAAAAACTTAATTAAATAACTACAACAAACAGCTAAAAAACTCTGACAATGAATAGAAGCATCTCTCTACTAAAAAGCGTCTTAATTTTCGTTGGAAATGAGTTATGTATGTTTAACATTCATTAGATCATTCCCGAGTGGTATGCATACTGTTTTATTGACAATTGCTTAGTTACAAGCTTTTAAATTTTAAAATTTAAATTTTAAGAAAATTTGTTATCATAATTTAATATTTTTTTCGACAAAGAACTCCATGAAACTGTTTTTTTTTGCTTAAACGAGTACATAATGTCTGATTTTGAATTAACCTGTACTCCTTCTGAAATTCGAGAAGCTGCGGACACTGCGCTTGACGGACTAATTCCGGGAAAAACAAAGAAAGGTACGAGAAAAATCCAGCTTAACATGATATTGCTATACTTCGGAAAAATGACATGCTTCTAGCCAGAAATAGTTATTTACGTTACAAGGCCGGGAAATGGTATATTAAAGTACAAGTCTAGATGTCTAGACGAGTACTTTAATGACATTTCACGGTCGTGTATCGTACAACGTTTTATTTCATACTGTGTTGTATTAAAAATTAAATTTTAATGTATTATTTTACATAACCTGCCTGTATGTAGGTGTTAGCGTGGTTTCGATTGTTTTATCGCATAGCTTTTGATTTAGCTTATTGATGTAAAAACAAAAATAACAAATTTGACAGTTTGTCATCCCGTGCGTATTTTGTCATAATTTTCGTAAAACATGGAAGAAATCGAGCTAAAATGTGCTGAAGCAACCAGTAAATTGGTGCCTACGAAGTCTTCTGCTCGTTATGAGAAGGAATACCAGCTCTTCAACGTGTGGAGAAAAACCTATAAGGTGGAAAACGGCCTGAATGAGAATATCCTTTTGGTGTACTTCTTGGATATCTCCAATGAATCCTGCGACAATGTGGGCAAAATAATCCATGCTCAGGTCTATGCTGAGAGTAAAAGAAGGAGGTGATATTTCAAAATATCCAAAACTGGTGGTTTTCTTAAAAAGGCAAGCAGTTGGTCATCAGGCAAACAAATCAAAAGTTCTAACAAGAGAAGAAGTTAATAGATTCATGAAGGAAGCCCCATCAGAGTATCTTTTGATGAAGGTAAAGAAGTTTTGAATTAAACAATGTGCATCTTGAATGATATAGGTACTCAATGTCAATTAATTACAAAAAATACATTTCTTGGTTTCTTTAGTCGAAATTTGACAATCAGTTTTAAACTATTTTCTCTATTGTTACAGGTAATCGCAATGACAGGCATTGCTGGTGGTTGTCGGCGAGAAGAGTTATACAATATGACCCTAAAAGAAGATTGTGGCACCAAACTAATTATAACCATTCCCATTTAAGACGAATAAAAAACGGGTATTCACTGTATTGAGTGACGACAATGAAGGAATAAACTTTCTGCAAATATTCAGAGAATACGTTAAGCTCCGACCTAAAAATATGAAGGAAGATTTTCTTTTTTTGGGTTATAGAAGAGGAACATGTGTTTCCCAAAGAGCGGGCATAGATACCATTGGGGTGACCACCAAAAAAAAATTGCGGGATATTTAAAGTTGGAACACCCAAAAAAATATACGGGGCATTGTTTCCTCAGAACATCTGCCACTTTTTTGGCGAATTCGGGAGCTGATTTATCAACACTGAAACGTCATGGTGCATGAAAAAGCTCATCTGTTGCGGAACAATACATTGAAGATTCCTTAGAAAACAAAACAAAAGCAGCAAGGATGATTTAAAATGAAGAAAACTTTATACAGGTTCTTCAGACCAAGCAACAAACTATATCCACCACCACTACCGTGTCTAGTGAAGATTCTGTCCCTAAAGGTATTCCTGCATTCAGCCTGCAAGCACTCCGGGAAGTAAACATTTTTCGGACTCAGTACTGTAATGAGTTATTTCCCAGACTTAATTAGTCCGAGAAATAACTCATTACAGTACAGTATGAAATAAAGTACTTTTCCGGATAGCGTGGAAGTGAAGGTAAGTAATGAGTCATTTCCCTACCGTTTTAAAGGTAAGAAATGTCTATATTACTGACCGATTGTGAATAAAAGCTATTATAGGGTGCATTACTATACAACCCCGACAGTGTCTGGTTCTATATGTGACAGAACAGTGGTATACTTTTGTCATCGATTGACATTCATTTATCCACTTAAGGGTGTGAATCCTTCGGTCATTTTAAGAAGAAAACTTAATACTAACATATGTCCTAAAGCTCTTAATTTTTGAGTTACAGGGTGTTACAGTTTTAAGAAATAATTTACTTTTTTGTTATAATTTTTTTATCACTCCAGATATTTTTATGAAATTTTGTACACACCTACTAATCATTAAGGAGCATTGTTTGATGTAAGAAATGTTTTAAAATCTTTGCCAATGACGTCCGTATGAGGTTTGAACTAAACATTTTTTAAGAAAAAAATGGTACGCCACTGCCTTTTCTAAAAACTAAAATTATTTTTAAAATCTCCATTTATTTTACAGCAAATTCGGTCCCTAGACTTACTCTCGTACGACGCACCATTTCCACGTAAAAAAATTAAAACCAAAAAAGTTTTTTCCCCAAATTCACTGAGACTGCTTTTGATATTTTGTTGCCATTTTGTAGATACCCACCTTGCGTGGAAACACTTTTTTGGGGCAAAAATTAATTTTCTACTTTCACAAATGACGTTCACGTAGGCATGATATTGAATATTTGAATAAAAAAAAAAACGGTAAGCTCATTAAATGCCTCCTTAAAGCAAATGAAATAAAATTTAGTAGGTTGCGTAAAGTGTCATAATTTTTGTCGCTTCTTTTCACAATAAAATTGACATTGATTTTTCATTATTAATTAATTATTATTTGAGTAGGAGGTAAAATTTCATAAAAAATGGTAAATTTTACAATCGGTGAATTAGCTGACATGCATTTTACTTGTAGAGTTGCCGACGGAAATACATACAAAGCCAAGCCAAGAGCGGTATCCAAATCGCATACTACCCGATCCGAGAACATTTTCTGGATTTATAGGCGTCTTCACGAAACCGGAAATTTAAAAGTAGACCACAGTGCTGAAGGAGCCCTAAAACAGTAAGAACACCAGAACTTGAAAAGCGAGAATTTTACATAGAACTGAGGAGAACCCCGAAACTAGCACGAGGAAAATCGCGGCAACATTTAACGTTGCAGATGTACTTGTTTAGAAAATTTTTATCAAAAAATTTGTTATATCCATATCACATTCAAAGAGTCCAGGTATTACTCCCTAGAGATTTCCCGTTGTGCATTAATTTCTGTGAGTGGTTTCTTCAAAAGCTGCTGGAAAATCCGTTATTTGACAATTTTCTCGTTGAAAAATTGTTTACAGTTACTGTCATTTTCGATGATAATTACTTCCAGAAACAATTTAACACCCTAAATATCCATAACTTTATTAAAGCTTGAAATATTTTTCATATTTATAATAATATTAGCTGAAGGAAATGCTTCTGGCGCTATTCGGCTTTATGCCGCACAATTCCCAACAGGAGGCTCCCAGATGGTAGAACATTTATACGGGTTGATAGGAGGAGATGAGAATCTGGTGGATACTTCTGTTAAATTTAACATTTTGCTATTTTACAAAATTACTTGGGATCCTTTAAACCATAACTCGATAATGGAAGACGACATGTGCGAACTGTTTTGTGCTGATAACGGGCTTTGGAATTGGTAATACAATAAGTACTAGAAAATTGTCATTGACGTCAAATATTTCTAAATTTACAGTACATGACATACTCCAGGAACAACTATTACACCCGTATCATTTAAAAAAGTACATGCTATGACTGAGGCTGATTATTTATGTATTTATTTATTTATTATCTACACCTGCTCAACCCACTTACAGAGCAGGGAAAAATTTCAAAAGTAAATTAAAATACCAATAATGAAAATCAAAATAATTTCTTAATATTAGGAACACTAGTGTGAAAGATATACGAGTAAAATAATAATATAGTATATTAATAATAGCTGTTTTCAAGTAAAATGTTTCATATGACCGTGTATTTACAGCAGAAATAAAAATTACATTTCTATAAGATTTTGAGGTACATCTAAATTCTCATTTATTAAGTTAAAAAGGGAAATAACATTGTGCACATCAGCACGAGATTTTAAAGATTTATAGTTATATTTCTGAAGGAACAAGTGCTGCGGATATCCTATGAGAGGGTATACATTAGAGTATTTATAATTCAACAGCTTTAAAAATTTGCTCTGCGTTCTTTCTAATAAATCAATATAGCTAGCATAGCTTGGAAGCCCAAATCAAGGAACAATATTCTAATCGAGGTCTAACAAAACAATTAAACAACAACTTCACAGTATCAAGATTGCAGAAATCTTGAACGTTGTGAATTACAATATCCAAACTTTTTTTATCTTCCGGTACGATATGACGGACATGATAATTAAAAGTGAGTTAGTCAAACAAATTCCTAAATTCTGAACAATATTTGGTTTATTAAGAGGTATAGTATCAATATCGTACAAACATACACTTTATTTTCTTCTAGAAAATGTCAAAATATTTCACTTTTTATGTTTAATAACCCACACCAGAGATTTACTCTGTTTAGATTCTACTGCAGTGCAATACAGTCGTATAAATTTCTGATTTATAAGAAATTCATAGGACGGTGTTTAAAAAATAAATATATCTTCAAGTGATCCGCATAGAAAAGATGAGTTACAGTTAGATTGTCGACAATGCTGTTAATAAAAATAAGAAATAACAATGGACCCAAAATTGATCCTTGGGGAACACTGGTCAAGAACGTAAAACTGTGTGAAGAGAATCCTTTGTAGCATACATACTGACAAGGATCACAAATATAGGAATGCAAAAATGTAAGAAAATTAATTGAAAGGCCGCATTTGTTAAGTTCTCGTAAGCGTTCCATCAAAAGTTTTCAGTCAGATATTGAGTAATATATAACAAGTTACTTGTAGTAGATCGACCTTTCATAAGATCATGTTTTTTAATACTGATTACATTCCTGTTACCCTGATTATTCTCAAAGTTTACAATTTTGCCTATCATTTTAGGTATTTTATTGATGAAGCTGAATTTAGTCCTGATGAAGTAATTTATTTACATAATTTACATGTCCGCAGCGATAAAAATCCACACGCTATGAACATATGTTGAGGAGAAAAATACATTTTTTGCAAGAATTAAATCGTTTATTGAACCAGGTACTTTTAAATATTATAAGAGGCATGTAAGTAACATGATGATTCTCTACACTTTAACAGAGCAGTCAAGAATCACCAAATAATGCATTTCTAGACCGATGGATGGACCGAGGTGGTTCCTTCCCGTGGCCACTTCGATCACCTGACCTTAATCCTTTGAATTCATTCCTTGGGGATATCTAAAAGGATTGGTCCATTCCACCCCAGACCAGAGAAGAACTTCTACATCTAATTCACTCGAGTTGTGATTTGATCAGAAATTACCCCAACATGCTGTTACGTGTCCAACGGGGGTGTTTAGATAATTTTGAAATAATGTAATATAAATTCAAGCTGATTATATTACAAAGTTCCTTAATATTATTCATTATTTATTTATGATTAATACATTATTAGTACATACATCATTAAATATGCGTTTATCTCTAAAATGATAAAAGACACGGACGAAAACAACGTAAAGCTTTTTGCAGCAAATTGCGAATGCAAAATATCAAATTTTGTAACACCGTCAAAATTGTATAAATTCTAAAGCTAAATTTTGACCGTACCTGTAAAATGAAGCATGTTATTACCATAAGATACAACTATCATCCCATTTTTTAGACTGCCAAGGTAACGGTTTAGAAATTATGGTTGATTTAATATTTAGCTTACTACTTACTTGAAAGCTCTGTATATCCCTAAGGAAGTCAGATAGGACCAGAATGTATTATTTTGACTTCCCCTGTATGCCCTCTCTTTGTAACCACTGGATAATCTATATATGCCAGGAAAACTTGTCAGGCATATTTCAAAAATATAAAATGATCGAGGATGTTTGATTTACAAAAAGAATACTTCTATAATAAAAAATAAACAAGTTGCTGGGATGATTATTTTCAGTGGGAAACCATGGACATGTACATATATCCAACATAGAGTACGTATATTTTTCAAATCCTATGTTAGTAATTATGCAACCACCATACCTTTCAGCGGTAGGTTAAGTTGCTTTAAAATACATTAGTCGTTTTCGATAATTGTTGCAATAAATATATTGGATGGTATGAATAAAAGAGAAGTAAGTGCTAATACTACAAGTTTCTGAATTTAATGGGTGGTATGAATAAAAGCAAATTAAGTGTAAATATTACAAATTTTAAAATTTACTGCGAAGTATCTACTTCAATATTTAAGAAGGTACTAGGTATATGTCAAAGTAGACACTGATATTTTTCCGGAAATTGCATTGCACACTACTGTAAAATCTGTAGGTATTCAATGAACAAATGTTAAAAAAGATTTAAATTTTCGTTTTGAAAACGTGTTGCTTCTATAGGCAGTGGACAATGTAAGCGTATACACCGGGTACTGGGTCGGGCAGTGGTCGCGCGGTTTAAGACATCAGTACTTGAATCGAGGTGACTAGATCGGCGTTGGTTCGAGCCCAGCTGCCGGTAGACCGTCGTGGAGAGGTTTGGCGCCCTCTCTGCGGGTATGGTAGAATTTTGGCTTAGGTCAATGTGAGAGATTGACCGGTTGATATTTGACTACCCCCCTAATTAATGAGGTTTTCCAGGTTTCCCTCATTCCTGCACTGAATAGTGGTTAGGGCCTACCAACATAAGTCGTTCCTGGGCGCAAATGCGCCCCGCTTAATAATAATATGCCGCTCCCTCTCCCGCACAAGTCTCCGACTTCTGGGCTAATCCCTGTGATTAGAATGAGGGGTAGAGATATTATTAATATCTTTATAAGAAATTACACATTATTTACCTCATTATTACTGTGCCGCTTTCTATGCACAACGATACTACACTCACATTTACGGCACCACGATAAAGACTCAAACTGAAGCCCGATGTATTCTCTATCTCTGTTTATTGCATTGTGGAAAACAATATTTTGGTGTGTGTAAGCCGTGAGCGTTAGTACATGGCTTTGACGAGATTGAACGCCATTAAAATATGCGTACATTGGGGGGTGTTAAATTATAAAAATAAATTATTGCAACCGTGAAGTTAACAAATAACAAGTTAAAAATGGATCAAAGTGCCAGTTCTAGTAAAAGGTCTGTTAGTAATCGACATAACCTACGTAACGGACAATTGATAATAATAAAAAAACGTATACGAAGGAATTCGAGCGCGAAACTCTAACATAAGTGTTAGTGAAGCTGTTGATATGTGTAGTTCGCTAACACAAGTGTGTGTGTTTCTGGTGTATATCGTGCTATAAAAAAGAGTGTGGAAGTAAATCCAAAGAAGAAAAAAATAGACACACGAGGAAGGAAAAAAACAGAAGTCGATGATGACGTAAATACCCCGCAGGAAAATTCATGAATTCTTCTTCAAAAATGAAATAACGACGATAAAAAAAATTCAAGCTACGATAGCTGAAGACATGCCTCAATTATCTGACAAAGTTCTTAGAAGAACAATGCATGATATGAATTTTCGGTTTTTAAAACGAAATCGTAAAAGAATGCTCGTTGAATAAGATGAAATTGTAGTATGGCGAAGAGAATATTTAGAAAAACTAAGAGAATTTCGTGCATCAGGCAAAAATATATATTACATGGATGAAACATGGGTAAACGAAGGTTATACGGTATCAAAAGTTTGGCAGGATGGTAACGTTCGGTAACGTTCGAAGTAAAAGAGAAGCATTTTTAGATGGATTTTCTACAGGATTCGGGATTTTTAGAAAATGGTTTGCATATTTTTTAATCACGTAGGACGGGAGATTACCATGAAGATATGAACAGTGAAGTATTTGAAAAATGGTTTGAATCTATTTTATCATATGTATAACCAGGAGCAGTTTTTGTGATGGATAACGCAAGTTATCATAGCAGAAGAGCCGAAAAGTTATTGACATCAGCATCAAGGAAAGCAGGTAAGTATTACTAAATGATTAAAATCAAAGAATATTGAATATATGGACACCATCCACAAACTACAATTATTAAAAATTCATATACTCCGTTTACCGCCATACCATTGTGAATTAAATCCAATAGAGTTAGCTTGGGCATAAATAAAAACCGAAAGTAGCACGAAATAATACCACCTTTAAATCAAGTGATGTGAAGTTTGTTATGATTCTGACGTAATTCGTACTAATTTAATGATAATGATAATATTCGTGTAAAACAATTACCTATATGAAATGTATAAATAGTCAACATCTTCTGGCGGCATGAGCCGGGTGGTGGTGGGTCATCGATGCCCAATAGGTCAATTATAGGATATATTTACAATGTTGGTAAGAATCTTTTCAGTTTGTCTTGATAAAGTTTCTAAATTAACTTAGGTACACCGATGTACAAAGTAAAAACTTTAAATTTTGGAATATTCTTATTATTTTTATTATCTAACGCCTCGAAATTGGTAAAAACCGTTATATCACTATCTGTACTCTAAAAATAATGGATATTATGTATTGCAATTATTTTTGTATATTTTTTATATCTGATCACATTCAAATTTGGTACGCCTATGAAATGTTGCTCCCTGCATGCTTTGCCCGTCGCGCTTGTCTACAAGCTAGCAATTAGTCACTTTCTACAATTTTGGAAGTCAACTATAGCTAAAGAACCATCAAACGAAAAGAGAAGTTGTTCACTTTCACACATTTTTAAAGACTTTAGTTATGCATTAAACATAAGTATTGATAAATAATAACAATTATTAGGTATCTAATAATTAAGCAATGATGAATTAGTTAAGTGTTACCTACTGCATAAACTTAGTAATATTAAATATAAGCACTAACTTATTTATATTTCCTGTCAAGGTGATCCTGCAATGCAACTTGTAGTTGGCATTGATGTTGGGATTCATCAAACAACTTTTTTTACATATGTTAACCTTTTTATTTTGGTTTGCATATTATTAACATTTTTTATATTTGCTTAACATTTAAATTTGGTTTTTTATTTTTGTTATAAAGCTGTTCATTCCTTATAATTATTAGCCATTAAATAAATAGGAGATTTTAAAAGTATATTTGTTCTAGCATTTAGGCAATAGAAAAGTCAATTCTCACTAGATCCAGGTCTCGGAACACGTATATTAAATAAATTGAGTAAAGCCTGAGAATCAACCATACCATTAAATAGCTTAAATAAAAAAGTTAAACTAGTAATCACTCTTCTAGTATACAACGACTGCATATGAAATCTTTGCAAAAGTAACTGGTGATCATATCCCCTGTCAGGATAATAATTGTCGATGCGAAAAGATAGGAGTTTGAGAAAGCGTCGCTGTATTCTTTCCAAATGGTTACTGTAGATTTGATAGTAGGGATACCAAATAAGATTACAGTATTCGAGTTTTGAATGTACGAGCGAATAATATAGACTCTTCAATGCACTTGCATCAGTGAAAGATTTTGTACTCCTTATAACAAAGCTTAGGGTATTGTATGCAGACTTAATATTTGAATTAATATGACTAGAAAAAGATAATCTGCTGTCAAACACTACACCAAGATCTTTAATTTCCTCGCAACGTGTTAAAGGTGACATACCTATATTATAATCAAATATTAGTGGCTGATTTTTGAGAGAATACGTACATATTTTGCATTTATTTATATTAATAGGTAAATAATTATCAGTACACCAAGTATAAACATAATCTACAAGGTCTTGCAGAATCAAACAGTCAGTCCTAGATGATATATTCAAGAACAATTTCAAGTCGTCGGCAAACAAAAGATGATTAGATTTTAAAGTTAAAGATAAGTCATTTACGAATAGAATAAAAAGAAGTGGCCCGGATTAGAGCCCTGAGGCACTCCTGATGTCGAAAGGTGTTCGACTTGAAATCGTTATAAGAAACGTACAGCTTTCGTTGATACAGGTAAGAATTAAACAGGCGGAGTAAGTTGTTACTAAAACCATAACGTTCCAACTTGCCAAGCAATATACTATGATTAACCTTGTTAAAAGCCTTTGAGAAGTCTGTGTAAACAACATCAACTTGTCCTTTGTCATCAACATAGTTCGCCGTATAATGAGTAAATTCAGCCAAGTTAGATAATGTTGAACGGTTAGGAACAAAACCATGCTGATTTGGTGATATGTACGACTTAACATAATTTAATACAGACACATCTCAAAGACCTTTGCGATGTGTCTCATCTCACATCTGCAGGGTTACCACTTTTTAGAATTGGAATATCGAGTGTCTTCGCAAGCATAGTGGAGGAGAATGTTATTTTTATTTTGTAGGATATACTACTCAACAGAAGCATATTTTTCTGTGTAAAATTTTCTTTAGAAGATGAAATAAGTACTACCGGAAATTTCCGTTAATTGCAGTCTGAAGTAGAAGTTACATAGAAAACGCTAAAGCTAGAAGCATTAGTAAGTATTTCATTTTTATTCATATCACCCAATATTTAAGAAGGTTCTGTATGTAAAAGTAAATACTGATATTTGCCAGGAAGTTGCTACGGTGAATATTATTCCTTTGAAAACTATCGGAGTATTTATTACGGCATGAAGTACTTACTTGATACTATGATACTTTAAGTTTAGCAAATATGGTAGTATTTACTTCACTTCGCATACTAAATATAAGTACTAATTGATGTTTATATTTACTGTTAAGGTGATCCTGGTATGCAATTTCAAGCATCTACTTCACTTATAGAATTTTCAGTTGAAGAGTAAGTACTACGTAGAAAACGCTATAGCCTGAAGTATTAATTAGTACTTCATTTTTATTCGTACCCACCCACCGATTTCCCGATTTACCGTAAGGTAAACAATATTCATACTTAAATCCTTTTAAAATTCATTTAAAAAGGAAACCATCTAATGAAGCAATCCTTGAAATGTAGAAATAGATCAAATCTCATCAAATTGCGTGTTAAAGAAGCGAGTTTGTATTTTGAATATAAGCATAAAATACACTGTCAGTAGTTAAGAGTAGTGTGTTTTAAATTATATACCTAATCCAGATGACACAGCAATGTAAACGGATGAGAACACGACGATAAAGGTGCCTTGTAGTTTCATTAATTAGAGCACATTCTGGGCAAACATCAGCTTACAGGAGACGATGTGACGATTGATAAGGCCAACCTACAAGTGTAAAAGCTTATTGCCATATTTTCATGAAAAGTGTTTCCTACAAAGATAAAAGACTTAAAATATTTAATATAGGTAGTTGGACTATTTAAACTTAACGACGATAATTTGGTATAGTGACTGGCTATTTTAAAGCGTGACGGAAAATGAATCAAAAAGCAGGCAGCTCGAGCTGCTTTTGGCAAAATAAATTAACGATCAAATATGTAAATTTAAACTGACACGCGCCTACCAAGTATAATTTTTAATTTGGAGGAAGTTTTTATCGATGACAAAAAGCTACATACTTTTTATCGCTGTCAAATTGACAAAGACGTCACTATTATATACACATTTTTATATGGGAGTTAATTTATCTCTATTAATTTACATGATTAATTTATCTAGTCTTATATTTAACAAAAGATATTAATAAAAAAGCGAATATACCAAAGTGAAAGTGCAAAAGAGCATTATTATTAGGAAAATTAAGATTAAGAAGATTATTAAAATTAATCAAAACATAAAATTTTTAAATTTTATTCCTTCAAGATAGATATCAAAGTTTGTTTAATAGTTGGGTATGTATGATGTCAAGTATTGGTTAAATTTGAAATGGAAACTAATCGAAAAACTGTTTATTGAATAATATCTTCAGAGCCTAATGATGGTGATGAACGTGTCCGGCTATACCAGCTTGCTCACGGACACATCTTTCTACAGCCAAAGCTGTATCTTGAGCATCATCCTTGTCGACAGAACATTTATCCACTGCTTCGTTCAATTTGGTCTCATCTGAAATTAAACGAGAAAGCCCCTGCCTCAATTTGGATTTGTCTAGTTTTCCTTCCGCATTCACAGTGCCAAATTTTGTGGCCATACAAAGCATGTGAGGACCAATTACGGATTTGTCGACATGCTCTCCTTTATAATATTTTTTGAGAAGCTCGTCATCGATCTGAGTTTTAGGGTCCGCTTGGCATTCGCTGTGGACCGTCTTAATTCTGCCTTTTTCTTCGTCGGTAAGGCCTTGGATCTACAGATTTTTATGGGATTAATTATTTTGCGTGATTTTAAAACATAATTGAAAAAGAAAATTAAAGATTGGTCGACTTTGAATATTTTTCTTAAACAGTGTCTAAATTGATATAAATTTCAAGTTATTGTTTTTAAATCATTAAAATTTTATATTTATAATACCTAATTTTATTTTTGGGAAAAGAAATATTTAGTACTTTCAAATAATGTAATTATCAAATCTAACTATACATTGATTACTCATTTATTTTTTTATCGGAAGATATACAGAGTGCAATATTATAGAAGGAAGCTTTTGGATTATTTTAAGAAGATAAGTTTATATGTTGTAATTTACAACATACAGATTGATATAACTTTTGCTAACATTTTGATAAATGTCTTTGAAAATGCATAGTATAGTTGTAAGATAAAAGTATCGTAAAAATTACTGATCTTTAGATAAAACGGAAGAATTAATGAAATTTACAAAGTTTTAAACAGTTTTTTCTCCATTAAGTGACAAACCTGTATATAGATTTAGTAATTTTTGCATTTGCTTAGTTAAGTCAATCACCCAAGTGTCATCAGTCGGCATTAAACATGTTAGAAAACGTGGCATTTATCGGCTAGAGCATAGAAAATCCGGAAGAAAATAGGTGAAAGGAACAACCAAGAAGCGAACAATGTTGTTTCTGGCTTATTGGTTTACATCAGCAGGTTAAAACAAAAAGGAAGAGCAAATAAGACGAACACAGGAGGCTACATGTAACAGTAGTCGTGGAAGAGAATCCACTACCGTCAAGATCTCAATCAGAATAAAATCAAGAAAGTAAATTTAATGGATTGGAAATATATAAAAACATCTTTTATATGCTGCAAGCCTGACAGTGGTTGCTGCATTCTCCCTCGCGGCGACTGTCACTCCTGGTTTCAAAATGGAGGTTGTGTGACACGAAGCCGAAAATAGGGCTAGGCCATTCTACTGTGTTCGTGTCATTTGTCCTTCTTCCTTTTTCCTTCTTGGTTTAAGCTTCACTGCGCTGATGAAGGTCAATAACCCAAAAATAACGCAGTGCGCAGTTGCTTCCTTATTCTTTTCGTTTGTTGCTTTCCCGATCATCTAGCCTCTTTTCTTATATGTTTACGATCCGTTAAGTTTTCTTTCCTTCGTGTATTAAACATATATTCACAGATATTTTCCTAAATGTAACATTTTTCAAAAACTTTCTCCCTTAGTATATTTGGAAAATTAAGTCGAGTATATGTTCATATAAACTTTTTCTTAACTGTACGTTACCAAATATTCTTTTATTACTACTGTTTATTTATATCTAAATTTTGCAGATCTTTAGACACATGATATCTAATATACTTTTTCAGATAATGATAACTAACAAACGAAAGGCATAACTTACCGAGACCACCAAGGTCGCAAAACAAACAACTATAGCACAAGTTCTCATGATTCTATGTTTACTGAATATTAATATTTTACGAGCTCTTTTCATATATATACATACGTATTATCTAGGGGTTAAGCGGGGCCACACATAAATAATAATAATGTCAAATAGTTAATTGTTATTTTTATAAGGGACTTCAATAATATTAAATGATACTGATATATTTTCAGCTATAATATGTGTTTAATTAAATAGGACTTTACCTCTAAGGAGCAAAATACGAATTAAATTGCTGTGATACGATTTAATGATACATTCCTGAGGTAAAAATCAAATGCTGCTTTTTTTCAATTGACAGGGTGCCAAAGTTAACAAACATATAATTTTGGCAATACTTGGATAACCGAATTACCAAGCTAAACATTTTAGTGAAAGCATGACGAAAATTCCAAAATATTGTATATTCACTGCTAGAGGCGCTAGTTATTTAAAAAATGACCAACTTTTCTGTTATTCACTTATAATTTGGACTAAAAATAATAAAACCTTGGTTAATTTAAAAAAAATTAAATAATTTTAATTTTGGAATATTTTAAAGTTTAAAATTTGTACCTCAAAAGATAATAGAGAATTTGACAGACACAATCTGCCAGAGTTAGTCGTCGGTTGCCTCATTTATGGCATACTAATAAGCTAGAAAATATGTCTGGTGACGTTGACAAATGACTTTGGCTGTTTGCTATAGGTTTTTCAGGTGTAATTCAATGCTGGTCGTGATATGAGCCCACAGAGTAGTTGTTTCCTGAAATTCCGCTTTTGTATATTCGGTAAGAAAATTTCACACTTCAATTGTGATTAAAATGAGAAATTATAGAATCACAGAATTAACTTTGAAAATGAATTATTGGAATAAAAACGGGCAAAGATGTGAATCATACTGATGCGTTAATGGTTTTCATATTAACGTTAATTATTTTGTTAGCTAAAACTTCCATTTTGATGACAGGAAGATCAATACTCATAAGAAAAGAAGTTCAAAATTTAATTACTAAAATTTAAAAAATCTAAGTGTACGAAAACAAAGTTATTAATTGAGAAATAATGATTCTCCGGGTTTTTATGCCGTGACCTCGGTAACTGGTCGCTGCCAGGAACGGAATTAAACTGACTTAAACTTCACTCAATCGCGGCGAAGCTTTTGTGGAGTCACCACTGAAGATGCCGACAGTGAAGAACGATGAAACGTTTGAAAGCATGGGCTGCGATCAGTTAGAGGCGGGACGTCAGACGGCAGATCATCATTATCCGAAGAACGGTTCCGACTGTAGCCGTTTTTGAAATTTTCAACTTATAGACGATGCTTTCCTTGATATAATCTTCAGACGCACTAGTTAACTGCTCCTTGTTTGTTAAGTGATTCAATATCCTTTGCACTGTTAGCGAGGAAGGGGGCAGACGTCTCCTCAAGCAATGACCAGTGCAATTGGATGCATCTGGGAGTTTTTAAGTATCTACAACCCTTTGGGAAATTTTTGCAAAACTGTTGATGCCAACTTGATTATAGTATATGAAAAATCTATTGTGGTTTTCTTGTTTGAGTGTCAATCGTAAATACGGTAAATATACGTTTCTTTTTAGTTTTGATATCATGTAAAGTTATAACCCAAAATTTTCCTTTGTATGTCTTACATTTAAACCAAATATTAGTGCCACTTTCTTTAATAAGAAGTTATCATCTTTTTAAAACGTATTAACGTTTTCCATAGTCAAAACTTTCGATTTCTATGCTTCGTATGTGTCATTATAGCGTTTTAAAAAGGCAAGTAGCTTTTTATATTAAAATATATCCACAGTTTCGTTTATTTGTTAATAACAACAACAGGAGCAGGAGCCGAATCAATATATTTTAATATATATATATATAAAAAAATCTGTAATATGTCTGAATTTTTTCTTCATATATCTACCTATATCTAATAGCTTTGGCTATATACACTAATAGGAATATTACAGAATTCAAAAGTAAATGAAATTTTCAACTTACGAACAACTAAAATAATATCATAAGAAATAATCTATTAGTGCCCACGATTTAAGGAATAGTAAGCATATTACTGGTAATTGTATTTCAGATAATAATGACGTGAATCTTGTTATCGTATAGGAGGCTAAAGGTTAAAATGCATAATAATGCTTTCTTAGATAATTTATGTTATTTTTACGAATATTGTTATCTGTATTAATTAATATGTTTATTATTAAACTAAACGAAAAATAAATTACATAATAACAATTTGTGCTTGTGATCTACACTAAAGATATTAATAAGTAAAGGAATATATACCAAAGTGAGATTGCAAAAGAGCGTTATTATTAGAAAAAATATCATAATTAATTGCAAAACATTTTTTTTTATTAATATAACACTTTTATTTAAAATATCTATTGCAGTAACTACTGTCAAATTGTATTGTCAGTCTAGCAAGGTCTTTAACATTTTTTCTTTTAATTTATATAACAATGTTTATTTAACAGTTTAGTATGTCATGTATTGGCTAAATGTGTGGCGTAAATGGAAGCAACTGGAATGGAAGTCTAATGATGATGACCATGGTGTTCCCCCAGACCCGCTTGTTCACGGAAACATTTTCCCAATGCCAAAGCTGTGTCTTGAGCATCATCCTTGTCGACAGCACATTTCTCCACAGCTTCGTTCAATTTGGTTTCGTCCGAAATTACACGGGAAAGCGCCTGCTTCAATTTGGATTTATCTATTTTTCCTTCTGCATTTATTGTTCCAAATTTCGTGGACATACAAAGCACGTGAGGGCCGACTACGGACTTGTCGACATGCTCTCCTTTAGAATATTTTTTCAGGAGTTCCTCGTCGATGTGAGTTTTGGAGTCTGCTTGACATTCGTTGTGGACCGTCTTAACTCTTTCTTTTTCTTCGTCGGTAATGCCTTGGATCTGCAGATTTTTATAATATTAATGATTTCAAAAGTAATTGAACGGAAAAAGGGAAACGAAAAACTTTTTAAAAATAATTGTTATTTTTAATTAATTAAAATCCATTTGGTGATTGGTTGAATTATTTTTAAACAGTGCCTAAATTGATATAAATTTCTAGATAGTGGCTTAAAATTATTAAAATTCTCAATATTTATAATAATAATTATATATATGTTGGGATAAAATTTATAGCAAGTTTATTTAAATAATGCCATATCGTACGCACCTATATCTTGATTACTCATTTATTTTTTTATTGTAAGATATACCATGTACAGAGTGCAATACTTTAAAAGGAAATTTTTTGGTCATTTCAAGAAGATAAGTTTATATGAACATAATATGTTCTAGTTTACAATATATAAATTGATATAACATTTTAAATAAATATCTTTGAGAAAATGCTTAAGTACAGACTAATGAAACTTGAACTTGAAAATTGATTTAGCTATGTAAATACAGGGTGTTGCATGACGTACTGGACAAAATTATGGAATAAGTTCTTGACGTCATTCTGAGTAATAAACGTTATAATATACATGGTGGGGTCAATTCTCCTTGGTTAAAAAAACGTCAACATGCCTGTGCAGCGTACAAGTTCTTTGTTTGTTTTGTTTTATTTTCTTTTGTAATTTTGTTCTGTTGTATTTTGGCCATTGTTACAATCATAGCAAAAAGTTTAAAATATGTGTACATGTAGGTATTTCTAAACTTTAAAGGTCCATGCATAGCTTGGTAACCATGAAGAATTATAACTTTTTTACTCAGAATGACCCCAGGAAATTTCTTGATTTTTCAATGAGATCTTCATAAAACCTGCTTGTTCATAGTTAATGTACTATTGTTCAGATAGCTTTATCTCTTTCTTATCTTTATAACACTCTCAGTTTTTCGTTTACGGTTTTTCTTTGTATTACTTTTCTTCGCCATTATTTTAAAGACAGAACTGTAAATTTACCCATGTCCTAAATGGTACTTAGACCTTTTTTAACATACCTACACAAAGCGCGTTACTTAGATCCAGTAGCTAAGAAGTAGTATCTTACTTTAGAACATAGAACCCATTTGGTTCACCATTGAGATTCACGAATATCATCGTTTTAAAGCAAAATCTTAGTTTTTACTGAATTGGCACTTAGATCCTTTCGAAGTTATAGTCTTCAAACATTGTCTATGCCAATTTATAGACTTAACGATGGTAATGATATAGAGTATTTATAACAAATTACATGGGCAAGCTTATTTTAGACGAAAGATAATAATATCATTAAAATGCTGGATGCTTGGATAGAAGAATTTTTCCATAGAAAAACAATTAGGAAACTAATTAACTAATCAAGTGACATTTGCTTAGTCGGCGTTAAACCTATGTTCAGACATATTTGTGTAAATGTAACATTCCTCAAAATCGTTCACACCCCATAAAGTCAAAAACTAAACCCTTTAAGGTATACGCTCATAAAGTTTCCTTAAAATAGTGTAAAATATCACCTTTTCAAATATTTTTAAACACTTAAGTTACGTTATGTATTTTTTATCTAACTTAAAAATGTTCAAGAACTATTAATTATTTATTCCTAAATTTTTTAGATTTTATATACTATTCATTTGTTTCTGATATATACACATAATAAGGGTGGACCACTTTTGAAAGCGGAAACTTTAAATGCAGACAGAGAACCACAAAATAATATCAGTTTGTAATATAAACTATATTCGAAAAATGCTTCGTTACAGAGATACAGGGTGTCAAAATTTTTATCAAAAGTTCCAAATTTATTAATATTTTTAAAACTACTTTATATATTTAAATTAAATGTGGAACCTTTGAGTAAGTAATCTAGATACAGATTTTTACGTAGAAAATATTATTTTTCTTCCTCTAATGGCCTGCATACGGACAGATCTTCGGGAAATTTTAATGAAAAAAATAGTACGCCAATGTTTTTTTTTAAACTATATCTAGAATCCTTGTTCAATTTACAACAGAAAAAGGCTTCTTACTTTTTTCGTTTGACACATCGTTTGCCAGTAAAAAATTAAAATTCTTTAAGCTACTGGAATTCAAACAAATTTTAAGCCATGTAGTAGGCCATGAAACAAAAACGACTATTACTGTCAGTGTTTTTGCATTTTATAATGACATAATTTAATTGTGTCAGGTAATTTAATTTCGAGTTATTGTTAACATTGTTATTAGAGCGTTGTGTAAGTATTAATATGAAAAATGCTTTTCTCTAACAACGAATACGCAGATATTTATTTTTGCTACGGTTTTTGTGATGGAAATGCAGAAGCGGCTGTTCGTGAATATCATAGACGCTATCCAAATAGAAGAGCTCCAGATGCTCGCGTTTTAATAACGTACGAAACAAAAATCGTCGATATAATATTCAGAATAATCATATACTACGTACTTCTGATAACAATCCGATGCTGAGCTCTCGGAAGACAGCTCAGCACCTTCACATTGCTAAGTCTAAAATATTACGAACACTACACGATGACCACAAACATGCATATCACCTACAGCCTGTTCAGGATTTGCACCCTGGTGATGCTGAAAAAAGAATAAAATTTTGCCAGTGGCTTTTAAACTCGACGGAAGAAAATCCTGACTTTTTACATAAGATTCTTTGGACGGACGAGTCCTCTTTTACCAGAGGTGGGGTAACAAATTACCATATTATCCATATTTGAGCACATCAGAAATCAGTAAATGTTTGGTTGGGTGTTATTGATGGTAATGTTTGTGGTCCACATCTCCTACCTCCAAGATTGAACTCGGAACTGTTTATGGAGTTTCTTAACAATAATCTGCATGACTACCTAGAGGATTTACCCATTAATTTAAGGTATGAGAGTTGAATACAACTGGATGAAGCTCCTCCGTATTTTGGAATAGCTGTAAGGGAATGGATCAGTACCAATTATCCTCAACGATGGATTGGCGTTTGGGGCACTATTAAAGATAAAGTCTACGCTAATCCCGTATTAACAAGGGAATATTTAATTTTAAGAATTCATCAAGCCTGCAATGATATGCGGCGAAATCCGCATGAAGTATCTGCTGCAATAAATGCGTTAGTGAGATGTCGAAAATATGTTGAGTTGAGTGGACTAGATTTCGGACAATTTTTGTGATTTTACCCTTAATTTTCTTTTTTTTGTTATTGTTGTTGAAAGCCACTAATTAAATTTCTCAATTTCGTTTTTGTTTACTTAATTGTTTTTCAGAAATCATTAGGTAATTTAATTTTTACTGGCAAACGGTGTGTCAAACGAAAAAAAGTAAGTAGCCTGTTTCTGTTGTAAATTGAACAAGGATTCTAGAAAGAGTTTTTGTTTCTAAAAAAACATTGGCGTGTCATTTTTTTCATTAAAATTTCCCGAAGATCTGTCCGTAAGCACTGCCACTGATGGAAGAAAAATAATATTTTTTACGTAAAAATATGCATCTAGATTACTTATTCAAAGGTTCCACATTTAACTTAAATATATAAAGTAGTTTTAAAAATATTAATAAATTTGGAACTTTTGATACAAATTTTGGCACCCTGTATCTTTGTAACGAAGCATTTTCGAATATAGTTTATAATACAAACTGATATTATTTTGTGGTTCTCTGGGTGCCTCTAAAGTTTCCGCTTTCGAAAGTGGACCACCCTGTATAGTATCATGGAAATTGACATCAATCTATGTATAACTAATTATTAATGAAGTGTATGACTTACCGAGACCACCAAGGTGGCAATGCAAACAACTATAGCACAAGTTCTCATGATTATATATTTTCTGAATATTAAAATTTTACGAGCTCTTTTTATATATACATGAGATAATTGTATTATCTAGAGGTTAAGCGGGGCCACGCGTACGTAATAACAATGTTTCAAAAAGTTTATTGTTATTTTTGCAGGGAGCTTCAATAATATTAAATAATATTGATATATGTATTTATTAGCTACTTATAAGGGGCACAATGAAAAATAAACTACAGGAAAATCTTAAAATAAATAAATTCTTTTATAAATTTTTATCAGGAAAATACAGGCAGTTTCATCACCTGCCAACGAAATATGACTTAATGATAGATTCCTGAGGTGAATATACACTGAGAAAAACTCTCCAAGTAAACTATGTTGCTAAAGAAAATTAATTACCGTAAATGTTTATTTGGTGTAGGTGTTATAAACATTACCTACAAATAAAGTAACATTTTTTGTACTCATGTATACCACTGATAAGGGAGTACATCACTTGTGTGTAAAGTATTTGATTGAATTTTCATTTGTTTACTTGTAATTACTTTGGAATGAACTGTTATTGGTAAATACAGTTACTGAAACATAAATTACTTTCATAATTGAAACGCATTATTATCATAGCGCTACAGTTCGGTACCACAACTAATTATGTTGCTGCGATAAGTAAATTTATCATCGCTGAATACATCACGTAATAAGGGCGAGACGTGCCCAACTTTCGTGTGGTTATAGTGTGTACCTTGAGGCGTTATAGTTTGTGTGTTTTGGGTAATTTTAATAACTATGGAATAACAAATATTATTATTAAATCAATGGAATTCAACTCTAAGTGCTTATATTAGGGTCCATCCAACAGTTAATTCAAGAATGTTTATGACCGTCACCGTGCTAATATGAGTACGTGAGGTTGTTTGTTATTCCTTGTGCAGGTTGTAGCCCGTTTCGATTTCTTGATTGTTATTTAACGTTTGAGTGTATGTTCAACCGTTTTGTGATTTTTAATTATTTATGGATTTTGTTTATGCAGCTATATACGATTTTGTATGATATTATTTTCCTGTTTTGTTTTCATATCAGCAATTGAGCTACCTATTAGCATAATAAACTTTGTCTCTAATAATAATAAAAATATTTGACGGTCTAACATTCATTGTGTATGAGACTTGTTTGTACGGTATGGAGTAGCGCAAGGCCGGTAGATGTAGCTTGTCTACACAGCGTACTCGTGGTCTCTACTGTCAAGTTAAACAGACTTAGACAGTTAAGGTTATTAGTCAGATACCTGACTTATGGCATACTAATGAGAGCTAATTAGCTCAAAACCGGTAAATGTCTGGTAGGCTGCTGACGAGTAACTTTAGCTGTCTGCTATGCATTTTTCAGGTGTAATTCAATGCTGGTCGAGGCATTAGCCCTCAGAGTAGTTGTTTCCTGGAATTTCATGTTTGTATATTATAAATTTATTAGTTTCACAACAAATTATTCGTACAAAGTGTTATATTTTTACTGTAAAATAAACTGTTATGTAATTATTGTATCTTCATTGTAGACATGCCTTTATCCTGTGATTTATATAAATAAGTATGCAAAAATTGTTGAAATTTCTGGATTCTGATCTATAATGTAGGAGATTCATATTGTGAGAGAGGAATGCATTTTCGTCTAGTTTTCAAAGAACATATAACTAGTAAAAAGTGTAATCTTGGCATATGATCTGTACATCTTTAAAATATGTTTCAATAATACTTTACTTCTGTTTCGCATTATATTCATTAACTGCATAATACGCTTACTTTTTGGAATTGTAGCTTAATTATTGTTTTCATTCAAGTTGCCCAATTGTCCTCAATGCCTCAGAAGTACACTTAGTTGCAAGTTTCAATAACTATAGCAACACAATTCAGCTACTTCAGCAAGAAGTGTAGCTGGTAGCCACAGTTGGATGACTAGTGACTGGTTTTCGTAAAACTTGATTTAGCTGTTACATGTGAATATGCCTTAATAAAACCTAGCTCTTTTTTAAATTAAATTTATTCCATATTTGGATAACTGTTTTATCAAGTTGGAAATTTGGGCGCTAGTTATATCTTGTTCGTGGGGCAAATACGCTATATACTAGTATTTATTCTGCCATATTTTAAAATTTAATATTTGTACAGTTGTACAAATTAAGTCAGCTAAGCTTAATGTATATGCCCTATTACAATAATTTTCATAAAGGTACACTTACTTATATGACAAAAATATATTTATACAAAGTGTTTGCAAGATAAGTACGTTTCTTCCTGCATTTTACACAATAGTTCAATTTTTTTTAATATATTTTTTTCTCTTGAACAGCGCGTTTATTTCAAAAATACCCTGTATAATAAAGATTATTAAAACAGTAAATGATTTTTTTAGAATCTTATTAATCCAAGGCAACCTTAACAAATCCTACCTGATAAACTGTCAAGATGAAATCTGATTATGTTAATATAACTACTGCTTTTTTCATATTTATTGTCGACAAAAAATTAAAAAGACTATCTAATAGAATATTTCATAATATATTTCTTTTACTCTCTATACTGTAGTAAAATATGTAGGAGCTAAATCTAATTTTTAATTTACCAGCAACTTCATAATATAAAAAATAATGACCTATGACGCAAACCTTGTTTATAATTAAAATGCATAGTAATGTTATGTAAATATATTTTATTATTTTTACAAGAAATTTTATCTATATTAATTAATATGAATTACTTAACGAAAATTAATTGTAAATAGATATTCTATGACAAGACTTTAGTATCTCATTTTATTCAAAATCTCTATCACAGTAACTCTAGAAAAAAAATTGTTTTGTTTCTGCCAAGATTTCCAGCATAATGTTTATTTAAAAGTTTTTTTGTAGTATTTATTTTTCAAATTTAGAATATTTTTCATAGATGAACGCTAAGTAACGTTATATTGTTTTACAATAGTTAATGTATTAAATATTGATTAAGTTTAGTTTGTATAATTTTGTATGACAAACTGAACATTTCACTAAATAATATTGTCAGAGCCTTGATGTTAATGACCATTTCCATCCAAATCAGCTTGTTACCTAAAGACAGATACATGATCTTGCCGATCATACTTGTCGAAGGCATATTTATCCGCATCTTCGTTCTATTTGAAATAAAAAGAGTAGGAGTTCTCATCAAATTGGAATTACATACATGAAAATTTATAACAATAAAAACGAAACAATTATTTTTTGGGAAAAATCCTCGAACAGGTCGATTTTTAATTTAAAAAATACATATTTTAGCGTAAAATGCGATTTTCAAATGTCATTTGTTTTCGGGTAATGACGTCATCGATTGAATGTTAGAAAACGTAAATCAATTAAAATAAAGCAAAAACGTTATCAAGTTTAGTTTTTCGAATTCCATAGTTCTTTTATGGATCACGTAGGTGAAAATCTTTGCAAAGTGTCATTGTCACACCGACTTTCTAATAAGTATTGTAAGCGACATAGAAATTATTATTCAATTTAAAGTATTATGGCACATTTAACTGTTACTCAAAGAATTGAAATTTTAATTCTTATCGGATGCGGGAATATGACTAGAACTCAGCAGGAAGTTTGCGATTTATTTAATGAAAAATATCCAGATCGCCCTATCAGCCAATCAACAGTCAGTAAGGTAGAGTCTAAATTTAGACAAACTGGCAATGTTGTAAATATTCCAAAACCTGGACGTCCAAGCATTAATGAAAATCAGAAACAGAACATTTTGATAAGTATGGTGGATAATCCTCATAATTCTTCACGATTGGTTGCATTAAAGAATGACACTAGTCAGAGCACAGTGCTACGTATCTTGAAGAAGGAAAAATATCATCCCTACAAAATTCAACTTGTGCAGGAACTCAATGAAGATGATCCCGTTTGCCGCTTACACTTTTGCAAAATTCTAATGGATTTATGTCAAGGAAATAGAAATTTACACCGGCAAATACTATTTTCAGATGAGGCCACATTTTGTCTGAATGGTACAGTAAACCGTCAAACTTGCAGATAATGGAGTCGGGAAAATCCTCATTGGATGGCAGAGGCACACACGCAACACCCTCAGAAATTAAATGTGTGGGCTGGAATAGTTGACGACAGAATAGTAGGGCCTTTCTTCTTTGAAGGAACCCTTACAGGACAAAGATATTTAGAGTTTCTAGAAAATGACCTTGTTCCAGCCCTTGTAGTAATTTTTCCTAACGATAATGACCCTGACATTCCTGACGATACCACATGGTTTCAGCAAGACGGTGCACCTCCGCACTATGCGCGCCTTGTACGAGATTTTTTGGACAACTGTTTTCCTGGGAGGTGGATCGGCAGACGCGGACCGATAGAATGGCCTGCAAGATCGCCAGATCTTACACCTCTTGACTATTATTTATGGGGATACTTGAAGTCAAAAGTGTACATTAATAAACCACGTAATTTAGAAGAACTTCAAAATCGCATTCGGGACGAAATACGCAGAGTCACCCCAGAAATCATTCATAATGCGCAAGAAGAATTTCTTCACAGACTTGCGCATTGTCAAGAAGTTGGTGGATGGCAATTCGAACATTTAAGTATAAAATTTAATCAATTGTATTTTATTTTACATACCTCAGAATTGTTACTTTTTTATGGATAAAATTTACGTTTTCTAACATTCAATCGTCATTTACTCGAAAACTTTCCTATGTAAGAGGGCAAAATTTTAGTACTGTCTGATAGAGAATTAAACGATCTTTCAGAATCAAGGGAAAAAATATGGTGTTGCCATTTAAAAAAAAATCGATGACGTCATTACTCGAAAACAAATGACATTTGAAAATCGCATTTCATGTCAAAATATGTATTTTTTTTAAATTAAAAATCGACCCGTTCGAGGATTTTTCCCAAAAAATAATTGTTTCGTTTTTATAGAATTTATTCCATACTTTTGGCGCATACTGAATAGGGTTGTCTCGAGCTAGTGGGCCAAAATTCATGAGTAGATTCCTGAGGTAAAAATATTGTGATTTAATTGAACTTCGTTTAGTTCAAAAGTTGATCGTTAAAGAAACACACGGTGTTAAACGTAAAAGATTATTTTAGTTTTTATTTAATTTATTTCTTAATAAATGCTAAAACCCAAACAGTTTTGGGGTTTGGGTTTCTCTGGATCGGGTAATTGAAATCAGTTCACAGTTTGGTTATAATTCATAGAGGGCGCCAGCCGCAGTAGATTAAATAAAACGACAGAAGTTTTTTATATTTTAAGGTATACCTACCTCATGAGAGTCACTGTCTCGCACCATTTTCGATAGATTTTGCTTTGAAACTTCCAATGCTGATAGTTGAAATAATTAAAATAATTTAGAAATGTTCAAGTATTTATTTAGAATCAACTGTAATGAGCAGTATAATAGTAAACATTAGTACAAAAATATACCGTTTTGACTTTGATATTTGGTTTATAAATAAAATCGTTTCATAAAGGCGTTGATAACTATACTGAAGTTGGAGGCGGACATATCGAGAAATTATTGTCAAAATGACACATTTTTTAACTATCCTAGGCCACATGGAACTTCAACTTTAAACACGATTTTCTCGTAAATGGCTGACTGACAGTTATAATTGAGGTATGGCTTTTTTAATGATAACACTTCTAGAATTACTACTACGAGTGCGCTATTTGCAAATTTAGATTTGCAATAAAGTTACGTGTTAAAAGTAATGACGATTATTAGCAGACGAAAGACCGTACACAGCGTCTTCTAAAAAATAGAACATAATTTCTGCCAAAATAATTTTTGTCGTCTCAAAACACCCCAGTGCCAGTTTTAAAGGAAATATTTCGACAATTGAAGTATTATCAAAAGGCAAAATTTAATTTTTAACTTTAATATCCTGTAAGTCGGCAACTATGAACTTTTGGAATGAAGTAAGTTGGGGTAAGTCGCTATATTTTGAAATTGAATTGACCTTGAAATTTTGACACTTTCCTTTGCTTACCCTTGCTGAAGACCCTGTATAATTAGATTCTTCATTATCTGTAGACATGGCAACTCTATGTTATATGTATAATATCTGATACATGTAATTGGTATAATCATCATTGTATGCTGACAAATTTTATATTCTAATGAAGTAGAAGTAAGAAAAAAAAATAAATAAATAAATTAGCAGAGTCAAAGTATTTTGTAAATCAATTATAATCTAATCGATCAACATTTCTCAAAAATATAGGTTCATAAACTTAATCAAATATTTATTGAATAAACAGTGTGGCCCACTGAAAACAGGCCACCCAGATTTTCTGCGTTTTAATGGAAAATCTAACATAATGCTCGAATCCGTGAAATTTTGTCTTTAGGGTGACATACAGGGTGATAATGTACACAGAACAGGTGCGTGTAGAGAACACCAAAACAAATTCAAAATAGCGGAGATATTGGTCTCAGAAAATGTCAAAAAACATCGAAAACACTCGGTATTTCAGAAATACCTTGATACAGAACAACCAAATTTTGTAAATATATTTATTTTATTGATGTCTTTAGCTGGTAGAAACTCAAAAGGGTTGGTTTAGGGGTATGAGTTGTTTCAACCCTAACTTAATTTACAATTAAGGTGTAGCAGTTTAATAGAGAATTTTACACTTTCTTGGCAATTTTTCGACAAAACGACAGTTATCGAGAAAATTACGATTTTGTGAAGTGGTCTTGAAGTGAAGTTTGGTAGACTATGCCACTACTGCTCTTCAATTGTTATGTTGCTAGAATATTATTGTTATCAAATCTGACGTTACTAAATATATTTATCCAATTCCTTGTACATCTTGTTTTTGCTGGTCGTGATATTTTTGGTAAAAATGGCTGGAAAATTTTTATTTAATGAGCAAGTTGATATGCTGTTAGCACTAGTTAGCGAAGGTAATTGCCATAGAAGTATATCTAGAGGAATACCGAAGGAGATTTCCTAATTGTATTATTCCAAATCATCAAACATTTGCCAATGTTGAACGAGGGAATCGGGAAATGGATTCTCTCTCTCCGAAGATATGTTGGAGGTCGCGAATACGCAGTGAATGCACGAAATGAGGAGCAGGTTTTAGACAGTATTGAAAATGATCTTCAAATCAGTACCATAAGAAAATCCCGGCAATTTATTATAACACAATCAACGGTCCATCGAATTATACGACGTAATCTGCTGCATCCATATCATTTTCAAAAAGTTCGAGAACTATTTCTGCGAGGTCTCAAGTCAAAGGTCGAAGGGGGCTCAAATGTCCGCATTTTCTCAAATGCGGACATTTCTTGAAAAATTGACAAGAATAAAAAAGTGTAAAATTGAATTTTCTATTAAACTGGTAGACCTTAATTGTAAATTAAGTTAGAGTTGAACAAATTCATGAAATTTTAAGAGTAACCCACGCCTATACCACTCCTTTTTAAGATGCCGATCACTTCAAGTTTCTACCTGCTAAAGACGTCTATAAAATGAATATATTTACAAAATTTGGTTGTACTTTATTAAGGCATTGCTGAAATACTGCATTATTTTTTTTAAGACATTTTCTGAGGTTAATATCTCCGCAACTGTAGGAATGTGAAAACTAATTCATATGCAAAATCAACTTGTTTTGGTGCCCTTTACATGTACGTGTTCTATGTCCATTGAGTTGTGAATCACCCTGTATTCTATGGATATACTCAATGTACATAGAACATTTTAAACTTATCAAAGAAAAACTACTAAGACAAACAAGCGGCATGACAGAAACAAACGGAATGTTTGAACTTTTAGTGCTCAGATTTGCTTCCAGCAATAATTCTAATGATCAATTATACAGAGTGTCTGGAATATCACTGCTTTTATTTTGATGTATGATAAATTGTACAAAATAAAACATAGTTGACTTTACAATTTTCTTTCTCTGACCGTAACAGAATTTTCTTAGAGCTTTTTCCACAACACAGAATAAAATGTGAAATAGTTATATGTCTTCAAAATAACTGCCCAAGTTTTCCCCAAATTCATCATCATAAATTAACATGTCATGCAGCTGGTCATGGGTACTATAAATTGTTACATTTTTGTTTATAAACAATATAGAAAAACAAAATGCTCTAGCTACAATACTACAAAAGTAATAATATTTTTAGATTAACAGCTGACAGATTGCAATGTTGCTAAAGATTTTCTGGGAAACGTCAATTGTTTGCTTCATTAATACAATACACACAAATAAGAATACATTGCGTCACAGGAACTTTTCTTCTTAATTGTACGTTAGTTCGTTCCTCAATTTTGCATTTTGCAGTTGTATTGCTATTTTTGAAATGTATGTTTAACCTTTTAATCTGTAATAACTGGTGCATTTTTGTCTTCTTATTATTATAGTTATTCTTTTTTATTGGAAAATTTCCAAAATATAAAAGATTAATGAATATTTCTTAATACGTTTTTTACTTTCTGTGTCTAAGTGAAGTTTATACCTTGTAGGAAATAAACTGGTAAATGTATTTTAAATAAATAGTAACACAAACCTTCCTATCTTTCAAAGGTTAGTTTATTTTATCTTTTTTTATTTTGTATTAACTGATATTTATTTGGACATGGATACAGGCAATTCAATGCCCAATAACAGAATTATACAAAAAATACAAATTCTTGGTAATATATAAAAAATAATAATTGAAATAGTGAGAACCAATGTCGTGTATACAGTTCATCATGAATACTGAAATTCTCATACTTAATTAATAACGTCGAATGATGTACTTTGTCAAACGTTTTTCAGAAGTCTATATAGAGTCCACTTGCATGTTATTGTCCATAGCTTCAAGAGTTGTTTGTAAAAAATGCATTAAATTAATAATAACAGATCTGTTCCGAAAAAATCCATGTCTATTATCATTTATTAAATGTTTAATTTTAAAAAAAGTTTCTTAGTAACAATTGATTAAAACATTTCGCCAAATATAATCATTCTTACAATAACTAAAATTTAGAACTGCTGTTTTCCAAAAGTTAGGAAAACAACCAGAAGCTAATGATTTGTTGCGTATAATAAACAACGGCAAAGTTAGAAACTGTTTACTACTTACTATTATTTACTATTTACAGTTTATTTTAGTATTTAACATTGAAGAAACTATATCACCTAATAAAAGTTTGTGGTATTATGAACGCAGAAGATAACCAACCAAGTAATAACCTGGAGATCTATCAAAGTGAGATTGTAAAAAATATTATTATTATTATTATAAAAAACTATTAAGATTGTAGTAAATCTAAATTTCTACAATTTTTAATATATTAAAATATTTGTTTTGCAGTTTTTATTGTACTTTCCTAGTAACGTACCTATTGGTTAGGTTTGTGGTGGGTACTGAAATAAACTAACCGAAAAATTGAACTTTTTATTAAATAATATTTTCAGAACCTAATGGTAATAATGGTCATCTTGTGCACCCAGACTAATTTGTTCACGGAAGCACTTTAATAAAGCCAAAGATGTATCTTGAGCATCACTCTTCTCAACGGCGCATTTATCCACAGCTTGGTTCAGTTTGGTTTCATCAGAAATGAAGCGGGAAAACTCTTTCTTCAAATTGGATTTATTTACTTTTCCTTCCGCATTCAAGTTACCAAACTTCGTGGACATACAAAGGATGTGAGCACCGACTACGGACTTGTCAACATATTCTCCTTTATAATGTTTTTCCACGAGCTCCTCATCGGCGTGAGTTTTGGGATCGGCTTGGCATTCTCTGTGGACCCTTTTAATTCTATCAGCTTCTTCGCCGGTAAGGGCTTGAATCTATACATTTTTATAGTAAGTATTAATGATTTACGTGTCTTAAAAGGTAATTGAGAAAGAATAAGAAAATGTAAATATATAATTTTACCAAATATTCTTCAAATATGTTTTTTTTAATATGCGTATGTCTTTAAACCTTTAACTTTATTTTTAAAAAACTAATTTAATTTTATTAATTATTATAATTAGTAGACTAAGCCGTTAACCCCATATTCTTTGAACAAAAATAATGGGATTTTTCTTATGCTACTTTTCATTTTGAACCTCAACCTGTAAAATACAGGGTGTCAAAATTAAAATTTTAAAAATGATTTTATTGGTAGTCCGGTAGATCCTCCTTTAAGTTGAGTCAAAGAACTGCAGAAATAGATCAGATCTCATCTATTGCGGTTGAAATTTCGACTTCCCACATTTTCAAAAGTGAACTTAGATATTTATAGAATGCGTTCATTAAACCAGGATAGTAAATTTAGCTAGATTAATTTTCTTTAGATAATTATTGAATAGAGCTTTGTCTGTGGAATAATTGTTCATTAGCATACATACCTAAAAATATATAAAATTAAAGATATTTGTTTGAAATCCTTCACATGCTTTATATTTTCAATTGGCACACTTTCTGTGTAATTTGGTAACATTTGGTTTAATCTTATTACAACACACTGTACTTTATTTTATCAAATAAATATCATTCCACAATTGACAATGTTTATTTCATAATAGATTGTTGTCTAATACTTATTCAAGAATATTTTAACTTTTATGTACATTTAATTTATAGGTAACAGATATTTTTTTAATGCAGTTGCGTTTTAAGGGTTGCCTATATTTAGAACTTAAAATTCTAGTACAAAGTTTCTTAAAAATTTTTATTCTATGGCATTCTGACTGATGTTCATTGCTAGTGATATACTATATTGTGAAATGATTCTTATACTGACAGATGGTCCATAAAATAACAAATTTTTATATAGTAAATGGAAACGTGAATATCATTAACTATATGGTAAGTAACTTTGTTTTACTAAATTTTTGAGTGTGTTACTGTCTTTTTGTTGAGTTTAATGGCTAGCTAGCGTTTATTTTCTTTTATTAAATTTTGTGCACATAAAATACCTTTATTAATGTTGATCTTTATAGAACTTCTACTGGAAATCTTCTAGAAATCCCTCATAACTTGTGATATGGGGCTGCAGATGTTGGTGAATGCTTTATTCACTGTATGGTACTGCCAAATTCCTAGATTGGACCTGGATCTCTGTTTCTAACGTTAGTATTAATTTTTAACTTTTACTTTAACTTTTTCTTGTTAATTTTCTTAATTTTCGGAAACCTCTCTAAAAACCGACGCTGCACGTTCTTTCTTTTCTTCGTATCTAATCGACAAAAACTTGTTTTTCCTTTATTTTTCTATAAATTTAATATCTTGATTCCTTGTTTTAAAACTTACATACATATTATGGTTCATACATATGATTTTAATGAGTTTTTCGATGCACTGTTTTTATGTTTTTCACTGCACTGCTTAACCTACTACAATTTTTCATATGTATTTACAATTTTACTTATAACTAAATATTAAAATATTCTTAAATATATAAAAAAACTACTTTTTTGTGTACATTGTGATATCTCTTGTGAAGCCAACTTTATGCTTGACATTTGTTCATGGCTATGAAATTTGTTTGACATTTCTGAATATTTTATAAAATTTATTGACTTAAATTGTTAATACTTTTATTATTTTTGCTCGACTCCTGTCGATATATTTAGTATATTAATATATGATCTTTACTTGTTCTTTCTATATACTTTGCTCTAGGTTTAAATCTGTTTTTGTTTATGTACTCTTCATAAATGTGAAATCATGTCACAATATTAGATAAATTTTAACCATATTTTATTTTCTAAAATGTTTAATTTATTTAATTTTCACTGTAATAATTTCAATAATATTTTATGGTTTTTAAATAAACATGTAAATCTTCATAGGTATTGAATGTCTGATATTTCATTTTGTCTCATATATATATATATATAGAAAAAAATGGGGGTCCGTGGATACTACAACCTCCTTTTTCCCCATGCATGCTTTGATATTTTAGATCAAAGGATTTTAAAATTTTTATTTTGACACCCTGTATTTTGAAATGGAGTTCCAAAATGAAAAGTAACATAAGAAAAATGCCATTATTTTTTTCAAAAGATTATGGGGTTAACGGATTGAAAATGAAGATTTAAAATGAAAAGTGGCATAAGAGAAGTCCCATTAACGACTTGACCTACTAATTTGTAACATCCTGTATTAAAAAATACAACAATTTTATTTTAAATAATTACCTATAATTAACAATCAAAACAAATAATTTGTTTAATTATTCATTGCATGTACCTATAATTTATGTCGTAAAATAAGGATGCAGGTGATTTTTTTATCGTCTTAAGAACTTTTCTCCTAGACGATTTATTTTTTCAATTATATTTACGCAAAGGTCTTTGAAGGTGAAGTTTAAAGGATACCTTATGGGCCTCAATTTTAGTTATTTGAAAATTCAATTCGATTTAATTTACTTACGCTTTATATCTGTTTCATAGAGAAAAAAGCGTAAAGTTCAAAGTACCTATATACAGGGCGTTGCAAAATGTTGTTCAGAGAAATCTGGAGCAGATTCGACATCTAAAAATACGAAAATGGTGGTTCCATAAACCTAGGTCCGCAAATGCTTCGTTTTAGAAATACAGGCTATAAAAAAATTTAAATATACGTTTTTTATTGATAATATTTTTAAATTTTTCATTGGAAATCGTTTAAATTTGAGTCAATACATTTATGATACGTACATTATAAATTGATATAACCGATTGCATTTCAGACCATCCAAAGGCGTAGAAATGGGGGAGTACTTATTGATTTGGGGCCAGAAAATCTACGCCACTGGTTTTTCTTTTGGTTTTTACTTTTTAAGAACCTTATTTATTTTAGAGCAAATAAAACCCTTGCACATTTGTCGTTTAGCGAGTGGCTTTCGAGCTATTGATGGTTTTTAAAAAACATTAAGCATTTAGTATCAACTTCTAGTATCTGGACTTCGATATACATGCATGCTTTAGATCGACGTACATATAATATCGAAACATTGACTTGTAGTAGTTCATGTATGAAGTGACGGCAATTCTTATATTCAAGGTATAACTAATAAAATGTATAACTTACCAAGACCACCAAGGTGGCAATACAAAAAACTATAGCACAAGTTCTCATGATTCGATATTTTCTGAATATAAATATTTTAGTAGTTCTTTATATACGAGACCTAATTCTATTATCTATAGGTTAAGAAAGATCAAATATGCATAATAACTAGACAGCTGCATTTATGTTTAAATCAGTAGCGTAGGTTCTAATTTATATTACTAATTTCCTTTTTTGAAAAGTAAAAGATTTATATGTTTACTAGGTGACCCGGCAAACGTTGTTTTGCTATATGAATTATTTCTAGTGAATATTTTGGTAGTCGGCTTCGTTCTCATCCCTACTCCGTGCTGTTTATTAAAATGGCTATTAAAAAATAGGGGATTGTGATAGAAGGGTGAAAATGTTTGGGGTGGACCACCCTTATCACTTAGAGGTATGAAAAATAGATTACGACCCATTTTCAGACCTACCGAATATACATATAAAATTTCATAAAATCGGTCAAGCCGTTTCCGAGGAGTATGGCGTCTAACACTGTGACACGAGAATTTTATATATATAGATATCAAATGTGACAATTTGAAAATTTACGATGGCTGTATCTGTTGAACAAAAAAGATCGAAAATCCTTCGAAACCATTTCCGTAATATGAAGAGAGAATCCAAATGGTGTATTATCTAACATACTATAACTTATACCTCCTTAACTCCATATATCCCAACTAATTAATTTTAAAAAGCAATCTCCCACTTGTGACAACTTTTCTTAAATCTCTTAAAAAGTGATTTTTTCTATTAAAGAAAACTTAGAGAATTTATTAAAATTGGATTTTAAAGTCTGTTTTGTTTTGAAATATTTCTTATCCATACATTCATTATTGTTTGAACAAATAAAATAAAAACGTTTTATAGTGTTTTTTTTACATTAGATTTGTTACGATCTAGTAGTAACAGAACGGAACAGAACGGAAAGTGTCACTGTTATTTCCAGAGCTATTTCCATAAAGGCATTTCCAAGTGTACGTCAGGAGTTTGAGCAAATCGGCTTTATAATTTTCAATTGTCTGCAAAATAATGGAAATCATTTTCAACATAGCCATCCGTGCTTTCGATCATATATTTTATAAAATGTATTTTGATTTTATAATCAGTATGTACAAAATTAATGAGTATGTATAGTTGTCACCATTAATTATTTATTTCTCAATAAAAACAAAAATACATAGTTTTCGGTATCTCAATTATTTAATATTAATACGGTTTCAAATATTAAATAAGTGCGAGTTATAAAAACAAGGTAATTAAAAGAAAACACATGTGTTGCTAAGTAAAACTTTAGGAAAAATACTGTAATTGTAATTAATTGTTAACAGTAAATATTTCAACACAATCAACATCAAAACAATAAACAATCTATGGCTGAGGATCTCAATTATTTAATATTTATATTCAAATCTTATCAGTGTTTGAATATGTTTGTTAAAAGTAATATTTTAATAAAGAAATGTATGTTATGATAACGTTAAACATGTGCTTTAATATACAGAGTGGATCAACAAATACTTATCATCCAGATTTTCTTTGCAGTAAAAATTTAAAAAAAATGCTCCAGTCCGTCAACTTATATTTCAAAAGAACATATTTTATAGATTTCTGCCCCTAAGCGGGTGTGATCTAACATACTGAATGGAAAGTAGTACTAATGTCTGTGCGTGACAAATCACTTTAAGCACAACTAACACAAATAAGGTCCATTTACACACATAAGTGACGTATCAGTTCAGTCTCAGTTCAGTATCAGTGTTATTTGTAGTCGATCACTGACATCAGTTTACACATATCGAACATATCGAAGGGATCACCATAGTTTTCGATCATATTTAAAACAAAAAATAAATATATAAATAAAAATGTTGGTTTAGCTTGAAGAATAAAGTTTTACGAATTTGTACACACATAAATCTTTGAGAACAAGTAGAGCAAAACACTCTGTATAGCTTTTATTCAAATTTCACACATCATACTTTAAATAAAAGCATCGCTAAACATTTTTTTTAATTCCGGCAGTGTACAAATAATCATAGCAGGCGTTGGATTGCCATCTTAAACACCGTGATAGAATTGGCAGCAGCGGTTTTCGATAAAAAAAATCATAGCATGCCATTTTAAATGCAGTGGTAGGGTCAGAGGAAGCGGTTTTTGATGTCATTTAAAATATAAACAATTTTTTTTTTTTGATTATTTGAAGAATAAAGTTTTTACGGATTTGTACACAAATAAAAGTATACATATATAAATTCACAAAGACCAGAGTACACTACATACGTGACATGATACAATAAGTACAGACGTCACACAATGACGAACAGCCTGAAGGATTTCAATTTTGGGAAACTACATGGTAAATGTAAGAAGTGGTTTGCACTTTGTAAATGACACCCAAGAGGCAATACACTTAATTATAATCATCGACTATAAGCTTATTTTCTCTGGGCACGTAAATTTATTGCTGAAGAAGACTTATGTTCGCTTAAAATTTCTTTACGCGAATAAATTTATCCTTAATTTTAACGTAAGAAAAAAAAATGCGAAATGGTTGTTTTGTGTGTATTATATTATTGCTTAGCAATGTACTATCCATTCATTTTTAAGCTTCGGAAATTTGACCATGTGTCGGATAAACTTAAAGGACTTTGGTGACAATTACAGATAAAGTGTACAAGCAGCCTCCTTTCCCACCAAAAATAAGCTTGTGACTCGTATTGAAATTCATGTAGTTAATATACGTTATGCAAATAATAATAGTCTCTCGATGCCACAAAATTCTCTAGCAAGATTCTAAAAAACTTTTACATATAATTCAGTTCTGCAAAACATTTAGATCGACATCTCAAACAGCATACAGTTTCTACATTTTGTAGACGTCTTAAGAAAGCACTCTTTAATGGTGCGCTTGATACTATATCCCATTCCATCATATTTATTTATTTTACTTAGGTGTTCTCTGTAGAACTTCAGGACCGGTATTTTCTTTTCCAGATAAAGTTGAGGGTAATTATCTTGAAAATTAAATTATCGGGCTTTAACCGAAAATAACACTGAGTTGTATTTTCATTGTATATTATCCATCCAAAGCGCAGGTGAAAGCACTTATAAATACATTATAAGATTGTAATAAATATTGGGTTTAGCCCTGCAAATAAATTAGTCCTCCTATGTAGATATATTTAATTTAAATGAATTAATTGATGATACTAGTTTAACAATTGCGGTGTTCATAAAGAAAATAAGACCATATTATTTAATAATTATCTATTTTCTTGGTTATACTTGTAAGGGCTATGAAAACAAACTGGCTGCTATTTTTACATTTTAATAAATCCAGAATTTAATTTTTCTGATGGCGTATGCGTTCAACGATTTTACGGAAGCAGTTTGTCAAAGCTATAGCTGTGTCTTCAGGATCATCCATCTCAACGAAACATTTTTCCGCAGTTTTGTTCAACTCAGTTTCATTAAAAATGAACTGCGAAAGAGTTTGCTTCACGTAAGGTTTGTTTATCTTCCCATCCTCGTGTTGATATCCAAACTTTATGTTCACACAAAGAATGTGAGGACCAATCACGGATTTGTCGACCTCTTCCCCTCTTTCAAATTTTTGTAGAGACTCCTTATCGATGCGAGTTTTGGGATCGGCTTGGCATATGTTGAACGCTTCTGTTTCGTAGCCATGGACCTACAGATTTTTTATTGTTATAGATTTTTACTTATAGTGCTGCTTGTTCATACAAGTACACCTAATGCAATGCTTTTAAATGAAGTTACTCTGATCGGCTTTACCTTTCTATTTATTATTATTATTATTATTTAAATATACAGGGTACAGGTACGTTAATAATGAATTCTGCACTGAAAAATAACCCTAGATTGCTATACAAACTATAGTTCAAAAAGGAATTTGTTACGGATATACAGGATGTTAAAAGTTAATTGAAAAAAGCACAAGAACTTCTAACTCCATTAACATTTTATCGTACCCGAGTAAAAAAATAAAAACTGTTTAAATGTAGTGCATAATATTATCATCAATAAGACAATCTGTTTTGTACAAGTTTTAAGGAAAAAAAAAGATGCGTCGTTACAGAACTAATTAAATACTATTCTTAAGAGTCCGTTCTCTGTCTTAGAGTAGCGCTCCGGGGTCGGGTACACGGGCGGCTGGAGGCGGAGATTATCGTTCTCCCACTACAATGACTTTACGGTGGACGTATTTAGAATATTTAGATTTAGTGGAGTAAAATCGGCTAGCAATTATGCAGTTTTGTTTTTAAGAAAATATAATCATCTTGTAGAAGGACATTTTTAGTATCCAAAATGGACTTGTACAATTTTTTTTAATAGGGCCGAATTTTATAAAAATAAAATCAAATAATCGATGCTTGGGGCATTATTTGACAATTATTACGTTTTTCGTTACAGCGCGCTTGTAAATCAACGATTTTACTTATGTTCGTAGTGTTTTTACAGCTTATATAAAAAACTACAGTACTTCTCACGGTACACACCAATTTTTAATAACTTAACGTCTTTTCGAAAAAAAAATGTTCCAAAGTCGGCCCAGCAAATTTGTGCATTACAAACTTATATTAATTATTTACTATTGATATGTAGTTATATCGAGCAAATGTAGTTATAACTATAAAACAGTTTTTTGAAAACAGTTTACGGTGTTACATTTTTTTAAAAATTAACTGCGCCGTGTGCATACTTGTGATGCAGAATATGTTTTCAGAAATAGAACAGCGCATTCATTCGACGAGTTAAAAATATGTATATTTTTCATAATGAGAAAAACATTTTTGTTGTACATATTATGATTGTGCTTAATATATTTATGACATTGCCCTCTTTAAAATTAGAAGAACAAAGAGTTGAGAACAGGTAAATTTTTATATAATAAATAAATATAGCGACTAAATTTATTACAGTGTTTTATGTTCTTTATTATTTTAATATGGAAAATACGTATTTAACGAAAAAATGGAATTCTAGTAGAACTTCTTATATTTCCGGAACTGTTGGTCTAAACGAAAAAATGTATTCTATAAGAAAGGTTTAGACATCACCGCCAACAAAAGAATCAGCATCGAACTCCATTAGATCGATTAATTCAATATTGTCTCAACTGAGAACGTATAGATTATAAGTGACTGTATTTCTTTGAACTCCGATCCTGCCCGCATTTACCAATCTCTAAGTCCATCCCATTGAGTGAAACACACGTGGTTGCGGCATTTAAAATATATTCGTATCTGAAGTTGTAGACGGTCGGCATTTAGCATAGAATTTTGAGTAATTTTTATCAATTCGATATAATTTTGGTATCGTTGCAAAGATAAAAGACAGACTTACTTCCCTCGTGTAACCAATTTTCGATTTAAGCATTTATTTTTAAGTAAATAAATTGTAAATATGACGATTTCTTGCACAGTTTACTCATAAAATTTAAATAATTGAAAACTAATTTTGAAAAAAATATTACACAGCAGCCTTAAGAAACAACTTTGTCTTTCGATTGTTTTTTTATTTGGACTGCTAAGTTTATTCCTTGCCTAAATAAGTGTTACGGGCCGAGCGTAAAAAATCGTTATATTTCAAGCGCGCGACGGACTCTTAAAGATGTTGCACTAAATGTAAGATAAAATATGATTGTGCAAATGGACGGAGATCCAGCGCATTATAAGAGAAACGTATACAATTAGCTTAATGTGATTATCTAAGAAGATGGATTGGACAAGGGGAACCTATTACATGACCATCTCGCTCACCAGATATATCGTGTCTGGGTTTTTATCTTTGGAGTTACATGCAATTTGTGTATCTCGATGACATTAATGACATATAAACGCTTACCATAAGGCAACAATTTAATGTGGTTAACTCGATAATTAGGCGCTCAGAAGCATTCAGCAAAAGCAATGGAGATAATTTCTAGTAATTTTTGTAGACAAGCGTGTTAATAAAAAAATATATATTTAATCGATTTTTTTGTTGCAAAATTTGCTCTTTTTATACATATCGTCATCTGATGATATATTTTTTTAATACCTAGATTATAAAACAAACTCTAGTTCGTTTTATTAACAATAGGTTAGACAATATTTCGTTATGGAAACACCTTATTGATAGTATTATGCTGTGCATTAAAACAGTTTTAACGAACACGCTGTACGATAAAATGCTGACGGAGCGATTTTCTTCAGAATTGAACAAGGAATTATTAAAAATATTAATATTTTAAGAGAAATCAGCGGGGAACCATATTATTCTTAAAAAATATAGCTACGCACCTAAGAATAAAACATCGTTTTGTGTTGCAAAGTACGCTTTACATAGATATCAACACCTCTAAAATTTCATTATAATACCTCAAGCGATTTTGAATAAATTTAAGTTTTTGTATTTTTTCAATTAAACTTTATTACCCTGTACATCCGTAATGAAGCCTTTTAGAACTATAGTTTAAACTATCATTATTTTTCGATGTAGAATTCATGATTAACGTATGGCGGCTTACTTTCTGGACACCCTGTATATTCAAAACCTAAAAAATAAAAAACTTGCAACATCTAATTTTCTTTATTTATTGTATTTTAATATATTTTTCTACATTCATGCAAAAAACAAAACTTTATTGAACTATATTTAGTGGAAAAAGTGGTTCCTTATTGCACTAGTGCAATAAAATGTTTGTTGTATTCATCTGTCATTCTACTACAGCGTTTTGTCATCATGACCAACATAAATGTTCAATCGATGTCATATTTTCCTACACTTAGTGTCATCTAAATAAAACATTTTTCGGTTTTTGCATGAACGTAGAAAAAATAATGTATGCAACTCGTACAAAAAGTGCTTATTGCACTTGACGTGTTGTCCTACTGGGCCAGACGTTCTCGTTGGACAATTTCACGTCGCGTGCAATAAACACTTACGTTTTGTACTTGTTGCATAAATAACTATTACTCAAAAAAGTTATCAAGTAAAAGTAAGAATTTACTAATATTCATTAGGGTTATTTTGACACCTATTATATTATTCTATGGATATGTCAGAAATATTATAATAATGTCATTAAAATATAAAGCTAGGATTGTCCTACTATACTATAATATAGACTATCTATAGTACTACCTATAGACCCAATTTTTGTCGTTTTGATATTTACTCAAAAATAAATAAAGTGGCTTCAGTTTATAGTTAATCCAAAAATTAATTAGGAGGAAACAATAAATATATTTAAATATCGTTATTAGCATATTTTCTGATATATTTATAAAAAAGATATTAAAATTTTGTAAAGTATTGCATAGTTAATGAAATATGTAGGTAACTTACTGACACTCCCAAAGTGGTAATACAAATAACTATAGCACAAAGTTTCATGATTCAATATTTTATTAATATTAAGTCTTAAAAGTTCTTGAATGTATATAAATACATTCACAAGATAACCCTGTCATTTTATCTAAGAATTATCCAAGGTCAAAATAAAAAAGTAGCAACACATTTAGATTTTTTTTTTTTGAAAACAGAAATATATTCTTATAATGTGAATTATTTTATTTACGATTCTTTTTTACATCAACATAATAATTTGTTTAATTGCCTACTTCTAAATTATTATTTAAAGAAATTTTACCACAGTAAACTAGATGTCTTATTACAACTATGCAAAAACAGAAGCAAAGTATACTCCTAAAGACAATCCGCTCTAGATATCGCGCACATTATGCCTGCAAGGACCAGCAAAGCCTATCCATGAAAGTTACCATGTTATTTAATGGAGCATCGCACACTAGATCAACACCTGCATGGACCGGCACATGCAGCGACCGACACTGCAGGTTGTGTCGGTGGCCCGCAATTTCTATGCTTGGCCGCGCTTGTCGCGTAAGTTCTGTTCCCACAAAAATCAAGGATTGATTTCAAACTGTTAGAAATATTCGACCAGTTAAGTTGTGAATGCGTCGTTGGGACCCTCGTCAGAAAATAAATTATAAAATTGGCCATACAGACTTCTCTTTTTATAGATATGGAAACCCAAAACTTTCTAATTTTCCTCACTTTTTTCCCCCTCCTCTGCTTCAGGTAACATCATTAAAATAAAAAAAATTCTTCCGGACTACACTCAACTACTACTTAAAAACGTCTAGCACACACATAATCTGCACAAAAAGCTGCTGGTCCGTGCTGGACAAGTGTGTAAAGTCGTACAGGTAATGTGCGCGAATTTTTAATGTTATATTTTAACCAAATGTTTTTAGATTAATAAGGAAAACTTTGTCAATTCCAAACTGTGGTGATCGGAAACCAAACCACACTACCTCTATATTTTAACAATTTCCGAGCTGATTGCCACGTCGTCGATTTAGAACTACATTGGACTAAAACGCCAATGGCAGTCTAACTAGTTGCACTACTAAATTAAATGTAACAAACGAGATATAGCGAAGCTAAATTCTTACTAAAGAAGTGTTTTAAAAACCCAAATTCTGATTTGTTTCTTTGGCTTCGTAGAAAAAACCAAAATTGACCAGTTGGAAAATGCAAGGCACTAGAAACCGATCCACTGTAATATGTGACCTTGTGCAAGGCAAAGCATGCAGTCGGCGACCGGCAAAGCAACAAAATGTAATAAAAATGAACGGATAAAAAATTTAACGATGCAGGTAAGAAGAGAAATCAAAAATTAATTAATCTGAAAATTCGGAAAAATCGTCAAAAAATTCTTACTTAAATAAATGTATTTGCCTAACAAAGTAGAGCAGTTTCAAATAATTCTGAATTTGTATTTTTTGATTCACCTATAAATAATGACAGGAAAAAGTTTACAAAAAATTTTAATTTGTAGTTTGTATTTGGAACCGTCCCAACTTGCTTGTCTCACTAGTTTAAAAATTCAAGAGCCGCCACTGTAAGAAACTGTCCCACTATCACAAAAAAAATAAATATTATACCCGATTTATTAAACAAATGAAAGGTAACTAACTACAGCATATATGCCAATAAGCAACCATTTCTACTCGTATCTCGTATTAATGTTAAACTGAACATTTTAAAAAACAGTGAGTCTGATTTAATTTGATTTATTTTTACCAGTAAACATCTTGCCACATGAACTATTTAAGAAAGCAGCCAAATTTGTTACACACTGATTTTATCAGACTAATATATTATGGTCATATAACTAAAACAGACACATGTTAGAAGTCTTTTATTTTTATTAAAATAAAGTCACATCATCTACAATCTGTGCAAATAATCGATATTATTCTGAACGAAGCACAACCAGAGCAGATTGGCGGTCTTTTGTGGGTTTCCATTGACGACAGCACACTTCTTCACCAGACCATCAACCTTGGATTTGTCAGCTGTCACAAGGGCAATCTTCTGTTTGATAACTCCAATATCCAAATCACCATTGCCCTTCTGGAGACCCGCTTTCTTGGACATGCACAACATGTGATTTCCAACTACGGCATCGTCGATGTATTTGTTGAGCTGCTTCAGGCGGCTTTCGTCGGCGTAAGTGGCACGGTCAGCTTGGCAGGAATCATGGACTTGCTTCAGATGGATCCTTTCGCTATCAGGGAGCTGAGCCTGGTTAATCAGAGTATATTTGGTTAAATAAAATAATATAAAATAAATGAAAATTATTAACTTTTGTGTTTATTTCATCACTGAGAGGATATATTGTACTAAATAGGCCATTCTTATTTATTAATTTCAAACAGTCTGAATAACACAACGATTCTACCTTCTGGAACATAATGGTCCAGAAGGTTTTTCCGTCGGCATTATGCAAACTTGATCCTTTATTTTTGTAAATTTTGCCCTAAATCAAAACTATTTTGCAGTACAAGTGAAGAAACTAAGAATTTTGCTTAAGTGTGCTTTTGCGCGTGCACGTAAATGAGCGAATACGTTTATTAACGTGTTTTGTATATTGTTTTGATTAATCCTGTCATTGAAATGTTAATAAAATATTAAAATTTATAATAACTGCTAGTTTCGTTTATAGTTATGTAGATAGTGCAAATCAGCATAGAGGGCAGGTGGCGTTGCTGTGGTTCGTGCAAATATAAACATTTGCAGTTGTCACAAAACATCGCCCGTTAGAAGTTTAACTTTAGCTATTTAAGACTTAACGCAGTGCCATCTCTGGTATGCCTGAAAAAGTTTTTACTAAATATATTATATCACTGACCTGTAATAGTCATTTATTTGTCAGGAATAATAAGAACTTATATTATGGTATCTCAATTTACATCCCAAAAAAAATTATATGGAAGTACGAAAAAATTGTGAAACTGGTTCATATCAGCAAAAATGAAAAATGTTATATGAATTTTTATGAAGAACTTACACTCCAATATTTAAATTATAGATGTAAATAATATGTGATTAAAAAACATACAGATTGTGACGGAAGTGGTTATGGTGGCATATAATAGATTGGTAAAGGAGTGAACACCACATTCATTGTGGTCTACATACTCGATGTTGAGGCCAACGTTATTTATTTATGAGAGAGTAGATATTAGCAAGTACGTTCATAGTGCTATATTTTTTAGAATTATTAGATGTAATGGCGTGATTAGTTTGTAGATTTAAGCTCTTGTTTGCGATTTTGAAAAACAATTCTACAAAGTTAAGAAGGCGAAACATTTGATCATCAAGACGTTGAGATTTTTATAAATGAAGCTCCAGATCAGGTTATCTTACTTATGAAGGTGGTTATTGTAATGGGAGTTATAGCGCTTGTCGGTGCGATGAGGTAGTGAATGAAATACAACTGACACTGAAGATAATAGATTTCAATTGGTTGTCAATATTTTGAAAACTAGAAATTACAAGTCTTATTCTTTTGTTATGTCTGATGCTGAAGGAAAGGATTTTAATGGTTTTAGACCTATCAAAAATATGCAGCGCAACGCCCTTCACATCTTAGTAGATTCTTTTTGTATTATGGTTTGTGGAAATGTACAGTGCGTACATAAACACACTGCCCAAGATGGTTGACGTTTGTCGCCTGTAGCAGAAAATTATGTGTAAGAGCTGATGACTAATAAGATTATGATAGCAAAATAATTAGTGGTGGAGAAGGCACAACTAAAATAATTCGAGTACAAAGTAAGGCAATTTCTATTGAGGCGGATCAAGTTCCTGTTGGTAGCATGTTAACTATAAGTCACTCTGTTTTTAATAATTGCAAAGTTATTTTTTTGTAAACAAATGAATATTATTAATTTTATTGTAGTTTGACAATTTGAAATTTAACAGTAGAGTGGGCGAAAGTATTTTTACTCACTGCCTACTCACATTTGCCCAACCGTTTCCATAGGAACAACTTGAGTGAACAAGACAAAGAGTTTCGAGTTTTGTATCTACTCGTAAGTAATAAGCTGCAGGTTTCAAGAGCAGGATTAAACAAAATTTTATATATGTGATTTTGTAATAACGTTTTCGCTCAAGTTATATCTTTAATGAAGAATTTGCTATGGCAAAATTTTATAAATTAGATTAATTTTTGTCTTACTAATACATGATATTATAAAAATATGGAATAAAAAAGTAAAATATTATGCAAAACATGTTTTAAATTAATTTATTTGGAATAATCTCATTATTATGAAAATGAACAGAATATTATTCTATTATTGTTTTGTAAAGGATTCTAATAGGGACCAATTTTGTCAGTTATAAATTATCTTCCATACTGTACATTTGATATGTCTACACACATTTTAAAAAATTTTCACCTAAAATAATAATCAGTGGATTAAGACCTATCCAATATTTTAAATAAAGACGCAAATTTACATTTTATTATTCATTGATATATGACATATTTTAATTTTTTTTCTAAAATGTATATATAGATTTAATATTAAGTCAGTGTTAATTTAAACAACTTAATAATATTATTATTATTGTTAACTATTATGCAATTTTATTGAAAACATGATTATACTGCATAAGCCGAAATTCAGAAGGTTATCGACATAATTATACTCTAAAAATTTATAATATAATATACGGTAAGTTGCTTTGCCAGCGATAAGAAGCTGGTGTATTTTCTATGTACAAAAAAGTACCTGCTATTAAGTTTACGGATAAAATTTTCTTATGTTACCTTTCGTTTAGTTACTATCAATATAAAAATTGTCAAACAAACCCATAAAAATAAAAAGCACTTTTCAAAATGAGTGATTCTGATGGACGTTTACCCCGTGATATACAAGCAGCGGCAAACAGAGCAATCTAAAATCGTGTTCCGACAAAATTCAAGGCACTGTATGAGTTGTAGTACCAAAAATTTGGAAATTGGTGTAGAGCTAACAAGATAAAGAGGTATTTGAGAAAATTCTTTTGGCTTTGGCTTTCCGGAAAGCAACGCTCTCAGAAATCATCTACATTATGAACTCACTACTCAGTGTGAGAACGATGATTTCAGTTAAGAAAAATCAAGATATAAGCATATTTTCTCATCTAATCGTATTTTTCAGAAGAAGTCCAGAATTTGTACAAAAGATGAAATAAATAAGTTTCTAAATACTGCAGATGATGAAAAATATTTATTCATGAAGGTTGCTATGATATTCACATTTTTGGGGCCTGTCGTCGAGAAGAAGTAACTTAGCTAATGTCGCATCATATTCTATACAATGATCTCTATATAAAAATTGTGATATCATGCATGGAAACAAAAATTTTCCGAGAATTTGTTATAACAGAAGGAAACGATGCAGGTATCAACTGTTTAAATATTTTTCGAAAATATGATGAACTTCGTTCTCACAACTCATAGCAACTCAGTCATTTTAATATATTCTACAGACAAATATACTTCGTAGCCTGCCAAAACAACAGAACTTGGATTGAAGAATCCAAGGGAATACACTGAACATTGATTTAGAAGGTCCTCATCCACCATTCTGGATGGGGCCTGTAAATCTTCTTCAACGGTAGAAGGCTATGATGAGTGTTCTTTAGAGAATAAAAAATATAAATACAAATGACGAAGAAGATTATTGGCTCAAACACGGATTTAACCATTGAAAATTTGAACTTAAACAGCTCCTCACATCTACTTCTGGTATACAAATTTATAATTGTAAAAAAGTGCTATTAAAGTTTATAATAAACCCTACGTTTTATAATTTTTTTTTATAAGACCGGAGTTCTATTTAACAGCAAAATGTTAATAAAAACGGTTTTTACTTGCACTGTAATAAGTAAATTACCATTAAAATATTTTTCTAATTAATGCATCAAAATCAGTACGTAATCTAATGTAATATTTATATATTTAATAACAATGTAATAAAATTTTGTAATGTTTATTGGAGAAAATTCAACATTTTTGCTCAGCATTTTTACTTTATGAAATATTGTTTCATCAACTGGATGAGTGTAACATTAGATATTTTCCTGCAGCAGTTGGAAACGGTTTAAAACTATCAGAAATATTCAACCAGTTAAGTTGAGAACGAGTTATCCGTGAATTTAACATAATAAGTAGTTGGACGAACATTTATGATAGTTTCAAACCGCTTCAAATTACTGCAGGAACAGACCTATTATATTGTCATACGTTTTTTGAGAAGGATTAGCTGTTCGATGAAAAATAATGGTAACATCAATTGAATAACTTCCACCTGCTCAACATATATTTAAGGAAAGCTTCTAATATGACAGACTAGTGTATTGAATGTAAACCCCAAATATAAAGTTTACTTTTTTTTAGAAATTGCTACATAAAAACTTTCTAATCAAAGAGAATAAAATATTTATATAGAAACAAAAAAGTGTAATAATTATTTATCTTTCAATGACAAATTATTATTCTGTAATGCCACTCAGTGATGGTGGGTACGTAGTACCATAGAAAAAACAAATTATATTTTCTATATTTAAAAAATACTTACCAAAGCTCCTGCAACGACGATACATAAAACAAGAACAGCTTTCATTTTGAGTTTTCACTGAGGTAACTGCAGATTGTTACAAGTGAATGATTTTGAAGCGAATGATATCCACACCCAACGTGAAATGCATATATAGCAAGAGACCGTAAAAATAATATTTAAATCATTGGGGCATCCCCATCAATTTACTAGAAGCCTTGCTTCTTTTGCTGTGCGTTGGTTATTTTGAACTTCAAAGAAACAGCAGTCACAAGAAATCTTAAGGTCACCCAGTCGGCAAGACAGTGTAAACAAACGATCAACAATGTAGTAGCAGCAAAGCAGACAGGTTTGTCGTCGATAATTGGAAGGTTAAGTTCATTTACTTCTACGAGATTTTCGTATCGACTTGTTACACATTCTCTAGTCTTATCGAACTGGTGTTATTATAGTCATTAAAGAAAAAAAATATAACTTAATGCGAATTTAACAAGGGTCAATAGTGCCATAGTATCGCAAGGTTTATTAAACTTTCGTAATATTACATTAATGGTTTAAAATTTGAAAAAAAAAAAATTGGTAAAAAACGAAAGTAAGATGAAAATCGAGTAACCAACACAGAAACTGTTAAAATTTAAACTTCGAGTATCAAGTTTCGGATAAACAGGAAGGTCTCATAAACTTTTTGCTTTTTTGTTAATATTGATGTATAACACTCGATACATGTATTAGAGTTATGGTTTATTTATCGCATTTTGTAAATAACAGGGGCCTATTTGGGATTATACAGAGTGTGTCTAAGCGCCATTCGATGAGAAGAAGAGAATACTCTTTGATTGAATCTGAGGGCGGTTATTTGCAACAACTTGTATTGTTGATAGGATTTGTTGTTTGTTTTTTAATAAAAAACTTTTGTCATTTATTTTTTATATACTAAATCCTTAATTTTTCAAAGAAATCTTAAAGTTAGTAAACAAATCGTGCTTTAATCATACTTTTTAAATTAAAAAAATAAATCCATAAAAAAGTTCTGAAAAGAAATGTACTAAGGGTTGATTATTTCAACACCTTTCAAAACCGCTCCAGGGTTGAAAAGATTTGAAAAAGTGCAGCCATAATGTAGATAATGTTCAATGAGTTTCGTGTCTCTAGCTGAAGGTTGCCGTATTTCTCGTCGTAAAATGATCAACTTTGTGGTGTTTTTAGGTACAGAAATCTCGAAAACTAAAACACGTAGAGTAAAAGTAATATAAAAAATAAAATGATTGATGTTTTGTTTATCTACTTTTACTATTTAAATTCTCCTCAAATAATATAACAACTTTTAAAATACATTTGTATTACACACATTATTTTGCTATTATAACTCCTCATTTTAACAATTATTATCACATACTTATAAAGATAAGTGAACAATCTTATATGCTGAACGATGTAAGTTTATGTTATAACAATATTTATATCTACAGTTGAATTTAAAAAAAAATACGTATTTTGAAAGATTTCTATACCTAAAAATTTATTGGTTGCACTGCTTTCAACCGTTATATTGAATATTCGCAGGTGACATGAGATAATATTCCTATTATTTACTTAACTCTGTATTATTCAGTTCTTAAATCTCTAAAATTACTTGTATTTGTAAAAAAACACTATTCCAAGAATAAGGCGTCCTTAACACAGGGAACGGAAAAATAAAATCGGGTTCTTCCCGTTTTTTTGGAGGGGAGTAAATTTTCATCAAATAATCACCCATTACTTTTTTTCCTATTTATTTAGATACCCTGTGTATTGTGGGTTATTTTTCAAAATTTCAGTTTGATTATCTTCTAAAATTATTTGTATAGAGTTTTGGAATGATGGATGATTGCAAACTAAGATAATTATATACTGCGTGAAGACTTTCGGAGTCTAACGATAAAAAAGCAATAACAAGCATTATTTCTTGTTGTTTAGCAGCTGATCGATACAGGCCATCAAGTTTGGTCAGTGATGGCACACCTGAAAACTTACAGGTAAAGACCAGGAAGTATAAACAAATGTTTTTTAATCTTTGATCTTGTATTTTTTTTTGGACTTATTGGTGTTCACACACTGAGATAAACATGGGAAATTTCCAAATGTTTTTCAACTTAATATTCCCAGAAAATATATATTAGTTGGTTATTAATATTATTTGATTATAATTATTAATACCTATTAATTGTTTTGAATATTAACATGTGAAAGTAATACATTGATTTTATTTCTTTCTTTTACTGGCATTGTACCATGTCTACAATAAGTCCATATTATAGGTTCAACATCTATTTACAATAATTATTTGAATTATGTTGTAGTCACTTACCAACTACAAATTTTGTTAAATGTACAAAAGGAGAAGCGTCACTTAATTTCTAAATATATTAAGGCCAGTAATGTGAAGTACATACAGGGTGGTCCATTTTTCATGGCTCACCACGGCCATCTCGGTAAAATATACAGAGTGGTTTAAATTAAAAGAAAGTTGCGCCTTTTGATAGCCATTTAGATAAACTAAACAGATCCAAGATATCTGCTGCCGTTGCTGATATATTTCTTAATCATCTGTATCAAACTTCAGCTCTTTCTTTTGAGAAATAATAACACTATATGGCATTTTCTAAAATTGTTATTTTCACTTTTTACAATATTTCTGCAATGGCAGCAAATATTTTGGATCTGTTTGATTTACCTTAATGAAAACGGGTCAATTTTTCTAATTTAAACCACTCTGTATATTTTACGGTTTTCTAGATGCCAATGATGAGCCATTAAAAAAAACACCCTGTATTGTACATACGAAAGAAGATATGGTTATAAAGTAATGTATTCATACCATTCACTCAAATTTTAAAATAATCTAATTATTTATTACTATTACTTACTATACTGGTATAATGTAGCAATGAAGAATGTACCTGAAAAAGGAGAAAGTATTTAGTATAGGAAATTTATATTACTTACTGAAAAATAAATGAAAAGTTTATAGCTAAACCAAATAGTGATCCATTTTAGCAGATTCCGAAATCTCTGTTCTTTAGATGGTGTGTGATCAGACATTACTGCATCAAACTCGAGGTGTTCTGTGTAACATTCTAAATAAAAATATTGGAATCGAATCAAATCGGAAAACAGAGGATATTAATTAAATTGATAGTGCCCCTTAGTATCTCTAATTTATATGTAGTTCTTGATTAATAAACTAGTTTCTACATAAGAATATTGAAGTTAATTATTTTTTTAATTTAAAAAAAATGTATGTTAAAAAATTGATTATCACAAAATAGTTAGTTTTCAATATTTCTGCTTTTATTCCTACACTCTAACATATTTTCTACGTAGAAAAGTATGTAAACTGTATGTACTTTATAATAAAAAGACAAATAGACTCTTCACTGGCGCAAATTATAAATTTCTTCAAGTTCTCAATATATGTTATACGGCTAACATTAAATATTCTGCGCTATTTATATTGGTTTAAAGTAATTTATGTTAAAATATTTTGTGTATCAATAAAACTAAATACACTTCATTCATAATGAAATTCACATAATTTCGAGAAGATATAGGATACCACCGTTACAGTACACTGTATTCATTATCCGTCCTGAATTTGAATTTCATTATACAATTCGCATAATTTCGGAACGGAGACCGCTCTCCGGCGACCGGAGATAGACTATGAATACCACCGTTAGACTGTTTGCAATCCTAAAATCTCCGCCACTGTCATATAAATAAGAAATGAATTAGCGCTCAAAAGTAGCTAATATTTACCTCAATAGGTATCTGAGATATCGTCAATTAGCTGAAAAAATTTTTTTTAACACCACATATCTCGAAAACGGTGCGGTGCGTCTGCGGACCCATGTTAATAAGAATATTTTTCATAGAATGAACCAAAGAACACAACCTATAGCGAAGCTTGTATAATCAATGTTCCATATAGACTGAATGTCAGTGATTGGGCATCGAAAGCCTAATAATATCAAATTCGCGAATTTTTATGCTTATTTTGCAGTTTCGTAAAAAATACATATATAATGTTACTCTGGATTTATTCTAAGGCATGTCTAATTATGCAGCTAACTTTTCTGTCACTCATGGAAACTGATTGATGATGTAGGTATATGTTTTGTGCTGATGTCATTGACATTTGATGTTCTGAGTTGTCAGTAAATTCATCTAAAAATTATTTTAAGAACGGCTCTATCTATTTTTTTCAGTTGAACTACATTGTACCTATCGTATATGAAACAAAATCATCAATAAAATAGATTAATGGATTGAACAAACTTAATGGATCAATTAGAACGGACTGGATTGTAGACAAGGGTGCCAGATTTCACGATTTATAGTGAGATCACATAATTTCGTAGTGAATCTTATGATGTCACGAATTAATGTGTTGAATTTCACAGAAATTAAAGATTTGTACGTCTTAATACCATGAATATGTAAGTAATGAAGTTGTAGTGAATGAAAAGTAAAGTAGTTAAATGTTCTGTTTTTTTTTTTATATTATTAAAACTAAGAGGTGATATTTGTATCGTGCAAATACGATGACCTTAACAGCTCTGTTAGCGAAACCAATATGTTACTGCTACACTTAAAATCATCTGGAACCCCTGATGATACATCAATAATCTAACATTGAATATAAGAACGCTTTTCGTGTCCATCTAATTAATTTGTTGAATATGGTCGGTCAGTGGTCGAGCGGTTTAAGGTATCAGTACTTGAATCGATGTGGGTTCGATCCCCGCAGCCGCTAGACCGTATATCAGCTATATTTGTGGAGAAGATTGTTACCCTCTCTGCGGGCATGGTAGGATGAAAGAATGTTGGCTTGGGCCAATGTGAGAGATTGATACCGGTTGATATTTGACCATCCCCCTAATTAATGAGGTTTTCCAGGTTTCCCTCACTTCTGTACTTAATAGTGATTAGGGCCTACCAACATAAGTCATTCCTGGGCATAAAGGCGATCTGCTTATCTTCTGGGCTAATCTTTGATTAGAATGAGGGATAGAGGTATTATTATTAATATTAGCATAATAGCATTTGCTCCCAGTTTTTTAGTCAGGTTTTTATTGTTTTTTACTTACAAAGTTAGTTGCATTGTTTGGGACATTCTGTACAAAAATATTCAAGCTTTCTTATAATTTGTTAAGTGCTATTATAAGTAAACAAAGTGGATTTTTATCAATATAATGACTATTAAAAACAAACTTACATAACTTCACATTATGATAGTGATAGCGACATAATTTCTTAGAATATATATATTTAAACTGTTTTGTAAAATTCAGAAGAAAGTTAAAAATTTTCCGCTAATAAATAATTTAAACAGAAAACTGCGAAATTCGCATGAAAAACTGATAAGGCCCATGAGTTTTATTGGATATTTTTCGGAATTTCATATCATTTCACAACATTTTCTAACCAATTCGCAGCTTGTATTTTATTGTGTTACCATGGTAATTAAAAAAAAACAGAAATTTTTATCCTTCTTCAAGTAAACTTAATGAGCAATAATTTTCAAAATATTGAAGAACTCGAAAAATTTCCGCATTAATTGAAGCACTAGGGATATTTTAAGTGATAATTCACTTACATTTCAAATAACATGTCTATAATTTTTATCAATGAGTGATTAAATTGAAATCAATGTTAATAACAGTACAAATTAGTCTTCACTAATGGTAACAAATACCTTCTCTAATTGTTCGTTTACTTACTTTTAACCAAATAACGTGCATTCTATTTTAATAAATTGTCTCGTCTATTATCAATGCCCTTGAATTATTATAGCTCATAACAATTTTGTAACCCAGTCTCTATACCCTATGTTTAATTTTAATTCTATTAAGACGTTCATTCAAGAATGGGTGTAGGTTAACTTCCCAAAACAGTAGTAAAATCTCCTAGAGAGATGTCAAGAGGTTTTTTAAATGATTATCTATTGACAATAAACTAATAGAAGCAGTTGCTAATCAGCAAGGATAGCAGGATTGTTTGCTGGGCATTGTAAACACGACAATATTAGATTAGGACTTGTGTAGGTTCGGTCAAGTTTTAGAGACCGAAACACATGTATCGAATCAGTGCGAATGAAGACTGACACAGTGAACGATGTAACAAAGATGGAAGAACATTCTAAGCTGTAAATTACAGAAGAAAGCTATTGAAAAAAGCTGTGAAAACTAATTTTACTTTATTTTAATTTAAAAAATTACAACACTAATTATAGAATGAGATAAACAATGAAAATGTACTAAATTACTTAAATTATTAATAAAATACAAGTGGCCCAAGTTTAACTAACTAATCGAACAACATGAGTTCGAGGAACAGGAATGTGGAAGGTAACAACATAGCATAATAAGAACCTGGGAATATTTAACCACATCTTTTGCAAAATACAATAAACATGGGCAGTTGTTCATTAATTTAAACAAAAATATTGTTGAATAACACTGCCACTGCTTCGAACAAAAGATCATGAGATATGTTTGAAGAAACGTCTTTGAACAGTTTCCAATTTAATGCATTGTGTTTGACACTGAGGATTCCAAACTATTGAGGCATCCTCTAGTTTTAATCTCACAAGCGTAGTATAGTTTCAGTGTTAGAAAAATCTTTACTGTAACGAAATTTAAGTTCATACACACGATTGGATTTGGCAACAATGTTATCAATATGAAAGATATTATTTACCCTGTGATCATAAATGATCGGATCTTTTTTTAAAAAACAGAACCTCTTACACTTAAGCGATATTAAGCTGTAGATAATTTGAAGTGCACGATTCTTTAACGCAATTGACACAGTCGGCCTGAGAGTGCACCTCACAATAAAGTCATTTGCATAAAGAAGTCACTGAACATCTATAGTATTAATTATAATTTTTAAAAAATGTTAAATAACAAAGGCCGGAGGATGCTTCCCGGAGGCACTCCAAAAGCTACGTATCCAGTAGATTTGAACATGATATAAAGTTGTCTGTCCCTTAGGTAAGAAGTGTAAAGATTAATTAAATTTAAAAACAAACCGCATATCGAATGGCTTCAACATGTCGGTGTATATGACATCAACCTGGGACTACGTGTCTAAAGTTTCAGAAATTAATTGTGTGACATGTACTAATTTAGTGGTACTAGCACGTCCCTTTATAAATCCATAATTAAAAGGCTGAAATTAAATGAGAAGTTCTAAGATTACCGAGATTCATTACATATCAAAAAATAATAGTTGTAATGAAAAATATTATTAATGTATAACGTTTTTCTGATAGATGATTAGCAGCACACCTTTCTTAGCCAATAAATTCAGGTTTCTATATAGATATAGAAAATAAAATATTTCTCATTTTCTTAGATGGTGATACCCAACCGCTATCAATCAATTCAATAAATTTATAGGAAAACTTTTTTAGTATTTTTATTTAAAGGGATTGCGCCTACACACTTCTGTATAACTCCTGTTCTATTTGGTAATAACTTTTCGAATCTGACAATATTTTTATACAACCTAACTTTACCTCTACAAATATTATAACATGAACGATGCTTTGAAATGAAAAAAAAAAAAACGTTAGGTAAGGCAAAATGAAGAGTTTCTAGTTGAAACTACAATCAGGAATATTTATTTCTAATTTAATAATAAAGAAGCTACAAAGGTACAGAGGAAAAATTTAATCCAGTCTGATGTGGACGATAAGCGAGATTGCGAATCGAAATTGAATTTTCTTGCAATATGATTGAATTATACGAAGCATTTTTCTAATGTAAGGGCCATTTGATTAGAAAAGGAAATGTGTGCTATACATTATTTTTTCTAGGTAGTAACCACTTCATCCCAGTGTTACTAGTTAAGACTATAAAATGAGCAATTGTAAATCTCTCATTCGAATTTTTGATTGTACGGACTACCATGGATGTGAGTTGTTCTCAAAAATACTCAAAAATTCTTGATTTTCCTGATCGATTCTCCATCTTTGCTTTTGAATAGCATGACGCACTATATAGAGTATCTAGAAATGTGGTTTCAGGGCGTCAAATTTTTTGTGAATCAACCAATTTTTTTAGAATTTAGTACGCGTGTCATTAGTGATCCTTTGTATACAGGGTCTTAATTTGACGCATATCCTAAACGCCAAAGGGCCTAAACTGTCCTTGGCCTTTAAATAATGACTGCCTGCTGAGAATGATGTTTAAAGTCGTTTTTCTCAAAAACTGCTAATTTTATATGTGATATAGCAAGAGAACCTTTTTTAAAGATTTTTTGACGATCTTTAATTGTATTTTATCCAAAATGATAAAAATGTTTAAATAAAAAAGTTTGAAGTCATCATTTGAAGGCCAATGAACAAGGTTAAGATCAAGGCTTTGAATGATGTTTAGGTCCTTTGACGTTGGAGGATATGCGTCAAATTAAGAGCGTGGATACAAAGGAACACCAGTTATAAGTGCAGAAAATTAGAAAAAAATCGGTAGACTCACAAAAAATTGATGCCCTGTTCTCTCCGCTTATTTCAAGTTTTTTAATAAATGTTATAGATATTTGTGTTGCTCATTTTACAATGTTTACGCTACTGTTATACTACCCTTTAGAATCTATTGAACCACTTGGTGGAACTGCCAAAATGCTCACTGTAAAACTGATTACAAATCTGGGTGCAATTTTATACGATGAGAGAGAAAAGAAAAGTTTATACCAAGATATCAAAAGTATTTTGGAACGAATGATGACTACGTAAAAAAATAATGTGGCTGTATATATATTTGGAATCATTTATACATTTTTCATTTGCTCATGTTGTTTTTTTTTTTTGAAATGTGCTTTTACTGTTGAAATACGACTCAAATCTCAAAATATAGTACCTATTGGCTCTTACTTTTGAAAATACCCTTTAGATAGAAGTATGCAAGGTAAAATCGTATACTTAATAAAAACTATAAATTGTTTCAATATTTATTTCTGTTGCATTTTAATTATTTAACAATATATTCAGATATCATGGTGGTAGTGAACTCCATTATTAATTAAACAAACTAGCATGAGAACTGCAGTCTTCTCAGGCGTTTCGTGCTTAACGGCGCACTTCTTCAGCACCTCATCGACCTTAGATAGATCATGTGTGGCTATAACTATCTTGTCTCTGACGACATCCTTGATAATATCTCCATCCTGAGTTAGAAGACCCGTCTTTACAGCCATGCAAAGCAAGTGGATACCGACTTTCTTGTCATCGACGTTTTCTTTCAATTTCTTCAGTAATTTCTCATCAACGTGCGTTGCTGGATTGGTCTGGCATGCGTCGTGGATTTCTTTCAGTTTTTGTTTCTCTGTTGCAGGTAGGTGATGGGCCTACACATAAATGGTATATAGTAAAAGCAGGTTTGTTTGTTTAAGATATTCTTTCAAGAAGTAATATAATTGATTATTTCCTTTTAAGGAATAATATAATTGAATTATATTTATATAGTGTTTATTTGTTTCATTTAAATCCATTACTCTTTTAATTAAAAAAGGAATATGTTGTTAGCAAAATATATTTTTTGTTGAATTAACATAACTTGAACAAAGCCAAATAGTTACTTAATACCAATAACAAAAGAATTGATTTCGTCTAGTACGGAACCTTAGACATAGATTAGAGAGACTTAGTGCCTATAACAACTCATGTTTATTACCTATTGTTGTAAGTAAGGTGTTATTTCTTTTAGAGTACCAGAGAACATAAGTAACTGAGACTGTGAGTGTTTCTTATAATCTTATTGATAAGTAATAATAATAATAATAATGCCTTTATTAATGTAAAAAATAATACAAAAAATAATTCAAAGGAAGACGATATTCACCATACAGTACTCTTCTATATAACCATCCAGAAAATTGAGAAAGCATAACAGAACGTACGCTAACTGAACATTTTTTTAAGACTTTTTTTAAAACTGTGAACAGACTTGAGGAACCTGATATCATTAGGCAAGGAATTGTAATTTCTTATAGCGTTACAAGTAAGTGATCGCTGAAACAGAGCAGTTCTATGCCTTGGAACACAAAATAAATGATGAACATGAAATTTGTAATAAACTTTGAGGTTATATATTCAGGTTTATGATTTAACAATATCTTAAATGTCAAGCAAGATAACAATCTGAAATCTGGTATTAAGATTCAACCAATTCGAATTTTTAAAATAAGAAGAACCTGATACAAGCCACTCGGAGTGGCTGGGAGTGGAGACACTCTTTATCTCTGTGCACTAATGCAGACCAGTGATCATGCAGATGGCAAAAATTCTGATGTATGCTAAAGTGGATAATATTAACGAGTCACATATTTTTAATTTAATATCAGTAGGTACTAAGAAGATCTGTATGCATGTAAAGAATTTTCAATTTACTATAAGTAAGATAGTTAACATGTTTAGTAAATCGAAGAGAATTGTCTACCCACAAACCAAGATTTTTTCAGCTATCATAAGAAAAAAGAGGATAGCTATTTAAACTGATGGTAAAATAAGGTAAGAAACTGGAAAGTTTGTTTGATTATAAAGGCCTCCAGCTATAATTCGGTTACCCATTTTTAGACACCCTGTAAATATATTTTTGAGTGGGATGTTATTTCTTTATACTCACACACTTTTTTTTGTTACACTATTAAGTAGAGGCGTCATATTTTTTTAAATGCCATTGTATATTTTTGCACGTTTTGTTATATTTGTTTACTCTCTTTCCAACCACATAAACTTTATATGCATTTGTATAAAGAATTTTTAAGAAAAAATAAAAAAATTTCAGTCTTTTACTTTAGTTTGCGGTGATTGATTTCTAAATTATGTCAGATAAAAGGCGCTGGAAAACAGGTCTGCATACTGCTATCTATCACATGTCGGTTTGTTGGTAATTGTTATCAAAAAAATGTTTAAGGGAAGTTAGCAAAATCTGGCACAGAGGAATTTCTAACGATGCTGAACAATAATCCGTTAAAAATAAATTCCTAAAATAAATTGCCATCATTTTTCGAAAAATTGGTTCCCTTTTTCGATTCTACGTGGGAAGCTTATGACTAAATTAATACCTCACAGTATCAAAATAATTACTGTTTAAGTATGCTTAAAATGTCAAAAATTCAGAATATGTGAATAACAAGTAAGCAAGTTACAAGGGTGGTTCTATGAAATGTGACATAAGGTGTATACAGGTTGTTTTTAAATGATGTAGCAAAAATGAGACCACAGATTCCTTAGGTGAAAACAAATCGATTTAACTAACCTAACATAATTATATCCATAGCATAATAAAAATGATACAGGGTGGCAAAGTTAAAATTTTATTTTCGATATTTGTAAATAACTTCTTAAGAAATCCAAATATATACATAAAATTTGTAAATCGGGGGTTTTTGCGGGAAAGAAATTCAAATGTGTTTCTAATTTTAACATCACTAGTAGAGGGCACTACTTGTGGCATTATGGCAAACTATGTTTCTTTTAAATGACAGAACTCTTTTACAGCTTAGTGTATCCATCTGACTATCGAAACAATCAATTCTTCATTTTTGAAATAATCCTACATATTTGAAATGCTTAGTGCACAGAGTAAGCACTGTTTTGGTTTCAGGTAAAGTGCCTTTTCTGCTGAATACAGCAAAATTTTATTTGAAAAAGTTGTTCAGAATAGCAAATTATGGAGATGTGTAAAATTTCAAGATCAGCGAGGTTTGATGAAACCATTTTTCAAAGCACAAAGATTTTATCAAAGCAGGCCGATCTTTTGCACGTCTCCATAATTTAGCAACTTTTTCAAGTAACATTTTGCTGCATTTTTAGTAGAAAAGGCACTTTACCTACCTACCTACCTACAGCAGAATAAAATGTTTCATAGTGTTCAAAATGACTTATGTTACCTGCAAAAAGCGTTTACCTTACAAACGTTTTGTGCCAAAGAATTTTGACCAGATTCGCCATAAATTAACATGTCATGCAGCTGGTCATGGTTACTATAAAATATTCCATTTTTGTTATGTACACTCGAAAATCTCAAGCAAGCACAGAAACGCACTAGTCACAATACTACGATTTCAACGTTGTCGTATCAGATATTTGTTTTTATATAAGAGTTTTTTTTTTGTTACCATTGGTCAGATGTACCAGCCCCTTTAGTATCGAGTCTTAAATTCCGGACACCCTATATTGTTTTAGTTCTGTATTTTATGGTAATATAAGCCAAGTGAAAGTTCTATTCTACCTAACTATGGAAGACTTTTTTTAAATAATTACAAGTGATTATTGTGACACTTATTTTGTTTACGTTAAATATTATTTTCTAAAATTAAATAATTTTTTTTTTCATGTATGGAGATTGAAATATTGAACATACAAAATGATGGCTTTAGTTAAAATAACAAAATACAGATATTTGGCAATTATTCTTAATTTATCTTTGTTATTCTTAAAATTAATTATTATCCACACTATATTTGTAAATAAAGAAATGTGTACATATTTCAGTATCAGATTAAGCGGAATGAGGAAAAATTGAATGAGGTCAATATTTTATATCTATCCTTATCTCAAATGTGTTTTTCCTATGATTCTTTGCAAAATGATAAGCAATCCGATATTTCCAATAGAAATTATCACATAAAATGTAAATTACCGTCTTGTTACAAAACATAGTTTATATGAGGCTCAGAGCAGTGGAGGTAAACCATTTAAGCTTGACAATATAAGGTGCAGTAGACCTCAGCACGCCTTTAGGTAGGAGCATATCGTTGTCACACTTTGTCTAACATTTGTGTATCTCAGAGGTAAAGATTTAATATTCGGTCTGTTTATAATAGATCCGGAAAATGTCATATTTTCTTCTTTTTTCTATTTTCTTTTTAAACTTACAATCTAAATAGGTCAATATGGCATACCCGCTATAAGAATAGTGTAATCTCCGCTTGGCTGGTAAAGTGAGATTACCATTACCATGATTAGCTTAATAATTATTATTGAGCTAATGCTAATTAAACTTAGATCTAGCAATCGATCTTTATACACTTCAGGCAACAATAGCAAATTAAAAAATGTATTGAAATTATGAATAATATTTATTCATGATTCTTATAATCACTTTACCTAATCATGCATAATTTTCATTTACTTAAATATTCTGTTGCTCTTATCATTCATTAATTAAGAATATTTTCTATTAGAATCATCGCAATTCCCTTTTAAATGTTTACACATTTTTATTAGGCATTAATAATATTGTGTGAAACTAACTACTACCACGTCTCCACAATATGTAGTCATATACTATATGACAAAAAAGGTAAACAGTTAAACACCAATTAATATTTTAATTTGATGATTTCTTGCATGTTTACTTTTCTCGGTGAAAGTAAAAGATAATTATATTTTCAGGTTTATCTATTAAGTATTTTTAAGCTGAAGTGCTTTGATAATGTAGTTTCCTAATTTAAAAACTTCTGCTAACGTTTATACTACAAATGTTATGAAACTGGCTCAAAACGATATTTTTTTACAGCTGATTGTGCCTAGAGCACGTAGATTTAAACAGATTTTCCAGCCTTGGACACAGAGCGAAAGCCATCGGCCATCGTAGAGGAACCACAGAGCGTGAAATTGAACACCACCTAAGTTCATGCCCCAAAAAAACAAAATTGATCTGTCCAAACAGTTTTTTCAAAAATTGCCAGTTTCCGAAATGAACATGACGACTTTTGGGACACACTGGTTTTTCCGATTTTCTCCAAAATTTTTCGCAACCCAAATTAATCAGAAAGATCTAAGCTTTTATACAGTCCAATAAAAAAAATTGTTGCCATTAAAAAAAACGTTATCCCGCCGCCACTACTTAAATTTTTGAGAATTGAACCTCACCTAAGTTTATGCTCCATTAAAATAAAATTGACCTATTACAGCGATTTTTCCAAGTGCCCAACAGCGAAAACCAATTACAGGGAAGACTGGTTACATAATGTTAAAAAAACAAATATTTATATATGTAAATACAATAAAAGGAGCATATACATAATATAAACATAAAAAAGATTGAAAAGCAACTAATTATTTACAATTTTATTTAATAAAGTCAAAAAGATACATAGTTTACGAATGTCTAGACTGTCGACTATGTACTATGCTAACAATAGGTCATCTGGACGCGTTTTAAAAATTTGAATATGATGATTAAAATGTTAGTCCAGAATAAAAAGTAACTCTAAACTCTAACTATATTGGGACAAAATATTGCACTTTTTAATATTTTATTTAAGATGATTCGAGTTGCACTAGTAATTCGATTTAGGTTATCCTGTAATAATTCACCATGTGCAATAGAAAACAAGTAGATATATCATTAATATAAATGCTAACTAACAAAGGACCAAAATTTGAACCTTGAGGAACCCCAGATGATGCACTAAACCGTGTCGACTTAAATTCGTGGCATTGGAAAAATTATAGTCTGTCATGAAGATAACACATCACATAATTTATCAGCACCTATGTGATCAAGTGTTTCAAGAAGAATTTCAAAGTGAATTGATCAAATGCTTTCGTCATGTCAGTATAAATTGCATCCACCAGACCTTGATTATCAAGGATTTCCGATATACAGTGTGTCCACGGATGGAGTTGACAAGAGGAGAAAGTCTTTTGTTTTTGACTTTATCAAAAAATATCACTATAAAAAGTTCTCCTCCGGCGTCAACACATTTTTCCGCTAACTTGATAAATTTTCCGTACACCGTATGCGTTCTTTTAATACTTCTCTATCGTGTGGCAGATCATTTGAATAAACCTCTTTTTTTAGGGCACCCCAAAGAAAAATGTCTAAAGGTGTAAGGTCAGGTGATCTAATAGAATAATGAATTAGGCCAAATCTTCCTATCCATCTTTCACCAAAATGATCTGCTAACCATTGCCTGAGCAAGGCTGTTCGCAATAAGCTGTTTTGGCAATAGGATGGCTGCCCTGCTCATTATACTGATAATGGTTAGCAGATCATTTTGGTGAAAGGTGGAAAGGAAGATTTGGCCTAATCCGGATCTTACACCCATTGACTTTTTCCTTTGATGTGTCATAAAACAGAAGATTTATTAAAATGATGTGCCACATAGAGATATATTAAAAGAGCACATATGCGAAGGAAAATATAAATTGAATGAGACGCAAACGCAAAAAATGTATTATGTTAGTGGAAAAATGTGTTGAGGTGGGAAGTAGCTAGATGTAGAGTAAAAGTTAAAATTGAAATTTTGATTTTAAAATTTGTATTACGATTCTATTTGAACTTATAAACAGTCAAAAACAAAAAACTTTCTCCTCTTGTCAACTCCATACGTGGACACACTATATATTTAGTAATAGAAAGCAAATTAGTATTAGTGCATCCACCTTTCATAAAACCGTGTTGACAAGGATTAAAAATATTACTGGCATGATTATAGAGAAAGATAGATTAACACACACAATAGATAAGATCTGAACTATTACAGCATTTCAAGTATTAGTTCTTCAAGTGGCCACCTTAATACGCAATCCTTGCTAATTTTGAACGTGTTTCTTTGTTTTGTATCTTTGAACCTATATAAATTATATGTTGGTTTAATTTGACAGCTTAAACTAAAAACATCTTATAATATATATTTATTCTATTATTAAATACCACAGACCGAATAAGTACTTACTTTTCCTTCAATATTGATATTATTTCCCTATTTTAGAATGTTGGTCAACCTTCACTGATGTACTCGTATATGAATTCTGTTTATTTAAGTGGGCTATTTTTTGGTTAAGCAAACAATTTTTAATAAAACTATCTCTCATTTACTATTTTGTCGTAGAAGTTTATTTAATTTATTTTTTTATGCAAAAAACAAACTTTATTGAACTATATTTAGTGGAAAAAGTGGTACTTTATTGCACTAGTGCAATCAAATGTTTATTGCATTCATCTGTCATTCTACTACAGCGTTTTGTCATCTTGACAAACATAAACGTTATATTTTCGACGTCATATTTTCCTAGACTTAGTGTCATCTAAATAAAACATTTTTTGGTTTTTGCATGAACGTAGAAAAATATTGTATACAACTCGTACAAAAAAGGTGCAATAAGCACGTGAAATTGTCCAACGAGGCCGTTAGGCCGAATAGAACAACACTTACTTTTTCACTTTTTGTACTTGTTGCATAAGTAACTATTTCATTTTATTCACAGAAAGAAAAATACATAAATAAATAAAGAAAAGAAAAAAATACAATATTTTTTTAACAAAAAAATATTCACTTACCAGCGCTCCCAAAATCGCAATACAAAGAAATACTAATAAGGTCTTCATTGTCAACTGGAGACAGAAAAACTACATGCATTCATCCGGCTGTTGCTTTTTATTGCATCCTTATCGTTGAAAGTGCCATAATAGGTGCATTAGCCGAGACACGGCGAAGTTTTTTTATTTTTTCCCTTGTTTTTCATATTTACAAGACAACAGATAAACTTCAATTATTGTTATCCATTCTATTTGTAGTTTTAGTATCAATGTGGATATTTCCGTTCGAATTTCTTATTCCAAAGATGTAAAATATGTAAAATAAGTAAATGTTACAAATAAAATCTATTCAAAAAATTAATCAGCTAGTATACAGGGTGTCCTGTATACTAGCTGATTAATTTATAATATCATTAGAGCTTAAATTATTTCAGGAACTGTTTTCGAGATCATGAATATTTTGAAAATTATAATTTTATAAGAATATTCGTAAGTGATTAAGCTCGTGGGATATTCGGTAAGAAAATTTCACACCACACTAATTTGAAGGTTCTAATAGAATAAGTATCATGTTATTTAGGTTTTGTAATTGAAGATAATTAAACGTGGAATATAATAAACAATAAAAACTTTTTGTTTGTTTTAATTTGTGTATACACCATTAAAACTCAAGAATAAAAAATAATTAAAATATCGATAGGTTCTGTCAAACAAAATGTCAATCTCTTTATAAAAATTTCCAGTGCAATCACATGCAGCTTAACCCAAGGAAGATGAAAAATTTGCGGAAACTTTTTGAATTAACATGGTAACGCAACAAAATACAAGTCTGTAATTGGTTACAAAATGTTAGTGGGAAATTTTCTAGTAACTTTTCAAAATACAGAGGGATTAGTGCTCCAGTATTGTTTATACCCGAATTTCAAAATAATAGATAATGACTAATTTACAGCAGTTAGATGAGTAAGGGTGATGAGGGTTGCAGGGAATTACATTTCATAGGCGTACTACTTGAAAAGGGTTAAAAAAAATACAAAACTAAGTGCTAAGATCACTCAGCGTCAACTTACTATTGGTAATTTTACATACATGGAAAAACAATTTTAAATTCAATAGCATTTGTGAAATTTGCTATACCTCTGTAGACATTTTTTTAGCAGTAAATAGTATACAGGGTAAGCACACTCTTCCGGTTTCTCAATTTAATTTATATCCACATTATTTATTGGCTTCCTAAAGATGACTATGACCCTGAAAATTTCATTATGTTTCTATTTTCCAAAAACCTGCACCTTTTAAAGTTTATAACTGGAAAACGGTGCGTTTAAGATATTGTATTTATTAATCATAATTTTGATGTACTTACTATCACCACTCAAAGTTTGCAACACATTTCACGAGGCGTCCTGTAAATTCAATTCAATTTAATGACTACGTTATCATGAATAACTTGTATACGAAGTAAGTAATAGAGATGTAGTAAAATTATTATCAAATTTTAAGGGTTAGTAATTTTTGTGCAGTAACTAGTAACCTTACGTTTTCTTATAACTGAACTATCCTAAAGTGGCTCATTTTCTTTCAAATAAATAAATATACGAAACCTACTTAATTTATATTAGATCATATTATAGTTTTTATAGGTTATTATTGAACTTTTGTTCAATATTCTAATCAATAAGTTAAAAAAATAATTATTATTATATTCTAATAATGGATTTGTAAATTCATTAATGATATTAAAGCAAAATCAGTTTATCAGAAATCATAGCTATATTTTACTGAATAATAAAAGCACCAAGTGATGGAAAATATGTGGAAGGAAAGAAGGTACGAAATATAGGGTGATAAAAAAAGAATGTAAAATATTTAAGGAGGTAATAGTATGAATTAAAATAAGCATAAAGGTCTCAATAAACATGGGTCCGCACAGTAACGATTGCGGAGATATTGAATGTTTTATGTTTTTTAGCCCCTTTTTTATTTAGCAAAAACGTTGTGTATTTTCTTATAATAGTTGGTTGATGTTTATTGAAATAAACAGTACGTATTTGGCAGTTGTTCTCAGTGCACAAGTTTTCTTTCGTTATGGCTGGTTACTCTAATGCAGAATTAACAGACATGCATTTCATGTATTGTCGTGCTAATGGGAACGCCACCAAAGCGCGACGTTTTTATGTTGACGCTTATCCAAATCGTCAAATTCCTTGACAACGCATGTTTGGAAGAATTCACCAAAGATTGCGTGATACCGGTTCCTTGAGCAAACAGTGCCATTTATCCGGAAGACCAAGGTCGGTATCCACTCCTAGAGCAGAAGAAGAAATTCTAGCACTGGTAGAGCAGAATCCAGGTACGAGTGTGCGGAGAATATCAGCCGAGGTAGGAATTAGGGGGCCTCTTGTTTGGAGAATCCTTCAGGAGCAACTGCTTTATCCACACCATGTACAACGAGTACAGGCCTTAAATCCAATAAATGATCATCAAGCACGTTTGGTTTTTTGTCGCTGGTTTCTACGTCATCATACTGAAGACCCTAGTTTTCTTGCAAACATTCTTTTTACTGATGAGCCGGGTTCACGAGAAATTGAGTGTTTAATTTTCACAATACGCATATTTGGGCCGACGAAAATCCTTATGCTCTAATAGAATCTGGACATCAGGCACGTTTTTCATTAAATATTTGAATGGGTATTGTAGGTGACAGATTTCTAGGTCCTGATCTGAATCCTCTAGATTTCTTTATTTGGGGATATTTGAAGATATTAGTGTATGGTACTCCTGTAAATAGCTTGGAAGAGCTGCAGCTACGGATTAATCAAAAGTGTCAAGAAATCCAAACCAAGGAGAGTGTTTTCGAAAGAGTTCGAATATCGTTGAGACGAAGATGTCGTGCCTGCTTGGAAATGGACGGAGGGCATTTTGAACATCTTCTGTAACTTTGTTTTTGTTTGTTAAAAGCTTCCTTTGTCGATTTATTCCCAATAAAATGTTTGAAGAAGGAATAGTGGTCCGTATCTCCGCAATCGTTATTTTGCGGACCCATGCTTATTAAGATTTTCTGCTTATTATGGTTCATACTATTACCTCCTGAAATATTTTACACTCTTTTTTTAATACCCTGTATATACATTTACACTATTTTATAGTATACTTCCTGAACTACTCGTATTTACGCCAGTGCTATTTAAAATAGAATAGTTTTCACATTTTTCTTAAGGCACAGTTAATACTTGGTCGTGTACAAATTTTGACATCATCTTGTGTGGATTTAAAAGAAGACATTTTAGAGAACACTCTGTCTAACTAATGATACTAACATCTTCAAAACCCTATAAGATCATATTTTATTTACATTGACTAACAGCTCAATAGAAGTTATATAATTTAACTAGATTTTTAAAACAATTGCACATATATTATTAAAACTGGATAACTCTATCAACTGTCAATATGATTGATTTCTAGCATCTCTTATATCAAATTCGTAACAAAAGATATTTATTATCGGAAAGTGGCATACTCAACCAACAATAACTGATGCTTGCCCACATACTAGGTACAATGTCCTTAATTTATTTATCCACGACCACAAGGTTTAATACATCTGTTTTCCATGGATTAAAGGCCTATTAACACACTAGTGGATTAGAATTCATAATATCACGCTTCGATTTTATAGCATTTTATTTAGAATTAATATTATTAACACTAACATTTATCTCAAGAAAGATCTTGTCATTTTGACCAGGATTATTTAAATTAAGTCGATAAGGAATTTCTCAAGGACTGGAGGGGCCCACAACTTTGCTAGGGGGGCCTGGATTTTCAGCAATTGCCATCTTGCTGGACAGTGAATCCTCAATATAACTTTCCGCTACCGTAATCGATTTCCAACCACCATGACGCTTCACAGTGGTAATATCACCCACAACTTTCTGGATCAGGGAGCCCAAGAAATGCAGCCACTTTTGAAAACGTGTACGAAATTGTGTTTCATAGTAAATTTTCCAGCCACATATCGCAAGAAAAATCTCCCACCTGCATTTGTAGATTGCAGATTGATGTATCTTGAAACTTCTTGCAATATTTGTTTTCACATCCGGAATGAGTACGTATAGGCAACTGCCTTTCTCTTGGACATGAGTGATATCCAAAAAGGTTAATTCATGGCATCGAAAAGCACCTGCTACTCCCATAATCTTTGCGACTTGTAAAGAGTTCAAAATAAAACGCTCAACGTATAACTTGAAATATTAAAATCGTGTATATTCAAAAATTCTTCGATTTGGTTTCTGTTCAGTATCTTTTCCTTCTTTGGTTTATAATTTATTGATTCTACTTTTAAATATGAAGTAAGTTTACCATACTTCAAAATATCAATACCTTTGTGCATTTTCAGCATTGATTTTAGCATGGGATATTTTGTCCACATCGAAAAGGCAGCAAACTGTTTCTCCACATTGAAAAAGTAGAATAGTAGCACCTCTTCTGTAATTGCTCGTTCTCATATGCCCCTTTTTTGCCAGTAATCGAATTCCATCAATTCCTTCTTGTACACACTTTTGCTTTTCGCTGGTAACAGGCGTTCTTGCTGAATTTTAGCTAGAATGAAGACATTTTCAGCATGCTCACTCATTTTTTGTGTCAATTTGGCAAATTTTTTCACTCTTGTTGATAAATAAACAAACGCATATTATCATAGACACGATTTCAAAATTTTCTAGTAGTTAGTTAACAATCAATATTCTTGATTAAAATAAATTTATTGAATATGACGTTTTTCAAAACTATAATTTTTCACATGCTTTCATTCGCCTAATTGACTGATTTTGGTCGTGGTCATGAATAAAACGTTGAATTACATTAGGGAAATCTAGCCTTTAATCTTCTCGAAAAAATGTAACTTTCTGCTATGCCTCGAGTGCACATTTTTTTCTCGTAGATTAAAGGCTTCTTTCCTTTATATAATTAACAACTAACATGTTGGATCGTTTACAATATTTAACGTAAAACCAGTTTAAGGTGTATGTCATGGCAGTTTCATCATAATTGACGTTGATTTTATTTTGTTTTTAAGAAGTACGTGATTTAAGTAAATTGGCATATTCTTGTTAGGTGCATTTTTTCTGTTAATTATATGCAACCAGTTATACTTTTAATTGTAATTGTTACCAACTCAGTTTTATCTCTAATATGATGATTAAAATAAATCCTTCGTTTGAGCCACAATAGTTCAAGTTTTTCATGTTAAATAGTATTCATTTAGGTAGAGATAGGCAGTGATGTATTTTGTAGACATAATAAATAAATAAATTTAACAAAAATGCATGGCGTATTTATGGAACGAAAAATAAAATATTCGTAGATAATTAATGTTACAGTAAAAAGAAACATAACTGGATTGTGTCTGTCTGGGTAGTTATATTCCAAAATAAATAAATAAATAAACTAATGAACTGGTTCTACAGGAAGGTACTTTACGGATGTTTCTCATATGCAAGTATATATGATATACAGGTTTGAAAAGTTCATACGTTAACTGAATAACTATTTTAAGTAACATTTTGTTGTATTCCACGGAAAAGGATCTATATCTGAAACCAAAACAGTTTCTACTCGGTGCACTGAATATTTCTAATAGGACTATTTCAAAAACGGTTATCCCAAATGGCTTCAAAGAGGTATATCTGTTTCATATAAAAAAAGGTAGGAGAATCGACTGTTTCAAAAGTATATTTTGCAAAATATGTTATGCAAAATTGATTGATCTTACATATAAAATAAATATATGGGAACTTAACAAAAAGACAAAAATCCACTTATGTGCGTTGATGAAATATTAGTAGTGCATATAACGATTTCATTTAAATAATTAAAATTAAAGCATGTAGTTAGTAGAATATTTATTAAAGAAGATAAAGTAACGTCAGAAACATTAACAAAAAGATGACTGATAGCAGTGAAGATTATTGTAGAAAATCAACATCAATATTAGGTCTGTTCAAGCAAAGAATCCGGAATGATTTCAAACTGTCAGAAATATTCGACCAGTAAAGTTATAAATTTGTTCTCAGTAAAAATCATGCTTGAAGTAGTTGGTCCGGTCTGGATTCCTGACAACTATATGCAATACACTTTGTCCGTCATTAAAGCTACCATCATTTATTTGTATTGTGTTATGACAAAAATATTAAACAATGTGTCAAAGAAAGCAACACACCAACAACTTTACTAACAGTATGGAACATTTTCGAAAATTTCATTTACAAATTATTAATTTATTTATCAAAGTAATTTTTATGGCATCCATTTAATATGTATTGGTAACACATTAGTATACAGGGTGAGTCAGTCATAATGTCATTAATTTTAACTACGTATTCGGGAGGCCTAATAAAGGCAAAAAATCAAAAAAAAAATTTTTTACTCGACCTTTAAAAAAATAAAAAAATCAGTAACACGACGCTCCTGGTGCGCTACGAACTTTCTGATGACGCACCCGACGACAATCTAATGCCGTATCAAACCATCGATGCCACATCATGTTTACATACATAATATCGTCTAACACATCAGCGTGTTATTCAAATTTACCTCCATTTAGCACTCTGCATTTCCTGCATTTCTTTCCCCCCAAATTTGTAGGTCATGCCATTCATTTGGAGGGGGGATGGAGAGAATACAAGCAGTAAGCAGTAGTTTGTTTATTTCGGTCTCAGCTCACGTATTTGGCATCACAACGCATAATTTTACAAATTTTCAATCTCTCGCCCCAGAAAACCCCTAACACCAAAATTTCATCTCGATATGAGCATTTATTATGAAATAAATAAGAAAAAACTAAAATAATATTTTGCATTAAACACCCTGTATCTCTGTAAGTATCAACTTTTGTACTAAGGTGAGTTTGTCTAAATCGCAATATTTTCACGTCACGAATCTAGTCATGAATTTTGGCCCATTACGTCGCGACCACCCTGTATATATTAAAAACTCTATTAACATGAAACTATGAGAGGTAAACGATTCCATTTGCATACAATTTTACAAATTGAAGGGGAACTACATAATAGGTAAACTACTACTTTATTCATCACAAGATGAGTCTCTGCATTCTATATTACTCGCTCATGAACATCGAACTTATGTTTCACGGAATTTCTTTGGCGCATTGTCATTCTAGGAGAAATATTAATATGCTTCAACAATTCCAGGGAAATCCAAAATTCCAGCAAATATTTAAATTTCAAATCTGTGGTAGCATGTTACCATAAAGTTTAATATTTCATGCATATTTATAATTTTAATGCATTATGGATCCAGAATATTGGATAACATATTCCACTGTAACCACTAAATAATAATACTTAATAAGAAGCTATTTTAAATTGTTTTCAGGTATCTCGAGATCAACATGAACAAAAGAAATGTAGGTATAATAATTATCAATAATGCATCTACGATTATTTGATTAGTAAAATCGGTTTATTATCAACTCGTATGATGTTTAAGAGTTTAGTTATGAAGTAGCCATGCTGATAATAGTTAGAATCTGTTTGAAGTGTCAAATTACAGCTATTTATTTTCAAATGAATCACACAGTTCATCTGTAGTATGCGCAACTTCCAAATATGAAAATGTAAATTTAGCACTAATTGTAAAATTTCCTGATTCAAAAACATATGTTGAAAGTCATTTCACACTTGTGAACCATGATTATATCTCTTTGTTTAGGAAGAAGTGTTTCGGCTGACCAACATGGCAAGCCGCAAGCTTAATAAATTATTAAAAGTGCAATTGTACTTGCCAAGTTGTTGGAAATCACAAAATTTGGTAAAACTCCAAAGCCGACCGTCAAATACCTTGAACTGAAGAACTCTAAAGAGTTTACGGACCACTGCTTTAGGCGAACTTCTGCCAGTTTACTCGACTATAGTGGAGCTGATATAAATGTGTTCAGGAGGCACTGTGGCTGGAGATCTTCAACAGTGGCCGATGAATATGTAGAGAACTCCATAGAATAAAAAATTAATATGTCCTAACTGTAGATAGAAATAATGTTATAACTTAAACTTACATAGTTTTGCATATAATATTGTTTACTTTTGTGTATAAGTATGCGAAAATAATTGTAGAAATGTGGAGTTAGAACAGCAAAATAAAGTGTGTCTTACAAACGCTTTTTAAAAGTTATTATTTTATTTGAGGCGAATTTAATTAGTAAAAATAGATAAACGGAGCATCTAGAATTTTTTTTATATTTTATTTTTGTTCTACATGTTTTATTTTTCGGAATTTCTGTACCTAATAAATACCACAAATTTTAGGTAGCTATTTTAGGGCGAGAAATACGGAACCTTAAGAAATATTTTGATCTGGTAATCTCAAAAATTGCCTTGCATCGAGATGCACACAAATGATACATTTGATACACCTGAATCTACAGTGGCTTTTGAAAGGTTGATGAGTTGCTGGAAATGAGAGATGTTCTTCATTTTTATGAAAAACTTGAGGCGTTGGTCCTGAATCGAGGTGTTAATATAAAAGCAAACTTTTACCAATGTCAGTAGATTTGTTTATAACCAAATCTTCATTATGCCTTTATCCCTACGTTTTTAAGTTCGTCATTTGCTTCATAAATATTATTAGTAGTAACATACAGTCCCTTTCTAAAGCTGTCTTGTACAGAACAATGTAAAGTTGTATTCCATTTTTTTTTAGCCTTTCTTGGTTTGAAGTTCATTTTTATTGAAAGTTTTTGACCAATATTTAGGGTTTATTAACTTTTACGTTATTAATTAGTTTTTTGTTCAAAAAATATTACATGTATGTACCTGCTATATGGGAATTACACACAGTAAACTAATTATAGACGGTGAGCGATAATATAACATATGTATATATTTATTTCTTTGTAATGAAATATATTCCTACAGACAAGTAAACCGTATACAGGGTTAACTATGACTTAGTACAAATATTTTAGGAGGGGATAGAGAAAAATAAGAATTAACGGAATAACCCTTCAAAAAAATTCCAAACTTATTTATAAAGCCAAAAAAATTTTTTTTCGATATTATTTTAAATCCTTATTTAACGCCGCCAATGTTAACTTGCTTGTTGGTTGCATACTCTGCAAGCATGCAACAGTCGCTCATCAGTCAGTATCGCTGTCATGTCATAATTGAATTTCTGTGTTTACGTTGTAATTTTGTGTTCTTCTTCAGTTTTTAGTGCCTTATTTTAATTTTTAAACGTTTTATAGTTATTAAATAAAGACATTTGTGTTAGGTGCAGATACTTTCCCACAATATAGTTGGCCGGTTTGGTTTTCTAGGTTATGGGACAAGACTGCCGTGTGCCGCGGTTACGATAAAATCTCTATTATCTATTCCTCTCATTCGATTTTGTTATAATAAATAGGCATTTTATCAAATTGTACCTACGGCAAGTATCTTTTATTGGTAGTGAGTGGCTGTAATGAGCGAATATGTAGTTCTACCAGTTTGTAACGAAATAATGGAAAACGAATGCAAAATACTGGAGCTAAGTGGATTAACTGTTATCTATCTATCAGGTATTATTACTAATAAGAATGTTAATTTTTGTCGTTTCTACATTTAGAAACGCAACAAAAAGACGACGATGGTAGTAGATATTCTTGACAGATGTAAGTTTTATCTATGGATCTAAGCCATCTCAGTCGGTTCTTATCATAGGCGCCGACTTTCCGTAGAAAAAAAGGGTTTTGCCCCATTTTTTAAATATCGAGCTAAAATTCTGGAATCATTTTTTTATTGTCTTTTAGGCTTCCCTGAGCACGTGGTTAAATTTTTTGTACTTAGTCATAGTTAACCCTATATATATATATAGCGGAAGAGGTTCACCTGACTGGTGCGTTAAGGAATAGACTTGTAAAATTAATTAACCAGGTATAGCAGTCACTAGGCAAGAAAAAAGAATACTTCTTATTTTTATTCAAACTTTCGAAGCCTTTATTGCTTCTTCATCAGGAAACTACAAAAACGTATAATAATTGTCAATGTAAAAGGATAAGTTAAAGGGACTTTCGAAAAAGGTTGAGATTAATAAAAGTGTAACGGAACCATCCATCAAAAAAAAAACATCATCACAATGTCACAACTTCTTACATCATGTGCGATATTAAAAGAAACCATTAGAACACTGGTACAAAACCAGGATGAACATACAAAAAATTTGTGAGAAAAAACTCCTTAAAGCCACAACAGGTGGTCAAGGAAGTAAAAATAAGTTAGAATAAACAAAAAATTCTTAAGCCAATGAAGAGAGTCAGATCTGCTGAAGGTTGACCAACCCCAACATAGAACAATAATTGAAAAATATACTATTGCCAACCTAACAAATTTGTTAGCAAAACTGGCAACCTTGAATAAGAAAAGAACAGAATTAAGGACACCGTCCAAAACTCAATATCATAAAGAAAGTCCACAAAAAAAGAGGGGTACTGAAAAGAATTTTTAATAAGAAATCCTACTGGGTGTCGGGTGTTGATAATTATTATACGTCTTTGTAGTTTCCTGATGAAGAAGCAATAAAGGCTTCGAAAGCTTTAATAGAAATAAGAAGTTTTCTTTTTTCTTGCCTAGTGACTGCTATACCTGGTTAATTAATTTTACAAGTCTATATAATATATATTATAGCGTCAGTGCGTAACGTTCTATGCATTTTAATCACAAGCGATATTTTTGTAATATATCAAATATATATTATAGCCCATAATCCGTAACTAACTTTAAGTTTGAATAATCAGAAGATATAAATCTTCAACGGTTTTTGTCTACAATTCTTAGGTAATCACAATTTTTGCTAGATTCATTATAAAACATATCGGAATTCTAATGATTAGAATGATACGAGTTGGTACCATAATTTCAGCTTGGTATTACTATTTATATAAATACGTAAACAGATAAATGTGGACACAGTAAAAGCAAACACATTAAGGCCAACTGCTTTTTGGTATATAACTTATTTATTTTCATGGACTAATATAACTTTGTTTCTTCCAATCAAATAAATAGGCACTGAACAAATATTTCATTAATTGATTTAGTATAGGACCACGTGTCACCGTAAATAAAAGCCTAAAGAAAGAAAATATACGATAAGCAAATATGAAACATTATTTGGATCAGAAGGTTAAATATGAATTAAATGAGTAAAAATTCATATTAATTTACACAGATTGTTAGCACTTATGCCATTGCTATTTAAAAATTTCATATTCTATAAAAAAATATATTTTATACAAGGCAAAATACATGCAGAGATGCTTTATATACAGTGTTTCTTAAGTAGAGATAAAAAATTCCAGAAGCGTATCTGTGGCCAAAAATAAGGGTTTTTCTTGTTATTTAATAAATCTTCTTAGTCTTAGGACATCCATTGTCCAGCTGCAGCGTGTACAATATTAAAAAAATAAAATAGGTCAGCATATGCGCCATCATATTAATTTTTGTTTCTTTAAACTTCTTTGTATTTCAAACAAATTAACAACAAAATTGATGTGTTTGATCAAGCGCATTTTTACGATACTCATTACATTACTTAAAATAGTAACAAAAAAATTAATTAACAATGGACTTTACTATGATTTATTATAACAAATGTTGGAAATGACCACTTTCAGCCAAAATACGTGCTTCAGATCTTCTTAAAATTGTAGCTAGAACACGTGTGAAAATTCCAAAAGTAGCTCACAACCAGTTATAATTTGTTGACGATGCAATGTGAATCTTGTAAACTAATGTCCTGAGATGTCCCCAAAAAAAAATTAATAGAGTTCATATCGGGTATTTGGATGACCAAGGTAGTTCTTGAGTATCTCATCCAGTCACGTTATTACCGAATCTTTCATTTAAATATTCACAAGAGGTCAAGCCCCGTCGTACTTGAACCACATTCTTTGTCTTCGCCACTGGTATGTTTCTAAAGCTGGTAATTTTTTGTCTCGTACCTACTGGCATACTAAATACGCACACTGAATTTGGTTAAATTATCTCAAGCGGTTTAGAAATTAAGAAATGATTCTTTTTTATTTTTGACACGCTGTAGTTGGACAATGGCTATCCTAAGATCCCACATTTATATAATAAAAAACCCTTATTTTTGGCCACAGAATACGCTCCTGCATTTTTAACCTCTACTTAAGGACTTGTATAGTACCTACTTTAACTAGACTTACCTTTATACAAACTTTTATCCAGTCAGAGTTCTAACCCTTCAAAGTAAAAAAACAAATTTCGCATAAAAGTTATACTTAACAAAGTCCCGAATTTACTATGAGTTCAAGGTCTCTAAAGTATCTACGAGAATAGTTAGTAGGAAGATATAGAGTTCATACGATTTTATTTGCCTTGCCGGTTTCAAGAAAAACAGGCTTATTTGAAGTTGTGCTGTGAATTAGAATCACCAGTTACTCAATATCTGTGTAATTTTATCGTTGAACTTTTACGACCATTAATTACATTATATTTTAATAATAAAATAATTCTGTTATTTTAAAATAGAGAAATAGTTTCTACTGTTGAATAGACAGGACAGAAGGGAACATAAACACTAATTTTACTAGGCTATAACTGATATGCACGATATTTAATATAACAGTTTCAATTTTAACTTTTACATAATATATGTATATGTACTTGATTAGAGAGCAATCCCAATAAATTTTGGACATTTGTTAATTCTAAGAAGGGCACCACAAATATATCACAATATATGCATTAATGCTTTTGCTGATTTTTTCTCCAACTTTTACCTACCTACGTCTTCTAGTAACAATGATTTATTGTATAATACAAACAGCTGCACTAATAATTTTTTATATATTCGTAATTTCACGGAATCTGAAATTATTTCTGCCATAAAAAGAATTAAGCCAAATATGACTACCGGTCCAGATGGTATACCTGCATTTCTTATTAGGGACTGTCCCTATGTTTTTTCTCGTCCCTTATTAAAGTTATTTACTTTATGTATTACTGAGTGTCGATTACCTGATCTCTGGAAGCGTTCAAAAGTATGTCCAATTTTTAAAAAAGGCGATAAGTTTAATATCTCCAATTTTCGCCCCATTTCTGTTATATGCAATTTCTGTAAGGTGCTGGAGATTTTACTTCATGACTCCATTTACTGCAGCGTTTCTAATTTAATTACACCTTATCAGCATGGTTTTATGAAAGGTCGTTCTACAGTCACCAATTTGATCAGTATCACACAATTTATAGCCGAAACTATGGATAGTGGCTTGCAAACTGATGTCATATATACTGATTTCAGCAAAACGTTCGATCGGCTAGACCACTCGATTTTACCTCAAAAGCTTGGCACGTTTGGTTTATCTGATTCATTATTAAGTTTCTTTAAGTCATATTTCCACAATAGAAAACAACACGTAGTCTATAATGGTATTGAGTCAGTGGAATATGTAGCTACATCTAGAGTTCCCCAAGGTTCCATCCTTGGGTCCCTTTTGTTTAATATATTCATTAACGATCTGGTTGGTGATCTGAATGTAAACTATCTTCTTTACGTCGATGACTTAAAGATATATAGTTCCATACGCGACATTTCCGACTGCATTAATCTTCAAAAAAATCTCGATGAGGTCAAATCGTGGTGCATGAATAATGGATTAATGTTGAACATCGGTAAATGTAATGTCATGTCTTTTTCTAATAGATTATCTCGCGTTGTATTTGATTACAGTATCGATGGTAATATTCTGTCAAAATCAAAAACGTTTTGTGATCTTGGTGCTGTGTTTGATGATAAGCTATCGTTCAATGACCACGTAGATGCCGTTGTTTCCGAGGCAAATAGAGCATACAGTTTTATAGTTCGTAATTGTCGCGATTTTACAAATTTAATGAGGTTACTTTATTTCAGTTTTGTTAGGTCAAAACTGGAATATGCGTCACCTGTATGGTTCCCGCACAGCTTGGCTCAAATTAATACGTTAGAATCGATTCAGCGTCGATTCCTAAAATTTTTAAGTTTCAAATCAGACGGTTACTATCCACACATTGGTTATCCACATGAGAACCTCCTCAGTAGATATTCACTCGCTAGTCTTGAAACCAGACGAAAATATTTTTCCCAAATATTCCTTTTCAATATTTTACATAATAAGACCGACTGTCAGCAAATATTGACAAACTTACATTTTTCTGTCCCTAGATTTAACTCGAGAGCAAATTCAATTTTTTATTTGCAGACGCCTCGAACGAATATACTGAAGTATTCTCCACTACACATAATTTGTAACAGCTGTAATACTAGTTTTGTTGATATTTTTAATTGCAGCAAATGAGTTGAGAACGTTTTATTTTTCTTGATACACTTGTTGTAGACTGTATAATTGTTATTTTGTAGCAGTTTTGTTTTCTTGTTTTTTTTCTTCTATGTATTTCGATTATTGTATTTCTTTTAATACTTCTTTTTGTACCTGGTTTATAATTGGGTAAATTTGTACCTGTTGACCAGTGGATTTAAAATAAATAAATAAATAAACTAAAATAGAATCTTCCCTGAAAATGAGAAAAATAATTTCAAAGACGTCACAGCTCTTGGTCGTTACAATTACCAAGATAACATTTTCAATTTAATATTCGGAACATTCTACCATAAAGACTCGCTCGTTGCTCACGTTGCTCATTCTCATTCTCTATAATGGCCAACCTTCAGTTGTGGGTTACTTTGGACACATGAATGTAGATACTATGAGGAAACCGATTCTTGAATATTTGATGAAAAACTGCATTTCACGTCTAATCTTTTATGAACTGAAGAGGACTTAGCAATCTCAAGAAATAATATCAGTTTAATTTTTCAAGAGGAGTTAGTTTTGAAAAGTTGTTGCAACGCTGCTATTTCATCTATTAATGAATAATTAATTAATTAAACAGCAGTACATTTGAAGAAGCAATTATTAAAAGTTGACTGTTCTTTCAGGGTGTCTCTAAAAGGTTGGAAAAACCACATATTCCTTCGAAATATGATGGTCGAAATCCAGTTACCTTAATCTAAAATGTTATAATTTTTAAGATACAAAATTGAAGTTACAATTTTATTTTAATTTTTCTTCAATAACTTTATTACAAGAAATTGAAATGTGATCCCAAATATGCTGTCAATTGTAGAAGATGCCACATACAGTACTTCACATACATTTAAATAGTTATAACTTTTTTATGATTTGGTATATTGATTTTTTAATCAATAATTCTTGTTCATTGACGTTTTTTCGTTAAAAAATATATAGACTTGGTAAATGTTGTTGTTATTAGGCTCCCGGAATATGTGGTAGATTTTTTTCCTAAACTTTTATAGATGCTCTGAATTTTATATAGAAAAGTAGCATGCATGGGGATAGAGAGTAGCAACCTACGTTGGAAGACTATAGAAATAACATATACAATTGAAAATTTATTGTATTTTATTCTGTTTTCATCTTTAACGCCTACAGATTATACTACTTTCTTCATATCAACATCAATTTATACGCCATGATGATAGTGGACTCCGTTCTGGTAGAAACAGAGAACGAGCAAAACAGCAGTCTTCTCCGGAGAATCCCGCTGTATAGCACATTTTTCCAAAATAGCATCAACTTTCGTCTTGTCAGGAGTCACCAGGGCTATTTTGCTTCTCACTACTTTTCTATCCAGTAATCCTTGCTCATTTATACAACCTAATTTCATTCCCATGCAAAGCATATGGGCTCCAACTTGAGGATCGTCGACGTATTGTTCCATATTCTTCAGCTTTTCCTTCTCTACTCGGGTAGTAGGATCCGACTGGCAGGATACGTGAATCGTCTTTAGCTTTTGCCTTTCTTCTGCAGGCAGCTGAGCCTATTTCAACGTAAACAGTATTTAATTTATTGTACAACAAAAATTTAATCGTATTATTTTGTTAATAAATGAGTGCACTTATACATCTATTATTCATAATTAAGCCACAAGAATACATACGTCCTTTAGATGACCTTTAATGTTCTTTACTGATTGTTGATTTCGATAATACGTAATGTAAATAATAATTTTGTTATACAACTTTGTTTTTAAAAATAAAATCACACATAAATTTGCATTAATATGTTTATAGTTTATTAACAACCTCTTTCAAGAAGTGAACAATTGGACATGTTTAACATGTGAATTAGATTATTATTTTGTTTTGTACAATTTATCATCAACATCACCACAAAATATTTTAATTGCTCTAAATTAATGAAGATTTATTCATAAATATTTTTTATTATTTTCTGTTCTACTATTTTTATTTCTGTATTAATTTATATTATTTTAAACAAAAGTCAAGGAGACATATGTGTTTCTACTTAACAAATTTAATAAATTTCAGGAATAATGTAATAGTACAATGTACTACTTTGAACCTGTTTACTTTTACAGAATTTATATTGAAGTTTTATAGAATTTTCCATGTGGTTTATTTTACCCAAACTGTTGCACATGCCTAATGGGTTTGATAGACACACACATATATGGTTCATTAATAGGGATTTTTTGTGGAATATTCGGAAGAGTAAGTATGATTATATTTTGTAAATATAAAATTAGGAACTGAAATGGTGCGTTGTTTAGATTCTTGCATTAAAACTCATTAAAGTCATAAAAAAATCATTATGTCGGAAAACAAAAGAGAACAATGGTTTACATCTTATTTAGATACTGCGAAACCAACCTTAATTGATAATAATTATAAATATTATTAATTTTTCCAAATTAAATTAGTTTATGAAAAAATCCAAACAAAAATTTAGTGGTTTGTGACATAAAGAAGTAAAAAGAAGAGCGTCCACCATCAAACTCGTAGTTGTCAAAGAACAAAATCCCACCTTATGTGCCACCATAGATATATATTTTTCTTTAAATTTGCTTGAATATACCTTTGTTGCTTGTGAATAAATTATTGTTAATACCAACAAACTCCTTTTCTTTTCAAATATATGTCACAATATAATATTCTTAACATAGAAAGCTTTTAAACAAAATGCTACTTGGAAAAGGCAAAATAATAAAAATTAGGTAGAAATTAATAGTAGATTTATCGAAACATTATCAAAAACTAAATAGTATTTAAAGAGAAATTAAAGAAAGCAAGTATCATTCTCATTAATGAGATGAAGACTCTTGATAATAGATTTTGGAAATATTTTTTAAATAAAGCAAAATGTTTTTCTTTAGTTTTATTTGGGTTTTTGCCACACTTCTGAAAAAATAAAGATTAATTAAATAAGCCCTTGCGCCAAACGGATCAGTGTGGCAAAAACCCAATAAAACTAAAGAAAAACTATCATTATGTCACAAATAAATAGCTTAAGACAAAGCAAAATGTAACTTTAAAAAATCAGTATTATGGAAAAGAAGTAAATGGACTACAACTTTTTGTTCCTTCTTTTATAATGATTTATAATTTTCAAATAAATTAAACACCCACACTACTTTGCAAGGAACTACAATATTTTTATAAAATGATAAGCCTGGCAACTCTAACACATGGAACAGTTATTCTTTCTTGATTAAAACGTCTTCAATATGTTAAATCTTGCATTCTATGACTGTTTAACAGGCTTGGTTTCTAAAGCTGATGGTAAGATACTTATACAGATTGTAATGTTTGCAATTGATTGAGACACCAAAACTGAGTAGGACAACTAGGAACTTGCAGGACTAAAATTAACATAATTTTATTCAACAAACAAACAAACAGTATACTATTTATTAAATTATTCCATTACAAAAGCATGAAATTATACGTTACGTCTAAAATTCGTGGAAGTAAGTGACTCCATTGTTATCCAAGCACATGAACAGATGTATTGCTGTCTTCTCAGGACTCTTCTTCTTGATGGCGCATTCCCGTACCAAACGATCAACCTTGTCACTGTCGCTGACAGACAATGCAACCTTTTTTTTAATGGTTTCCAAATCTAGTTCTCCGTTTTCCTTTTGCAGTCCTACTTTGGTCGACTCGCACAACATATGAGCGCCTACTTGTGGATTGTCAATATTTTCTGCCAGATGATGGAGTAATTCATGGTCTGCGTAAGTGGCAGGATCTTCTTGACACGCGTCGTGAAGGTGGTGGAGTTTTTGCTCTTCGACAAGTACAATATTGGCAGCCTGGACATACTAAAAATAAGATTTTGTTGTATGGATCAGCATTGGAAACTTTTTTTCTGTGGCTAGGTAGCTATATTAGAAAAATATTTTTTAAAGGTTTAAAAATATTTACTTTAATAATAATTACGGTAAATATTCATTGAACACAATTTGCTGCATATAAACAGTGAACCAATTTGGTATATTCCTAATGAAGAATTGTGGTACTACAAAATGTCTGTTAAGCTGCGTACATATTTGTAACAGAACCTCGTCGCGAACATCTTTGCGCAACACACGCCCGTGTGGATGGGACCCTGTAACCTCGTCACGTAACATCATAGTGAACAAAAGTATTCGCATAGACGTTCACAGCATTCTCTATTGTCGGTATTTCCGCGTCGCATCAAAGGATGATACGGACGTGTTTTTTTTCCTAACACGGTTGATTTAATACAACATGAACACATCAAACTGTTCGCGACGTATTAAAATGAAATTGTTCATCATTTATAATATTACAAACGTAAAAATTTATTGTAATTATTATTGTCAGACAATATTTTTAAATATGATAATAATGTTTATTTTCCAATAATGTTAATTTTTTCTAAAACTAAAATGCCTACTTTGTAGAAAAATATTTCCTGAACACAATCATGTTCCAACGAAAAGGTAAGTAACATATAAGGTTCAACGTATGGTTCTGGTTCTGTATCAAATTCAAAATTACTTCCAAGAAACATCTAATTTTCATTTTATTAACTCACAAAGTTTTTTTAAGATATAAAAAGAAATTTAAAACTCAACTTAACGTTCCAATAAAAAAAAATAAGAGCGATCGTGATCTTCGAATTCCTTTAAAAATTTCTCTAGTCTATCTCCTTTCCAACGGTATATAACCTTTTAATAAGTTCAGCAATTTAAGACTTGTTTTTGTGTCAATAATACGCCCAAAGTAGAATTCATCATTTATCCATCCTTACATAGGTTACTAACGTTCCTCGGACTTAAAATTAAAAATCAAAATTATTTTCTAATCATTTAATAATCACAAATCTTGATCGAACTGCTGACCTTCAATTCATGACTTCGGAGGATGGCCTTAGTCCATGGCCTTCACGTTCTCTAAACCTAACTCTTTTAGATTTTTTCGGGGACGGGCCAAAGAGATAACAGTATTTAGCTGCTTCGCATGAGTTATTGAGGCAAAAACAAGTTTTCATCCCGAATATCGAATATCAGCCTGATATGTCCCGATACATAGATTTAGTGAAGTTATTAAAAGGTTCTTGTGACATGTTGCATACGGTTGGAAAGGGAAGGGACTAGAGAAATTTTTAAAGATCACGTTTACTTTTATTTTTTTATTTCAACGTTAAGGTGAGCTTTATATTGCTTTTTACTTTTTCCAAAAACTTTGTGAGTTAATAAAATAAAAACTAGATGTTACTTGGAAGTAATTTTGAATTTGATAGAATCATACAACAGTTAACATACAAATTTTAATTAAATTTGGAGGCTATGCCAATAACTTGGTTAACCCATGAGGCCAAGAGTGAGTTATTGGGGCTGAAGAGATTGAAGATCACTTCTCCTTTCGACCAATTCAATTTGGCAAACGATGCACCAAATTTTAAATTAAATATTTTTCTGTGTAGAAAATAATTTTTAATTCATAAAAACTTCTTTTTAAATACCATACTTGGTATGGGGTGCCCCAGCTTTATTGATTAGGACTTTAGCAATTTGTAACTTCATATAAACAGATACTAAAATTTCAATTTTGAGATCAAGGAAGTTGAAGTTTTCAAAAAGAAAAAATATATTTTTTGCTTTCAAACAAACACATTTAATCCCAATTTGGTACAAAAGGAATAAAAGATTATATTAGTGACCAACATCAAGTTTGGAAATGAATGAGAGATAAAGATACGTGGATTGTTTATTTTAGTATATTCTGAATAATTAGACTTGTAGGTATTACTTTTATAAAGCATTTTTGGATTTTTTTTTAAATTGTATTATCTACTATCAAGTGTATGTGGTTCCACTCCAAAAATATGTTATAATACTTATTGATACACGATGTAATTTACATGAATTGAATTCAAGTGTAAAAAATGTTTTTTAAAATAAATAGAGAGAAATATAATTTTTAGATATATATACCACAGGACTATCAAATTCTATTTAAAACATGATGGATGTATATGACACGCTAAATATTATTGGTTCAGATATACTTTAATAAAGACTTTAACAATTCTTTGACTCTAAAAGGTGCTTAAGAAAATTAATTAATTAATTAGTAACGTACCTATAATTACAATTAAGATAAATGAAAGAAATATGTGTTAGATAATAAATTTTGTTTCTAATATTCCTTGTTCTTCGCCGAAAGTATATAACATATTAAGTACCTCATTTTTCATAACTACTAGTTATTTGAAAATTTGAATTAAAATCGATTGTTGAAGCGAACATCTCAATGTAATTAAACTATTTCCAAATTTATAATTTAATATTCTCGTATCATAATTTTCACTGTATATGTTAAAAATGATCAGCATTCGTTACAGAATCAACAATATAAACTTGTTTCTAGGTTTATACTTATCTCATTTTCTACTTACCCAAGCTCCAAGAATGACACAGACGAACACTATGACAGGTTTCATTATTATTAACCTTTTTAGGCACTGCAGTTCAACTGGTTGGCGATGCTATGGCCAGTGCTTATATACATATTCAAATAAGACGATATCTGCATTAGGGGGCATCCCCCTTCTAAAACATTAAATATATATATATATATATATATATATATATATATATATATATATATATATATATATATATATATATATATATATATAAATTTGCGCATTTAGTTTATGTCTTTGAGGCATATTAAGCAAATCTTGTTTTGAAGAGTTCGAAGAAACATAAACTGGTGTTGTAGATAGAGAAGTTTTATTGTAAGTATCCCGTCCGAGATCCCGTCGCTATATAAAGATACACATTCGTTTTGCATAACATTCAGATTTTTCTCGAAACCGATTAAATATAGTTATTGCGAATAGTTTGTTACAAATGCTACTTTCGCGACTTGTTCTTATCTAGAATGCCTTGAGAATACCAGTTGTAGTTGCTAGAATAAGTGAGTTTATAAAAAATCTATAAAAAAGTTGCTAAAATACACTTGTGGCACGTAAATGCAATTTATCATATATACTTTTAAAAATAGTAAGACTTTAAGAAACAATTAAATTGTTGCTTACGGGTTTTGGTGTTGTTAGACCTAGATAACAAGTCGATACCAGTCGCAATTAAGACTGTGTTTTATGGTCGAAGCATTTTTATCAAGATAATATGTTATAATATGCCGAAATCTCAGAGTTGTTAACAAACAACAAAAATACAATTTAATAACTAAAGATACCGTGTTTGTACAGAAAATACGAAACAAAAGATTGAAAAATAACTGATGGGTAACACTCATAAACTAACAATTTTTGTTTTCATTGAGAACAACTTTCCAAGTTATTTATGTAACCATAAATAATTTTTTATTTGGTGTAGGTCTTAGATATTACAATATTCCTACACATGTATATCATTGATAAGCGTTTACATCAGTTGTGGTCAGTAAAGCATTTTATTGAATTTTAAAATTAATTTACTTCCGGTAAGTCATTAGTTTATTTGTAATTATTTTGCAGTTAACTGTAGATGGTAAATATGATTACTGTAACAAAAATTATTGTCATAACTGGAAACTGGAACCCATTATTGGCACAGTGGTATAGATCGGTACCACAACTGATGCAATAAGTGAACTTGTTCACTTGTCACCGCCGAATATGTCACGAATAAAGACGAAATGTGCCGAAGGATCGTGCTTCAGTTAACTTCGGCGCCATTGAGCTTTGTGTGGTTATAGTACGTACTTCGACGCATTATAGTTGGCGACACAGACCATCTAGACTGTACCCATGCTATTCAATACAACTATACCAATGAAGCCTCGACAGGGGAGCGGTGGAGTGTGTGCGGAAGTTTGGCTCCGCCTCTTTTGACAGAGTCTGATTCAGTAAAATGTATATTATTATAATATTTGATGAAATTTTAAGAAAGTTAATAATTTTTATTATGTAAATAATGTGAAATAGGAAGGAATATATTTTTAATATTTATAAATATTTAATTATTTTGAGAAGTTTTGTGAAATATTTTTAAATCAGGGTTTAAAATAAAATTTTAGTTATATTAAAATCTTTATCGCCATTTAAATAGTGTTACTTTATTTAATGCTTGTTGTTTTGTGCCTTTTAAAGAATTGATTATTTTTGTTTTATGATTTATTCTTACAACTACATATTTTTCAGAAATTGCTCTAATAAGTTCTAATCACTGTGTAATTATGGGGAAGTGCATTGTTGACAATTGCAATAGTCGATCAGATCGGAATAGTGATGAAATTTCATTTTTTAGGTAAGTAATAATCAGAAATAATGGAGCACGTTTTATGGCATTAAAAGGCTCTACGCAGAAGTTGTACTGACATTTCCAAATATAAATTATAATTAAATTAAATATAAAATAAATAAAAAAGTTACAGACGAATAACGCCATATTAACTTTTTTTCAAAATAACTTAAAACCTAGATCTAGTTGCAAGCGTCATTAAGTTAGCAACAGAATTTTCCCCCAACTCCCGATTTTCGTATCTCTTATAGTTTCGAAGATGGCAGTACACGCATCACCAAAATGTTCCACATGGTATTATTTAATAAACCATCCAACTACTTGTTACCTCGCTAAGAATAATTGTTAAACATATGGACACTAAAAAACACAGAGCCGATACTGAAAATGTCAGCACAACGCATGCGCAGAGCCGTTTAATGCCATTAAACGTGTTCCATTATTTCTAATTATTACTTACCTAAGAAATGAAATTTCATCACTATTCCGATCTGATAAGCTATTACAATTATCAACAATGTACTTTTCCATAATTTTACAAAGAAAACTCGTATATTTCACAAAATAATCACAATGTTACCACAACGAAAGTCTAACATTGACTGAGAGCATGAGGCCAGCTGGGCCGAGGTTAGGCAGACGCAAGGCTTCACTGGCTTTGCCCTATAGTTCAGTCTAGGTGGTCTGTGGTTGGCGAGTTTTGGGTTAATTTTAATAACTATGGAATACCAAACATTATTATTGCATCAGAGTGGCATTCAACTCTAAGCGCTAATATGAAAGTCCATCCATCAATTTATTCAAAAACGGTTACAACCATCACCTGGTTAGCTTGAGTGCGCGGGTTTGTTTGTTATTCCGTCTGCGGGTATGAGCTGTTTCGATTTCTTTTGTTATATTTTAACCCTTCAGTGTATTTTCCATTTACAATCAATATAGAAGCAACCATTGCGCTGAAAAACTAGTAATTCAAGAATTGTAATCGGAAGATGACGGTCACACTTACGGTAAGTGTACCAATCTTAATCTAGTAATATTTGAGACTATAGCAAATGCCAGCTACGCAAGCGTTTCTTGTAGTATGGATTTTGTGCATAATTTAAAATAAATAGTATACATTCTACATAATCAATAACGTAACAAATAAAGAATGAGGCAAAGTATTCGCTTCCAAAGTGCGGTCAAGGACAATTAATATTGTGTTAAAATGGCATAGTTACTTAATAAATAAATGTTACATGCCTGTATTACAATGTTTTCAAATTATGCATGCGAGTGGTAAATAATAGCAGCACGTGATTATTTTGTAGGTTAAAAGTTCAGCAAAACTCAAGTAAATGGTATTTATATTGAATGCACATTTTAAGACATATTTTAAAAAGTTATTAGAAATTATTTCAAATATTAGCTGGGAAATATAATTTGACAGTAAAGGCGACATATTATTTTCTAGTATGCATTATTCTCTTGGAACAATACTGTAAGAACTAATCAAAGTATATTTGTAATATAATACAAATCATTTAATCATTTGTTAAACAAACCATGACTATGTGCACAATATGCACATAGGTGTAACTTATAACCTGTTCTGGAAGACTGTATAATTTCTCAGATATTATATTAGTTGGAAAATAGAGTTGATACAATGTTATACATTAATCTTAATCTTGTAGATATGTTCTCTTGACGGGAGTCTTTATTAAAAAATAAAAATTGATGGAAATTTGCTAGGAATCAATCTCGAAGTCGGATTATGTAACTTTATTCACGACGCTTTTCTAAAGAGGTGTACACCCTGTAACAAAGTACTTGCGGACCGATGTTCATATGCACTTTTTTGCTTAAAATATGACAAGGAATCACCCCTTAAAATTAAAGTCATCACTTAAGATACACCCTGTTAGATCAAGGACAGTACCTAAATGGAAACTTTCCGGACTCTATTGTTTACAGATCTCGACTGAAAATTTAAACTGTTTGAGAACCCATTGCGTAAAACTGCTTCTGTTTAAATGAAGTATTTTTCCTCGACGTCGGTAAACTTTATATTAGAAAGTAATCCCTTATGTGCTTTACTAAAGGCCTTGTATATTAACTATTATCAGTGGTCGCGCGGTTTAAGGCATCAATACTTGAATCGATGTGGCTAGACCACTGTGGGTTTGATTCCCGCGGCCGGTAGACCGTATATCAGTTATATTCGTGGAGAGGATTGGCACCCTCTCTGCTTGTATGGTAGGGTGGTAGTTTGGGCCAATGTGAGAGATTGGTACCGGTCGACGTTTGACTACCCCTCTAATTAATGAGGTGTTCCAGGTTTCCCTTATTCCTGCAATGAATGGTGGTTAGGGCCTATCAACGTAAGTTGTTCCTAGGCACAAATGCGGCCTACTTAATAATAACATGCCGCCCCCTTTCCCGCACAAGTCGTCGACTTCTGGGCTAATCCTCGTGATTAGAATGAAGGGTAGAGATATTGTTATTATTATTATGAGTTTTAAATTTTATAGTAAAATACTTATTCTGAAAAAGTCCACTCTGGACGTTTCTGACATTAAAAAAAACCTAAGGAATTTATGTCCATCAAATAAACCATTTCTCATATTCAGTTAAAATATTTTTATTCCTTAACAGAAATCTACATACTTATTGGTAATACATATCTTTGGTATTTAGAATATCGTACCATCACTCCTAAAATGGAAACAATATATAGGAAATATTTTTTCACTTATTACAAATTATACAAATTGTCTTTCGTATTATCTATTTGAGTCAAAATTGGAATATGTACATAGGGGTTAGGTCTTATACTTTTATAAATTAAAACTCGTGGAAATAAGTAACACCATCCTTATCCAGACACATGAATAGGTTGACAGCAGTCTTCTCTGGCGTCTCTTTCTTCACAGCGCATTCTTTGACTAATCTCTCTACTTTGACTTTGTCACTGACGGTAAGGGAGATCTTCTGTTTGATGACATTCAAGTCCAAATCACCATTCGACTTCTGAAGACCTACAGCTTTTGATTCACAAAGCATGTGGGCGCCAACTTTGGGATTGTTGATATTTTCAGCGAGGTGGTGCAGGAGTTCGTGGTCTACGTAAGTGGCTGGATCGGCTTGGCATTTATCATGGATCTCCTGAAGTTTCTTTTCTTCTTCGGAGAGACTGGCAGCCTATTAGTAAATATATTTAATAATTATGTTTCACGTGATTGAATATTTGTGATAAACGAAAAATATTATGTTTGAAATGTTTCGTTTACGAAAACTTATATTCTCAAAACTTTAAATGCGTTAATTTCGGATTGGATATCCGACATTACGACTACTAAAAAAATTAACAGATTTTCTTGAATGAAATTAACAATTCAAATAAAAAACACAAACGTATGTTCTCCGTTTGTATTTAGTTAACTTTCTGTATGTAAAAAAATTCGGATACCTAATTTCGAATACCTACTTGCCTAATTTCGGATACCTGAAATTGGGTGTATTTTAGCATACAAAATTAGGTGCAAATCTAGTTTTAACCAAAATTTTTTCAAAACTGTGGGTGAAAATAACTTATCGTTATAAACATACAACTATTGTATCCGATATTTACCGAACAAGCTATTCAAAGTTATAAAATGTGAATAAATACAAAAACACTACTCACAAAATATCACACATAAAAATCTCTGTTACTCAGCTGCGCAAAAGAATTTGACAGTTGACCTATCGGACTATCTAAAGTTTTGCACAACTATTTATCATACAATATTATTAATATCAAAAAATCGGAATCTCTCCGAAATTAAGCTGCTTTCCTTTATCGGATACAGTGTGATCACAGATACCGACAATGCGTCTGTTTTTTTTAGTCGATCCTGCAGATGTAACACATATCCTAAAGTTTTGTAAGTTGTGTACCTACCTAGATAGCCGACGCGACGGTAAAAATTGTATTGTTTGATTACTGCACTGACCTGTACCGACATTTTCGTTATCGGTCTTTTGAATTGCCGTCTAATGCTCGCCACAGACTATGCGTGAATTCGCGATTCGTGATGCGTGGTTTGTAAGGAATTCGTGCATAGTGTATAGGGTTTTTATGAATGGATTCTTAACGAACAAGACCCTACACACTATTCGCGAATTTCTCGCATATCACGAATCGCACATAACGAATCGCGAATACACGCATAGTCTGTAGCAAGCCTAAAACTGAACGATAACTTAATTGTCTGATTCTACAGAACCATCCCACATGCAGAGCGATTTCCATTTAATGTTTTGAATTTCTAACACAGAATGACACCAGTATAATTGCAAGACAAGCCAAGTCGTTTCTAACCACACCAATCAAGCTACTCACCTTAAGGGGGCCAGTACTCTAAAAATAGTGTTTACTGTTTAAGGCTTGAAAACTGAAGAGTGTGGAATTTTATTTTAATTGATTTTCCAATCAACACAATTAATGTTATTTGTTTTCTTCTATTTTCAACAGTATGATTTTTTCTGATTATTATCTTTAGAAATTGTAAGTTTTGATGTATTAATGTATTTGATTTTTTACTACTGTTAATTTTTATTATACTGGGTACAATAAATTGAAATATATTGCTATGATGGGTTTGGATAGATAAGTTTTTGTAAATCTGGCCCTGATCAAATTACATTAATTTTGAATAAACTTTATAAAATTGAAATTAAATAATCATTCATAACTTTCGTTTTCTTTCATAATAAGTAAAATGAGCTAAAATATGTTACCTGATATATACTATTTTCAGAATTTTCTTCGATAATATAACACAAGGAACAGAGTTATTTATGAGAAATATGAAAAATGTCAAGATTAGTTCATCTGAGTCCCCATAAACCCATTCTAGCCTCCATTAGAATATGGGAGATGAGGCATTTCCTGAAGAAAATAGACCTACAGGGTTGAAATTCCTACAGCACAACAAAATATTACTAAAAGGTTCGAAAAAATTGGATTAATTTTGAAAAACTTATTTAACATTAGTTATTAGTTGTTCCACTAAATATAAAGATTTAATGAAATTTCCACTCAGAACTTCCAGAATTTCAAAAACTGTTTTAATAGAGTGTTATTATTGCAAACGATTGTACAAACATATAGCAAATATCACATAAAATCATTCACATGTTAAAAATTTATCAAAAGAGTAAAATGTTTTCTTTAATAGAACATTATTTGCTTTAGTTTTAAATATTTTGGAGGAAAAAATGTACCATCAAGACCATTTTTTCCTTCCAGTATCATAAGAGTGATACTGACCTCTACTATTAAAAGGTGCTGATTATTTCTAACGTAGAGAAAACATTGGAATATATAAAAGATGGGACTGATGTATAAATCAATAGAAGAATTTCTGCAATTGACATAATAAGTATGACCTTTCGCTGCAGAGAAAAAACTTATGGACTGGAGGATGGTAAATGACAAAATGAATGAGGCTGTGATAGGAGGTTTTTAATGTAGACAATGAAACTTTGTGAGCCAAACTGCGGAATAGATACAGGTGGTTGGATATTTTCTTGCATAAATATTTAACACGATAATTCCGGATCCAAATAAACTCTCCGGAACTTAACACTTTCCAAATTATCTATGCTATTAAGAATGCGAAGACAGATCATAGTTTATGTTTTTATTACATTTACGATCAATCGATTGCTGAGAAACCAGTAATTTGCGAGTTCATGTGTCAGATGTGTATCATTAAGCAATACAGATAAATTCGAATTTGCATCAACAAATAGTATACATAAAGTGTTATTAAATATGTTAGGTAAGTCGTTTATATAAATTAAGAAAAGTAATGAACCCAAGACTGAACGCTGTGGAACTCCATGTTTAATTTTTAGAGTACTTGATTTTACACTACGATAAACAACATACTGATATCTATCGATTAAATAAAAAGGTAATAGATCGAAACCCAAAATAAGACAATTTATTTATTAAGATCTCATCGAAATACAACCGAAGGCTTTACACAAATCCAAGAACTGTAAACTTACATCTTTTCTCTCTTGACAAAGTAAAGAATGACAGGTATAGGTCTGAACTTAGGATGGTTAATATTATTATTTTTTGTAAATAGGATCAACTTTGGATACTTTTAAATATTTGGAAAATACATTACCTAAAATACAAGTGTTGATTAGATAATTCACTGTACGTATTTTGAAAACGTACATAGAAGTTATAATCGAAAACTATCGATTTAAAACCAAAATCGCCAAAAACTGAAAAAAGCAAGAAAGTTTAATGATTTTTTATATTTTTGACAATGTTACGTTCGGCGTTCGAGGTCAACTTGGATCATTCTGCAAGAAATCGAGCGACTAGATTTGACGCAAGGTCTGATGTATATGGTTAGTGCATTATTTTGTTCTGTATGTTTTATTTTCGAGATTTCGATGGCAAAAGACTTAACATTTCTGATTACTGACATAACATAGTAGTAGATGCAATATATACCGATTTCCGGAAATCTTTCGATCGGATTGACCACAACCTTCTTTTAACTAAATTAGCATGGTATTATAGGTAATTTATTGTTGTGGCCAAATCATATTTGTATGGTAGGTGATTAAAATTCATGGATTTGAATCAAATAAAATTAACGTGACATCAGGAGGGCCTCAAGGTAGTCACTTGGGTCCAATTTTATTCTTATTTGTAAATGATATTTCAAACAACTGTAAATTTTAAATATTTTCACACGATTTAAAATTATTTTTGAACTGTAACTATACTGTACTTTTGAAATGTAAAGTTATTACATTTTTTCGTAAGAGAAACAAAATTGTATTTAAATATTCTATTAATAACTTAATATTGGGAAGGATTAATTATATTACTGATCTGGACATTAAGTTAGATTACATGCTACGTTTTGACCTTCATATTGAAAATATAATAAAGAAATGTTTATCTATGAGCGGTTTTATCAGAAGGCAAACCAGTGAGTTTACTGACAAATTCTATTGTTTTATTGTATAATTCTCTAGTCAGATCGTCCTTAGAATATTGTTGTACAATTTGGAGTCCCTACTATGAAGTATTAATCGTCTGGAAGGAATACAGGGAAAAGTTTGTAATTATATGCTGTTTAAACTTAGACTATAATTACAATGAAAGGCTTCATCTACTGTTTACAATGTAGAGTAACATGTAGTTATATTAAATTTGCTCACAAATTGTTTAATGGGAAGATAGATTGTAGTGAAATGATATCCTTATTTTCTTTACGTATTCCAAATTATGGCACAGGACTAACTACTGTTTTGCACGCCACTTACCATCGTACTAGCTATGGTTTTCATAGTCCTATAAATAATATTGTTAACTTCATTAACTGTCTTCATTATGATTTTGATATTTTTACAGCTTCTTGGACTCAATTAATGCATTTAATTAGGAGTAATATGTAACAGACTTAGTCAATCTATGTTTTTATTATATTAATGTATATTATTGTGTGCATTTATACATTTAGTTTATTATTGTTCTTATTTATGATTTCTGTTCTTCATTCTTTATTTTTTTTTCCTTTTATGTTACCACTTGTAATTTATATGTTTTGTATTTTTCACACTTTTGGATTGTATCAATTGGGTTCGCTTGTAGATACAATGTAGTTAATAAATACTAAATAAATAACAAATTTGATATTTTTGGAAGAGAAATATGGTGACAAAAAAGAATTTGTAAATTTATATTTTTCCGTAATTCTTGTAGTATAGTATTTTAGTAAAAAAACTGTCTGGTTATAAAATTTACTAGGCATGAAGACAGTGTAGAATTCTACAGTACAACATTTGAGCTACACTTTACTTACCAACGTGCCGGCTATAACACTCAAGAGAACTAAGGCGGTTTTCATTTTCGTAAACGATTTACACTGTCTGTGTGATACTGTAAACATCGTAAACCGCAATTTATATTTATACTAATGCAACTGGGCATTCCTAATAATAATACGGGTAGTGGGTTCATGCGAATTTTACTAAGTTGTCTCATGAATTGCAGTTACTAGGAATTTACTACAAAACTGTGGTAAACGCGCAACAATAATCTTCCTGTATGGCTACTACTATTTATCTTGCTCAATCGGGTATCCTTACATTGCTCACGGGCGTCATTGGCCTTGCGTTTCCATGAAATTATAATAATTGTTTCTCCTATTCTCCAGCGATCTAATTCTACAAATTGTTTTTTATACTTTTATACAAATTTAATACATTAAACATAAAATACAGTGCTTTCGAAAAGTAATGAATAAATAAATTATTTTTGAAATTGAGAAGTTTTCGAACGTCATCGACAATTTTTTTAAATAGCAACCCCAATTTTGACATGCCATTTGAAAGAGCGTGTCATTCTACATACAGACATCATGAAAAATTATGGTGTTACATAACAAAAATTTCAAGAAAATAATGTTTGAAGATTTTAAAATTTAATTTTCACAATACTGTGCACCTCCCCATTATGCAACACCTCTCCGTGCTTGTAGAATGCGAAATGTATGTTGCCCACCAAATTTTGTGATTTTGTTTTGAATAGTTCGAAACATATTCTGGAAAAACCATCTTCAAGATTTCTCTTTTGGGCGGTTGTAGCCCCCATATGAAGCATTTTTCGGGTCATGTTTATAGCAACTTTTTGACTTATTTTCACATGTATAATAATACATACCAGAAATATTGTGCGCTAATTTCGACACACCCTGTATAAACAATTTTCTGTAAAAATGTTTTTTATTAACAGTGACATTACTCTATATTAAAGTGCCACTTTAGTACACGATTTTGAATTTAGTAGCATAATATACGCACTATTAGTGTGACGTCACGCCGCCATTCATTATCCAAACAAAGTTAAGCGCCATTATGTTTATCAATTGTGTTTGATAAAATAAGCAATTTTTAAAACGAAACTATACTGTGTATGTTTTTTAAAGGTCTTCCCAATTCTGTAAGTATTACTTAATAAAGTCTAAGCATATCCGGATAATCATACAAATAATACTATACATAACCTGTAATGCCAAATAATTTCTATGTAAACATGTACCAGGTTTGGTACAGGTTGCACAAATGTACACAATATTGTCTACTGCTCACTAAGAAACTAGGGTTTACTTTATAAATGCCTTCCATTCCCAAACTCAATGTTAAATACAATATCACTTCGTTTTGTTTGGATAATGGACCATGACCTAACTTAATGAAAATGACGACGTGACGTCACCACTAATAGCGTGTATTATCAGTAAAAATCCGAAAAAGGTATTTTAGCTGATATAAATTAATTTTGTAACAATTCTTATTAACTAAGTCATATGTATGCTCTTTGATACTAAATATCTAGGTATGCTAAGGAACAATTCCAGAGACAAAAAGTTGAACAGTAGAAAAATGCACAAAAGTTAATAATAAAATAAAAATATGGATAGATATTGCGTATGTAATTAAACGCTAATATTGGCATTAGAGCACACACACACACAGCGGTTTCTGCCTACTCGGAATCTGAATCCACAAAACGTTTTTCAAAAAACGAGGCGCCGAAAACCGCTGTATGTGTCTTCTATCTAGCGTTTAGAAAATAACAGCTACTCGGCTGCCGAGGCGGCACAAACCGCACAGTAGTCAGTTTCACACAATATTATTAATACCTAATAAAAAATGTATAAAACATGATAAAATAAATGACAAATGTTTGATTAAAATAGGTGAATGTTTTTAATTTGTATTAATCTAGTCAGACTTTTTACATTATCCTCTCTAAATTAAAAATTTTCAAATAATTTTAATTTGTATGTCAATTTTTTATAGTTCGATATTTGACTCAATTTAAAATAATACAGGCCACCCAGGGAAGCAATCCTATAAACGCAGAAATAAGTCAAATCGTATCTATTTATAGCTGATTGTGTGTTTGTATAGTATATTCAAAAGTGAATTTAAGTTTTGAAATTCATTTAATGGTTTGAGTATACTATGTCTTTTTTCATTAGTAAATTTAGCGAGAATAAATTTTATTTTATACCTATAGCTTATTCATACAATATTATTCAAATACAAACAATGTGCACTTTTGTTACCAATTGTGTTACTGTACAGTTATAATTTGCAAATTTTTTATACCTTGGATTTAAAATACTCTAACGTATTTCAAAGTAAACAAAGAAAGGGAATCCCCAAAGAGGTCAGCATCACGTCTAACAGAAGTAATCCATAAAAAAGTAACTGTATACTACGTATTTGATCGGATTAATCATTCCAAGGAGTAAATTGTAGACCGCGTGCAAAATTCCCATGAATACCATTATGCATGTATATTACCTGTCCCCCGCAAGTGAGCTTTTATATGGGTATATAAAGTGAACCTTGCAAAACGTAAATCATTAAGTTTTTATTTCAGTCTTTTGTAGCATTATACGACTACACTACTATCAAAATGAAAACTACTCTTGTCTTCGTATGTGTCATCGTAGGAGCTTTGGTGAGTTAATGTCCAATTTTTTTCATATTTTACATAAAAAGAGGTGAGGAACAATATTTAGATTTTAAATTAAAAAAAAACAATTTGCTTAAATTTTCGACTTTTATATGCTGCTCAGTACATGACTAATGTTATGATTATTTTTAAAGTTAGGTACGATAGTTTGTCGCGTTAAAAACAGTCAGTTTTTGTAATTTAGTGTAATCTATAGTGCACACATTTAGTGTAGTATATAGTTCTATTGTTCTCAGTTACAATTTCTTAAATATTTTGATGAAAATATGAATTATTCATTTGTTCTTACCGTAACTATATTAAATAATTAATTTTTTCTTCAAACATTAGTAAAATTATATTTTTAACGTATGCTGTCAGTGTCTAAAATGTAATTTTAAGGCAGTGGTGTTAAAACTGATTTACTTCTAACACAGGTATGAAGATAGAAAGAAATTTTAAATCAAAAAAATATTTATTTACTTAATTAAATGTACATGATTTTGCAATAATAATAACACTCCCTCAAAACAGTTTTTGAACTCCTGGAAATTCTGAGTAGAAATTTCATTAAATCTCTATTGGTGAGTGAAACAACTAAAAACTAATGTTAAAAGTTGAAAATAGATTTCATTACAAATACGTCAGCAGATCAAAAGAAATCATAAAATTCGTTTTAAAGAGTGTCATTATTATTACAAAAGATTGTATAATTAGAGAAACTACAATTAGAATAAGTAATTCCATGGCGAATCTCATTACTGGCTGTAGTACTAATTATTTCTGTGTAACTTGTGCCAGAGTAGGGAGCAATATTATCCGCTAAAGTTTTGGACAAAATTTGGCCCGCGATACTCTTCTTGTTTTATATAATCCTCACCCGAGTATATCAACAAACTGGTCTAAGATCGTCGCAAGTCCATTGTAAAAGTGAGAATCAGGCAAATTTAGAAATTTGGAAATATTGGCAGGTACCTTTCCAAATGTGTGGATTCCAACTAGAGTCGTGGCACATTTATTCTTAATATATTTTTTGAAAGTTCTTGAATAATTAGTGTTCGTTGGACCAAGGGCTACATACTTTCCATAATAGCTCAAATATAATGCACCAGTAATAATGAAAGCTCGTAGCACATTATTTTTTGTGTCTGGTATATGCGCAACTACCTTCCCAAATCTTCAATAATTATTGAATGTCAAGCAGCACAGTGCGACGACAGGCTCCAAATACGCCAAAAATTACGGTAACCTGCATAAAATATATATCATTACGCGCTTCTGCAAGACATTTATCATTTGTTCCATGGTCAATACTTTTGACTTTTTCCGTTGATATCCTTAACCCTTTTTAACATTGTAATATTTGTTTATGTTCATCATCGATTTCAACATGAAGTAGTTTGGCCAAAGCGTCGACTAATTTTCATATTTTAGACTTTTCTTCCAAGTATATGAAAAACGCCTCTTCACTGAAATTGCCACCAACATTTTTCAGATCATACTATCTCAAGAAACGATTATATAAAAATCCGTGGTCTTACTTTGACTGCCAATAACTTGAATGTGGCTTTATTAGCAGCATCTACGATATCCTCTGGGTTAAATTCATTCTCTTGTTCACTTTCCACGTCACGAGATTTGAAGTTGCTTGTCAACCAACGATTTCTCTGTCATTATCTTAGCAACAATAAACTTCATGGATAATTGGATTTCAAAATTATATTTTATAAATTTAATAACGTGTTGATTTATACTTTTAATGATGTTTGTAGAGAAAATAGTAGATGATATATGTGCTAAAGGTGATTTTATTTAGTTTGAAAAGATGGGACAACCTTCGTACAAAATGAAGTATCACTTTTAGCACTTATATCATAAATAACTATTCTTGCTAAACATGCAGTCTGTTAGTTATACTATCAACTAACACTCTTTGTTGGTAATAACATTAATAATTACTTATGTCGAATTTTTTTAACGATTAGGTTTAGACGTGTACATAGAAGTATGTATAGATAAATTTATTTTTTGGATTATTATTCCAATTTCAATTTTTGGTAGGCTGCCAGTCTCTCTGAGGAAGAAAAGAAACTTCAAGAGATCCACGACAAATGCCAAGCCGACCCAGCCACTTACGTGGATCATGAATTGTTGCACCATCTTGCTGAAAACATCAACAATCCCAAAGTTGGTGCCCATATGCTCTGTGAATCAAAAGCCGTAGGTCTTCAGAAGTCGAATGGTGAATTGGACTTGAATGTCATCAAACAGAAGATCTCCCTCACTGTCAGCGACAAAGCTAAAGTAGAAAGATTGGTCAAGGAATGCGCTGTGAAGAAGGAAACGCCAGAGAAAACTGCAGTCAATCTATTCATGTGTTTAGACAAGGATGGAGTTACCTATTTCCATGAATTCTAATAATGTACCACTCCTTAAAAAATGAATTAGCTGTAAATATTTTTTTTGTTAATAAATATTTTTATTATGTTACAAATTACTGAATTTTAACAATGAACACAGGGCGTTTTACCGAATTTAGTTATTTTTTTAACTTTGTCATAAAAGACGAATAACTTTATACAACCAATTGAAATTCGGCATAGGTGTTCTAAGCAAAAGAGTATGGTGGCATAAAAAATATTTTGTTTATTCGCAAGAACATATGTACGATTTTGAAAAATCTGTTCAGGTACTTGAGAGAGCAGCAATAGTAGAGTTTATGATGAACGACTTGTATATCGGTAATGATAATACAACTACCGGTCGTGTCGGTAGCCTACAATTTATATGCTTGGCCGTGCTAGTTCAACATACCTAAGTTCTGTTCCCACAAAAATCAGGAATTGATTTGAAACTGTTAATAATTTGGGTATTGTTGCAAACCCTGTAACAATTAGGAGCAATTTTGATGATACATTTTTTGGAAACAGCTCAGCTAGGGTAAACCAGAAATTGCAAAAAATGCAGTGTTACCGTATATTAAATTATTATTTGAAAAAAAGTAAATTAAAATAAAAAATCGACCTGTTTAGGGATTTTTCATTAATGTCTTTTATTTACCTAATAATGAATTTGTGCGTGACTTTAGGGACGCACTGTATACAGTCTGAACATATTTATTTTGCTGATAATATTAATTATATATTTCCCTTTCTTTTAAATAAAATAACTCAATACGAAGAACTCAATAAAAAATAGTTCACAATCTATCCATTTGGGGCGTTTAAACTTTATACAAACTCAATAACAAAGACTACATTCCATATGGTTTGTAGACCCGCCAAACGTTGAAATTGATAATATTACAATTGACAGAGAGCATAGGTTAACGCTTTATGCGACAGGACTGAAAAACCAATGCTGTAATAGCACAGTATGATTTCTGGTTGCTGTAATCAAAGCAAGTAGTAGATTAATAATAATAATAATAATGATAAATACATTGGGTTTAATTTTTCCATTATATCTAAAGAAATAAAAATGTACAAGATAGATGTGTTCTAAGTTAAAAGCAAGAGATACTGTATATTGGCCAGGTATGAATAGGGACATTGACAATATTATACCGTCATGTTAACATATATGAGATTTTCTAAATCAAATTATAAAGAACCTCTTAGCCCTGATCCAGTACCAAATTTTCCATGGGAAAAAGTAGGAATAGATTTATTTTATTTTAATAGATGTAGTTATTTAATTGTTACATATTTTTCTAAATATGTAAAAATTTCTAAGTTAAGCTGAACAAATGTTTGTAATGTAATTGAGTACTTAAAACAATTTTTTTCGAGAAATGGTATAGCATTAAATATAATTTCTGATAATAGAACTTCATTTTTTTTTTTTCAAATGAATTCAAAAAATTTGCAAAAGATACTTTTAAACATATTACTTCTAGCCCCTTGTATACAAAGTCTAATATATATACAAATTGTAAAATATATATTTAGAAAAGTTACATAAAATATGAAAATTTAAATTTTGCATTTTTAGAGTATCGAAATTCACCTATTACCAATAATATACCTAATATACATGCAGAATTATTTTATGGAAGAAAAATAAATGGAATATTGCCTATTTGTAATAATTTGTTAAGAAGAAATGTTAATTTTAATATGCATAGATAATTTTTACAAGTTAGACAAAATATTCAAAAGAAACATGATAGAAATAGTAAGAAATTGAAATCATTATTTGCAAATCAGAAAATATATGTATATAAAAATTACAACATTTGAATACCAGGTGTTATAGTTAAAAAATATAATGATCATTCTTATATTGTGAAAGATAATATAGATAATGTTAAAAGAAGTATATTTAAGACTTTTCAAAGGTAATTAGGAAAATATGAAGCACAATCATTCTTTTGACACAGTTATTAGATGCAACCAATGAAAAAGGTTATAATGAAAATAATGATAATGAGACAGTTACAAGTAATATTGTGTGATACTATAATAATTTCATCTGATTCACAGCACACGCACAGCAATGTGCTCAAGTAGTGATAAGAAAAGATGTAGTATTTATATGAGGTTTGGTCGAAAAATAAAGAGACTTGATATATTGTTATATAGTTTCAGATACAGATTAGAATAGTATAATGATATTTAAAACCATATGTTATTTTCTCTTTAAAGGGAGAGATGTGATATATTACATATAGTTGGTAGCTTAAGTTATAGATGGATTGGTAGTACTGTAGCATTATAGGCCTATTTAACCTATAGGAAATCTATATAAGGAACCGAAGACCAATAAAGATAGTTTCCGAAGTAATGTTATGTTTCTATCACATGGTGCAGTCGGTGACTGAGCAGTAGCAAAAAGTGAAAATGGAAAAGAAAATTAAAAGTCCAGTTGAAATGAATTTTGACATTAATTATGCAGAAGCATGAAATTTTTTTTCTGCAAAAATTTCAAATTTATCTGAAAGCATCGAAGAATGAAAATGAATCAGAAGATTTCAAATGTGCATTAACAGTAACTGCATTGGAGAGAGGGCGTTGAAGATTTACAATACGTTCAGGTTGGATAAAAAAGGGGACGAGAGCAAATATTCGAAGGTTCTAGAAAAATTCGAGGCGTACTTTATATCATAAAAAAATGTGACCTACGAAGGACTTGTGTTTTTTACAAGAGACCTGAAAAATAACGAAACGATTATGGAGTATGTTATACTTTTACGTCAATTAAGTACAGCATGTGACTTTAGTGATTTAACAGATAGTTTAAGAACAGATTAATACAAGATGTTGAAGACACAATATTTAAAGGCCGACTCTTAAGAACAAAAAATTTAACATTGATAAAATCGTTGAAATCTGTAAAGCCGCGGAATCCATCACACTGCAGTTGGAAGTTATTTGCACAGGTACCAGTTCTGAAAGAAGAAGAAACAGCATTTCAGTCATCGAAGTGGAAGCAGTTTCTCTAGAACACCGAGTAGAAATGAAGGAGATAAACACGTTCTTAGACATAATGTTGTGTTTCTATCACATTAAACATTGAAGTAATGTGTTTACTTTATTGAGAGGTAGGTGCCGTTAGTACTGTTACTTACTGTGTGGGTTAACATAATAATGTTAAAAGAAAAAATGTTGTTCACGTTAGCCGGCTGTTACCTATGGTTACCTGAAGAACCTAAGTATACCATATTTTATTTTGAAAAATATATATTTATCGATTAACAATAACATGAAGTAATATTATCTAACTTAACAAGAAACAACAAAAGTTGAATTCTTGTTTGTAAAAAACCTACTTATTACCTAAATGTAAAATTTTACTAATTCTTAGTTTTAGTAATTTCATCCCAAATTTTATTTTAATATTTATTACAAAAAATGTTAGAAAGAAAAAAATAGTCATTTCTATAAATCAAATGTAACATAATTCAAACAATTTCTAGAACATCAATATTTACTATAGTTACTGTTGCTTGAAAATAATTTTTGCAAGAAAATATATTTCCATTTTCAGATATTTTTGTAAATGCTCCGATGCATTTAGCATGTTTCTCACTATTATTTCTTATGCTATACGAATAAACAAACTTTTGGTTTGTAAAATGTTAGTAAATGACGGTCAAATAAATGAATTAAAATAAATGTCAGTGAATTATTCATTTTATCATGACTGATGGAGAGATTCAATAAACGCACCAAACTAGATGCTTCAATCCCAGGACTAAATGAAGTAGTTTTTAGAATTTTTTCCCTCGAGGTAGGATTCATGGAACTATTCGCCACTGCTTTAAACATCAAATTTAAATTTTACTTGCCACATAAATTTTAAAAGTGACATAAATATTTTTAAAATTTCATATTGCTGCATATTCATCTCGTTATTTTAAATACTATTTGGCCATAATATTCTCCATGTCTTTCTTAGACACTTCTTATTAATAAATATTTGGACGTTGTATATGTTGGTTTTTGTAATTTTCTAGGTTTGATATCCAGAATATAGGATATAGAATTACACTGTAGAAATTATGGTTTCATTTTAATGCGTTCTAAGTCTCCTTACTACGTTATGCCTAATCGATAACTTTCTGCATATATTTAATATTATTTATGGAAGATCAATTTTAAAGAATCCGTTACATTATTCATCCACAATTTCAAAGTTTTACAAATATAAAAAATTACTTCAAACTCGAAGCAAAGGAATCCCCAAAGAAATCGTAGCTTTCGCGCAACGTCATAAAAAATTTATTCCATTCAATTTAGAATGTAAAATTCTTATGAAACTCATTATACGTATCGATCATCTAATAGGACCACACGGACTGAATTAGTTGGATAAACTCTTAGTTGGGAATCACAAAGTTTTTAGGGGAGATCCGGGCAGCTAGAATCACTTTATTTTAATTCCAGATTTTAATAATTATTTGTTTAACTAGACAGTAAAGTACCTAAAGATTTAATGCCGCCGAGTCTATTAAGCCATTAAATCTACTTACCAAATAAACATATAATAATATCAAATAACGCTATTTATTTTATATTATTAAAACTAAGGTACGCAGTAATTGCCATATTGTTCCTACTTAAATCCATAAAAATAACTTTTATTATTTGAGACGGAACACACACATTTAAACATATAGAGTGTAATTTATTATCAGACAAGTCGAAGAAGATATATCAGCAAACATATAAAAAAATTATTGATTACCGGACTGAGAAAACGTTCTCTCTTTTTTGAAAAATATACTATTGGTATATTTTTTAAGCAAAAGTTTGAAATCTTTTTCATTATGGTCAATATATGCCATGATGTCGGCCAGTGGTTGAGCAGTTTAAGGCATCAGTACTTGAATCGATGTGGCTAGACCGCTGTGGAATCGAATCAGCTATATTCGTGAACAGGATTGGCACTCGAGTATGGTAGGGTGGTAAAATGTTGGCTTGGGCCAATGTCAGAGATTGATACCGATCGACATTTGATCACCCCATTAATTAATGACATTTTCCAGGCTTCCCTCATTCCTACGCTGAATGGTGGTTAGGGCCTACTAACGGAAGTCGTTCCTGGGGGAAAATGTGGCCTACTTAATAGTAATATACCGCCCCCTCTCCCGCACAAGTATCCAACTACTAGACTAATCCTCGTGATTAGACTGGGGAGTAGAGATATGATATTACATTATTATTAGAATGTCTACGGCAACATCGATATTGAAAGGTATATCAAATTAAAAACCTTCTTACTTTCGTTAAAGAACAAAAAATAATTCTAATGCCTAAGCAGTAAATAATATCTATACTAATAATATCTCTACCCCTCATTCTAATCACAGGGATTAGCCCAGAAGTCGGAGACTTGTGCGGGAGAGGGGCGGCATATTATTATTAAGCAGGCCGCATTTGCGCCCAGGAACGACTTACGTTGGTAGGCCCTAACCACTATTCAGTGCAGGAATGAGGGAAACCTGGAAAACCTCATTAATTAGGGGGGTAGTCAAATATCAACCGGTATCAATCTCTCACATTGACCCAAGCTAACATTATTCCACCCTACCATACTCGCAGAGAGGGTGCCAATCCTCTCCACGAATATAGCTTTTATACGGTCTACCGGCAGCTGGGCTCAAACCAACTCCGATCTAGTCACCTCGATTCAAGTACTGACGCCTTAAAACCGCGCGACCACTGACCGACCCAAATGTGACACTTACCTGACAGCCCGAATATGTCCTAACCTAAATTAATAACCGGAAATTTTTTAACATTTATGAATATTTTTAGAAAATTAATTTTCAGAATATTCATGACCTCGAAAAAATTACCGGAAATACTTTAAGTAGGGAAAATAAGTGAAAATTGTTTGACGTTTAGAAATAGATTGACATTGTATTTGACAGAACTTGATGTTTCAATTATTTTTTATTCTTGAGTTTTAAAGGACTATATTTACATTAAAATAAACAAAAACAGTAAGATTTTATTACTTATATTCTTGAAGTAATTATTTTCAATTAGAAAGTCCAAATGTCATGTTCCCTCATTTTTACCTTCAAATTGTTTTGGTGTGAAATTCTCTTACCGAATATCCCCCGAGCTTAAATTAATAACCGAAAATGTTACCTCGTTTATAACTATTTTTAGAAAATCGTACAATTTTAAAATATTTATGACTTAAAGTTTTATTTCAAAATATCATCAAATCCATATTCAAATATAACTTCTTTGTGTTATTGTATAAGTAATTGTTATAGTTAATAGAGAATTTTTTTATTAAACTGTCTTTTTTATTCTTATAAAGAAAATAATAGAAATTAATTTTATATAATTTCCTTACAGTAACATGATTCAAATTATATGTGATAAAATGTCCCTATCTCTGAAACTATCATAAGTAGAGCCATTTTAAATCACAGCAAAACTGCATAAATAAAGTTTTATTGGAAATTTTAAATAGGTACCTGACTTTATCGACACGGGTTTAAGAAAATGCTAAATATTTTATGTTTTTCGAATCTATCTGATCAAATCAACAACGGTCTGTTTCAGAAAACGAGGCAGAATATTGTTTATTTGATAATGGCTCAGTTTTTCTTTTTACAGTGCTACAATAGTAGAAATTAAAACTCTGTTACTCTGTATATCTATATAGTTTTATTTACATACATTATTTACAAAAAAAAATTGAAGAACCAAAATATACAGAATTAGAACTCATGGAAATAAGTAACTCCATCCTTGTCCAAGCACATGAATAGATTGACTGCAGTTTTCTCAGGACTTTCCTTCTTTACAGCACACTCTCTGACCAACCTTTCTACCTTATCTTTGTCGCTGACAGTGAGGGAGATCTTCTGTTTGATGACATTCAAGTCCAATTCACCATTTGGCTTTTGAAGACCTACGGCTTTCGATTCACAGAGCATATGGGCACCAACTTTAGGATTGTTGATGTTCTCAGCAAGATGGTGCAACAATTCGTGGTCGACGTAAGTGGCTGGGTCTGCTTGACATCTGTCATGGATCTCCTGAAGTTTCTTCTCTTCTTCGGAGAGACTGGCAGTCTAAGGGTCAAACGATATAATAAACATTGAATTATAGTTAACAAATAAGAAAATTCTTTTAAAACAATTGGATAACTCAAAAATTATGATCTTCAATAAATCATAACACAATATATTGTTAATAACAGTAAACTAATTAAAAAATATGCAAGTAATAAATAGTACTTTAAAAGTAAAAGCAATAACCAAATTGTATACAGGGTGGTTCACTAATAATAATAATAATAATAATTATTATTATTATTATTATTATTATTATTATTATTATTATTATTATTATTATTATTATTATTATTATTATTATTATTATTATTATTATTATTATTATTATTATTATTATTATTATTATTATTATTATTATTATTATTATTATTATTATTATTATTATTATTATTATTATTATTATTATTATTATTATTATTATTATTATTATTATTATTATTATTATTATTATTATTATTATTATTATTATTATTATTATTATTATTATTATTATTATTATTATTATTATTATTATTATTATTATTATTATTATTATTATTATTATTATTATTATTATTATTATTATTATTATTATTATTATTATTATTATTATTATTATTATTATTATTATTATTATTATTATTATTATTATTATTATTATTATTATTATTATTATTATTATTATTATTATTATTATTATTATTATTATTATTATTATTATTATTATTATTATTATTATTATTATTATTTTTTTTTTTTTTTTTTTTTTTTTTTTTTGAAAGGAGCGTCGACTGCTAGGGTCATTGGCTCCTTTATCCTGAGTTAAGGTAAGTTCATTTTTTATAGTTTTTTATATATATCAATGACTCTTAAAAACTCTAAAGTGTTTCTGATTGCAGCCGTATTATTTAAATTCTCCTGAAACTCTGGCTTTATGAGAGATTGCTGTCTTTGGGCATCATAATGAGGACACTCACAAATTATGTGTTGAACTGTGAGAACAACATCACAATGAGGGCATCTTGGAGCAGGTTCAGCTCTCAACAGATGTTGATGAGTTAAGGCAGTGTGGCCTATACGTAATCTGTGGGCTTTTGTTGTATCTTCTCGACGTAAGTTGTATTTACTATATGCACTTTTATTTAAAATTTTGTTTTGCAAAAAAATTTTAATGTCAGATCTCTTAATTAATTCTACATCAAGACAATGTTCTATGGTGGAAGAACGAGCAGCGGAATCAGCGAGCTCGTTACCATTGATACCTATATGACTGGGAACCCAAAGAAATGTAATACGGAATGAGTGTTCTATAAGATTTGAAATTGCGGATTGGATCATTTGTGTCATAGGGTCTCTAGTATACAAACTCTTTAAACTTTGTAACACACTCAGAGAATCACTAACGATTAAAAAATTTTTATTAGAAGGGTTCATTAAAATATACAGAAGTGATTGCCATACGGCATATTGTTCTGCAAAAAATATTGAAGACATTTTATGCAAAGTCCATTTAAAAATTTGTCCGTCTACAGCGAAAGCGCAACCGACCCCATTATTTGTTTTAGATCCATCGGTGTATATGATGTCTACAGGGGATAATTCATCTTTAATATTAAGGAAGTTTTGGAGGTACAGGTCTCGTGGAGTTGATGTTTTATTAAAGTACTGTAAGTCTAATCTTACAGTAGCTTCCTTCACATTCCATGGGGGAATTTCATTCACACCTTCCGGGAACACATTAGGAAGTCCGAGAACCTCAATGCTGTCTAAAAACTCTTTAAATCTAACACCCAGAGGTCTTGTAATGGTAGGTCTACTCGAGAATGTATTTTCTGGAGTGAATAGAAAATTGTGATTTGGATGGTTGGTTTGCGATAGTATATTGCTTATGTAGGAAATCATCAGTCTATGTCGTCTGTCTGTTAAAGATGGAATACCCGATTCCTCGTATAACTTCTTAATTGGGCTTGTGGGAAACGCACCAATACAATATCTAATTCCTGCGTGATGGATTATATCTAGTTTACGAAGTAAGCTTTTGCGAGCAGACGAGTAAACTGCACAACCATAATCGAGACGCGATAACACGATAGCATTGTAAATTCTTATCAAGCATTCAGGATCCGCACCCCATTTCGAATGAGCTAACATTTTGATTACATTTAAGAACTTACGGCATTTATCGACGAGTGTATTGATATGTTCAATCCATGTTAGTGTCCTATCAAAAACGAGACCCAAAAACTTCACAGAGTTAACACACTTTATAACAACATCACCCGCAAATAGCATGGGATCGTAGTGCGGTCTTCTGAGTTTGCAGAAATGAATGCAGTGCATTTTTTCTTTGGCAAACACAAATCCTATATTCTCCCCATTCTTAATAATAGAATTAATTGCCGGCTGCAGTTTGCGGGTAATTTCTCCCACTGTTTTACCTGATAGCACAATCGATAAATCGTCAACATAAAGATATCGCGATATTGAACTATCAATGTTCTCAGCGATTTCATTTATTGCTAGTGCAAATAGAGTGCAGCTCAGGGTTGAACCCTGAGGAGTTCCATTTTCTAAAGTGTGAATCTCAGAGAGAGTGTTTCCGATCCTGACCCGGAAATTTCTTTCGCTCAAAAAGGATTTTATGAGTAATGGGAGTTTGCCTCGTAGGCCGTATTTATACAGTTTATGTAAAACTCCGTATCGCCAAGTAGTATCATAAGCACCCTTAATATCAAAAAATACTGCAACACAATGTTCCCTTCTTCTGAAACTCTCTTGAATAGAGTTCTCTAGAGCAACAAGATGATCCATAGTGGACCTGCCTTTTCTAAAACCTGATTGGTATGGCACTAAAATATTTTCTTTTTCCAGGAACCACATTAATCGATTGTTAATCATCCTTTCGAATAACTTGCCCATACAGCTTGTTAAACTGATTGGCCGGAAACTCGTAGGAAGAAGAGGATTTCTATTTGCTTTTAATAGGGGGATAACTATGGCCTCCTTCCATTCTATAGGGTAAGTACATTCATTCCATAGTTGATTTAAACTATGAAGCAGTACGATTTTTATTTCAGATGTAAGATTTTTTAACATATCATTTACCACGAAATCTGACCCCGGAGCACATGCCTTTGCCTCACTTAGAGCGAATTCTAGTTCCTGGATGGAAAATAGAGAATTGTAAGGTAAGTCTTCATTTGTATGAAAATTTAAATTTATTTCTCTTGCAGGTTTAATTTCAAGAAAGGAGGGGCTGTAGTTAGTTGAACTACTTGTTGCCTGAAATTGGTTGGCAATAGTTTCGGATATCACAAATGGATCCGTCGAATTGACCCCCGTTTCAGTCACAATACAATAGGGTGGATGAGAAATAGAATTTCCACTTATTGCTTTCACTTTCCTCCAAATCTCATTAATATTAGTATTAGACGATATTGTTGACGTAAAATTATTCCAACTATTTCTTTTACTTTCCAGGACGATTTTTCTAGCCTTCGCTCTTGCTTTTTTAAAAGCAATTAAATTATCTATAGTGGGAGATTTTTTAAAACGGTTTAGAGACGTCTTTTTATTTTTTATTGAATTCTCAACCTCAGTATTCCACCAAGGTACTATACGACGAAGAGGTTTTCCACTAGATTTTGGGATAGAGGTTTCTGCAGCCGTGATTATGCATTCTGTGATACTTTTTGGATCATTAATTGATGGTTTAACTAACTTATTTCGAAAATCTTGCCAGTTTGCTCTTTCTAAAATCCACCTTCTTGGAATGGATTTAGCCGGCTCTTGACATTCTACTTCAATTAAAATAGGAAAGTGATCGCTATTATGGAGGTCTTGCACAACTGTCCATTTCAAAGAACTCGCTAATGCGCTGGATGAAAACGACAGATCAATTGCATCAAAGCAATTGGAGATGGTATTAAAGCTAGTGTGCGAGCCATCGTTTAGCAAAACAATATCATCCCTATCCAACCAATTTTCCAGACTAATACCTTTGGTGTCACGTTTTGTGGATCCCCACAATGGGCTATGGACATTAAAATCTCCAGTTACGACAAAGGGTTTGGGAAGTTGAGCAATAATTTTATCCAGGTCATCCGTCTGCCAATTTTGGTTAGGTAAGTATAAATTACAGACAGTTAATTTCTTGGGTAGCAGTATTTCAATCGCTACAACTTGAAGGTTTACAGACTGAATTGCTATTTCTCGATATGGTATATTGTCCTTTAAGAAAATAGCAACCCCTCCACAAGCTCGTTGAGCATCGCTTACATCATACCTAACAATATTGTACCCTCGACGAGAATACACCTGGTCTGGACTGAATTTGGTTTCTTGTAAACATAGGCATATTGGATCATTTTGAAGTAAAAGTCCAATATCGCAATATCTCTTGATCACACCTCTACAATTCCATTGAATTATTTTAGAAGCCATTTTTGTTTAAGTTAAATAAATTAACAGATTATAATAATGGACAAAAAAATACAACGAATAAATAAATAAATAAATAAATAAATAAATATATATGTATAAATAAGACAGAAACAAATAAATAAAACTATGTATAAATAAAACATATCACAGATTTTTTATCACAGAATAATATCACAAATTCATTAAACATGCGAGTCCGTGTTTTCACCACGGTCCGGAGTTTGTTTCCGGGGCTTGCCCTTAGGCCAGCCTCGCTTTTTTGGTCTTTTCTTTATCTCTGCCACTTGCGAACTGAGGGATGTTTCATCCCCCGATGACAGAGATACTACTTGCTCCGGTGAGTAATCTCGTTTTCGTTTTTCCGGAGCGCTTACGCTAGGAACATTGAGCGTTTGCAATGGTGTCTCTTGTTTCATGAGAGGTGTTAGTGCTGTCACGATTTCAGGTATTAACTGATTTATTAAAGACTTATAGTCGATTTTTGGAGGGGAGCTAACAGCTTCTGCATAGGACACATTTGTTGTTGGGGTACTCACTGTAATTTTTTTCTTTGCTTCAATGTATGAAATATTTTCTTTAGCTTTTATTTCCTGAATTGCCGTTTCTTGTTTATAGACTGGACAATTGCGAGATCGAGCTGAGTGAGGTCCTTTGCAGTTGACACAAATTACAGGTTCTTCACAGGTACTACCTACATGTAACGGTTTTCCACATACACAAACTTGTTCTTCATTACAACGAAATGAGGTATGGCCGAATTTTTGGCATTTAAAGCACCGTAAAGGTGGTGGGACATACAACCTAACCTGGAGAGAATAGAAAGCAACCTTGATTCGTTTAGGAAGAACAGGAGTGTTAAATGTAAGTATGTGGTTTGGTGAATCAATGAAATTTCCATCTCTCTTTACTTTTATGCGTTTAACACCAATAACACTTTGCTCTTTTAGTCCCTCAAGAATTTCTTCAATCGAACAATTTAATAAGTCTCGACAATATATTACTCCTTTCGATGTATTCAGATTCCTATGAGGAACTACTCTGACTGGAAGTTCACCTAACATTTCTACCGTTTGAAGACGTCTAGACTGTGCGGCAGAGACGGTTTCCACTAACAAGCCATCTTTAATTTTATTAACACTTTTAGCGTTACCTATCAAACTATATAAATTTTTCTCAATTGTGAAGGGACTCACCTTGGCGAAGTCACCTTCTACTCTTTGCACAACCAAGAACCGGGGTGCAACTCCCGTCTCCAGGTTTGTGTTTACGTTGGGGGTTATTTGAGGTGGATCCCCATCCACATCCCTGATTTGAGAGGAGGACGCCTCTGTATTGGTTTTAGTGGTAGCATTCATTTCTGTCCCACGAGTAACTCTGAAATAATCTCGACCATGGTAGAGCAGGTTTGCCATGGAAGGGCTATATTACTACCGAAGGACGCCAGGTATTCGGAGGCAGCCGTTCGAGACTCCCGTAACGCGGAGCCATGCGTCCCTCAGCACGGCAAACACCTTAGATTGCGGATTTATTTTCCTGGTTTACTCCAGTAGATCCGCCGTGTTCTGTTTAAACAGGGTCACCTCGGGAAGGGTGTGGCTCTTCACCACGCACGGACGATCTTGGGAAAGCTTCCTCATGGGTTTGCCATTCCCACTCAGCTATTCCCCTGGAGTCAGGGCTAGCAGCTGACTCCTTGACCCCTATTATTATTATTATTATTATTATTATTATTATTATTATTATTATTATTATTATTATTATTATTATTATTATTATTATTATTATTATTATTATTATTATTATTATTATTATTATTATTATTATTATTATTATTATTATTATTATTATTATTATTATTATTATTATTATTATTATTATTATTATTATTATTATTATTATTATTATTATTATTATTATTATTATTATTATTATTATTATTATTATTATTATTATTATTATTATTATTATTATTATTATTATTATTATTATTATTATTATTATTATTATTATTATTATTATTATTATTATTATTATTATTATTATTATTATTATTATTATTATTATTATTATTATTATTATTATTATTATTATTATTATTATTATTATTATTATTATTATTATTATTATTATTATTATTATTATTATTATTATTATTATTATTATTATTATTATTATTATTATTATTATTATTATTATTATTATTATTATTATTATTATTATTATTATTATTATTATTATTATTATTATTATTATTATTATTATTATTATTATTATTATTATTATTATTATTATTATTATTATTAAATCTTTAAGACATTTTCAATGTATAGGACAAGTCATACAACAGCAAAAACCGAACAGAATCAAATATTATTGTCTAGGATATATTCTTCAATGTAATTTAGCGATCAGTACTTTTTTCACCATCTTTTTAAAAGAAACATTATTCAAGTGTTTATAACTATGAGGCAATTAAAGAATTTCAGACCACAATAATTTACAGACATTTCGAATTTTTTAGATTTGTGCATGGGAACACTCAACAAGTCACAATTACGCGTTGGATAGTCGTGAAAATCTGAATTTTTGGACAAAATGTGTAGGTTATCTTCAATGTACATTAATGATTTATAAATATAAATACAAGGTAGAGTTGGTAGACTTAGTATTTTGTTGTCTTTAAAAGAGTTTTTGCATGTTTGACGGTGATTAAGTTAAAATATAATTCTAATAATGTGTTTTTGAATAAAGAATATTCTATAACTATTAACAGCATTACCCCATAAAATAATATTATACGAGATATGGCTATAAACTGAACTGTAATATACATTTAATAGTGCACTCAAAGGCATGGTCTTGCATATTCGAGATATCGCGTACGATGACTTGCTAAGAGTTTTTCAAAGCATATCTATGTGCTTTGACCCATTTAGTTGGCGGTCGAGATACCTAAAAATTTTATGCTCTCTGGAGATTCCGAAACGGTATTGCTAAATGTAAGGAATAATTATTTTGGTCTTATCAATATTGACCATTTCGGTACTGGCCTTACACCAGTTGACAAAAGAACTAATAAAGTTCTGGAATTCTTCCAGAAGTTCCCCTGGGGTCTTAGCTGACACCACAAGAGATGTATCGTCATCAAACAATGTCAGATTAGACGCATCAATAAAATTTGGTAGGTCATTAACGTATAATAAAAAAATTAATGGTCCCAGTACCGATCCCTGGGGCACCCCCATGTTAACATCGTGACAGTTAGAAGCTGTATTGTCAACTCTAACAACCATAACTCTGTCCGACAGATAATTAATTATCCATTCCAAAAATATTCCTCTAAACCCAACATTATAAAGTTTATGTTTAATACAAGAGATACTAAGACAGCCAAATGCTCTAGTCAAGTCAAAGAATAGACCTGTAACATGTTTGTTTTTATCCAGTAGTCTATATACAACTATTGAAGTTGTAATACTTTCAACCTTTACAGGGCATCCACGGTGTACTGTAGCAGCTGAGGAACATATTTTAGAGATTTCCGAAGAGAACCTCTAATAGGTACCAGGCAAATCGCTCAACAAGTACAAGGAATGTCTCAATAAACAGAGTGGTGTATCATACACGAGGCTTGATTATATGTACCATGTACAGCGTGTCCGTGAATGTTGCTGCAGCAAAATACTCAAAATCCTAGATTTACAGCTGACGTATCAGTTACAGATGAAATTATTTTTCAACGGAATGTATAACATTCATAATACTCATATTTGGGATTTTGAAAATCCGCACACGATTCAATAAAGCTTTTCCCTAGACGTCTGGGCAGGGATTGTCGATGGTCGCTCGATTGGATCATTCATATTACCAAATCGAATGGATGGAGTTCAGTATATCAAGTTCCTTCTATCTGGACTTCTGGAAGATGTGCTCTTAGCTGTTAGACTCCAAATGTGGTTCTTGCACGATGGTACTCCTCCTGATTTTCGACAAAATGTTCGGAAGTACCTTAATGAAGTTCAAGGGGAACTATGGATTAACCGAGGAGGACCGGTACCATGGCCGCCACGATCTTCTGGACTCCTGGAATCCTTTGGATATGTTTTTGTAGGGATATTTAAAAAATGAAGAGTATCGCACAGAAGTGGACACTGTTCATGATTACGCGAACGTTATCTTATCAGTTGCCAATAATTTACGAGTTCAAAACGTACAAGAACCAGAAACACGTGTTTTAGTGTATATAAACAATGTAATATGGGCCGAAATGTGTTTACGCATCGGTAGACAAAATTTTGAACAATAGTTGTAACATCAGGTATGCCAAATTATTTTGTTAATTAAAATCACAAATTAATTATATTAATCAATTAAAATAATAATAGCGGTAAAAGCAATTGAATTTTCTGATATAAAATAGGTTTTATATTTTTTTATTTTTTTTCTTGAGAAAGTTTTTAAATTTTTTGTCCGTTAATTTCTTATTACACTTTGCCGTCGTGCTGGTCGTTGACTGATTACTTTGCCTTGTTTTGTAAACCCTGACCAATCACGTTTTACAGTAAACCAGTTTCCAGTAATGTGCAGAAGTGTATTTTTGAATCGTCTTCAAACTGCTCTTTTTATTTTGGATAAGTTCTGAATCACCTTTTATAGTCAAACTAAACAATACAATTTCTATCGTGCACTGGCTAAGTAGGCACACTACACAGATAAAAGAAGTACACCGCTGACTAAACTTTAGCAATACCAACATCTATAAATATCGTCATATGTGAAAATGCGCTTACAAAAATAATTAAATTATCTAATAAAATTATAACAAGTAGGCAAATTATAAAATAATATGTTAGCGCAGTGCTCAAATAAACTCGATTCAGTTATGAAATAAGACTGAAATCTAGTGATTTCGACGTTTACTTTAAATTTGAAATAAATTTGTTACTTAAAATTAAATTAAGAACAATGTGCAAAAATAAGTACCGGTTAGAAAATTTAAGAAACCTAAACTTAAATATTACTTTCCTACTTACTTTTCTTAATTTAATTGCTATTATTTTAAGCCGCATCTTCCGCAAAATCTTCCAAGAGGCTTTGTGCTTTTATAAGTGAAATGTATAATTTTCTTGAATTATTATTGTTGACGTTAAGATATTCTCTTAAAATGTATTTCATTGTTTTAAGTAAAATACTGTGTCGGTTCTTTGTCTCGCCTCAACTTAATTTTTATTTAAAATCTACTTCCCACATTTTCTCAAAAAATTTAACGTTTATATTATATTACTGACTAGCTGTGTCGCATTGCCGACCGCTTGTTATATTTAGAAACAAAAGATATTGAAAAAATGGTAAAATTTTACTTATACTAATATACTTTACACAAATTATTTCACCTTAAGTTTGACTATTGTGGATAGCATATATAAGAAACTTTTATTAGATTTTTTAAACTATACTACATTTACCTAACTACACTTAACTGCAAACATATTATGTATATTTTATTTATAAAAAATAACAATAAATAAATAAATAAAATGACATCATCTAGATGTTCTGGAAATAAGTACATGGTAATTATTAAAAAATATTTTATACATAAAATAAAAAAACTATGTAAGATGTAAAACATATAGTTTTACCCGTTGTTTCAAAAATTTCTCTGTTTTCGTTGTGAAAACTTATTATCCAAATATCACGTTTTACTAATTTTGTTTATCTACATTCTATGGTAATATAAGATATATAATATTTATTCTGTTGTTGCATACCTCGTCGTTGAGAATATTCAACCAACAATTATGAAAATTTAAAGAATAATTCGAAACAGAGTTGGTACTATTTATTAAAATAATCGCAGATTTCTTCAGTTCCCTCTTTCTTGAATTCCTATTTTGATTTTTGTGTTATTCCGATGAAAAACAAGACCGTTTTTCCACGCGTACAAATTTTTGACTTTTTAAATTCTCCCCGCGTAATGTAATACCTATGTTCTCCAATTTTAACATTGAAAGGTGTAGAAGTCTTCTTAATATAATGTTTACTACATACACATGGAATACTGTAGATGCAGTTTTGATAAAACTGTTCGTAATGCTTTACTAGTTTGAAAAACTGTCTTAACCTCATACGTATGGTATGTTTACTGTATGTAGAAAGATTTTTTTGATAGAGTTTTCGAAAATATTGAAGACAACAATAACAGGAACATCAAAATATTATACATACTGTAAAAGGACCAGACATACGAGGTTTATGTGAAAGATTTAACAGAATTGGTAATAGATTTCATATTAGGACAATTCTTCAAACTAATAATACATTTCGAATAATTTTATCAAAAACTAAACCAAATAATAAAATTCAAAATTAAAAAAACTGCATCTACAGTATACCATGTGAATGCAGTAACCATTATATTGGAGAGATTTCTATTCCTTTAAATTAAATGTTAGAATTGGAGTATATACTGATTACATTAGAAAAGAAGTTTTTCCGCAAGGAAAAACGGTCATGTTATTCGGTGTGAAAATTAAATTTCATCATGATGTATGTATGTAAAATGACACGCTCTTTCAACATGGTCAAAATTGGGGGGTTGCTATTTAAAAAAATTGTCGATGACGTCATACCTGGAACAACGATGACGTCACAAATATGGGTCGTATGTCAAAAAGTGCCTTTTATAAAAACAAAATCGACGTGCCAGGAAATTTTTTCGTTAACTCAATTTCAAAAATAATGAATGTATTTGTTACTTTTCGAAAGCACTGTGTATCATATATCACCATGGAACATAAACAAGCAATATCATTAAAACGTCATGTTTGAATTTAATAAGTTTTCACAACGCAAAGTGAGATTTAAATTAAGTAATGTGTTATATATACTTTCTCACTGTGAGATATTTTGTTGTTGTTTTTTTAACAACCGCCAATTAGGCACAAGACGCTATTTGTTAATATTTTTTTATATCAGTGGGAGGAATACCCAATTAAACAAAAAAATAATAAAAAATGCCACAGATAAATAACTACAGATAATATCTTAATGTATCTATAATATTGAAAAAAGGTTAGATTAATAACTCACCAAAGCTCCGACGATGACGCAAGCGAAAATGAGAGCAGTTTTCATTTTTATATAACAGTTAATCCTTTCTGCATAAGACCGAAGTAAAAACTTAATGCTTGACTTGGCAATGTCCTACATTTATATATGCTGGTATCCATCCATTTGGGCTCGTGGGGCTTTTTAAGTTATCCACATGCATAATGAACTTCATGAGAATTTTGCACCCGACCTATCTTGCGGTACGCAGAATGATTAAGCTATTACCAACAATTACTTTGTTCTACCTTGTTACGAAACGTGTGCGCCTCTCTGGGGATTTCTTCGCTTCCAGCTTTGCACCGACGTGACATTAATAATTTGCACGTAGATGTTGTAAAGAGAATACATCATTATGATAAACAAACTGTTTACTTCAGTGTCGAACAATTGGTGTACTCATTGTGGTCTACAGTTGTCTTTTGTTGTTGGTTCATTCTTCTTTATGAAAACAAAAATATTTGTACCTACCCGAAAACGCTAGTATCTGTAGGTTCATAATCTTTTATTTGCTGTTAAGGTTTTAGAATGAGGTGTGACAAACTGTTTGTGCTATTTTGTGGCGGTTTATGATACTAATTAAAATAATTATTTTATTTTCTCAGTTTCTAATTAAGAGTACCAATTAGATTTAATAGTGGTATCGATGGCGTTAAATTAAAAAATAATATTACAGGAATATTGAAAATTAGATAGTTCACATGAAACGCCATTTAAATGTGGGTTATTGTAATTCATGCAATTTTTGAAGAACAAGATATTCCAATAACTTTAAGAGCAATAATTATTATAAATTAATAAATAATTAAATGTATTACTTAATTAATTATTAATATTTTATTGAGCAAGTTACGTGATCGGAAGTATTTATTATTTTGTTTAAAAAAGTTATACAAAATCGATTTTTTCGAAAACTATCATTAAAAGTTGACTTTTAAATTATATTTATTAAGTGTCAAGACAACAGCTTTTTGTCTCCATCTCGGATGTAATAGTTATTTACAACATAAGTGTTGTAAAGATTCATATTACAGCAAGAGATGTTAAAGCTAAACATCTAATGTAATAATATGAATTTACAACAAGAATATTATATAAAAGTTTATCTACTTTCATTCAATAACACGAAAAAGATATATTTGGCAAAATCTGTCAAATGACGCGATAACAAACTGCTGTATTTTCCAGCGATCCCTATCTACAGATCGTTGGTATTTTCTATAAACAGAAAAATGTCCCTGCTATTAAATTTTTGAATCAAATTTTTTATGTTGCCTTTCGCATGGTTACTGTCAAAGCTTTGTCAAACAAACCCATAAATATAAAAAGCGCTTTTCAAGATGAGTGTTTCAGATGGAAATTTATTCTCTGATATAGAAGCAGTGGCAAATATAACGATTTCAAGTCTAGTTCCGACAAAATCCAAGGCGTTATATGAGTTGAAGTACCAAAAGTTTGAAGATTGATGCAAAGCTAACAAGGTAGGGAAAGTGTCTGAGAAAATCTTTTTGGCTTATTTTTCCAGAAACCATCTACACTACTATAGATTCACTACTCAATGTTGAAAACTATGGTTTCAGTTAAAAATCAAGATATAAGCACATTTTCTCAAATAATCGCATTTTTGAAAAGAATTTAATAAGATTACAAGATCAGAAAGTCCAGAATTTGTACAAATGAACAAGTAGGTATATAGGTGTCTATAAGTATTGCAGATGAAACATATTTGCTTAAGAAGGTTGCTATGACATCCGGTATTTTTGGGGCTTGTCGTCGCGAAGAATTAACTAAGCTAATGTTGTATCATATTAAATACAATGAGCTGTATAAAAACAGTAATTCCATGCACAAAAACAAAAATTATTCGAGAATTTGTTATAACTAAAGGAGATGTGGCAGATATCAAATATTTAAATATTTTTCGAAAATGTCCTTCTAATGCAAGCGGTTTTTTGTTTTCTACAGACAAGGAAAATGTACCTCCCAGTCTGTCGGAGTTAATATTTTTGGAAGCATTCCAAAAATGATTGTAACGAAGCTTGTATTGAAGAATTCCGAAGAATACACCAGATATTGTTCTAGAAGGTCTTCGTCTACCATTCTGGTTGATTGCGGTGCAGATATACAGATAGTAAAGCGTCTTGGGGGGAAATATTCTTCTATGGTAGAAGGTTATGTTGAGAATTCGTTAGAAAAGTAGAAATATAGCATAGAAGATCATGGGGTCAAATATGAATTTAACGATTAGAAATTCTGCTATACTAAATTGTAAAAAGTGTATTCTTAATGTTTACAATAAACTTCAGGTTTTATATTTTTTTTATAATAAATAATTCTTCTAAAAAGCGAAGTTTTATTTAACAGAAAAATGTTAATACAAACTTTTTTTTGCAGCACTAGTGCTATAAGAGCACCTATTATAATAGGTGCTTACGAAACTATTATTTACAGAACTGTAAAATTCATATTACTAAATGAAAGTAGATAAACATGGACCGACAACAATCAATAAAATTATAAATGACAGAATCAGTTCACTAGCCTATTTATTACTAATATGATCAACAAAAATACAAATTTTCATATTCAATTTAATTAACAATCAATTTGATAGTGAACCATAAAGAATACCTGATATTAAAATAAATATGCAGTAAATTGTAAATGACATACATGTCAAATAAATGAATAAAAAAGTAAAAGTAAAAATTTTCTCTTGACCTTTTTAGTAATTTTTGAACTATAAAAAAAAAACAGTTATAGTTTACAATGATAGTTTTTGAAACAAATAAAATTTCGTGAGTTATAGTTTGATATAACTATCACATTTATCATGTGGGACTGACACTTTTTACGACATTGGGGTTTGATTTGATAAGAAAATATCTTTTAATAGAGGCCTTTTAAATATTAATGTCAACGAGTACAAAACCGTGTTCTAAATTGTTCCTTTCGAACCTACGTTATGAGCTCATGTAGTCATCAATAGAATATACAGGTAACAAAAAAGTAGGTCGCTACCTGTACATTCTCTGGGTAAAAATAATGTGACATTTCAATTGCCATTTTTTATTTAGCCACCTCCATAGTTTTTAAAAATATTCAGCTGAAATTCATGCACTCACATCTTTTGTTAATTTTAATTGGAGTTTAAAATATTAGTTTCGATTAGGTACAACAAATTACACTAAATCATAAAAAAGCTTGAAATAAAGAATAAAGTAGCAGTCACGTTTGTTAAAAAGTAAATGAAGAACATGGAAATCATACTTTCTTTTCAATTTTATATTTTAATACATTTTTATTTGCATAAAATAATTTAATTTCATTTAGCACAGTTTATTAATATTATCTACTACTGGTACAATTCACTTCTGTAATGATATGTCTTTAAATACCTATTTCAATATTTCCTTGTGGCAAATTATTATAATTTTACATTTTTTACCATAATGAGTTAGGTCACTATTTATAATGCTTGTTACTGATTTATAACAATAAGGCTCTGTGTTATCTGGAAATGTTCGGAATTAAATGATAAAAGATATAGATTACTTTTTTATTTATTTTCTTAACATCGAATTTATATATAAGCGTAATATGCCCATCACAAATATTAAAAAATTAAAATTCATGGAAATAGGTGACTCCATCCTTGTCCAAGCACATGAATAGATTAACAGCAGTCTTCTCTGGCGTCTCTTTCTTCACAGCGCATTCTTTGACCAATCTTTCTACTTTATCTTTGTCGCTGACAGTGAGAGAGATCTTCTGTTTAATGACATTTAAGTCCAATTCACCATTTTGTTTCTGGAGAGCTACAGCCTTCGATTCACAGAGCATATGGGCGCCAACTTTGGGGTTGTCGATGTTTTCGGCAAGGTGGTGCAATAGTTCGTGGTCGACGTAAGTGGCTGGGTCAGCTTGGCATTTATCGTGGATCTCTTGGAGTTTCTTCTCTTCTTCGGAGAGACTGGCAGCCTAAGGGAGAGACAATTAATACTGGATTATAGTTAAGAAATAAAAAGTTCATCAAAAACAATTACACTGACCAAAATATATGTTAAAGAGATGTTGCTCTGTCTATAATGCTAACAGGATATATTTGTAAAAGGTATATGCTTCTTTCTATACCAAAATTTACTTGTTTTAAGATTCTATGAAAAATCAGTAGTTTTGGCAATAACTCTAGTGGAAACTTTTTATTGCGTACAGCAAATCCAGGATGAAAGCTGCAAATTTTATATTTTGTATCTACCAACATACTAAAAAATTATGCCAGAATTGTCAGATATTTCTCAAATGATTTAGAAGTTATGAAGTTAATCTTGTTATCTGCTTTGAAAACCTTATATTTCGGAAACGACTCTATGTTTATTTAATAAAATTACCTCAATTTTAATCATAGAATACTCTAATGAATTATCTGTATTGAATTAGGAAACATCATGTATAATGATACTGAGATAAAATACTAGGATTGTTTCCTCATATGAAAAAAATGAAATACTCTTCAAAGATTATAATTGAAGTGAGTATATTCTTTTGTCAATTATCCATACATCAGTGAAAATAAACGTCAAATCTAGTAGCTATAGTTTCCTTATAATAACAACCACTATGTAAAATATGAATAACTAGCCTCCTTCGCCTCTTAAATTACTTTATTAGCAGAATGCACCATTCATGAGTAAACAATCCAAAAGCCAATGTTAGCACTTTTCAATAGATCGAAAACAAAGGTCAACTATTTTTCCACAATTTATCAATACTTGCAATGTCTATCTATTCTGCAATTCTCATTCAAATAAGTACCAATTTGTACAAAGTAATTCTGATGGTCCGTTGATAACACTCTTTTGCGACTTTTGTACAATCATGAACGTACACAAACCTTTACGTCTTTTTTGTATTTAAAAACTTATCCAAATTTATAAGTATGTCCGACAATACATACATTGTGAGCAGTTAGCTCACTATACTAAATTTGAGGACTTACTCTCCCACGGTGTACCTTTGAAAGGTCGCAGAGCCCTTAGGAATCGTTTTAGAAAAAAATAATCATATTATTTTGTTCTTTCTTTTGATAAACATAATCAGTATGTTGAACTGTTTAGAATAATTAATTGCAAAACAAATTCTTACTTACCAAAGCTCCGAAGATAACACAAGAAAGGATAAAACCAAGTTTCATCATTTTTATAGATTATGTGATGGGTTCAGTTGTTATTAAAAACGGTGTAAACTGAATAATGATCTTCAAGCTCGCATTCATAAATTTATACTGTATTACCCCTACTTTTCCACCATATATGAATATGGATATTCTAGACAAATAGACGCTTGCATTTTTCTGATTCACCTTAGGCTTCGGTTGTCCTGGCTTCTTGGAACCAGAGGTGGACGGCTGCATTTCAAAATAACTTACCGTTACTGCAACTGCTTTACGCTGGGAATTTCCTATTTAACGCGTGCCCGCATGTTTCAGTAACTTCAGCTGCTGTCATCCTTCGCAATTGCGGTGAACCACATAATTTCAGCTATAACTTTTTGACGATTAAATGTTAATCGTTTCTTTTGATTTGATATACTTATCTCTATAACATTTATTTAGAAATGATTACACTAATTTATTATGAAAATAATTTCTGAATACTGCAAGAGCTATGATGCGTGCCCAGTTTTTACCTTTAACAAAATAATTTGACTTTAAGTTTAACAGAAATACACATTCAAATTACTGCAACAAATAATTAAAATAATTTCCCATACAACGTTAATCGTTTTTCATTTTCCATTTATGTCAGACAATCGCCGTCTGTTAAATTGGGTCGTATGCGTAATACCTGTTGCTGCTGCGGTTTAGTAGACGATGGCCAAACTATCAAACTTCATTTTGTATATTAACATCTATACAGGGTGATTCAAAACTTTTATAAAAAAATTGGGAATTGCTGCATCATGAGAAATTGAGTCAATATCGTATTTTTTTGCAAAATCCTTATAGTTTTCGAGTAAAACATTTTTAATGTTATTTTCAACTTTTACTGTAATCTCTAGCTAAACGAATATTGAAATCCAAGTATTTATATTGGTTTTTCTAGTGTCAAAAATGGCTTACGTATAGCAAATCGATGTGAGAATGCTTTAGCAGAACGATTTCCCAGTAAACATAAGCCAAATGCAGTTACTTTAACCGCGGTATGCAGTGAGTGCAAGTGTAGTGGAACGCGAGCGTGACAAACGCATTAATACCAAGGAATAGAACGACGTACCATGGCCACCACGATTTCCAGCCTTTAAATCATTTGGACTTCTTGAAAATACTTAAAATATGAAGTGCATCGCACCGAAGTGAAAACTATTGATGATTTGCGCAAAGGTATTATAGCTGCTAACAATAACTTACGATTTTAAAACATTTGTGTTAGTTTGTAGAAATTGTGTAAAACGAGCCCAAAATTTTATTGTTGTCATCAGGTATGTCAAAGTATTGAAATCACAAATGAATTATGTTAACAATTATTAAGAATAGCTGCAAAAGCAGATGAATTTACTGTATACAGCATGTATTATTAAAATGTTACAATTTATATCTTTTCTTGGGTATTCCTTTCAAATTTTCCAGTCGCCGGTTGCATGTTTTGTCGCCTTATCAGGTTTTACAGTTGACCAGTTTCCAGTGGCGTGCAGAAGTGTAATTTTAAATCATTTTTAAACTGCCTTTTTTAATTTTTTTACAAAATTTTATTTGTAAGAGCCCTGTACATTTAAAAAAATTGTAAGATGTTCTTAATCATCCTGTATACAGAGTGGTCCAGTTTATTATGCGGAAACTTTAGAGACCGATAGAGAATCAAATAATAATGTGAGTTTACTATATAAACTATATTCAAAAAATGCTTCGTTAACGAAATATAAGGTATTCAAGATTGTTTTAAAAAACAACAAATTTATTAATTGTTAACGGCTAAAAAAAATTTAATGATTTTTTATAGATGTTAAATACCATCGAGGGGCACGTTCTGCAGTGAAAAATCATTATTTTTAATTTTGCCAGTGGCATCCGTACTAGCACGTTACTGGATGTTTCTAAATAAAAAATTGATACGCCACTGCTTTTTCATAAAATAAAAATCAGTTTTAGATTCTTCATTTAATTTAGAAGTAAAAAAACTGCCTTTCAACTTTTTGTACCACTCATCGTTTTCAATGTGTTCTCTAAAAAACAATTGAGCAAGTACGACAAATTCATCTGTCAAATTAGTTAGTAACTGTGTCGTATTTAATTAGCTCTCTAGTAATTTGACTTGTAATTATTGTTATTTTTATCAAGGAAAATGCTTTTTAGTAACGAATACATAATTATATTCCAGCGCGCTTTTTCAACATTGGCAAAAATTGATATTCCCATTTAAAAAATTGTCTCGAGATTTATTAATATTTCATAATAAAATTACTCTCTGTATTTTTTCAAACTGCAAATTAACATTGATAATAAAATATTATAACGGGATTGGATGATGCTGTAAAATAGAAATCTAAAATTAACTTGAAAATTTCGGAAAATCATCAAATAGTTAAATTCACCGTGTATTAGAAAAGTAGTCTATAGGGCAGTCCAATTTTAAATCCTTGACAGATACTGCTATCTAGTAATAAAATACTGATACTTTAATATTACGTGATCTTACTATGGTTAAATATGGCGATAATCAAAACAATGTGCATATCGAGATAGATAATTTTAAGTTTACCTTTCTCGTCTACAAAACAGTTAACACTTTTTTTGACTGCACCAAAATACACATAAAGGATGAACTAAGAAAAGGTTTGTATTAATTTTTCTTATTTTGGCTTTTATATGTGAAAAATTTATTGTTGAAGTTTATGTAAAAATGCTGTAAAAAGAGTCACATTCAATAAATGTTTTAAGCATAAAATCGCTACATTTTGGCAATATAAATACTAACACTACCTAAGTTGAACTTTCTGTTATCCAATAATGTATAATTCATTCATTCATAGTAACTTTAACAGGATTTAAAATTCCTAACTTTAAAATTACATCGACATTACACTATTTTAGACCACAGATATGGCCACCTTAAACGAATTTATTTGTCTAACAAAATAGAGGAATTTTAAATAATCCTGTATTTGTATTTTATGATTTACCTATAAATAATGATTAAAAAAATAATTACACATTTTAACACAATAGAACACAATACTGTGTTAATCGAGGTCCACACGGAATTATGCATATTTTTACCCATTTTTCTGTATGTAGCAGGGTGTTAAAGGTTTTAACACAATCCACTGTGTTAATATAACAAATGTCATATGTAACTTCTACACGTTTCAGTATTATTTGTATCATTAAAGGTGTAGGCTTTACACATTAACATGTTAGTTTTATTGTGTAACAGGTATTAATATGGAAGACTCACCTATCTTATTAGTCTGTTAATTATGTTCCTATTTGTTTTTGAAATAATTTTTAATAAATATAATTTTTGCATTACCTTTTTCAGAGGTTTTACCAGTTGTCCAGGATAGATTGAATATAGTCTGGAATGTTCTAGAAAACGTCAGAGTAAATGTCCTGGTCATTTTTTAGTACTTATTATTTTAGTGCTTTGGGTATTTCTATACGCATATTAATTTATTTAAAGATGTTACTGTACAAACCATTTTTAACATACTGTTTGTGCACAGGTCTGACTTACAATCGATGTACCAGTTTGAACTTCAGAATTTTTAAATTTTGGCACCAAAATAGTTTTGGTATTGTCAGAAACTCTGTTTGAACCAAAAATGCTTGACTGTAAACTGCAAATGTTAAGATAATGTATATTTTTACTTAATTTTATTCAGTGCACCGAGGAAAAACTGTTTTGGTTTCAGTTAAAGTGCCTTTTCTAAAAAATAGTGCTTTGTTGAAAAATGGTTTCATCAAACCTTGCCGATCTTCTTGAAATTTTGCACGTCTCCATAATTTAGGATTCTGAACAACTTTTTCAAGAAATATTTTGCTGTACTTTCAGCAGAAAAGGCACCTTTACCAAAACAGTTTTTGCTCGGTGCACAGAGAATTTCAAATAGGATTATTTAAAAAATGGTTGCGCCTACCGACTTCAGCAAGGTATGCCTTTTTCAAACAAAACAGGTAGGAGAATCGATTGTTTCATAGTCAGATGGATAAATTAAGATGCAAAAAAGTTCTGTCATTTAAAAGAAACATGATGTGCCACAAGTGGCGCCCTCTACTAGTGACATCAAAATTAGAAACATATTCGAATTTCTTGTCCGCAAAAATCCCCGATTTACAAATGTTATGTAAATATTTGGATTTCTTAGGAAGTTATTTACAAGTATCGAAAATAAAATTTTAACTTTAACACCCTGTATCTCCGTTAATATTGAGTTTTTGAAAAATTGTTATCGGATTTTGTGATCCTAATTTTTTGTGAGGAATCCTGAAGTCTTGACGCATAATTTCCGGACACCCTGTATAGATATGATTTTTTCAATCGACTCAAAATCACGTATTCTATCACCTCCTAAAATTATTGTAACGACTTGCAAGACATCCGTATACCGCGAGTCTTAATCCTTAATGAGCCGCACTGTATATGTTTTCAATAGTTCTAATATCTGGAAGTTAAAGTTGAAGTATAATTAAAACTTACAGTTAACACAAAGTAAGACTCATCGGTTAAATCATGGGTTCAATATTGATTATTGTTTTAGGTAGCTACGATGGTGAGATTTCACGTTATAAACCTAATATTTTACATACATTATATTTTAATTACATATTTTGGAATTGAGATTTACATGTAGCGGAATAATATATGTTTTATGAAACATTATACGTTGTACTGTATGTATAAATATTTTACCTGTAAAAACTTTCTGAGAACATGAGATATTTATGAGACATTATTTATCCAAATCAAGTAAAATCAATTCAATAGTGACCTAGATGATATAAATTGTGAACCATCCAAATAAAATTTATACAATTTTAAAAACAAAAGCTATTTTTTGTCATAGCCACGATTCAATCAACAACTGTCTTATTATTTGAAAAGAAATATACAGGATGTCCTGAAATTGTGTCCTGAGACACAGTGCAAGAGTAAATTCTAGACGTCAAAATAATGCGATGTAGGCAAACTTACCTTAGTCAAAAGTAGATGGTTAAAACAATACAGAGTAACAAGGTTAATTTTTTTTTTCGATATTTGTAAATGAAAATAGTAAAAACTGTTTTGGTTTGGTTCGAGGTAAAGTGTCTTTTCCGTTGAAAATGTAGCAAAATATTACTTGAAATAGTCATTCAGAATGGTAAATTATGACAACATGCAAAATTTCATGAAATATTTGTGCTTTGATGAAACTATTGTTTTAAAGATGACGGCTTTATCAAAGCACAAAGGTTTCATGAAATACTGCACGTCGTTCTAATTTACAATTCTAAATAACTTTTTCACGTAACATTTGCTGTATTTTCAGCAGAAAAGGTACTTCACGTGAAACCAAAACAGTTTTAATTCAGATGACTGCATGAACACTTCAAATAGGGTTGTTTCAAAAACTGTTACTCCTAATGACTTAAACAAGGTATACTCAACAGTGCCATAAAAAAATATTCCATTTAAAAACATGATGTGCTATAAGTGGCGCCATATGCTAGTCGCATCAAAATTGGCAACAAATTGAATTTTTCGCACCCCAAAAAACCCCGATCTCCAAAATGTATGCAAATATTTGCATTTTTAAAAAAGTTATTTACAAATATCGAAAATAATAATAATTTTAACTTTGACATCCTGTATCTTTTAACCATTAAATTTTGACTAAGGTAAGTATAGATACATCGCATTATTTTGTCGTCAGGAATGTACTCTTGCTCTATATTCCATTAATTTCGGGATACTTGTGTTTTATTCAATCTGCTATATTATTTTGATTATGCCGTAGTAACTGATCAGCACTAGTCACACAATTGATATACCTACACTTCCTTAGTTATAATTAGGAATCTTTGCCCTTGTCATTCTCGGGCTAGGCTCTGTCGAGAAGATTATATAACTGCTTATTCGCTAGAATTTATTTCAATTGTCAATGCCAATAAACAAAAAAGTTTTTGAAATTAATATATTTTCAGATAAGGAAATTAAAATAGAGTAGATAAAAATAGCAAATATGGAAAAGCATCTATGTTTTAAATAATTTCTTATATTTGTACAATACAGCTCTGCATTATTGTGATTTTATCGCTTTTGTCGAATCGATAGTAAAATGAACCCCAAAAATACAAAAATTAAATTATTTTGTACGTGCGCTATTTTATCTGAGAAATAAGAGAAATATTTTCCTACAATATCCACAGAGTTATGTAATGGTAAACAGCTAGAATTCAATTCAAATAGTTGTAAACTTCTTGAATTTTGTAGTAATTTAGCTTACTGCAGGATAACGTATAGCTGAAACAAGTTTTAGATTTCATGATGAAACTCGCAGAATTTCACGTCGGGCGAGATTTAATTTGCGCATTGTTTCTGCCCTGTCGAATTACAGGGATTCGAAATTTATAATTTTATATGTCTTTCACAAAATATATGCAATTTCATTTATGTAAATCATCATATATCTATAAATACATAAAGGGCACTGTAAAAATGATTATAATTTGTTACTGCTTTACCATTCTGAAACGTGGCTATCCTAAGGAAATATTTAATGGTTTATCTGCTAGGGCTAAATTACTATACCCTAAATTTTAGTGTTTAGTGATGTACGCAACCGAATAATAGTATACATAAGTAGTACGTAAAAAAGTTTCAGAACTGCTGATAGAGACGACTAATTATTTCTCTTTCCTCACTTAAATGATGGGGTTCATGTTTAGCGTGTCAGAAATGCGAAATTTCCTCTATTTGTTCAACAGATATAATTTTTCTAGTAGGTACCATTATGATGTTTAAGTTATAAAGGCTCTGTTTCGTCTAAGCAGTGGTATAGATTTCAAAAAGTGTGTCATAAAGTTGTCTATTTGGGTAACGTTGTAATTAATTTAACTAAATTAGGTGTGCAGATAACAGTAGATATGAAACGAAAAATTTTAGAAACTTACCAGTGGTGGAGGCGAGGGTATCATCGATTACTGTTTGTCAAAAAAAAAATACATTAATCATCATATGCGTCATTGCATTATCTTCACTTTTTGCTTCTTTATACTTTTTTCTATTCCAAACTGGTTAATAACAAAATAAATTTATTTGATCAAGTGAATTTTTACACAGTTACTTAATAGTTATTTTTGCAACAAGTACAAAAAGTAAGTGTTTATTGCATGTGACGTGAATTTGTCCAACGAGGCCGTCAGTTATGCAACTCGTACAAAAAGTGTCATTTTTTGTACTTGTTGCATAAATAACTATAAATATATCTTACGGAGGCCATGTAAAACAATAATAAGAAACCGTCATCTTATATAATATTGTATATTGTCAAATTAAGTTTATTTTATTGTCTGAAGCTATTTATTTGACTGATCCATTTGGCGCAAGGGCTTATTTAATTAATCTTTATTTTTTTCAGAAGTGTGGCAAAAACCCAATAAAACTAAAGAAAAAATAAGCTTATTTTTTTTTAAATTAAGTTTTAATAATGGCTTATGCATGTTCAAATGGTGAAATGGCGAACATGGTTTACATTTATGGCCATGCAGATGAAAATGGTACTGAGGCTAGGTGAATTTATATGGAAAGACCCAAATCCAAGAATGGTGAGAAATGTTTTTCAATGTACCTCGGAGTAAGGCTCATTTTAGAAAGATCCAATTCCTGGAAGACCTTTGATTGTTAGAACGCCTGAGTTGGAAAAAGATATTCTACACAAAATTGAAGAAGATCCAAGTACTAGTACTACTTTGGTCCTTTCTGAAACATCAACAATGATACTCGTATCACATACAAAGAGTTCAAGCATTACTACCGCAAGACTATCCAGCTCGCCTATAATTTTGCCATTGGGTTTTGCAAAAAATTGAACAAAATGTTGACTTTACCGCTGGCATATCGTTTACCGACGAAGCTATTTTTTGCAGAGATGCTATAATAAACATCCATAACAAGCACGTATGGTATAATGAAAATCTTAATGCCATAATGGATCTCGATTTCAGTGGAAATTTTCTGGGTGGGCCTTACTTTTTACCAAAAACTTTAACTCGTGCCTTCTACAGACATTTTCTTGAAAACGTGTAACCTGAACTACTTGACGATGTTCCCTAGACTCTAAGACAAAGAAGGTTGTCATTTCCAACACAACCTATTTCATTTGTAATATTATACAGTGACATATTATTTTTGACAAATAATGATTGATGATACCCACACCTCCGCCACTGGAAATTTCTAAAGTTGATCATTTTTAGATTCATACCTACTTTTATACTAAATATGCACATCAATTTGGTTAAATTATCTCATGCGGTTTAGAAATTAAAAAATAAAAACTGATTTTATTTCATGGCTGTCCTAAGATCCCACTTTTGTATAACAAAATACTCTTATTTTTGGCCACAGAATACGCCCCTGGATTTTGTATGTCTACCTAAGAAACACCCGTATAAGAAACTCCAAAGAGGACTGCTATGATCACATATATTCACGTATTTAACCAAGTATGTTATATTTCTGAGTTTCAATAAATATCTTTATTTAGACGGCAACATAAAGTAATAGCATGAACCCATAAAATGGGTACGTGTGTATTTTTGTAAAATAATTTATTATACTTTGTAGGAGTACAGCTGTACAACCGTCTTGAAGAAGCAATTTATTAAATCTATTTTGTGGTCACAATGTATACAGGGTGTGGCGCGTATACTGAATGAAAATATATGAGTAGTATATTAGAACGAAAAAGAAATTTATACATAAGAAATAAATCACATTTTCTGAAGAAAATTAAACTTGACATTGTTAATGAATAATTATAAGTAGTTATGAGTACGGCTCTGGACAGAACAGTTACGTTAAAGGAAAGAACGCACTATGAGGTCGCGATCCAGGCGCGCAGAGCGCTTTGTGCTGAGCTAACTGCGGACTTTTATAAAATCTGTTGCTTATGTCGTTCTCTATGCGCTGCCGACATATTTTAATGTACTATTTATGTGTTATAATAGCTTTGTTCGCGGTAGTGATTCCGAATATATCCTGAATTAATACTGAATTTATACTGCACATATCAAATGCGCATGCGATATTCTGAATATGTTCTGAGTTAATCCGCGAACGTTTCTCAAATGTATTCTGTTTGGAGTTTGGAGTCTCTCATAAAAACCGACACAGAGCAAGCGGTGCATGTAGAGGTGTCCAAAATATTTTAATTTAACTGAACTTACAAAGTTACACTCCTGAGAAGTGATTAGTCCCCAAAGTGGGGCTTTAAATTTCGAAAAAAAAATATCTATACGATATTTTACCATAGAAGAATCAAATTTGGTACATGATTTAGGTTTATTACTGGTCGTTTTTGAACATGAGTTAAAGTTAATTGAAGCACTACAAGGTGTTTCTTTGGGGGCAACTCACCCCTAAAATTGTGCTAAACTGTTTTTCTCTTTGACCAAATGAGATTCAGAGATGATTTAAAGCTACTAGATATCGATATGTAAATTAGATATTGGAAAGGAAACAATGTGCGTTCAATAATTTTTTTTTCAATCGAAAAGTTAACCTGAAAAAATGTAATGAATATACATGGGGTACTTTATTTCAACGCCTGATGACAGGACGAAGAGAATAAAAAATACTCGGCTAGAAGAAGTTGCATCAGCCTAAATACCTTTCCAAAATTTACTCATTAATTTCAAAGTGTTTGGAAGATTGTTAATAAAACTCTAAATGTATAATCCACTGTTAAGGGGTCGTACGTCCTTAAAAAAGACTCATATTAAAAAATTTTATAAGCAGGGCCCCTATTCAAATGAGTCGTACAATCTACCCTCAATTTTTTTTGCATATTATTTGGGATCACCTTGTATAGAGACATTTAATGAAGTTGGGTCATTTATATGAAATCATTTTAGTAGATTAATATAATGTTTCTACATATAAATATTTTTGAAAGTAGTCCGAATATGTAAGACATCTAGGTCCAGTTCATGCAACAACTAGTTACTAAAATAGTAAAATACGCATGCGTGGGATTAAAAATTCTGTATCAGGTCCGGGGATGCATGGGATGAATTCAGACTGCGCATGAATCTAATGTCTGAATTAGTTCGAGATTGCTACCGCTGATATGTTCTGCGGAATATGTATTTTTATTCGCTGGACCTGGTCCAGCTTCTAACCTACTAGTGCGAACGTGTACATTTAAAATCATTAGAAGATTCTACACTAGACGAGAACTAGACTAGCATGGTCCACGGTGTGCCTAGATTGCGACCGCATAGTGCGTTTTCTCCTTAATAGTTAAAGGTTGGTTTTATCACTGAAACACTTTAGTGGAATCAACTAGTAAAAACTTTTAAAGTTGTCAGACCATTGTTAATCGCACTAGACGGTCTATTGATTTAAGTTTGAGAAGCAAGTTCCCATCTAAAATTGCGTTAGTTCTATTATGCAAGTTGTTGTAACAGGATACATTAATAAAAAACAATCAGCAAACACTATTTGAATTGGAAAGTGAATACGTAGAAGAGATTTGTCCACTTGTCCATTTAGACATTATTGTCTTTTTTAAATTGCAACTGCAATGTTTGTAACTTATAATAATATTTCAATAGTAGGTATGTGTTAAAACTATTGCAATAAAGAACATTAAGAGAATATTTATTGTCTCTAAATATGGTATTTACTAACAAAACAGAAACCTAACCCCACAAAAAGTTGCAGCTACAATAAAATTCCAGCACATATTGAGACATTTGTTGGTTCTATTCGTTGTGGTTCTCAACTACATAAAAGTTTGACCAGAAGCGAACTAAAATTTCTAATTGTTAAATTGTAAGTTGAATTTACTAGTGTAGCATTTTAAAAGACTACGATTTTTGTTCATATGTTCAACAGAACAAGTTGTACAAAAAATTAACACACTATAGTTGTAAGTGGTAATTGTTTTTATGTTTCCATTCTAGGGTTTTAGGATCAGTTTTAAAGTAAGGCCGTAAATTTAAAACGTATCTTTCATTTTGTCCTGTAGATGTTCGTTCTCTGGGAAGTATCCCTATTGCCACTGGCTTTATTTGATTTGTGAACTGGAAGTTACGAAATTTTCCAACCAAAATATCCTGAGTGAGAGTAACATACATACATTCCCCTACACTTGGGACTTGATCACCTTAATTTTGATTCCAAAAATTCCTTTTTTCAAGCCTTGGAATCACCTGATTATACATATATTTTCTGAATTATCCATTCATAATATAAAATCTAAAAGGACCCTGCATTGGCTACACTTGACTGTACTAAAATATCCTAGAGGGATACAGCCTTAAGCTAACTATGTGTGAGGATAACATATTAGAGAATTATTGGACGTGTGATAAGGTTAAGCAGTATTTAGGTTTCTCTTATATTGACATCTATTCAGGCGCATTGTGCTGTATTATTAAGGCAGCAGTAATAAGGATAGTGATCGACCATATTTGTATTGATTAAGGTAATGTCGAACAGTCCCTTATTTGATATGTCGGGTCGTTCGGCAATAATCGGTCATACCCTTTATAACCTAAAATAAAAATAAAATGTTTTTTGCTTTTTTAATAAGTTCCGTTGGATGTTTTAAGAAAAATGCAATAAGGATAAGTAAACTTGTCCTCATTTTCTGACTTATGCTCTTTTTCTGCTTCACCATTAAAATGGTAATACCTAATTAAAAGAAATAAACAAAGTCCCAATCGACAAATTATTAACCAATACCTATATTTTTATGGACAAAATAAGGGCAAGCAGCATTTAAATAAAGCCGTACTAAATACTGATCGGCAGTATTAAAGAGATTTCCAATTACTCTCTATTATTGAGATTACAATTGCAATTTGAAAAAGACAAGTGGACAAATCCCTTACGTATCCACTTTCCAACCCACACAGATCGTTTTTTGCCCGTTTTTTTTATGTTAATATAACCAAAATATAAATTAACGATTGACATTGATATTGACAACTTGCTTCTTAAACTTGAATCAATAAACCGTCAAGTGTGATGTGAGTATGATCAACAACTGACCTGATAATTTTAAAAGCTTTCAATAGTTGTATTCACTAAAATGTCCTAGTGAGACCTAGCCTGAAATACAGTTTGACACAAAATCAAAACTTGTAACAACTTTCTTTCCAGGCATTAACACGGATGCAAAGTCCAACCAATAGAAATGGCGAATATAGATTTTTACAACGACTAATGCTTATTTCTCTTTCTTTCACGCAGTAAAGTAGAACAGGACCGAACCTTTTTATGAAATAATTTATTATTTTAATCTCAAAATAATTCTAATAGTATTCTGGCTATACTTTATTAATCATAAGGACTGTAAAATTTTAATAATATTCGTAATTTTACATATTTTAATCGAGCAAATTGAAAATCATGAAATGTAGCATAACTATGAAATATTAAGAATTGTATAGACATTTATCATTAACTAACTAATAACTGTTATTAGTTCTATGTATATTATTATTTTTATTATTGTAAATTTTAGTTAAAGGCAATAATTAAATTTAATTTCTATTTTAACCAGATTAAGATTTTGCAAAACAAGTTTATCATTCATTCCAATTCTTCGAAAACATACACTGATTGCATGACGCTCTTATCTTGAAATTGCGTAGAATTATTTGTAACATATATTTTAAAGCATATTTTATAAAGAAAGAATGGTGTTAGTGCTATCAAAAGTAATTGCTTCATTAAAAATGAGAACCCTTTTAATATTTGTATGTGTTCTTGGAGTAACTTTTGTAAGTTTTTATCTTATCGATTATCTTTTTAGTGTAGCTATAGAGCTTTGAATTGCATGAATGTTAAGGTATGTTTTCATCTGACAATTGTATCCGAATGCATGTTTATAGATGTTGTCTATGTTGAATCGCTTAGGATTTATAGGAAAGACAGGCGTCACCAATTTCAACACTCTTATAAGCCAGTAATGTCGAATGGGAAATGGGTTTGAAATGTATTACAGGGTAAACTTTCAAAGACATTGAAAGACCAGAACATGTCTGGTGGCAATAATTAAAATATTAACATTAATAAACTGTTATGAAATGTAAACAAAATCAGGTGGCCGAAAACGCAATGTCATTGGTGTGATGTCACACGCCATTCAACATGGTTTGTTTCCGTAGATACAGGTGCAGGTTACGGTGTTGGTGATGTAAACAGGCGTTTGTTTCTTGTGTCTTGCAGCATTTTTGGGTTATATTGTGCAGGTAATGCCATAATTATTAGTGGTGATGTGGTAAACTTGGTAACTTATTATTTTGTTTACAATACAAAGCTCGTGAAAATTTCGGCGGCAATGCTGTTGGTTACGTCCAGATAGATGGTCTTATTTGAGTTGTTTATAAAATTATGTCATCGGATTTCACATTAAACTATATACTTGTTTTAATTTGGAAAATAATAAATACAAGTAATGAATAATGATATTTAACTTTTATTATTTTTTTTAAATTAATTATTTTTATTACTATTTACTACAGATTTCGTTTCTCCTTAAAACATTTTTAAAAATTCTCTAGTTATTACCTTCGTTAGCAGCCAGATAGCAACATTTTATAAATGCCTTCAGTAACATTCTACATCTGGTAAATGGTAGGTAAAAGAGATAAAATAACCGCAGAAAATTCTACGTTTGATATTTCAAGAAAAAGCTGCATAGGCGTACTTAGAAATAATTGGAGGGGATAAAGGGTACTGCATCCCTCAGTTACCTCCATTTGTCGTTCAATTCTTTTCACCAAAATTACATGATAAGTATGCCGGAATAGGATAAAAGTACATGCAAAATTTCAAGTCTGTATCTTACAAAACAATGGAATTATTAACAAAAATAGTTTTTTAAAATGCAACTTTAAGACCCTATATATTGAAACAGGTACGTCCAAATAAAAAATGGCATAAGGAAAGAAGAAAAATATGTGGTTAATGGTATGATGGTATGGCCTTCTATTTTGGGACACCGTCTATATGTATATATTTTCTAAACGTCCTGTATACTTTCTGGTAGCTTAATAAAATTGTTTTATTGATTCATTACAACTTTGCATTTTAATTTTTTCAATGAACTTAAACCTACCTACTTATGAATTTTATAATTAAAGTTAAAATGGTCAACACAAATAAAGAATGTTGCAATGTTTCCTTTCGTCGCGCTTCATCGTCCTGCACCGCAAACGATTAAACATTTTTTATTAGGCGTATGCCGTGTTCGTACATAGTGATATAATGCAATACTTCTTCCATTTGCCCGATGTGATGCACTTTCTGTGCCCATTATATGAGTCTATTTTACAACTTTAATCAATACCAATGTCAATTTGACACAATAACACCTAATAATATTACAATTGAAAAATTAACTCTTTTAAACGTATGTACTGCGTTATCCAAAAATGAAAATCGGACACAGACATAAGCTAAATCACACTGCTGTATTGATGTATACACATGCGGACGTCATCTAACGTCACAGGTCTTCGCTGTGGCGGCCACTTTTTTGAGGGAGCGTGCCAAGACTAAATTTTTTAAGCCGTTTTTAGGTTTATTTTCCATGAAATTGTCTAGGACAAACGCTATTTCGATTATGATACATTCTTTCTTCTGCACGTATTTAGAAAAATTGTGAAATTTCTCTAAGATATTTAATTTGTTAATATAGTAAAGACTTCCGATCTTGACATATACAAACTTGAAAAAACTGACATTTCGAAAAGATTATCTTTGTCAACATTCAAACAAAAACAAATTGCTTGACAGCACGAAACATAAACTTTAACTCCTCGGCCAATCTAGTAGCTAGTGCTCGACACAATACAATTGGCGAAGAAAAGAAATGTTTTAATAAAGGTGTTAATGTAGCAATATAGGTAAAATAATAAAGGAACATTTTAATTGATCAAAAAATGACCTAGTGATGCTTATAACTATATCACCACGAATTAGATTTCGGCGATTACGAAACGTAGGAGGGCGGAGGGGTAATATAATATATTTGTTAATGAGACATGTTAAATACAGTTTTTTATCGATTACAATATTTTGTGTTTTATATACAGGGTGAGTCAAAATTCACTCCCTAGCGGCCGTATATACATTCTAAAAAAATAAAACAAAAATGTAGAATACTAAGATCTTCAGAGCGGAGCCGTTTTCGAATAAATTAATAATTTTGGTTCAATAAATGCGCAATTTTCGACTGACTAATCAAGTTGACCGGACAAAAAATCTTGTTGATTCAGATTTACTTGACCGTGACGTATAATATTTATTTGACTTTTAGTATTTGTTGTTTAGTTCAAAATGGCAGGGTTTGCTTATACCAACAGAGAATACGTCGATATGATTAAAGTTTAAGGAGTTTGTAAAAATAACGCCCGTGCTGCCGAGCGTTTGTACAGGGAACAATTTCCAAATGGATATCATCACAAAATAATCCAAAATGTAAGAATACGTACTGTGGAAACAGGATGCGTAGCTCCAAAACATTTTTTGCATGCCGGTCGACCTCGAAAATTGTCATGGCAAATGTTGAGAATAATCCTACCAATAGTACACGCATCCGTAAATCCATAGGTGTCTTCAAAGGTACTGCTTGTATCCGTATCATATAGAGCCAATTCAAACGCTGCATCCCGGAGACGACCGATTAAGAGCAAATTTTTGCATATGGTCATTACAAGAGTTTCAACGCAATCCATATTTTTTCCATAATGTTTTATTTATCGATGAAGCTCATTTCAACCAACAAGTTTTCAATCACTACAACCATCATTATTGGCATTATGAGAATCCTCATGAAAAACGTCAGCGGTATCAGCAAAAACGTTGGTCTGTAAATGTTTGGATAGGTATTTACGGGAAAAGGATCATAGGTCCATATTTGTATTTGTCCGTATTTATCACATACTGAAGAAGTGTATTAACGAAAATGGAAATAGTTTTGAAGGTTAGCCAAAGCCTCAAAGCTCTTCGTTTTTGCTATTTCTTATTTTGTAAGGATTTAAATGGGTTCTTATTAAACAAAAAAATACATAAATGGGAATGGGGAATGGGAAGTGAATTTTGACTCACCCTGTATATGTTGAAATGTAACGTAAGAATTCCAAAAATCATGGCATATAGTTGTTTTGAGATTACTGCATATCATGATCATGCTGTGTAGGTATATTGTAGGTTGTAGATTTACGCCTTTAGCGGCAAAAGTTTACCATCCGAGAAAGAATATACTTTAAATCAAAGTATATATTATCTGTATGATATATGAAGGTACATATTGCTAATAATTTCTTAAATTGGCGAGGGTTTATGCTTTACGAACAATTTTGGGAAAGATGAAAATTTTAAAAATATCATATAATAATATAATCATTTTTAGAAATTGAAGAAAATAGAAACGCCATCAAATTTTTCTTATTTTTGCATATCAGTCAATAAATCACTATTCAGAGGCAAACAGATTGGTCTGCAGTCAGCAGAATAAAAAATAGAGAAATTCGGATCTAATGTGGACGACCTTCCAAACTCATAGGCGTGATAAAGGAAAATAAAGAGATTTACTCTGGTGTCTACATACACTAACATCTGTAAAAATGTTATCCGTACATATGTATATGCCAAATTTACATTTTGACATAAATTACTTTAAATTTCTGTCATAGACGTGTTAAATTTACAATAAATATGTGAATCGTTTAGGTATATGATTGTATTAAATACACTTGTGTCATACACACCTATTCATTGTGAAAAGAAAGTTTACGGGGCTGTAGAGCCCCCAAAAATTATATTTTTTATTTTATTATATTTTTCTGAATCACTCTGTATATAATATATATTTCAAAATTGCTTTGAAACTTTGAATAAATACAAACAAATAAAAATAAACTGGTTTTGTGACAAAATTCTACCATGTCAATATCACTGATGATGCCCCCTGTCACGAGCAGTACCGTAACGACATCATTGTTGGAAAGGAAGATTAATTTATTTTTATTGGCTAATAAACTGTGAACTTAATTCGAGAATTTTTGAAAGGTAAGTTAACAGAAATGGGCGTGAAGCAATGACCGCTTCTTCAGAGAAGATTCACTTATAAATAGGGATGTAATAAAGCGCCAATCTCGAAAAATTATTAATTTCCCAAGTCACAGGGATTTACTATAATTTGGAAAACATGCTGAAGTCAATGGTATGCAAAATCTGATTAACAGAACATACGAAACGCAGCTCCTGGAAATTAAACCAGTCAGAATGAAAATCTAACAGAAACTAACTGTAAGAGGCATTGCCTTAACCTTCACTTCTTCCAGTTAATCACACTTTTTACGTATAATGTATGTTTTCATAGTTCTATTATTTCTCCTAAACTTTGCTGGTGATTGCCTTTGCGGCTTCGATTCAACCCTACCATCGATAAAGCCAATACCAATCTGATATCCCACTCTCTCTATCCTGGTTTAGCATTATAATGTATCTTTGAGATCATCAGAAACTTTAATCGATCACATTCATTCCTATTTGATTAATTAGTATTTTTCTCTATATTATTACTTTAAAATGAAAGCATTTTTTACTCAGCATGATTTAGAAAGCCGAAGATAAGGTTCCCAGTTCAACGATTCTAATTTGAGGAAAAAGCGTAGCGATGTATAATATACATCAATTAACAATTTTTATTTCTGATTTCTTTGGAATTCCTACGATTTCTTGGCGATTTCTGTATTCTTTTTATACGTCCTACGTAACTATATTTTCTACTAAGGTGTTGACGTCTGGATCTGGGTCTCTCAAATTACAAGATAGTATCTAGTGTTTTAAAATCTACTTGGATATTTAATTTTATACAAATATTGCTGTGAATGATAGATAGGTTCGAAAGAAAGCAAAACATTTCCCTTTTAATGTAGCGTATTAACTACTCAGTGTGCTTTATACCAGTACTACTTGAACTTTTCAACCTTATTATTTATTGCTCTCTTTTCTTACTTCGAGAACACAGCTACCGAAGTCCATCTACATCTCTACTTTTTCTTGTTTTAGGGTGACCGTCTGGAGGTAGAGGAACAAGTCCTTGAGAGTGTCCATGAAGACTGCCAAGCTAACCCATCTACTTACGTTGATCCACAATTATTAAAAAATCTATCAGAAAACATCAACGATCCTCGACTTGGCGCCCATTTTTATTGTGAATCTAAAGCAGTGGGTCTTCAAAAGGCAAACGGTGACTTGAATCTGCCTGTGATTACTAGCAAAATTTCCTTAACCATCAAAAATACGGAAGTAATCAATAAATTGCTCAGAAAATGTGCTGTCAGCAAGCAAAGTCCCAAGAAGACTGCTATCCATCTCTTCATGTGTTTACACTACTACGGAGTTACTTACTTTCATGAGTTTTAAAAATGCGTACATGGATATTACTATGCCACAGGATGTATGATATACTGGATTTCTAGAAATGAATATGCACTTCAAGAATATCGACGCGTGGATATAAACCGATTTAAGTAAATTGCTTTACTAAATTTTCAATTTATTTTTATTTAGAATAAAAAGACGTTAACATTACCTCTCCAATATTTTCTGAGAAAAAATTATGCAAAAACTTGTCCATGCTCGTAGATGAGGTGGTTTGAACTCCCATTTTAAATAAAAAATGTACGCCTATGAATTTTGGAAATATTTTTCATATATTTTCAATCCTCGTAACTTTCTTAGCTTTAAAGTGTATATTGCTGATTAGCTTTCCAGAAAATCGAGTTCAAATGGTATAGCGTCCGTTTTTTTTGTATTAATCAAAATTTAATCAATCAAAAATATAGGTACACTATACCATTTGAACTCGATTTTCTGCAAAGCTGATAACAATTTCAAAAATCGACAAGAGACATTTTTATCAAGACAGTTATGAGGAAAAAATACATAATATCCATGAGCGTACATTTTATTTTTAAAATGTCTATCTACATCTACGTCCATGTGATTAATAATGGGCAATTCATTTTGTGCAGTTTCCAATGAATTATCCAAACCCAAATTAAAAAATATACTAATATGGAACCAAAAATGCTATGAAAACGTTTAAAAAAGTAAACTAAGCATTCTGAAATGTTCTGTACTTAAAACTAATACACCCTGTATAGAAACTCTGAACAAATAGTTTTGACTGATTTTTTTATAAAATTGTTAAGAAACATTGCAGCTTATTCAACCTGATTCCTTTCAAAGTACCTACTATCTTCTTTCTTCGCTTAGTCAAAATAATCTTCCCGACAGTACTTGCATTGCCGGAAGCAATAAAAAAAGTCGCCTCCGGAGTTCTCTGTAGATGCGCTAGTAATTTTCAATTTGTCTTCTCAGTTGTATCAAATCATTGTCCACTGGGAAGGGGAACTTAGAAGGGGATCGTTGTTGAGCAAATGCCACGAATAACAAGTGCCGAAGGACAAATGTAATACAATATTCAATGTTAGTTATAAAAATAAAATCTCTTCCCACATTATCACTCCAAATCAGATCTCTTCCCACATGTTCACGTAATCGTCTCAAATTTCAAGATAACAAAAATTTAATAAACATGATCTTGAAATTCGATTTTAACCGATGTGCTTTATCAGATCTTACGACTTGCACATACTACAGATGCAACGTGTAATGCAATAGATAATGTAGCATGTAACATAACATGTGTAGACCGGTATTGCATGTTGCAGTAAATGCTGCACTGATTGCACACAGAGGTTTCGTTGATGTCAGAACAGTGCACGAACAGTACATTGCGTGTTGCTTGCGTGTTGCATTACCCATTGCAGCTGTAGTGTGTACAACGCTTTAAGCAGTTAACCGACGATTAACTATACAAGTTCATTCACTCACGCAACATGACTCGGTCGATGTTGATAGCCATTTGGTCTCTAATTTCGGTCTTCTTTAAAGTCTATAAGTAGTTTGCATCATTTGAAAAGTTTATTCAGGGTAATTCAGAACTTATCTAAAATAATTTGGGAATAGATGCGTTATGAAAAATGGAGTCAATATCGTAAAACATTTTTTTGTAAAATCCTTATAGTTTTCGAGAAAAAATTATTCAATCATCAAGTTTCAACATTTACATCGCTGGGCTGCTTACGCTGACGTGACACGGGAACCGAAACGTGGAAGAGATGGTGGTCCAGGGCGTCCACGGCCTATTGTAGCAGTGTGGCGTATCACACACGAGGCTCAATTATATCCTTCCCATATACAGTGTGTTCCAGTACAAATACCACGGGATTCGACCAAAAGAACCGGTACAATGGCCGCCATGATCTCTTGAATTTAAATCATTTGGACTTATTTTTGTGAGGATATTTAAAAAATGAAGTATATTGCACCTAAATGGATTATCTTTGAACTGCTCTGTTTGATTTTATTTTTAAGTAGTATATTCAAATATTTTTTTTTTAGATAAGTTCTGACTCACCCTGTACCTACTCTGTAATGAGTAGACATAACAACAAAGATGATTACTTGAGAGGTTATGTCATTGGTTTTATAGCTTATAAAACCAATGGTTATGTTCAAACCAATATTACCAATCGCACGACGCTATGATGACAGCTTGTCGTGCAATTCAGATAAACCCAGATCTTCTTGATTAGATCTAAGACATGTAATTTATGTACTTCCATAGTTTGCGCAAAATATTAGTTTATATGATAACTTCTACAATTAATCTTAGTTCTGTTCTTAGTTAATTTAAAATCTGCAATCTTGATTACTACAGAAAATGTATACGAAAAAAGATCTAATAATTTATACTTATAGAAAAATATTGAACGTAATTGATACTTCCAATTAAATGAGTAATATGTCTTTGTCTAGAGCAAGATGAAAGTCTTATAGAACATAATATAATATTTATCTTTAATAATTTAAATATTTGCTTATAAATTTAGTAAAGGAAGAAGACAGCCTTTACTATTTTACAGAAATACTTCGTTTTCTTTACTATTTTTTACTATTCGCAACAAATCTAGAACTTATTCTACAAAGAATGAAGCTTAGAAAGATATGTGTTTCAGAAAAACCTACTGCAATCCTAGAGTATGAAAAAATAATAGTATTTAAATAAATTAAATTTTTGTAATTTAATACGATAATTTTTTAAATAATGCCAATATATGTAAAAGTAATTGATACATCGTGTTAACAATTTATTTTAATAAGGCGTAAAAGACTTTATTATTTGTTAAATTGAACATATACAAATTAGCAGTATTTGAGATTACAGCTTTAAATTTGGTTGTTATTGAATTAGTACTGTGTTTGATGAATTTTGTAATTTACACAAAAACAATATATTTTTCGAAAACTGTCATCAAAAGTCAACATTTTCTAGAACTCCAAAGTCTTTTTCGTACTAAAGCAAAACAAATATTAAAATAAATTGTCATTTTTTCGAAACTTATTTATGATTTTATTAATCATACAATATACATTTTAAGTAATATAACATTTCAATACAAAACAACAACTATTGTAAACAGGACGATTACAGCTTATTTTGCACTACATGTAAATTGAAAGTGCCGACATTGCAATGAGTTAAATTTTTTCTCAGTCATACTGTCATTTAATTTTTCTTGATTTTGGACTAGTGTGGCAATTTATTTTTTTGTTGTTTCTATGACTTCTATAGTCAAGGATACATGTTTTTCTACATCAACTTTTAATTGTGCCTCATTGTTATATAATCTTTTAAAGTTTTCTTCGTATCTTTCTCCATCGTTAGCATCTAAAGATCCAGTGATGGCTTTTTGGAAGGTTCCAATGAAGTTGTAAAGTCCTCTAGGTCTTCTAGTATGTGTGGGTGATACTTGATCAAATAAGAGTGGTTCTCTGAAGTTTTATTTAACTGATATAATATATCTGCAATTATAGATAGTTCAACTCCTATTTTACAGAGCATTTTTGGGTAAATGGATTTCCTTATCTCCGAAAGAATTATAAGAATGACATATTTTTCCTGTATAAATACTTCGTATAAGGGGGGGATATTTTATATAACTTCTATTTTTGAACGCAAAAGTACTATTTCTCGTTCTAGATAACTATTTTGTTAAAATTCACTAAACTGCTTTGTTGTCAAAAAATAAAATAAGTGAAAAGATGTGGAAAATATTCATAAAAATGCTTACTGGGGCCCTATATTTTAAAACCAGAAGATGGCTCATAGAAGACATCATATTTTATTATCTCCAACATTTATGCTACATTTTGTATTATGAACCTAGTTTATTTAATAAATATATGATTATAAACTATTAAAATTCATGAAAATATGTGACACCATTTTTATCCAAACACATAAACAGGTACACTGCAGTTTTCCCTGGTGTGTCCTTCTGTATAGCACATTCTTTTACTAATCTATCCACTTCTTTTTCATCCTCGATGCATAGCGCAACCTTCTCCTTTATGGTTTTGATATTTAAGTGCCCATTCTTGCACTGCAAACCAACTTTTGTTGACTCGCACAACATATGGGCTTGAACTTGTGGGTTATCCAAGTTTTGTGACAAATTCTCCAAGAGTTTATCATCAGCGTAGGTGGCTGGGTTCGCCTGGCATTTTTCGTGAATTTCGTGCAACTTTTCCTTTTCTTCTTCCAAATGGGTTTCTGCCTAAAAATGTAATATTTTTCTCATTCTCAGAATATAAATACGACACTATAACCATCGTCTGCTTAATCACGTCACCCGTGCTATTTCAAAGTTAACATATCTAGTTGATTTTGACTTACCAAAGCTCCTATGAATACACATACAAACACAAGTGTGGTTTTCATTTTGTTATTAAACTATACTAATGAAAATTTACAATTTTTGCATTTATATATCTTCATTAAATGGGTCATTAATTATATTTATAGATATACTTTACCCATATACTTGCCGATAAGAAATTACCATAAGTTAAGTTAATTGTAAATTTTCCAAGTATCACTTTCATGTCTCTATCGTCTGGAATATATCAGGATTGAGTAATATACAATTAAACATTTTTTTATGTATCTATCCGACTTCCCTCAGAAGACAGAAACTTAATTTCTTCTAGAATCATTAATGCTAGAAACTTGAGGCTTAATATGTTCAGCATTTGTTTTCTCTAATCATTTTTAAGTGATACAAATATTATACTGACAAGTATTGGTAGCATAACCATTTATAAATTACTAGGAAATGCCTTCAATTGTTTTCTTCCATGATTCTATCTTTATGCAATTTCTTACCTCGGTAACTTAGTTTTACGTATACACAAGTATAATTTATGTTCAGTGTTCAACAGTTTGGTGAAATAAAATTAATTTATTTCATTACTGATCCACTGTTATCATACAATATGATAAGTCGAATAGCATAAGAAGAACAAACAAAATACAACAAGAACACAGGTTATTTTAGGTTAACAGCAGCAGCTGATGGTTTGCAATGTTATTGTGCGCTAAAGCACGCTATAGTTTTAAAGACTTTCTGTCTTGTTTATTTCATTAATACTGAACAGAAGAAGAAAGAATAAATTACATTGCAATAGAGGGAATTGAAGTATTAATTAAATTAGCGATATTTTAAAATATTTGCTGAATCATGTGTGACCTCCTAAAAAGGGCAAAGCTATTTTAAAAACAAACCACATAATTTTATGTAGAGTAAGAGCCCGAACAGACCAGTAATAAAGAGCTTGGTGCTTACAAAACGCACTAGCCTTGATACTACTATGACTAATAATACTTTTAGGTCAATTGTATATTTATTTTGAAAATGTATTTATAGATATTTGATTTGTATCAACCACCCCATGAAAGAATTAAATATAGTCTGTAGAATTAAAGGCTGGAAAATGGTTGTAAAGTTGTACTTGCTCAGTTGTTCCATTTTTGCAAACATGTGGTTACATTAATTAGGTATTAGTTAATACGTACAACAGTATAATGAGTTATTCTAACGTTACACATTAATTACAAAATTGAAATTTTAGAATTTATTAGTAGTACTGAAGTAAAACAAAAATGGGGTAAAGAAAAACAGGCATATTTATATCACTATTTATTAAAAACTAATAACGCGCATAAAATTGTCAAAAAGTAATTAACTAATACTAAATAGAAACATTATGATATGTCAAACAAAACAAGCAAATAAAATCGATTTTTTAATAATTAGTATTAATAATTATCTAATGTTAACAATACGTTTTATATCACTTATAGTGCAATTAAAAATATAAGTTTCCCTTACAATTATACAGGGTGATTGGGAAACCCCCAATAGTCGAAACGGGTGTTTAGGGGGAAAAAATGAACAAAAAAAAGTCTAATAACCATATGGTCGAATATCAACGGTTACTGAGATAGCAACGGAAATATGTTTTTTGCTGTTTTTGCGATAGTTGTTATTATTTGATATTTTATTTTGAGTAGGTCATGCATTTTAAAACGAACTCACATTAATGATTACTAATTGTCACATTTATTTTGACGTTTGTGATTTAAATGCTTATTTTATAACTGTTGCATTTATTTTTACATGTGCGTTCGTTTAGTCGGTATTGCATACACATAATTTCGTAATGTATACCACATTTAGTCATCGAGAATATGCTGATATCACATTTATTTATGGGTATTGCAACAGTAGCGCTAATCGTGCAGTCGCCCAATAGAATGTATTCCAGACAGTCTTCAACAATGCACGCGAAACTGGAATGTTTCCCAGTGTTAGAATTACATCTGAAAGGCAAGCTGGTTCTGATGTAGGAGTGGAACAAGAAATTCTAAATATGGTAGAACGTAGCCTGTGTGTCAGTACAAGGCGCATTGCAACCGGTCCCTAAATTAATCAAACTCCGGCATGGAAAGTCATTCACAAAAATGGTTTTAATCCTTTCCATATTATACGCGTCCAGAACCTTCAGGACGGTGATAATAATTTGCGGTTGCGTTTTTGCAATTGGATAAACACAAACTATACACTTTACAAATACATTTTGTTCACTGATGAGGCTCAATTCACTCGTGATGGAGTAACTGTCACAATGAACATCGTTCATCAGATCAAAATCCGTACGCCATGGTGGAAAGTAACATTCAGCATCGGTTTAGCATTAACGTGTGATATGGTATGATTAATAATCAGTTACTTGATCCAGTTGTACTATGGTGTAGATGGTCGTCTTACTGAAGCTAGATATGTAGAATTTTTAGAAAATAATTTGACAGATCTACTGGACGATGTCCCATTGGATATTAGGCAAAACATGTACTTTCACCATGATGGTGCCCTTGCCCATTTTAGTCGAGTTGTGATCAATCATCACCAGATTTAGATCCTCTTGATTACTGCCTTTGGGGATGGTTTAAATCATTAGTGTAAGCAACAAAAATGAACACAAGAGAGGCGCTATTCTATCGTATTGTCAATTGTATAGCACTCATAAGAAAAAATCACCGTGCACTTCAACATGTGCAATCCACAAACGATTCACGCATCGAGGCAGGGCGGTGGTATATTTGAAAATTTAATTCAATAATTTCGGTTTATTAGATCTCTAATCAATGTTATAATTTATAAATACCTGCAGGGCAAACACTTTTCTCTACTGATGCATTACAGTAATTAACTTAGGTAAAAATATTATCATTGCTATTTCAGTAACCATTGATATTCGACCATATGTTTATTAGGCTTTTTTGTTCAGTTTTATCCCCTGAACACCACTTTCAAATATTGCCGATTCACCCTGTGTTATATAAACTTTATTTCTAGTATACACAAACTTAATCGTTTTAATGTTACTTTACTTATATAAATATCCTAATTTCCTATGTTATGCTTTTGATTTTAATTGATACACATATAACTAGAACATACAACGTACATAAAAATAGCGCTTATGTTTCAATGATAATAAACATTTATGCCAGTTTTTTTTCTGTGTAATAAAACATAATGATACCTACCACTAATTAGATATGATCACGAAATACATTAAATTTACTATTTGCATCTTTCCTAATAAAATTTTATCTATAAGAATAGTTAATAAAAATATCAATATATTGATTTGGTTATGATTAATTTAAAGAGCTGTCTTATACTAGTGAATAAAAAAATCTTCTGATCTCTTCTTTATTCATATGACTTATATAACGTATTAAAATCTCAATAACAGTGTTTGCTATGAAAAAAATTGTTGATAAAAGAATGTAAATACAATACAATTCATATTTTATTGCGCTGCACCTTAATTCAGTTACTGAGCCTGTTACATTGTAAATTCACACGCATATTTGACGAAGGGGATTCCTTTACTGTAAGCATATAATTTGCACTGGTGTTATTATTGTTCTACCAGGAATATTAGTCATATGGGATAAAAATTAAATCACAAAAAACTACGTAAAATCCTTGTGAAATAGTCAATATTCGTGCTACGTTTGTTACTATTATTGAATTTACATAATATATTTCTCACAAACAAAGTAATTAATATCATTAAAAATAATCTCGAGAGAAATAGAGGCAGTGTTTGGTAAGGAAATATGTATTTAGGTGTAATATTTTCATAAATCTGAAATAAGGGTTGTTTTACACAAAATGTTATTAAATGAATTAGTAGCTCATAAAACCAGTACATAGTAATGGTAACTAATACTGGAGAAAATATCTTATTTGTTCTAAATTATTTGTCAGATTCAAAATTATTCAGAGATAGTTGTAAGAGCTAATAGGTATGAAATTCATACATAAAGAGACGATAGAGTTTAGTATACAAGGTTATTCTAAATGAGGTACCTACCTTAAATTTAACTACATTTTCTTGATCCCAAAATAAGATGAAACGATAAATGTGCTAAATATAATTAATTTATTCTTAAGCATTAAGAAAATAATAATTAAAAATTGTAATCAAAAACTAGCCTTATGTTATATTTATATAGACTTTTTATATTATTTTAGGGTTTAGAAAACTCAGTTAATTTTATAGTGTTGAACTACTTCTAGAATCACGTATTATAAATTATTATTTCAAAAAATAAAATTAGTTTGTAATTATTTTACTGATACATTTTTAGTTAAATATTAACAAATATTTTATTTGTATTTAATTTTATACTGAGTGCTCTTGTATTATACTACCAAAATAATTTTATAGTAAACGTCAATAAAAGTTATTTGTAATACTAATAATATTTAATGTGGAATCCATCTTACATTTTCAACTCTTTGAATATCAGTTTAAATTTCATGATGTTGCTGATTTAGCAAAGTAAAGTTTCAAAAGCTAATCAATCTTAAATAAAACAGGTTGTGCAGGGTGGTTCTTAAGTAATGACCCATGGAGACGTACTAAATTCGACTCGAAATTATTACGAATTAAGCCAACGTACCTTAATTAAATATTGATAATAAAAAAGATTCAAGTAGTCAAATTTAAAATTTAAAAATTATTTTTGTGTAATAATTACACTCTGTTTGACTGTATCAGCTTAAAAATTTGGGTATAGATGTTTTTCGATATGATAAATCATAATCTATTGTCTATTTCGACATTCCCTAGAGGGCGCCACATCCGCAATATTTGTGACGTAAATGTGAGCCTAACTTTTTTGGCCCTAACGTTATCACGTTTTTTATTAAAAAATGTTAAACCTATATTGTTTTTGAGGAAAAAACGTATACCTAGTCTTAGACTGGACTTCCATTTTAAAACCGTTGCATATTGAAAAATACCATCCGTAGCATTTTACACGAGTGCAAATTCTATTGCTTGTCGATCTACCTTCAACATATCCAAGTTGCAAGGGAAATTTGGCGCCTACTGCGTTAAAATATTGTACAATGAACTATGCACCTGATTCTTGAAAGTTATTTTCTCGAAAATGGCCAATTTCTGAGACTTATGATATGTATACCTTTTTTCCTCAACAATAATGTAGGTTTTAAATTTCTTAATAAAAAACGTGATAACGTTTGGGTTAAAAAAGTAATGCTTACATTTACGTCACAAATATGACGGATGTGGCATCCTCTAGGAAATATGTCAAAATAGACAACAAATTGTGGTTTCTCATATTGAAATTCATACATTCAAAGACAGTATCACTTTCTAAATTTTAATGATATCAAAATCGTATCCATTTATAGACCTCCAGGTGGCCATTTTTCTCTGTTTATAGAAAAATTAAATATTATTCTAAGCTTGCTGAACAAAACTGACAAGATCGCATTTGTCTCAGGTGATTTCAATGTGCCTTTTCTGGAGGCAAATGACTCTAAAACCCGTGAGCTAATAAATACATTTGTGTCTTATGGGTTCGGTAAGTGTTTTGACGGACCTACAAGAAACAATAGCGGATTAGATACTATATTCACCAACTTAAATTTGGATAATATTTACGCCATTTCAATTGATTCCAAACTTTCCGATCATCTGGCTATATATTTGAAAGCCAACATCCAAATTAAGGAAGAAAGTCGCAGTGTTATGTATTGCACTGTTTCAGCACCCGCCTTAAAGAAAGTAAATTGTACCTTAGAAAAAATTAATTGGGACTTCTTGTATAATAACAATCTAAATATTAATTCTCAAGTCGAGTATTTTATAAAAATTATATCTGACACGATAGATAAATTAATACCGTTTAAAACTATGGTTATGACAAATCGCATGAAGTCTCCGATAGGATGGTTCAATGGCAGTGTACGACACATGCGAGAACACTTGCACTTTCTTCATGATTGTTACAGAAATTATCCATCAGCTGGAAACAAATCCGCTTATGTATCTTATAGGTCCGTATATAGACAAGAAATAAAAAAATCTAAAATAAAATTAAATGACAAATATATACGCAGACACAATAACTCTCAAAAGGCTATGTGGAATATAATTAACCATTTTAAAGTAACTGGAGATGTAAAGTCATCTTCTGTATCATCTGATGAATTTAATAATTTCTTCGTTGGCGTTGCTGTTGATTTGTTCAATAAACTACCTCTATGTGATAATCAGTGTGAAGATTACCTAACAAATATTATGTCTACGAATAGCTATACATTCTCTGAGGTATCACCCTGGGAAATAGCGAACATAATAATAAAAATCAAGGATAAGCAAAGTACTACTTTTTACATATTTAATTAACAACTCAATAAAAAAGGCATTTCCGGATTGTTTCAAGTTGTCTAAAGTTGTCTCTATATATAAAAAAGATAATGCTAATGATCCATCTAACTATAGACCGATTGCAATAATACTTTGCAAAAGTATTCGAAAATATTTTGTAAGAGAATACTTTGAAAGACACAACTTATTCAGCAAACAACAATTTGGTTTTCGTGCAGGTCTATCAACAACGATAGCAATGGACAACTTAACAACTTTCATTAATTCCGGATTTGAGGAAGAAAAATATGTTGGTTCCCAATTCCTGGGCCTAAGCAAAGCATTTGATTGCGTGGCTCATGATATTCTGCTGAGGAAACTATCATTCTACAGATTTTCATCTGATCCAATAATACAAATATCTTCCTATCTCTCAAATAGACATCAGTTTGTCATTTATAATGGGAATAAATCAGGTGTCCTTTGGCTAAATTTTGGAGTGCCTCAAGGTTCCGTCCTGGGTCCGTTGCTGTTTTTAATTTACATAAATGATTTACCAACAATATTTAATAGTAATACTTTGAACATACTATTTGCTCATGATACAAATATATCAACCACTAATTTAAATGTATCTACACTATTTAATGATATGCATCTGATCCAGGTCGATGCCAAGAATCGGTTCATCAGTAACGGGTTAACAGTCAATGTTGCTAAAACACAGAGGATGGTTTTCTCTCTTCGTAGCCTAGAAAATTGTGGCAACCCTGAAAGTATTGCATTTCTCGGAGTGCAAATTGATCCCAGGTTAACTTGGAACTGTCATATTGATTATTTATATAATAAGTTATCTAAACATCTATTTCTTCTTAGAAGTCTAAGTAAAATTGTATTGTTACCAACATTAAAAACCGCTTTTCATGGACTCATACAGTCAATTATATCATATGGCATACTAACTTGGGGTCATGCAACCGGATCATCAAGGGTATTCTCGCAACAACGGAAAGCAATAAGGATTATGGCAGGTCTGGAGTTTCGGGACGATTGTAAATTGTACTATATTAAGATTTAACATCCGTCTATTTATATTTATCAATGTCTCATATAAGTTAAAACAAATTTACACCAACTTGGAAGCAGAAGTTGCATTCATGTGTACAACACCAGAAATAAAAATGAGTTAAACATTGAATTCTGGAGGTACTGCCGCTAGTAGCATTTCAACGAAAAGTAAAAACATACTTACTTAACAAGGCTTTTTATACTTTCTGTGAATATTTTAATAATAATTTTAATTAATTCGTGAGAGTAGTTGGTAAATATTTTACTGTATAATTTTAATCTGTAACTATATAATTTTGTGTTTTTTGTATGTCTTACATTTTTTATATTTTTTATTAGTTTGTGTAGTGTATTATTGCTTTGTATGTCAATGGAATTACTTTTACATTACTTTGTTGACATGTGCAAACACTTCGATGTATTAGCATGAAAATAAAAAATAAAAAAATAAATAAAATAAAATAAATAAATTCCAACTTTGACACTTTCTATCTTTTTTATTATCAACATTTTATTAAGGCAAGTTGCCTTAAATAGTAAAATGAAAAATCTAGTATGTGTCCATGGGCCTCCATACTCTGCATTAGTAAAAGATTTGTAAGGCACTATAAAGTGTGTAATCAAATAATCGTTTATTCAGTACCTATGTACATTTATACATTTTTATATCAGTTAAATCTTCAGTTTAAAACTCATGGAAGTATGTCACGCCGTTTTTGTCCAAGCACATGAAGAGGTTGATGGCGGTCTTCTCCGGAGTGTTCTTCTTAATAGCACACTCCTTCACCAAGAACTCCACTCTCTCGGGATCGGTAACGGAAAGGCCGATTTTGCTCTTGATGGTTTCAATGTCCAATTCTCCGCTTTCCTTCTGAAGTCCCACCTTGGTGGACTCGCAAAGCATGTGTGCACCAACTTGGGGATTGTCGATGTTGGCGGCGAGATTGTGCAGAAGATCGTGATTGGCATATGTAGCAGGATTTGCTTGACATTCGTCGTGGATATGTTCCAGCATCAGTTCTTCAGCAACCAGTTTTTTGTCTTGGGCCTAAAATTTAAAAAATTCTCGTCTCTTTCAATTTGAATTTTTTTAGGTATTGTTTTCCTAATTTGTGTTTTATTTGCTGTTTTCTTTTGTAAAGATACAATTGATTTTTTTCTAATTAGTGAAATATTATTTATTTAAATTTATTTTATACAAAAAAAAAGAATATAATTTTTCCTTAAAAATAATCTCTAAGGTTTCTCAAAAGTTGATATTGAGAAAAAATTCCATTCTCTCTTTCTATTTATAAGAACGAAGTTAGCGTACTCAGCAGATTTGTTTGGAATTCGTCATGGATGTGTTCCAGCACCTGCTCTTCAGCAACGAATTTTTGCCTTGGGCCTAATATTCAAAGATATAATAGGTATATTACTTCACATAATTAATCGTAAAATTAAAAAAAAAATCTTCTCTTCTTCAATTTAAATTTTTTTAGTAGTGACATTAGGTATTGTTTCGCAAATTTGTGTTCTGCTTTTGTTTTGTAAAAATACAATTGATTTTTTCCAATTAGTTTTAACAAAATAATAATAGTATCTAATAATAAGAGTAATATTTTTTGCTAAAAACAAATTCTCCAAGATGTCTCAAAAGCTGATCGTCAAAAACAATTTATCTCTCTTTCTATTTTACAAGAAGAAATTGAGTTACAGACTACAAGTACAATGCTGTGCAGTTTTCTTATTACATTCCTCAACGTGAAGGCTTTGTTGACTCTGGAGTTTGCAATAGTCAACCATCGATTCAAATGACTCTGTTAACATGTTCATGACTTTTGATCTTTTATTCGTAAACGAAAAAATCATGAAAAAAAAACACTAAGAGGCACGAATTTAACAAGAATTAATCCAAATCGGAAAATAAATCTTTTCCACTTTGATATTTTAATACTCCTACAGATTGTCTCCACTCATTTAGAAATGGCATGTCCATGAGTACACAAGTTGTTTTCTGATCTCCAGATATTCAAATACTTCTATATTATTAAAAAATAATACGCTACAGTCTTCTTTGAAAATATCTTGGTCCTTTGATGAAACTATTGTTGAAAATTTAAAGATGATGGTTTCATCAAACTTTGATGATTTACTTGAAATTTTGCACGTCGCCATAATTTACCATCCTGAACCATTTTGCTTGGTGTATAGAATATTTCAAATAAAATTATTTCGAAAACAGTTACTCCTAACGACTTCCACAAGGTCTACCTTTTTCCGATAAAAAAAGGAAAATCGATTGTTTCAAAAGTTAAATGGATACACTAACTCTCAAAAAAGTTCAGAAATATAAAAACCTATGTGCCATAAGTCGCATCCTCTACTAGTGACAAAATTGGAAACATATTTGAATTCCTCGGCCCCCTAAAAACCCGATGTATGCAAGTATTTAACCATCAACATTTGACTCAATTAAATTTGACTACAACGTACTATTTTATCGTCTTTCTATATGCTGGATTAATTTCTGGACACCCTGCACAACGAATCAACTAAATCATTGTAAAGTAGTCCACGATTAAACGCCAAACTTTTGTATTGGAAACAATTTCTTGCAGCTGCTATGTGATTAGCATAAATACATAAATTACCCAAAATTCGGTTTGATAAATTGAGCATTTCGGTTTATTTGGGGTATCCATCGCTTTTTGAAATAAACTTTGTCATAACTACGCATAGAAAAATAAAAACAAACTATTTCTCGTCGTACTGGCAGGTGGGTAAAATAATTAACATTTGAATCGGCGTAGTTCATTACAGCACCCTATACATGAATTCCAAACCACCTACGACTCAAAATTAGTTAAAGGTGAATTTAAGTTCTAAAAAAAATCTATTTCTAGATAAACTATTTATAAAATCCATGATTTTTTAAAAATTATTTATTACAAATTGTTTACAACCGCTTTCCAAAATTATACATACTTTTTAATACAGTTTTGAATTAGCTATTAAGAATGTTAAATAATAAAAAAAGTTTATATCAAAAAATGATAACAGAAAGAGTAGAATTTTGGATAAAGTAGGTGAATGTCATGTCTTTATGTTTTTGACAGATCAACATCACTTTGGACATTATCGATATTTCATTTAAATTAATTTACATAATAGTTTTTATAGTTAGATATTTTCAACTAAAAGGAGGCTATCTGAAAAAGCAATTCAAAAATTGCGAAGATAAGTCAGATATTGTGGTTGAATTTTCGAATTCCCACAGTTTCAAAAGTGGACTATAGAATAATTTTATTAAAACAGGTATGAATTTTTTTGTAGTAAATTTGACTAGATTAATTTTTATTGAACATAATTTTTGAATACAGCTTTGTCTGTGAAATTGTTCATTAGCATACCTAAATATCTAGTATCAGAGAGCATACATATGGCCTCATTGATAGCAATTGTAGGAAAATTATTTTATATTAACTTAAATACCTTTATAGTACAGTAAAGAATGGAAAAATTTATTTAGAGTTATTCTGTTAAGCAAGATAACATCATTTAAAATATTAGCCGGAACAGCTCGCATACTTATAAATAAAGGTATATATTTTTTTAATAATGGCTTTTAACCATTGTGAATACATTACTTTATGAAACAGTGTTCAAAACAATTTGAATACAACATACGAATTTGCAAGCATTATCACTTGATAAGAATTTTTGCAATGATTATTGGCACTGATAATAAATAAAAATTTTCAAGACATGAACAACTAATCGATTTTTTATTTTCATAAAATATTTATCAATCTCCTAAATTACACACTCTATTTATTTTTAGAGACAGATAGTTAATAATTTCATGTAGGTTCATATTACTTACCAAGATGCCGACAATAACGCACAAAAACACAAAAACGGTCTTCATATTGGCTGTTATTTTTTTACTGCAGCTTCAACAATGTTTGTTGCTGTTTTTATATTGCATCTTGTATTTATAACTTAAGTATACCTGGACATGATCAATTTCTGGGAAATCCACAAAGAAACAAATAAGTCACGTCGTGCGATATGCTACCTTGCAAGATGTTGTTCAGAGAACATGGATATATAAAACACTTATTTGTATTTTTAATTGCGTGTAAATGTTTAGAAATATGTAAAAGTGTCGCAGACGTTTATATTAATTATTGCAATAATAATGTTTATGAATAGGTATTAATATTTTAAATCTATTTCAAGGTGAATACAAAATTAAACGGTTAATAAAAACTTAAAATTCAAATTAGTATCTGAAATTGTTATGTAACGTAAACATTAGAAGCAAAATTTAAAAAAAAAGTTATATCTTGTGTCTGTTCTAAAATTTGATGGGATTATAAATAACTGCATATAATTATAAGGGGGTTGATATCTGCCAAGACAAACATTCACACTTATACAAATAGCGATTTATATGTACAGAAAAAACTGTGTATATGATAAGTTGTACTAAACAAAATGTATTTTACTTCTCTTTTTTTTCTCTGATCAACGATAACAGAATTACGACAGCAAACAGATCTTGAATATGTGACAACGTCTTTCACATACTAAGTTAGGGTTGTTAGATATTTATACATAATAATTACAAATAGGTGCACCTAAACATAGGTACTTACTGTGAATGATTTTCAAAGAGCTCTTTTTTTTCGCATCACAGAATGATAGTTACAAGTGTTTAAAATGTCTGATCTTCCTTTCAAGAAGCATTTACCGTGCAAACGTCTCGTAACCAGAGAGTTTTGCATAGATTCGTAGTAAATTAACATGCCATTATTCCATTTTTGTTTATGTACAAACATCAAAGAAAAACTAAAGAAAAATGGACAGTGCTAACTATACTCACTGCTATGAACCATATTACTTATCAGCAGCAGCGTGACACATTGCAACGTTATCGAACGTTACTGTATTAACGAATTTCTCGGAAAGTTCAATTGTTCACTTCATTAAATGGATCCAAGAAACAAATTACGTTACAGGCACTTTATTTAACCTTAATTGTACCTTAGTTTAGTAGTTTTGCATATTATTGCAGTTGTTGCTGTTGTTATTTTTATTTTTGAATGTGCTTGTAGACAAACTGTTCGTTTTGGACATTTTTTCATAAGAGTTTTTTATTACTTTCATCCACCGTGTCTCTTAGTTGTAAAATTAGCACCAGAGTCTGCCAAAAAATTAATCGAAGATCGTCGGAAGCAATGTCCTGTATAAAAGTGGGAATCAGGCAAATTTAAAAATTCAGCAATATTGGAAGGTATTTTAACAAATGTATTGATTCCAACTGAAGACGTGGTATATTTAGTCTCAATAAATTTTATAAATATTAGTGTTCACTACCGAACAGCTATGTATATTTTATAATTATTGTTCAAATAGAATAATGTGCCAATAATAACGAAAGTTTGTTACCATTAGCTTTTGTCTGTATGCGTTACCATTAGCTTTCTGTTGTATACACCACTAGTCAAGTTCTCAAATATTCGATATTATTGCATGTCAAGTTGCACAGGTCCAAAATTTCAGCAACCTTCTGCAATAGATACGTTTCATCCTTCGCTTCTGTCAGAAATTTGTCGATTTGTTTATTCCGTGGTCAATGCGTTCGACTTTTTCGATGTTTTCCTTGTAGTATGTACAACATAGTGTCATTTGACCGAAGCATTGACGATTTCATGTTTTGGACTTTTCTTCAAAGTATTCCAAAAGTACTTTTTCATTGAACTTGCCACTTACATTTTCCTGATCACACCATCTCAAAAACGATTGTACGAAAACTCGTACTGTTGCTTTCACTTACTAGGCAATAACTCGAAAGTGGATTTATTAGCTTCAATTTTCAGCGAGAGAAATTCATTTTCTTGGCCACTTTCCATGTCATGAGGTGTGAAGATACTTATCAACAATAATTGCCGTAAGAAATGCGCTAAATTGTACTTTTAATTGTGTTTTGTAGAACAAATAGTGAAAATATATGTGCTAAAAGTTTTATTTTGTTAGAAAGGATGCGATGGGCCTTCAGCATCGTATCACAAGCTTCCATTCTCACAAAATAAAATGTCACTTTTAGCACTTGTATCATAAACAACTAGTATTATTATTATTATTTTGTAATTTGGCCACTTAAACAATTTAAAAAAAGAATCATTCAAATAATAAATATATCATTTTATATAAAGTATGTACTTATGTGGTTTTCGGAATACAACACATCTACGAAATTCAGTCTTAGTACATTTTCTGTCAAAAGTCATATTTTTATTAAAAAATTATTGAATATTTTCATTGTGTTGAATATCTGAAAAAGTGTAAAATACCTTTTGTGTTTTAATACGCCTTCTTCATAATTCAAAGCTTTTCTCTTATACTTTTAAGACTGGTCAACAATCATAAAATAAAAATCTTAAAGATTGAAGGGTACTTCATTAAAATTTCCTCCACAAGCTCAGGTCTCCTTTTATAGTTTAAAATATTCAAGAACTTGCTTTAAACGCTCTAAGATTTCATTAACTGTAAAAAATTACTTAATCGATTGTAATATTCGCGAGTTGAATGCCAAATAAGGAATAATTTAAAGTAGTGAATTAATATATTTTTTCTTTAATGTGTAATGTGTCTTCAATAGACGTAATACTAATAAAATGGTTTGATATGGTGTACTTTTTTTGAGAATTAGGAACAATATGCTTAATTCAAATTGTAAGTGTAAGTGTTTACAAAAGTAATTGGTAATGAAAACAACATATAAACTAAATAGCTCAATTTATCAACAGACCCAGATCAACGATATTGGGTAAATATACAGGGTGACAACGGAAAGTGGGAACTTAAAAATGATGGTCAGACCCAACTAGCACCGAAATAACAGTTCCTGAGACTGAAACCTTCAAAACTAACTATTAGTGTGTAGCAACAACGGGGAAGGTTGTACAGAGCGTATCCGTGTGCTTAAATTGATCGTCATGAAAAATCTAGGTGAGCATAATTCGATCTTTCCAATATTTGCCCGACTTACTCCTACTTAAGCCACCCTTGAAGTCGGGGAAAACTGGTCAGAATTTCGCAAAAGATCGAACTATGTGGCCCATCTTTTGTATCATTTGTCGGGTAGTGGGGGAAACAAGTACTTCATGAAGTGGATATCATTCCCCGTCTGCTATCGGCAATAGGGGTGGTTTTACCCCCACGCGGGGGGTGTTTTTTACCTTGAGCATTTTTAGGAGGGCAATCTTGATGTTACCCTTGCCATGTGGAATTTCGCCAATTTTTACCCAGATTTTGATGACCATTTTTTCTGTTTTCTTGTTTTAGGGGTGGTTTTCACCCCTTCAGTAGGGGTAACTGATCAGAATATAAGGAAGAGTGGCACAAAAAAGGCAATTCATGAAGGGATCATCATTTGCCGCCAATTTTCGGCAATAAGGGTGGTTTTACCCCCACGCGATGGGTATTTTTCACCTTGAGTATTTTTGGAAGAACATCCCTGATCTCTTCCTTGCCATTCACGTTCCCGCCAATTGATCGACCATTTTCCACCCCTTAAGTAGGGGTAAGTCGGACAAATATTGGAAAAATCGAATTATGCTCACCTAGATTTTTCATGACGATCAATTTAAGCCCACGGAGACCTCTGGACGATCTATCCCGTTATTGCTACACACTACGCAAAAACGGGCGAAAAATGTGTTTTTTTTGCGGTTAATCTTTGCTATTTTGTTGTATAAATAACTTTATGCAACAAAGTTACAGTCACTGCTGCACATTTTCGATTACTCTTGGTTAGTTTACAGTCATATGACTTCTAAGTAGCTCACCTGGTTTCGGGGACGTCTTAGCTACCAGTGGGATGACCTTTTAGTTTACAGAACTTGAAAGTGGCAAATGATCGTATTAGCGACTAACTCATGTTCAAGGAACCTTAATTGTTTGTTTACAGTCGTGGAACTTGTAAGTAATGTTTATTAGTCCAAACAGCTTTACCGCTACTCGAAGTATTAAGCATAATCGAACACAGCGACTACAAAGTGCATCATTTAAATCCAGCATGATGTAAATTTTACAATTTTTTCCAAAGATGGAAGCTTTCATGATATTTGTCATTGCGTAATGTCTGTTTGATCATGTCACGTATGGAATGTATGTTTCGTTTTTTGAATATATATCACATTTTTTATAACTATTAACTATGTGCTAAGTGTGGATATCAAAACCCCATACAAAACTATATCTATACTAAATTATAAACTATAACCCAGATTAAACATCTGGGTCAAAATACCAAAAGAAATGCTCAAAGGATTATACAAGCAACAGAAGTGACACGCAAAGCCACAAAAAATTTCTTTATTTCTAATAAAAATAATAAAGTAGGGATAAGTATTCTCAACTATTACTCTCCTTATAACCCTCATTGTAAAAGTTATTTAAATATGGAAATCCTTTGACATGTATAAATATGTATATGTTGCCTTCTTCATTAATAGTGATCCCTACCAGTCAGCAAAAGAGTTTTATAATTTTCAAGTTATACGACAGTTATATTTTGTTACTGTATTATTATTGCTTTCGAAATTTGTTTTATTAGCGGCAAGTACTAGTATTTTGTTGTCGGCAACTAAAATATTTTATAAATTTAACACACAAGAACGTTTCGGCAGCTAAATAATAAAAATAAAGAAATATTATCAAAACAAAACAAAATTTGATCTCGAATTTGTTAGAATTCTTAATTTTATCTCACCCCTTTCTTTGAAATTAAATTGAAATATGAAAAATCCAACCATACGACCCTGTTATGATAAATTCACAATAAAATCATATTTTGCATTTACAGAAATCGCTCACAGCTTATTTGTCACAATAAAATTATCTACCGCAATACAAATTGCTTTCACAACGTGCAGTAAAACGCATAAAGTAGTATTGAGTAATACACCACATAACATTACAATTGCAGGCATTATGATTAAACAGAGATGCTTGTTACTTTATACTTTTTGATACATTTACTTTTGTTGATGGATTTTATGCTATAAAAATGTATTATTGTCCTTATAAAATTGTCGATGTTTGATCTGAGCGTATAAGTCTAATCTAACTCTCGTCTAGGTTGAAATTATTATATTTTTTTTTATTTATATTACTTCCTTGCAGACTCTTGACCAAAATCTTCTTAAAAGCTACATCGAAATTTCTACTGAAAATAAGAAACAAACGGTTATGATAATTCTAGGTGAAAACGAGAATATTCCTTTATAAGTCTAAAATATTTCCTCAATATCCAAAGCCAACATCTAAAAATTGGATTCACACTCAAAATATTTCCACCCATTCAAGTAAATTGATAGGCATGTACAGCATCTGGTATTAATTTATTCAACTGTAAAGATTTTACTGTCACTGTACTTAATAAATGAGTTTTCATGCGATGTTACATATGTTGTTTATTTAATAATTGTCTAATTTAATTTAAAATGTTATTATCGCACTGAGTGCTTTAACAAATCTAAAAAGCACATGTGGGATAATATAAATCATTGTGACATTCATAACAGTGACAAATAATAGTCATTAAGTGACAGTTCTACTATATTTGCTAAATATTTAATTATTACAATTGAGAAATTGTGCACAAACATAAACATTTACATATTTTTACAGCACGTGCATATAACCGATGCTGTTATCCATGAAACACATCCACATATGTATAGACGTCTCCATAGGGTCGTCCTTCTGAATGGCACATTTATGCATCATGGTGTCGATCAGGTGTTCGTCTTGCATCATCATGGCCATCTTGCTCTTAATCACTGACATATCGAGTGTGCCGCTTTGGTTCATCATACCAACGCCTTGGGCCATACAGAGCATGTGTGCCATGACTTTAGCATTATGCGAATGTTGGGACTTGTGACGTAAGAGGTTCTCATCAACATAAGTGCTAGGGTTGGCTTGGCAAGAATCATGAACTTGCTTCAACAAGGTCTTCTCGCTTTCTGGAAGGGTTGCTGCCTGGCAGGATAGAATGATATTGAAGTTTAAGTAGACTAATAATTCGAACAAGTTTGCAAATAATTACAGATTAGGTATGATTTGTCAGAGACTTTTGAAAAAAACTATTTTACTCGTATTTAAGGCCAGAATGATTTATTTTTTTTATCAGAAAAGTTGATACGCTATTTATCCATGATAAAAATATGCAATTTTTCCATGGCCACTTAATATTGTTTATTTATATTAATACGAAAAATTTTCTCGATCAGAATTTTTTAAGAAAATGTGGGATAAGTCCATATATATGTGCGACAAATATGAATGAATGAATGGCTGGAAATATTGTGCCATAAATTGACTAGCCAGATAAAATTTTGACTGCCAATTAGTTGCTTAATACTAATAGAAGTTGTGCATATTTCTAAAATATTATGCAGATTTTAGGAAACTTTTTAGTAAAAATGTTGCTTCCTCATTTTCTTTGCAAAAAAAAAGATTTTTTAGATATTTTAAAATTATTCTATAATCACCATTTTGGCATACCTTAACATATTTACAGCTATATCGAATTTAAACTAAAATCTTTTAAGATATCCAAAATCGGTAACAGAACCTCAAATATTAACTGTTTTTCATTAACGACAAAGAAAATTAATTTTTAATAAGTAATAATATTTTTTGGTAAAATTTTGGTCTACGTGCATGAAATTGCTCAAATTTTATAATTTTCTGAACTTACCGAGATTCCCGCCACAAGGACAAATAATACAATAACAGCTTTCATTTTTATGAGATATATCTAAAAGTGCAGTTGCAATGTATACTATAAAAAATATTGAGAAAAATCAGTATTTATACCTTGCAGAAATCGAAACAGTGCAAGGGGCATTTCAGATAATCCAGTGTATCGCACCCACTTTTCTTATTTTTGTTGCGAAATTCCCGTCTACACAAACAAAAAACAATGTAATTAGTTACTGTAATTTACATTTCAATAAAAAATAATTAGTAACTTATTGGGAGACTCCGGTTTAAACATAAATGGTGACCTGAAGATAAAAATATATAATTACAGGTTAAATTTCAAATAGGTGTTTTTATTTGAGCACAACATAAAATAAACTACTTAACTCTTCCACTGTGATAATAACCCCAGAAATAAAAATCACATGGGTTTAGGTCTAGCGAATTTGCAGGCCAACTTATTGATCCTTTGCGAGCTGTTGAAAAATCGATTATTTAAAATGTGTAAAATGATGGTAACATTTATGCATTTTAAACAACGAACATTCAATTATTTTCCAACGACTACTTGATCCTTCCACAGCTAACGTGATTTTTATATACTAGCGTCAAGAATTCAGACGCTGACGTTACACATTTGTTTTTATTGTCAACGTAATTTTCGATATTTGGTCGCATTAAAAACAATAATTTTTTGCAAATTAGTGCAATATATAATGCAAACTTTTAGTGTAGTATATAATTTTATTACTATCAGTTGAAGTTTCTTAAATATTTTGATGAAAATATAATGAATTATTCATTTGTTCGTATGACGTAAGTCGTCTGAATTCTTGTCGCTAGTATATTGATATATTGATATTGCTTATAACTTTTAAACGGCAAATAATACAGAAAAATTTCTTTAATAAAATTTTATTATAAAGAAGGGGGCTTTTTAGTATGTTTGTGAAAAGAATATAATTGATGACGTCTTTAGTCATTTCTGTCAAATCCTAAAGACAATATTTCCGATTAATAATGGAGTTTACCTCATCCCGTTTAACACCACTTGTCCCAAATTTTATTTCAATTTTTTTGAATCCTCACAATAGGCTCGTACTATGGAGTTTGAGACACCCTGTACATAGGTATGTTGGCAGTTTGACTAGCGTAACTTTAAAACGTGTGTGAAAGTACACGAGAATTTTGCTCTTTCATTGCTCCTAAGCATACTCATAATTTTTTCTTCTAACACAAGAACGCAGGCTTTAGCTGCAAGTTGGTCATCATAACTAATAATAAATATTTTCTGCGTTTTCAAATATATATTCCACTTATCTACAGTTATAATTAAGCAAAACAACATTCAAATCAAATCAGATGACTACACATCAGAGTGTCCAATAATAAAACTTGCATAAGTTGTTTGGTCAATTGTACACACAACACTCGACATACACATTAATATCAATTAAGTTCAAAAATAGATTTTAGTTCTCCAGAGAAATTTGTCAGGTGATTTTGTTCTCTGGAGAATCAGATATCCTGTTTTTAAAAGTTAAACTTTAGAGGTTGTAAGTAGGATACAGTAATTGTATGTCCATACGTAAATAAATACTCCATTCTTTTGGTTCCTGCTGTAATTCTCAGAGGAGGTTAACATGAAGGAACGTGTTCAACAACCACTCACAGAACCATCGAACAACGTGTAGTCTTTCATTTTTTTCTTCAATTTTTGGGCATATGTTATCATTAGTTACAGTCCTTTCTCCATGATAATTTTGGAATGATTGAGCAAAAAAGTGTAACCGCACGATTTATGTCAGTATTATTGGTCAGTTTTTTTCAGATCATGCAAAACTGGCGACAAAATATTAGGTGTAGACCAAGCTTTTCATTCAATATTTACAACAACGTTTCTTCACTCTGTACAAGCATTCCTAACAATTAAAAGATACATATTGAGTCATAGATCTTGAATTTAAACTTTCAAGATTAATTCTGTAAAACTAAAGGGAAACTTCATTTTTATTTGACAGTATTGTGCTACATTACGTATAATTAGAAAAAAAGAATTAACAATGAGTAGAACTGTTGAATAAAAATGAATCACTCAATGATTCTGTTACGAAATTCACTTGATAAATAACTGTTTTTGATAAAAAAAACTAACCAGCGTCCAAAATAGGACTGTTCTAATATCACTTTTATTATACAACTGCAAGGATAAAGATTTGCTCTATAAATCATGACATATATTCCTAGATCAACTATAACATTGAAGAGAAACTAATCAGCTGTTGATTGACACAAATCAATGAACAGAACAGTCTATTAACATTGACCTTGGATGGAGAATGTCCAGAGTAGCTTGACTGGAAATACGTCGATAAACGTCTCAAGGCAACAATGCAATTGTACTAGTCCTTATATAAACTCATCTTTGTTACCGTAGCATCATACCTATACAACTATGGAACTTCCTTATATTTACAAAAATGGAAATAATAACCATATGTCTTTACAAGTTAACACTGTTTTATTTTACATATGGAGAAATATAATCATAGTCATTAAAGTAAATTCGTTAATCATGATCTTCCAGACCGAAGTTGTTCGCTGTGTGCTTGGAGAAAAAAAAAATCACAAAATAAAATATCCAACATATTCAGGCTCTTTTATCACACTGGATTAATTGACAATTTTATCAAGGATAATTTAAATCAAGAGTTGCCAAATCTCCGGAATGACCCCGGGGTGTCGGATTTTGATGGTATGTACATCTTCCGACTTTGGGTTAATATCTTGTTTCTCCGGGTGTGTTTTCATTGTTGAGGAAAAATTGTGTTATAAAATTATATACTTTAGATTATAGAACTTTATTAAAAATGTAACATATTATTTGGGTTGCCCAATTTATTCTGTTTCTTAAGTAGAGGTTAAAAATCCAGGGGAGTCTTCTTAGAACAGTCATTGTCCAGATACAGCGTTTCAAAAATTTAAAAAATATCAATTTTTAATTTTTAAACCGCTTGAGATAATTTAACCAAATTCGGTGTGCATATTTAGTATGACAGTAGGTAAAATAATATATCACTCTCTATAATATTATAATCAAAATATTTGTATTGTATTATTTTCACTTTTTGTTTCTTTATACCTTTTTGAATTCCAAATCGATTAACAACTAATTTAATTTTAGTTTTTTTCAGCATATTCTGAATAGTCAAATTTCCAAAACAAGCATACATTGTGTACAGGATCCTGTGCAACTTGCTATGAGTTTGTCTAAAATCTTTAGATATAAATATAAGAAATCAAGGTCCTGAAACAATAACATTCAACAACTGTTATGATTAGATAGACTAGAAACGTGGCAGAACTGATGGATAGATTTAAGTAGAATATATTCATTCCTGTATTAACATTATTACGAACTAAACTATTTCAATAAACTGTTCTAAATTTCGTATTATTTTTGTTATTGAAATTAACACGTCCCTTCAGGATTGTTTTCACTACTCATGTTATTGTCATCACGAAAATATCGGAATAGTCAAATTTCCAAAACAACAATAAATTATTGTATCTTTATAATTAAAAAAGATGTTGGAAGCAGAAAGTGATCAACTTGTACATGGACAACACGAAAACATCTTCATCTGTGAAACTGGAATGGCCACTTACAGAAAAGTCATCAGTCTCTGGACCTTGAGAAACGCCTTTGCAGTAACCTGTTTGAAGAAAAAATACTACTGGGATTGTTCGGTTAAATGAAATGTAAAATATAAATTCTGTTTAACTTTTGTTTGTGTTCACTTCAACTTTTTTCTTCTTACACATTCGTTCGTTACACTCAAATACTAAATTCAGCACGTACCGGTTAAAAGCTAAAATAAATATTTACACTATACAGTTGCTGTTTTCGAAATGAAAACATTTACGTTCGTAAAACAAAAGATAAAAAAAGGAATAATGAACAGAGTGGTCTGCAGAGTTTGACCGATACTGAAAACTTTATGGATAATTAGAAGCTCTTTTAACCCAAATTATGGGATAGTTTTATTAAATTATTTATGTCGTTAATATTAAACAGAACGAGTTATACAGGTGTACGGAATATTAAATAAATAAATAGCTTTATTGTCTAATAGTGAATACCATGTACAAGACAATGTTAAATACACAAAATAGATAGGAATATAGAAAGAAATAACAATCTGAACTAATTATTATTTCCTTACCAAAAATTCCTATCTAGGAAATACCATTAACAAATATACTAGCAATCGAAAATAAATAAATTTAAATAAATTGTTTAACAAAATTCAAATTAAAGAAATAATATTCTTTTCAATGATTAAGAAAAATAATAAAGAGAGTGATTAAAAATATCAACAGAATTATCATTATTATCATTACATTCCTTGCACATAAAGTAGATGAAAGATTAAAGTCGGGGACACATTGCTCTGATGTCACGCCACGCCATGCCACGTGACGTGGTGAGGTGTATACTCCGTGTGCACTCTATTACCACGCCATGCAATGCCACATTACGTTACATTCGACAATTCCATCAATTTAAGAAATATTTCATATAGGTCAAACTCAAATTGTGAGTCGAGGATGGGTATATTTAAGTACCCTAATTCATTTAACTGCTAACACATAATATGTTCGAGAGGAAACAATAATTCATAATTGAATGTGACAAAATGTGCCTGTTAACTTGAAAATGTTACTTAAAACTTTGTTAAATTTAATATGTATATTGTAATGAACACAAAAATTAAAATAATTGGAAATAAAAATAAAAGTTTTAGTCATTAGAAAAAGGAGGAATTTAAAAGTAAATGTGTAGCATATTTAGAATATTTATAAAAAAAAAATTGATATAAAAAAAGGATAATTATTGCACATAAGTATAATTTTAAAGGAAATGGACAGTGTAATATAAATACGATAAATAGTTATTTAGTAAAAGTTTAAAAGTTGTAAATATTATATAGATAGATATCAACATAAAAATAATAAAAATATAAAAAAGAGTTTTGTTAAATCTAGTTTATAGTTAGTAGATTTAGGGTATGTGAAGTGTATTAAAAACTCTCTGTAAGATAGTGAGGACGATGCATAGGAACGAAAAGAAAAAAAAAGTTGTTGATTTTGAAATAAATAAAGGATACGAGAATTTTGAGAAGAGAAGAAAATTGTATAATAATTATAAGAAATTAGTAAGAAAAAAACAGTACCTGAATAAATAAAGCTAACCTACAAGTATAGCAAACATTGTATATTGAAATCCAATCTATCAGAGCGAAGAAAACTACTATTTACCACAACACAAGGAACATATAACCAAGAAAACTACATTAAAAGGCTATTATATTATTATGATAATCTGTTACAAGCAAAGCAGTACGTACTGCACATTTGCAAGGCGGGTGTCGAAGAAATCTAACAGTGTAGAAGGCGCTCAATTCAAACATCAACGATAAGCAGTTCTACAAGGCATCTACAGACGAAGACAAGTATTTACGGACAATCACAGACGAGAATTCAAACAGAAAATTGGAAGGTAAAATATTAGAGTTTTTAGTGGTGTTACAAGATTGATTTAAAGGACTTTAAACAGGGTTATAAAAAATTTTATAGTTGCTAATGATAACGTTATTATTTATAGAAATTAATTAGAGCACGTTACGTAGGGTAATTTTAAATAATTTAAATAAAATTGGACGATATCTATTTATAATAAAATTTATCTTACTTTTTAAAAAAAAAAAAAAAAAATTTAACACAAACTTCACTGAACCGCTCCTGAGAGAAAGTTTTCTCATGCTAATAATTAAAAATTTTGATTAACCTGTTATATAAAATAAAAATAAAAAATAATAATAAAGAATATTAGTGTCTGAAGCAAAATAAAAACAAATATAATTCAAGAACTTTGTTGAAAATTAAACTTAAAAAGTGTTATGCTTCAAACTGGCGCTTTAGAAAAGAAAGGTAAGTGATTTCATTCTGAGCTATCTGGGAAATATACATTTACACTTAAAAATTTGACATTACAATATATTGTTTTTCCTCTTTTGAGAATATATCAACCCGAAATACAGAACGTGTTTTGCTTTTGTTACATCATAAATAATAAAGATTGTTCTTCTTAGCAGTAAGATATTGATTTTTTGTATTATTGGTGGCTAGCAAATAATTTTAGGTTTAAGTATTAGTAAATGTGAAACAAACATCTCTTTATTTATAGTAAGTAGTATAGTGTCTTTATTTAACCAATCTATCAAAAATGATGCTTCCCTCAATCATCATTTTCTTTTCATTACGAATACATTAACAAACAGTGTATGAACTTGCTTGGATTTATATATGGAAATACTAAGCAGTTTTGAAGTATTGATTGTTAACTTTATGCTATACATTTGTCGGATATCACTATACATATTCGTAACTTCGTGAGCGAATTCATATAACTTCTGTAAATATCTATTTTCATCAAAATTACAATTATAGCGACTTATTAAAAGATATTGATATACAGGGTGTCCGGAATAAAACTGCTTTAATTTTGCTATATGATAAGTTGTACTAAACGAAACATATTTGACTTCACAATTTTTTTTCTCTGACCAACGGTAACAGAATTATGACAGCGAACAGGTGTTGAATATGTGACAACGTCCTTCACATCTTAGGATTACTATGTTTATACATAACTATTACAAATAGGTACACCTAAACATATGTACTTACTGTGAATGGTTTTCTTTGAGCTCTTCTCGCAACACAGAATAACAGTTAGAAGTGTTTAAAATGACTTATGTTTATTGCAAGAAGCGTTTACTGTACAAACGTCTCGAGAGTTTTGCCTAAATACGCCGTAAATTAACATACAATGCAGCTGGTTACGGATACTATAAATTGTTTCATTTTTGTTTATGTACACTCACAAACATCAAAGAAAAATTAGACAAAAATAAATCGCACCAGCTATACCCATCAATATGACTAATATTAGTTTTAGGTTATCACCAGCAGCCTTACACTGTTAAGGTACGGATTCGCTGGTGCGACTGCGGCTGCGGCTGCGACTCGTTGCCGGCCAATAGGAAGTCTAAATGCTGGAGTTGTTGAGAACATTCAGACTGTCTATTGGTCGGCGACGAGTCGCAGTCGCAGTCGCAGCCGCAGTCGCAGTCGCAGCCGCAGTCGCACCAGCGAATCCGTACCTTTACGTTGTCGTACGTTACAGTACGTTACAATTTTAACGAATTTCTCGGAAACTTCAATTGTTTACTTCATTAATACTAATTCAAAAATTAAATTATGAATAAATTACGTTACAGGCGCTTTTACTTAACCTTAATTGTACCTTAGTTTGTTATTTCGTAACATAGTTTTGAATATTATTGCATATTACTATTTTATTTTTGAAAATTTTTTTCATAAGTGTTTTATTGCATTTAGTCAGATATACGGGTGGTCCACTTTCGAGAGTGGGCACTTTAGAGGCAGAAAGAGAACTACAAAATAATATCAGTTTGTATTATAGACTGTATTCGAAAAATGCTTCATTACAAAGATACAGGGTGTCAAAATTTATTTTTTTTTTATTAATATTTTTCGAACTACTTTAGATATTTAAATGAAATTTGGAACCTTTGAATAGGTAATCTAGATACATATTTTTACGTAAAAAATATTATTATTTTTCCTCCACCAATGTGGAAGTGTGTTTTCCTCGTATTCGTTATTAGAAAAAAGCATTTTTCAGATTAATACTTACACAACACTCTAATATCAATGTTAACAATAACTCGAAATTTAATTACCTGACACAATTCAACTGTCATTATAAAATGCAAAAAAACTGACAGTAGTAGTCTTTTTGTTCATGGCCTACTACGACAGAAAATTTGTTTGAATTCCAGTTGCTTAAAGATGTTTCATTTTTTACTGGCAAACGGTGTGTCAAACGAAAAAAGTAAGGAGCTTTTTTCTGTTGTAAATTGAACAAGGACAAGTTTCTGTTTCTAAAAAAACATTGGCGTACCACTTTTTTTCATTAAAATTTCCCGAAGATCTGTTCGTACGCACGCCACTGGTGGAAGAAAAATAATATTTTTAAGTAAAAATATGTATCTAGATTACCTATTCAAATGTTCTAAATTTAATTTAAATATCTACAGCAGTTTTAAAAATATTAATAAATTTGGAACTTTTGATACAAATTTTGACACCCTGTATCTTTGTAACGAATCATTTTTTCGAATATAGTTTATAATACAAATTGATATCATTTTGTGGTTCTCTGTCTGCCTCTAAATTTTCCGGTTTTGAAAGTGGACCACCCTGTCTGAGCCCTTCAAATTACGGCACTCATATTGCGGACATGCTGTATAACCATTGTCTATACATATAAAAATTCTGTCGTAAGTTATCTTTGCAAATGTATTCAGGAGGAAGTAGATAAAGTAGAAAACAGGTTTGGGATTCCTAGAATTGGTGCTAGATATTGTCCTTCCAAATTTAGTATTCTTAAGGACGCCGTGTTCTTGAAATAGTGTTTTCTACAAATACAAGTAATTTTAGACATTTAAGAACTGAACAATATAGAGTTTAGCATACAGCGTTTAGTAAATAACAAGAATGTTATCTCATGCCACCTGCGAATATTCAAAGGTACCGAATTATATAACGTCAGAAAGCGATCTATCCAGCAAATTTTTAGGTACTGAAATCTTTCAATATACCTACGTTCAACTATAGATGTAAACTTTGTTATAACATATACATACATAGTTCTGAATATAAAATTGTTCACTTTTTTATAAGTATGTGAAAATAATTGTTAAAATGTGAGGTTAGAATACCGAAATAATGTGTGTTATTTTAAAAGTTATTATATTATTTGAGGAGAGTTTAAATAGTAAAAGTGGATAAACAAAATATCAGTAATTTTATTTTTGATATTACTTTTGCTCTACGTGTTTTATTTTTGGAGATTCCAGTACCTAAAAAACACCACAAATTTGATGATTTTATGGCGAGAAATACGGTGACCTTAATTGTAATTTGTATCGTTCGTTTGTTCAACCAATCAAAATTTAATTTTTTAAATATTTAAATATTCAAATTATTGATTTTGAAGGTAATATGTATTTTTATATATAAATGTAAATATATGCCTTCCAAAACCAAAAATTTATTATAAGAATTTTTTGAAAAATATGGAAATAAATTGATTAAAGTATTTGAACTGTATTGACGTCTATAGAACTACTATCGTCTTACAATTTATCTCTTTTTCTTAGATCTACTGTTGCAATATCCGTAGTTGTGTCTTTATATTAATTGTCTAAAAATAGCAGTAACGAAAATAAATAATAACGCATCAAGGTCATACCGATTCATCTGACTATTGCATTTTATAAAAAATATTGACGAACACTATGATTTATTTGTATATGGCGCAGTTAACTTGACACAACAATAAGTAATGAAAACATATTTTTATTGATATTGATTTATTTACAAATATATTATTATTTACAAAATTCCAGTTTATTCCAGATTTTAATTTAATCTATAATTATAATTATAGACTATTCACGATTCGTTAGCTGTACAGTTTTTCATTTAATTTTAATTATTTATTTTATCTTTTAATTACGCTGTCAAAAACTGATGATACAATTCAATGTGGTACATCAAAATTTTTCAATCGAAGTTATAATAATTAAGTTGGCGTTACAAACAACTTGAAATTGCATAAGGGCTACTATTTGCGTCTATAGAACATACCTAGATATTTGGTAGTAAAGAGTGTCTGGAATTATGGAAGAGTAGCTTAAGATGCACTTATGCCACACTGGGCCCGTTGTACTTCCTCCAATGGAGAAGTCGCTAACAAACCTAATAAAGAAAAAAATGTGGTGACTTGCTTAGAGTGCTCTCTATAGTGTAGGCCAGAGAAGGGCATTGCTCTCCTAACATGGATTCTCTTGTTGACGAGACAGGGTACATGAACTAATGTGTTGTATTCCTGTTTGCAACCCCTGCAAAGAGGTGTTTCACACATGATTCATCATGTGCATAGCCAGTTACTAGTTGACTGTATCCTTGCAGGGGTACTCTAGGAACTCGTAGAAATTGGCAGCTATTTGTTTCAACCCACCGTCTTATACTTTGTGAGTGTTCTTCTTAATAATTTCACCAAAAACTGACAGAAGAAGCATACTGGAGAGACCAGGTCCAAAAATATTGAGACCTGATGTGCTCCTAGCCAGCTTGTCAGTTATTTTATTGCCATAGCACCGCTCGTGTTTCTTTACCCAGTATACAGATATGTTGTTGTTGGTTGAGGCCACTTCCAGTGCCTGGTGACGTTTCCATGTTATTTTATGATTACGTAAGAGTGATTGTCTACTATCTGTCTAGATTCTGATGGTTTTGCCGGTTGTATGCCTATGGAAAATTTCCTTGCCTACCCATTGCTCATTGATATCGGATGTATAGGGATCTGGAATAGATTCCATATTCTGCCCTTTCCTTCTTTTTGATCCGTCTGTGAAGATATATTCTCACTGGTGGTCTCCTCATTTCTCATAATTACTGTAGGATCTGTCAAAGGTAAACTTGGGGAAAATATTGCTAGTGTCTGCCTGCAGAAGAGGCTTTTATGTACTTCCAAATTGCTCTCTGGAAATTTACAACTGTGATATTTCATTGTTGGAATTCATCATGGAGCAGCCCCAATGCAGCTCTTTATTGTTTTGGTGATTTTAATATGACAATTGTTGAGTGAAATATTATTATAAACGAGGATTTCATAATTCTCGCGAACTCCGAAAGTGACGTTCAAATATGTAATAGTTTTAGTTTTGTTAAATTTTTTATCGATTTAATCACAGTAATGGTAATAATGTAATATTCGATTGAATACATACTTTAACACTGCATAAAATTGAATGTCGTTAGGGAATTAGCCCTTTCCTAGCAATTGATTATCACCACATCATGCTCCTTGTTACTTTACCTCATGGTGAATTTCTAAATTCTCTTCAACATCAAAATACCTGGACACTAAATTTTAAAAAAGCTAATTATAATTTAATGAATGACATGTTTTGCTCTGTACCAACTTATTACGTAAATAGTGGCAATTACGGTATCCAGTGATAACTAAAAAATAATAATATTAAAATAATTAAATAGAAGAACAGTATTTACAACAAATAAAAGAAATCAAACAGCAATTTTTTGTTTAATAAATATAAAGAGTTAAGTTACTAGAGTTACTTGCCAAAAGTTTAATTAACCAAAATTATTCGCAAAAAAATATTGAAAATAGTTTTGCAAATTTATCATTACAGAGGGGAAATGGACTTCCACGCCAAACACAGTGTTTACAACAGCAACAGACTGGATAGTGGGATCGATATACAGGGTGGGCCAATGAAACCTTTCCACCCCGATTTTTTTGGTTTAAAATAAATATCTGGGAAAACGTTCGGACACGTCAACTTTTTATTTGAGGGGGAACTATTTTTCATTTTTTTTTCATCCCCGTAGCTTTAACCCCCTAGCTGGGGAGAGAACAACTCCCCAAATTTGAATAGGGGATAGGGGTCGTGCCATACCTCTTTTTAAAGATCGAGTTCTTTATGACCCTACAATTTCGCCTCATTGTTTTTATCCGTAACTATATGACAGCGTGTCAAAATAAAATTAAATAAAAATACTTAATAATTTAATAATTAGATCTACACGTGAACTTTATCTATCAAACTGTTAAAAATGTCCGCTATTAACATTCATGTACTAATAAAATCGATTCTCTATCTCTTTTCTAACATTCTGAAATATATCGGCAGTTATCCTTTGACATTTTATAGTTATGCTTTCTTGCAGAACTTGAAGAGAAGCTGGCTGTGTTTTATAAACTGTAGACTTCAAATGGCCCCAGAGAAAGAAGTCTAGATAGGAATGATCAGGGGCCTTGCAGGCCACTCAATAGATCCCCTACGACCAATTCAATGACCTCTAAAATTTTCGTTGAGGAATTGCCGAAAAAACACTTCATGTTGTGTGTTATTATCTTGAGCAATGACCTCCCTTATTCAAGAAACAATATTGTCTTGAAGCAAAAATACATTTCTCCAGTCAAATTGCCTTGCAAAAAGAATTGGCCGATTAAGTTATTGTCTAAGATACCTGCAAAGACATTCAACTTTTCAGGATGTTGAGTGTGAGACTATCTAAATAAACGTGGATTTGAATCGCTCCAGTATCGAAAATTATGTCGATTGATTAACCCATGTAGAAAAAAGGAGCATTCATCTGAAAATCAGATATTGTACAGGAAATTCGGATTGCACCGTTTACTCATTTTTTCACAAATTGTAATCGTCGATCATAATCATCCTCGTTAAGTTCGTGAAGCAATTGTATCCTGTAGGGGTAACATTTGTGACCCTTCATTCCGAACGACACGAACCGATTATCTTTCTGATTCTGCGCTGTTCCATGAACATTTTGATCAGCTGCCTAACGTAAGTATGCGAGACATTTTTATCCTAATGTCTTTCATTAAATTGTCGTGCTGTTTGTCTTGCACAGCCATTGTTTTTGAAGTAAATAGAAACCAATTCACCTTGCTTAGCTATAGTGTACACCATAATTAAATCTAGTTACAATCTGTCGAACTAACGATAATAATCTTAAAACTTATAATGATCGTACGACAATGTTTAGTAAACAAAGTTTTGTTGCTAGTTTTTATGCCAATATTCGGATACACTGAGATAACGATAATTCCTGCCGGTGAGATTATTTCTAACAAAACTGCTAAACAAACCGGGGTGAACATTTTGTGAACAGCAGTTTGTTAGATAAAGTTTACATGTGGACCTAACGAATAAAAATAATGAGGCGAAATTCTCCAGCTAGGGGATTAAAGCTACGCAGATGAAAAAAAAACTGAAAAATAGTTCCCCCTCTAATCAAAAGTCGACGTATCCGAGCGTTTTCCCAGATTTTTATTTTAAACCAAAAAAATCGGGGGGGGGGGAAAGTTTCCATTGGCCCACCCTGTATGTAACTCATTTGTTAATTATTTTTCATCTGTTTATGCCAAGTATACCTAATAATAATAATTACAATTACCTTCCTAATTTTATAAAACTGTGTAGTCCTTCTTTAGTTTTTCCCATATCTATAATTTTTCAACTTTTTCTAAATAGTGGCGGTTTTCCCCAATTATGGATATCGACATGTATTTTCCAGTGATTTAAATAGCGCTGTAAAACCTGTGATAATAATTATAGATGCCTCAAGGTAGTCACTTGGACTGATATTTCAACCAGAATAAACAACTGTAAATATTTATTATTATTATTTTTAACATAAATGGAAGCGATTATTATAAAATACAAACTAATTTGAATTCCTTAATGTTATGGTGCTCATTGAATAACATCCCAATAAACATTTTAAGTTAAAATTTCGTTAATTTGACCTCTGAATTGGTCGAAAAACCTATTTCCCTATACGGAAAGTTTAACTGTATTCGTTGGCATTTTTCCTTATGTGTAGAAAAAAACTAAAGTAATATGGAAGTAAATTATTGATGGATTTAATAGGGCAAAATAACTAATTATTACCTTATTTTTAACTACTAGTTGAAGACAAAATAAGTTTTACAATTTCGTAATAAATATGTAAAGATTTACCTATTGTAATGATTTAAAAAATCCCTGGATATTGACGGCATTTTTAAGGCGAAATTAAGCAAATTATAACTTAGTCTTATGCGTTATTGGAATGTTAGCATTTGAAAACACAGAAAAGGTAAAGAATTTGTAATTTGGAGCCATATAAATTGACATAAATTTTATTTAATGTGGAAATCATAATATTACTCTTGAATAACAAATTTTTGACTAAAATTTTAGCATTATAAGATTTTGTAACATTGAAGACTATATTTATGACAGAAAGTAGTAAATTTGGATCAATTTAGGTTTATTTTTCTTGTGTAGTAATCCATTATGCTCAAATGTTAGATGGGATGGAGTTAATTATTCTAAATCTAAAATTATCACATTTTCATGTAAGAAAAACAGAATTACATATTACTGAATAAACCAGGATTTTATTCCCAGGGGTATGCGGATATGCCTTAGTTTTCATAGTAACAAGTCATGTACCTTTCACTAACCGTCTGGGTTGATTTTCAGATATTAACCTACATCCGTATAACAGAAATTGTGGCGTCGACTCTACAGCTGCCTTGAATGTCTTGTTAAATCTTCCAGCGCTTTATATTATGATGAAAAGGGTAGCAAGAAGGGCAATTACTGCATCAACAATAATAACACATGGCCACAAAAAAAAGTGGAATGAGTTCTACCATACAGTACATGTATTTTGTGCCATAGAATACAAATCTGAAGTTTAAGAAGTCGAATTTCTTGCATAAAAATACAGAATGTTCCATTTACAAAATTGTATACTTGGATTATATTATAAAAGATACGCCACTGAATTCTACATAAAAAGTCTATCAGAAATAATTTTTGCTATTCCGATATCTCAGCCATTCTCTGAGATACAAAAAATCCTTTAAAAGCAGTTTTTTAGAATTTGTCCATGTATCTTAAAACGAAGAAGTCTATGAAAATTCTGATTGCAGCATCTTAGGTTTCTCAAAATGTAGCTTAATGTTACGAAAACCGCATACTTTTCTCTTGTAGTTTTTGGGGTACCCTGGAATAACAACGAAATTAGGACACCCTGTACATTCGTATAAAAATTCTATGCAACCTAATGTAAAAAAAGTAGGTACTTATTTATCTGACACACTAATAAAAACTGTAGTATATTTACATTGTACATTAATGTAAAAAGTATCAAATTCATCTTGCATTACAAGAATCTCTATGTATTTTATATATTTTTAAATATTAATAATATTGTGTGAAACTAACTACTCTGTGGACTAAAGCCCCAACCAGCGTTGAATTACACCCACAATATCCACCCATATATTCTTTATTATTAGCTTTTGTAACATGTTTTACTGTATTAGAAAGGTATTTTAAGCATTTATAAATCAAATCTCCTACAATTCCTATCAATGAAGTCATATGTATGTTCTCTGATACCAAACATCTAGGTATGCTAATGAACAATTCCACAGACAAAGCTCTATTCAATAATTATCTAAAGAAATTAATCTATCTAAATTTACTAACCTGGTTTAATGAAAACTCTCTATAAATATCTAACTTTTACTTTTGACAGTGGGAACTCGAAAATTCAACCACAATAGATGAGATCTGACCTATTTCTGCATTTTGCAAGTTGAGTCAAATATCTAACAATAAAAATTATTATATAAATTAAAATTATTTAAAATTAATTTATATATTTTTAAGTATTAATAATATTGTGTGAAACTAACTACTCTGTAGACTAAAGGAATTGTAGGATATTTGAAAGCTAATAATAAAGAATATATGGGTAGATATTGTGGGTGTAATTTAACGCTGGTTGGGGCTTTATTCCACAGAGTAGTTAGTTTCACATATGACTTCATTAATAGAAATTGTAGGAGATTTGAATTATATTAGCTTAAAATACCTTTCTAATACAGTAAAAAAATCTCTATGTATTTAACAACGGTACATTTACATCTTTCACGAATAATTACATATTTTTCTAAATAATATAATAATAATAATAATATCTCTACCCCTCATTCTAATCACAGGGATTAGCCCAGAAGTCGGAGACTTGTGCGGGAGAGGGGGCGGCATATTATTATTAAGCAGGCCGCATTTGCGCCCAGGAACGACTTACGTTGGTAGGCCCTAACCACTATTCAGTGCAGGAATGAGGGAAACCTGCAAAACCTCATTAATTAGGGGGGTAGTCAAATATCAACCGGTATCAATCTCTCACATTGACCCAAGTCAACATTCTTTCACCCTACCATACCCGCAGAGAGGGCGCCAAACCTCTCCACGAATATAGCTTATATACGGTCTACCGGCAGCTGGGCTCGAACCAACACCGACCTCGATTCAAGTACTGACGCCTTAAACCGCGCGACCACTGACCGACCAAACCAATATACAAAATAAAATTGTGAAACTGCATTTCACATATATAAAAGCATGGTTTGATGATGCATATTTATAAATAATAATTTTCCATTAGATTTGTAATATTTATTACTATTTACTTGAGCAATGAAGAATTTACTGTGTATAAAAGTATAATATTGATTTTACGCAGCTGTCCTTAACTAATTTCTGCAATTAGAAATAAACAATATTAAAGGTGATAAACTGGATCCGAACAAATGCAGACCCATAAGTACAGTTTCACATTGTTCTAAATTAATAGAGAGAATAATTGCTAAAACCCTCGTTGATTTTCTTCATAATCACAATATTGTGAGGCTCAGCACAGTTTTTACCTGGTAGGCCTACAAAAACCAATCTCTGAACCTGTTGGACCTTCATCTATGGACAACGGTTTTCTCACTGATGTTCTATATTTGGACTCCAAAGCTTTCAATTGTGTTCCGCCAAAACATCTTGTAGTTAAATTTTGGCGTAATTTGTTGAAGTAGATATCTGCATTTCTCTCTTCATGTGCGTTTCAGTAATACTGCACCAGCTCCTCGCTTAGTAATATCTAGTATTCCTCAGATATCGGTACGGGGTCCTATCATGTACACATCCAATCTTCCACATTGCATCATATCATAGCATGCTTTCTACGCGGATGATTCTAAAGCTTTTGGTAATCCACTTAGTGAATATAGGTAATCACCTGCAACTGGATCTACATGAGTTGTGAAAATGGTGTGAGGTGTAATTAATACTTCTCAATCCTAATAAGTGTTCAGTGTTGTTTATAGATTCCAACAATCCTAGATTCTAATACCGCATAAGTGGTACCAGGTGGATTTAAGCATAAATATCAATAATAAATTGAGTTGGTCCGAACTAGTGCTGGAACTCATAATCGAATTATTGGAATAAGTACTATCTATAAATTCGAATAAGTGTAAATATTCGAATAATATGACTATTCGAATAATTCAACTACTCGAATAATTTACCTATTCGAATAATTCAACCATTCGAGTAATTTTTCTATTTGAATAGTAATTACTGATTTTGAGAAGCTTTTTAATTGTGTTGAATTACTGATGGGTGTAAGATATGTCTAATAAATAAAGGGTGTTACAGAATGATTTTAAGAAAATCTATGGGCAGATTTTATGTTTCAAAATAAGAAAAAAAGTTTATATAAATATGGGTCTGGAAATGCTTCATTTTTGAAATAGAGGTTGTTTGAAATTTTCTCAATACTATAGTCTTCATTTCTCGAAAACCGCTAGAGATATTAAGATATTTGGTACACAACTGTCTATAATGAAGGGCTACTTTTACGTGTATAAATTTTTCGTGTAACATACTAGCATCAGTGGTGTTCGTACCGTTAAATACTCATTTGTAGCAAAAAAAATTGTACGCCACTGATCTTGGGACAAATTGGTATCGCCCTTTTAAAACCAAGTTAATTCTGCTTAAGAAGTGTCTCTTAGATCTTTTCCTCCTGATGCACTGTTTTCGAGATAACAATTAATTTATTAATCAATAGAATAAACCAACTTTGCAATGCTAATTAAAAAACTAAAATCTAGATGGCATGTGTTAGTTTGCTACTTGTTTTTTAAGTGTTTAAGTTTGTTTTGATGCATTTTTCATAGAGACGCCTTGCTTCATTCTAATTTCCTTTTGCTTCTCCATACATAAAATGCATGTCAGCCAAATTTTCAAAGGAATATAGAAGACTAAGGGTGATTCAGAACTTATCTAAACAAATTTTGGAATAGATTTGTCATGAAAAATGGAGTAAATATAAAAAAAAATGTAAAATGTATTACTTTTTGTAGGTACTAAAGTTTTTGTGATGTCAGTCTTTACATTAGTTTTTCAAGTATAAAAATGGCTTACGTGCATAATAATTCGGTGTTGATGGATATCGTTTTAATTTATGGTAATGTGAAAATGCTTTAGCTGAACGATTTCCCGGTAAATATGTACCAAATGCAGCTACTTTTACCGCGATGTGCAGGAAGTACAAGTGTAGTGCAATGGGAGAGAAATTTGGAACCGAATCGTGAAAGAGATGGGGGTTTAGGACATCTACGGGGTATTGTAGCAATAAAATACATTTAAAACTTTTTATATTATATAATAATTAAGGTATCTGGATAATTTCAATATTTGACTACATATTATGTAATTTCAATTATTTGGATTAATTAAATAATTCAAACAAGTCCAGTAAATTATAATAATTTGAATAATCGAATACTTAATTCGAATATTTAGTCGAGGCAATAAACTAAAAAAGTTCTAAAACTAGTTGTGGTGGACGGATCGGAATGCGGTTTTCTGCATTCTCTTCCGAAAATTATTTGTAAAAAATGTGGCGACATGGAATTTCTGACAAATCGGACATTGAATTGCTGCAGCTAAAAATGCATTCAAAAAATGCAATATTTGGGGGACCTCTTGGAAATTCGGATTCAACGCCCCACAAAACGCCCCTATTATTATTTTCGGGTGGTTTTTGGCACTCTTCTCAGGAAAATTCTCGGAGATGACGTCCGCGTCCAGGTTCCGGCGCACCAGGTGCCCGTGGGGTGTTTGCCGATGCCAGATTTGGATTCAGCGACCCAAAAAAAAACCGGGCGCCTAGTTTCTCTTCTTTCTCGCGTGATTTGTGAGAGAGTCCCACGGAGATGACGTTCATCGGCGGTCCTGAGCTCCAGGTGTTCGGGGGTCAATTTGAACATCATATTCGCGATCAGTGACCTCGAAAACCCCCGAGTACCCGATCTGGGCCAGTTCTGACACTTATTTACCAAGTTTTGACATCTTCCAAGAGGCCTCTCAAATAATGCATTTTTTGAATGCATTTTTGGCTGCAGCAATTCAATTTCCGATTTGTCGGAAATTCCATGTCGACACATTTTTAAATACACACAACTAGTTTTAGAACTTTTGGACTTTTTACTAGTTTATTGCCTCGACTAATTAGAATTATTCGAATATATATTGAAGTATTCGGATCCGAAATTTTAAAAAAGTCCAACCCTAGTCCGAACACATATGAGTGTGATCAAAAAGTAACGGAAATTTTGTAATACCTTGGCCTGTATTAGTCCGATTCCCATGAAAGTAACTACGTATTATTAGCCATTAGCTGTTGGCACCTATTAGAAAGGCTACATGTGTTTTGGTACGATTGACAATTATTTATTTCTAAAAAAAAAAAAATCTGAAAATTTGCATAAAGTTTTACCATAAGGAAAGTGTTTCCTACCGTTTAGAGGGAAAACGTTTTACAGTGATGAAAAATCGAAAACTCTGAACCATTATAAATGGAGTGTAGGTTATTAAAATTAATTGCTTAACTAAGATTAATTATTACAGTATAGATACGGCTGGAGCAGGTGTCGTAGAACATTGTTGTCTATCATAATAATCCCACCTACTCAACCGCATCCAATTTCCTGCATCGAAAAGTTTGGATAGCCGAATCTGATTTATGAGCCACATTTATATAAATATGCCACAAATCAATACATCTGACTTATTCACTAAATAAAATTAAATTTTCTGCCATAAAAACGCTCTTCTAGATGATATATAAGTTTATATATTTTTATAGTTCAGTATCTGTAAATATTTCGTCTAACATTTTTGCTACGATGATATATGGCAACACTTGATTTACAACAGAAAAATAATATTTATACTCCTGTATCCTTTAAAATATCCAGTCCCATATATTTAATTCTATAAAAAATGTTATAAAGAGTTTTTTTATTAAAAGAAAGACACAGCTTATTGGGAGATTGGAGGTCAAAATAATGCTAATGGGCACATATTGTTAAGCTTCAAAAATTTCAAGGATTATGTTTATTTTATTAAATAAGTCACGTAAGCCCTTCTGTTTGAGAAATTCGATAACCAAATTAAAATAAATATGTAAAACAAATTAAATCAAATAAATATAGTATATGTTTCGAAAATATTCCTCTTTTCGTCCGTCACCAATTGAGTATTCAAGATTCTTTCTAGGATACAGAAATGGAAAATGTACAAGACAATGCGTTGGTATAAATTCTATTCGAAGTTCCCATAAAAAGTGAATATTTTTTAAATTGCCTAAGGCTAGGAATTGCACCGGAGAACGTCTGCTACGATACTGGAGCAGAAATCATTACTCTTAAGAGACATGATGAATGAAAAATAACGAACGTGGCGGGATATACCGGGTGACAACGGAAAGTGGGAACACGCTGTAACTTTTTTTATGACTGCTGATAAAAATTTGAAATTGGGTGGGTTTATAATAGATGGTGCCATGCATTCTTTGAGGTCATTTCGGATTTCATGCAATTTTCGGTTTGAGCGGAAATGACCGTAAATTTATATTTTCAAATGAGACACCATGTATTTTTTGACATTTTTGGAATCAGCGATCATTTTACGTATGGTAGGGCCAATTTTCTGACACATTTTCTGGATGTAAGCAATTTTTTGTATTTTTATAAAAAAAAAAACTAGAAGGCCGCTACTGGCAGAAATTGTTTTTTTTTGACGGATTTTAAAAATTGTTATACCACAAAATTCATAAAAAAATCCTTTAGTAAAAAATCAATAGAACCCACCCTCTTTACATTTGAAAAAAAAATGAGTTTTTAAGGAAATACAATAAATCGAAATTTTTAGTGGTAATAACTAAAAAAATGTACAAAAATATTCAAATTTAGAATTTTTCCCATAATTACAAACAAAAAAGAAAACAGTTTCCGCCAGTCGCGGCCTTCTAGTTTTATTTTTAAAAATTAAAAAAAAATTAGTTACATCCAGAAAATGTGTCAAAAAATTGGTACTACCATACGTAAAATAATCCGCTGATTCCAAAAATGTAAAAAAATACAGGATTTTTCCTATCTCAACTAGTGCGCGAAAAATTTTCCCGCATGTAAAGATCACATCGTAATTCTTTAACTAACCATTTATTGTCAACTTAAATCATTTGTTATCATTATTATAAATTTTCCTGTTTGACTGGAAATTAATTACTAAATGTACAACTTTTCAATGTACTATTAAAAAAAAGATTGTTAAAACTACAGCACATATAACTATTTGTTTTCCCCTTAGAAGAATTTCCTCTTTATCGAAATTTGTTTGAATTTAGTTGGTGGAAAATTATTAAATCGCTCAAATTCGCTGATATAGTTAAATTAAATATGAAACAGTTGGTACATACTAATCCGCCATTGTCCATTGTTCATTAAGCGAATAATCTCACTTACATACTCTTACGGTATCTTTCCTATAGGTACAGGTTGTCCTGATTATACTACAGGGGTGTGAGATGGCCTTGAAAAATTGTAGAGGTAGTTTAAGTTTTTTTTATTTTAAGGACACGATTCCGAGATAAAGGCTATTAGTTTCTTAATTATCTTTAAATCGGCTAAAGATAAAATTTACAAAATTTTCGCACAAGTAAATGACCGTATCTTAAAAAAAAACGCAAAACCTGTTTGAGAACGAAAATCAGGGACGCGAGTGAGAACAGTTTGAGGGCTATAATTTAGGAAAAATATATTATTAAATGCCAAAATTACATAAATTTCGTTTTAAAAACCTCAAAGTCTAATATAGAAATAAGTTAAAATTCAACAGGATGTACAGTTTTCGAGAAAAATGAAGCTAAAATTGTTCACTAAATCAGATAAGTACACTGTATAAAATTTTAAAATTGAAACAGTTACCTTACCATGAATTCAATATTTGTCCACACAAATCTAAATTGTCTAACAATAAATATTTTTATTATTTAAAAAGAAATGAATAACATTATTTAGTCATACTTGTAGATCTATAGCATTAATATCATATTGACCATAAAAATAAAAGCGAATTTTGAATTGCAACATATATTTTTTTTAAATTATAGTCCGTCCTCAAACTGACCGTATATGTGTCCACAATTTTCGTAATAAAACAGTTTTAGCGTTTTTCTTAACATACGGTTGACATGGTATAATGGGGACACCCTGAATGTATGAGTTGAAATTTTGTTTAACATTCGTTTTGCTTATTGAATAATTAGTGTTTTTTTAAAGTTTGAACGTGCACTCAATATAGTTTCAAATTTTATACTATAATGTCTTTTTCAAAAATAATTCTTGACATTTTTTACATTAAGTATAACTTTTTTTGAAACCTCATATTTTCAAAATCAAGTTACACCGATTATGAGACAATGTTATTTACTGGTTTAATAGTTCGTAAAGAGATACTGAAGGAATAAAATCTCTAAAACTTGACTTCGGAGAGCAATTCAATTAATAAAAAAACATAAAACTTACCTAAGCTGTCCTTGACAAATAAATTGTTCTCTGAAAAAGATAGAAACAGTTACAATTAAAACATTGTAGAACATTATATTACAAACAAGAAAATAATAGCCTAGTGTTTTGTTAAGAACTATTAGATTATATAGTTGCTAGGAAAATCGTTTCGTGCTTCGGTTGTTTCACATAGATGAGCGTCTTAATCTCTAATGACAGAATTAATCTCAGCAGTTGTCATTAACCGGCTTACTAAAGTATATACAAATTAAACAATTAATAAATAATAGCAAATCCAAGATTTCTGGATATATGTTAAGTAGAGGATAAATGTGTTAAACATAATATATTGGAATGATACCAAATGATGTTCATACATTTTTTGATTTCAATGGGAAGAATGCTGTTTTAATGCCATACTATTAATTAATTGAATAGTGTAAATTATTATTTAAGAAGCATTGATTACCCCTATTAAGTACAACAAGAAAATGACTTTCTCTTTCAAAGAAGGTTACTTCAACCTGAACGACTCTGTACGTTGAAGAAGATTATTTGGCTTTGATAAAGGTGGTTAGATAGAGCCTTTTAATTCATGTTGATCCAATCAACCCAATCAATTGAATTATTACCTGTCGACTATGGTACGACATTAGTATTAAATGGACAATGTTAAAATACTGGGTGCATGAGTGTCGAGTATCTGACTTTTTTTGGCTCATCAACAGTTTGTATGCTAGTTGTTATTGGTGACGAAAAATAGTGATTTTACATCAACTTCAATAATAGAAAAGAATGACAGAAACTCAATCACTTCCAGCAAATGCTAGTGGTAGGACAAAAAAGGCTTCTTCCACCATGAATTGCTTCCAAATATGGTAACCGTTACTGCTGAGATTCATTAGTAACAACTCCATTTAAAAAATCTGTTATAAAATTGCTTCAGAAGAATCAGGAATAGCTTCAAATAGCAAACTAATTGTTACCAATGAAGAAAAATTGTGGTTGTATATTAGATTTCTTTTAAATATCGCACTGGAAGTAGAAAATAACGACTTAAAAACCTGTTAGTTTAAAATACAGATTTTTTTCAAGGGTTCGCAGATAATTTCTATAAGCAACTTCCAAATCTTTTTTAGTTTTATTTTGTAAATACTTAGAAGTTAATAATCCTCAGGACACAAAGAAATTTTATATTAACGAAAAACTATCTCCTTAGTATGAATATGTCCTATTATTTCTTAAGTAAACCAATAAGGGTATTTACTTTTGTATGTTATTGTTTGTGACACAAACATATTCTCATAATCATTTACAATCGTATATAACTAATCTTAAGTCATTCACATTTCTTATAGTATAAATGCCATCGAACCGAGAGTTACATAATTTTCGTTACAAAGAGTAGAAATCCGCTTTTTTAAATTATATCTCATTGGTAAAACTCAGAAGTTAGATATTATACAAAAATTTCAGGCAATGGCTGACCTTTCTTTAGTAAATAGAACATTTATATTTATAGGCACTTAACGAACCAATTTGCCCGGTAGTGTCCATGATGCACGGATACTTCGTAATAGGATTATTCAGGAAAATGACAAATGGTTGGAAACCTCATCCAAATGCTATAATTCTAGGGGACTACGCTTATCCGCTAAGTGAATGGTTGATACCACCAATTAAAAATCCAGTTCAAAACAGTTTTAACAGGGCGAGCATAAGCGAAAAAGACAAATTCGAAAATTCAAAATTCGAATTTAGAATTTGAATTCCGAAAATATCGGAATTTTCAAATAAACATTTCCCTGTTTAAATCATCACGTGGCGATCCCATTTTTATATTAAAAAATTATATTATATTATTTGTTTTGAAAATGTTATTTAGCACAACGTATGACTAGTTGTTTACAACTGGACAGGCTACATATGTGCAAAAAATTATTAAGTTGGAGCAATGTGCATTGTTTTCAAATTATGTAGTGTTTGTAGCAACAGACATATTACTTAGAGTAACTAGTAGAAATATTCAGACAGCATAGTTACAAGTGACAAATATTTGAATTGTTTTGTTATGTACGATGTTCTAAAGTATGGATGGACTTGTTCAAAAAACATGCTAATGTTATTTTTCAACATTAACAGAACTTATATAATCAGATACGAGTAAATGTATAAATATTTGAAAGTAAATAATTTCTATGGAGAAAAATAAAACAGTACTAACAATAGTTATTAATTATAAAAGGGAATCCATCCAAAACAATGGACACTCGAGGCGCAGACAAAAGTTCCCATTTCCATATTTTCAAGAGGATTAAAGCTTGGTTAATTTCCCGAACATAAATCAACGTTTTATCCACGACCACGGCCAAAACCGGTTAATTAAGAGAGTGAAAGCTGTTTGAGAGCAGGTGAAAAATTATGGTTTTGAAAAGCGTCATTATTGACAAATTTATTTTAATCACGAATATTGATGGTCAGCTGAATGAGCAGGTCATAACCTGCGTTTGTCTATTTATCAATAAGAGTGAACAAATGTGCAAAATCGACATAAAAAATGAGTGAGAATACTGAGAATTTCTGCATTCCGGCTGAAATCCAGCCTAAGAAGCAACATTACGTCTGTTACCAGCGAAAAGCAAAAGTGTGTACGAGAAGGTTCTACTATCCTACTTTTTCAATATGGAAAAACGGTTGCTGCCTCTTCAATGTGGACAAAATATTCCTTGCTAAAATCAATGTTGAAAGTGCACAAAGGTATTGATATTTAGAAGTATGCTAAACTTACTTTCTATTTGAAAGTAGAGTCAATAAGTTATAAACCAAAGAAGGCAAAGATTCTGAAGAGAAACCAAATCGAAGAATTTTTGAAAAAAGCACCGGTTGAGGAATATTTACAAGTTAAGGCAGAAAATACACGATTTTAATATTTCAATTTATATATTGAGCGTTTTATTTTGAAATCTTTACAGGTTGCAACAATCATGGAAGTCGTAGGTGCTTATCGATGCAATGAATTAACCTTTTTGAATATCACCCATGTCCAAGATATAAGGTACCTATACGTATTCATTCCAGATACGAAAACAAATATTTTACAAAGTTTTACCATCATGGAAGAAGCTTTTTCCGTCAATGCTGTAGAAATGTGTCGAAAATACATCAATTTGTGATCTAAAAATACCTGTGGTACATTTTTCTTGCTATATGTGGCTGGAAAATGTACTACACAACATGTAGGCAACAACACAATTTCGAAAACGTTTTCGAAACTGGCTGCATTTCTTGAGTTCCCTGATCCAGAAAGTTTTACCGGGCATGGAATGAGACGTTCTTTGAAAACATTACTGGCTAATGCTGAGGGTCATTACCACTGTGAAAAGTCATGGTGGTTGGAAATCGATTACAGTAGGGGAAAGTTACATTGAAGGTTCACTGTCCAGCGAGATGGCAATTGCTGGAAATATCCATGTCCTGGTGAAGTTGTGGGCCCCTCCAGTCCTTCAGAAACTTATTATCGAGTAAATTTAAATAATCCTGGTCAAAATGACAAAATGGTATTTGAGATAAATGTTAATAATAATTCTAAATAAAATGCTATAAAATCGAAGCATGTTATTATGAATTCTCTAATCCACTAGTGTGTTAAAAGGCATCTAATCCACGGAAAACAGACATATTAAACCTTCTTAATATTGTGGCCGTGGATAAATATTAATGAATTTCTATATATATGCTGCAACGTTACCGTAATATAAACTGCAGTTAAGGAATAATTAGCTGTTAATTGCTGCTAAAACGAGCTATTAAACGATCACTTCTTTATAATATCTAACAGGGACTTTCCTGGAACGAAATAATTATTGCTATTTAAAATGTAATTGTTTTTCGCAGTATCGACTGATAATGAAAATAAATAAATAATAAAATAAATTATTGTTTTCTGTGAATATTAGCACGCTTTTTGTGGTATGAGTAGACCAAGTAAAATTAAAGCGAAAGGAATTCAAGCCATTTTGGCAATAGAAGACAATAGCATTACTTATATCACTTTTAATCATAGAAGAACTGATAACTGATTGGTGTAACAAGTTATCTAGTTAAACAACACCAAGGAAAAATTTATTTCTTTATTCATTTAGTAACAAACTTTGAGAATATATATCAATATATATAGAATATATATTTTTTTCAATATTAGTGATACAATACTTTGCTACCTAACACCTTATATGTCATATGGATTTCATTAAAACAAATATATAGTTGCAAATCTCCAGTGCAATATTATTAGTTTGTACAGACTGGCGTTAGCTAAAAATATCCAGCAGTCAATCGTTCCGTTATACTGTATTAAAGGAAAATTCGCTCCATAACGTATGTGACTCATATAAATACCACAACATAAGTGGAAATAACGGCTTGGTTTACATCTGGCTTATATATTCTTTAACACGTTTCGGCTCGAAGAACGTACCATATTTTACTAGAATGCTACAAGAATATTATTTTGTGCACTGTGTTTTGAGAATGTTTTAGGCACTCTAATGTCTAATGTGGTTTATTTTTATATTAAATATAATGTTAAGCAATACGATTACTTTTTCATATTACGTCCAATTATTTCTCTGATTTTAGGAACTTACTTTTGTTACATCTAGAGCTGAGATTAAAATAGCATTGATTTTAAAAGAATTTTTATATATTTATTTAGGCCTATTAAATTAAAAATAACATATTTAAAAATCCTCGTTGCAAACTTAAAAATCTGTAAATAACAATCAGACATGAAATGAACATTATAACAATAAAAAAAACTTATGTTTAGAAATTTCTAGTACCAAGAAACCCCTCTATAACAAATTCCATAAAATACGGCAGATGCGATCGAAAAATAATAAAGAAAATGTGATTTATTTTTTCAACTTTGACACCCGGTAGATCGAAAAGGAGCAACATTCGGATAATGCATATTTGGCTTAATCGCTCTATTTTGAGGTCAGCAATATGCCCTTCAGCTCTGTCCCATTATTAATGAATCACCCTGTAGAAGCGCGACTCATCTTTCCCGCTAAAATAGAGCCGCCACATTTTGAGAAGATACTTTAGTTGGCACACAATGGTCGCTTTCATCACGCAGTAGCGATCACTGAGCGATTTGTTATCATTTTGGTTATGATCACTAAACCGGCTGAACGCGTTTCTATACGTTTATGTACATTTTGTGACTGCTTTTTCATAAGCCTTTTCATTTCCTATTATGACATTTTAAAATGTGAGACAAGTTTCGGTCTATACATTTTTAAACATTTACGGATTTACGTTATGTTGCTTTTTGTTTATGATCACTGATCACTTATCATGTATCATAAAAATTTTATGATACATAACATGGCCGCTGATAACTGAGCGCTCCCTTCATATTGCTTCGTTCAGCACGCTGATCAGTGATAGCTCAAGTAGCGATCAGTGCGATGAACGCGACCAATGTCAATGTCATTTATGTAACGTGTAACATAAATGTAATACAAAGCATAAACTATAATTGTGCCTGTAACAGACGTTTTATATGTCTTAATTGAGATAAAGGATCTGCAGTGTGATATGGAACAAATACCAGAAGGTAAAAGATAAGTTACTATTTAAACCATATTTTATTTTTGTTTGTCTACACTTTTTCTCGAATTTGACAAATATATAAAAATACACTTGTCTACCAGACCTTGCTGTCTGCACGAATTATTTACCAGGAGCGGTGCAGCTGGTTTGGAGCCTTAGAGCTTTTCCTTTCTGGTATTTTTAAAACACAATTTGTATATTGTCCAAAACTAATAAATTTTCGTTTTTGTCACCACTTTAAGAACTAGAAAAAAGTAACAGTAAATACTGAGTTGCATAGTATTACAATTATCATTTTAAAAAATTAAATAAAAAACGACACGCAGTGTTCCCATGCGGTCACCCATCCAAGTACTATTCGCGCCCGACGATGCTTGACTTCAGTGATTGGACGAGAACTGGTTATTTTACATCGTGGTATGGCCGATGCCATAAAAACTAGTTTCATTTATTGAACACACAACTGAAATATGCAGTGTATTTTATATTTTCCAATGTTATAAGACGTCTGTTTTCATAATCCAAATGTTAAATATTTCACAAAAATTCTAAGCCAATTGTTTTAAACATTTTATAAATCCTTTTACACAAAATTTGTATATTGTCTAAAACTGATACATTTTCGTTTTTATCGCCGCATTGAGAACTTAAAAAAGGTTACAGTTAATACTGAGTTGCAATGAATAACAATTATCATTTTAAAAAATTAAATAAAAAAGACAACGACACGTGGTGTTCCCAAGCGGTCACCCATCCAAGTACTAACCGCGCCCGACGATGCTTGACTTCAGTGATCGGACGAGAACTGGTATTTTACATCGTGGTATGGCCGTTGCCGTAAAAATATATTTTATTTTCTGAACACACGACTTAGATCTACTGTGTATTTGATATTTTTCAATGTTATAAGACGTCTGTTTTCATAATCCAAATGTTAAATATTTCACAAAAATTCTAAGCCACTCGTTTTAAACATTTTATAAATCCTTTTACACAAAATTTGTATATTGCCTAAAACTGATACATTTTCGTTTTTATCGCCGCATTAAGAACTTGAAAAAAAGTTACAGTTAATACTGAGTTGCAATGAATAACAATGATCATTTTAAAAAATTAAATAAAAAAGACAACGACACGCGGTGTTCCCAAGCGGTCACCCATCCAAGTACTAACCGCGCCCGACGATGCTTGACTTCAGTGATCGGACGAGAACTGGTATTTTACATCGTGGTATGGCCGTTGCCGTAAAAATGTATTTTATTTACTGAACACACGACTTAGATCTACTGTGTATTTGATATTTTTCAATGTTATAAGACGTCTGTTTTCATAATCCAAATGTTAAATATTTCACAAAAATTCTAAGCCATTCGTTTTAAACATTTTATAAATCCTTTTACACAAAATTTGTATATTGTCTAAAACTGATACATTTTCGTTTTTATCGCCGCATTGAGAACTTGAAAAAAAAGTTACACTTAATACTGAGTTGCAATGAATAACAATTATCATTTTAAAAAATTAAATAAAAAAGACAACGACACGCGGTGTTCCCAAGCGGTCACCCATCCAAGTACTAACCGCGCCCGACGATGCTTGACTTCAGTGATCGGACGAGAACTGGTATTTTACATCGTGGTATGGCCGTTGCCGTAAAAATGTATTTTATTTACTGAACACACGACTTAGATCTACTGTGTATTTGATATTTTTCAATGTTATAAGACGTCTGTTTTCATAATCCAAATGTTAAATATTTCACAAAAATTCTAAGCCATTCGTTTTAAACATTTTATAAATCCTTTTACACAAAATTTGTATATTGTCTAAAACTGATACATTTTCGTTTTTATCGCCGCATTGAGAACTTGAAAAAAAAGTTACACTTAATACTGAGTTGCAATGAATAACAATTATCATTTTAAAAAATTAAATAAAAAAGACAACGACACGCGGTGTTCCCAAGCGGTCACCCATCCAAGTACTAACCGCGCCCGACGATGCTTGACTTCAGTGATCGGACGAGAACTGGTATTTTACATCGTGGTATGGCCGTTGCCGTAAAAATGTATTTTATTTACTGAACACACGACTTAGATCTACTGTGTATTTGATATTTTTCAATGTTATAAGACGTCTGTTTTCATAATCCAAATGTTAAATATTTCACAAAAATTCTAAGCCACTCGTTTTAAACATTTTATAAATCCTTTTACACAAAATTTGTATATTGCCTAAAACTGATACATTTTCGTTTTTATCGCCGCATTAAGAACTTGAAAAAAAGTTACAGTTAATACTGAGTTGCAATGAATAACAATGATCATTTTAAAAAATTAAATAAAAAAGACAACGACACGCGGTGTTCCCAAGCGGTCACCCATCCAAGTACTAACCGCGCCCGACGATGCTTGACTTCAGTGATCGGACGAGAACTGGTATTTTACATCGTGGTATGGCCGTTGCCGTAAAAACATATTTCGTTTACTGAACACACGACTTAAATCTACTGTGTATTTGATATTTTTCAATGTTATAAGATGTCTGTTTTCATAATCCAAATGTTAAATATTTCACAAAAATTCTAAGCCACTCGTTTTAAACATTTTATAAATCCTTTTACACAAAATTTGTATATTGCCTAAAACTGATACATTTTCGTTTTTATCGCCGCATTAAGAACTTGAAAAAAAAGTTACACTTAATACTGAGTTGCAATGAATAACAATTATCATTTTAAAAAATTAAATAAAAAAGACAACGACACGCAGTGTTCCCATGCGGTCACCCATCCAAGTACTATTCGCGCCCGACGATGCTTGACTTCAGTGATTGGACGAGAACTGGTTATTTTACATCGTGGTATGGCCGATGCCATAAAAACTAGTTTCATTTATTGAACACACAACTGAAATATGCAGTGTATTTTATATTTTCCAATGTTATAAGACGTCTGTTTTCATAATCCAAATGTTAAATATTTCACAAAAATTCTAAGCCAATTGTTTTAAACATTTTATAAATCCTTTTACACAAAATTTGTATATTGTCTAAAACTGATACATTTTCGTTTTTATCGCCGCATTGAGAACTTAAAAAAGGTTACAGTTAATACTGAGTTGCAATGAATAACAATTATCATTTTAAAAAATTAAATAAAAAAGACAACGACACGTGGTGTTCCCAAGCGGTCACCCATCCAAGTACTAACCGCGCCCGACGATGCTTGACTTCAGTGATCGGACGAGAACTGGTATTTTACATCGTGGTATGGCCGTTGCCGTAAAAATATATTTTATTTTCTGAACACACGACTTAGATCTACTGTGTATTTGATATTTTTCAATGTTATAAGACGTCTGTTTTCATAATCCAAATGTTAAATATTTCACAAAAATTCTAAGCCACTCGTTTTAAACATTTTATAAATCCTTTTACACAAAATTTGTATATTGCCTAAAACTGATACATTTTCGTTTTTATCGCCGCATTAAGAACTTGAAAAAAAGTTACAGTTAATACTGAGTTGCAATGAATAACAATGATCATTTTAAAAAATTAAATAAAAAAGACAACGACACGCGGTGTTCCCAAGCGGTCACCCATCCAAGTACTAACCGCGCCCGACGATGCTTGACTTCAGTGATCGGACGAGAACTGGTATTTTACATCGTGGTATGGCCGTTGCCGTAAAAATGTATTTTATTTACTGAACACACGACTTAGATCTACTGTGTATTTGATATTTTTCAATGTTATAAGACGTCTGTTTTCATAATCCAAATGTTAAATATTTCACAAAAATTCTAAGCCATTCGTTTTAAACATTTTATAAATCCTTTTACACAAAATTTGTATATTGTCTAAAACTGATACATTTTCGTTTTTATCGCCGCATTGAGAACTTGAAAAAAAAGTTACACTTAATACTGAGTTGCAATGAATAACAATTATCATTTTAAAAAATTAAATAAAAAAGACAACGACACGCGGTGTTCCCAAGCGGTCACCCATCCAAGTACTAACCGCGCCCGACGATGCTTGACTTCAGTGATCGGACGAGAACTGGTATTTTACATCGTGGTATGGCCGTTGCCGTAAAAATGTATTTTATTTACTGAACACACGACTTAGATCTACTGTGTATTTGATATTTTTCAATGTTATAAGACGTCTGTTTTCATAATCCAAATGTTAAATATTTCACAAAAATTCTAAGCCATTCGTTTTAAACATTTTATAAATCCTTTTACACAAAATTTGTATATTGTCTAAAACTGATACATTTTCGTTTTTATCGCCGCATTGAGAACTTGAAAAAAAAGTTACACTTAATACTGAGTTGCAATGAATAACAATTATCATTTTAAAAAATTAAATAAAAAAGACAACGACACGCGGTGTTCCCAAGCGGTCACCCATCCAAGTACTAACCGCGCCCGACGATGCTTGACTTCAGTGATCGGACGAGAACTGGTATTTTACATCGTGGTATGGCCGTTGCCGTAAAAATGTATTTTATTTACTGAACACACGACTTAGATCTACTGTGTATTTGATATTTTTCAATGTTATAAGACGTCTGTTTTCATAATCCAAATGTTAAATATTTCACAAAAATTCTAAGCCACTCGTTTTAAACATTTTATAAATCCTTTTACACAAAATTTGTATATTGCCTAAAACTGATACATTTTCGTTTTTATCGCCGCATTAAGAACTTGAAAAAAAGTTACAGTTAATACTGAGTTGCAATGAATAACAATGATCATTTTAAAAAATTAAATAAAAAAGACAACGACACGCGGTGTTCCCAAGCGGTCACCCATCCAAGTACTAACCGCGCCCGACGATGCTTGACTTCAGTGATCGGACGAGAACTGGTATTTTACATCGTGGTATGGCCGTTGCCGTAAAAACATATTTCGTTTACTGAACACACGACTTAAATCTACTGTGTATTTGATATTTTTCAATGTTATAAGATGTCTGTTTTCATAATCCAAATGTTAAATATTTCACAAAAATTCTAAGCCACTCGTTTTAAACATTTTATAAATCCTTTTACACAAAATTTGTATATTGCCTAAAACTGATACATTTTCGTTTTTATCGCCGCATTAAGAACTTGAAAAAAAAGTTACACTTAATACTGAGTTGCAATGAATAACAATTATCATTTTAAAAAATTAAATAAAAAAGACAACGACACGCAGTGTTCCCATGCGGTCACCCATCCAAGTACTATTCGCGCCCGACGATGCTTGACTTCAGTGATTGGACGAGAACTGGTTATTTTACATCGTGGTATGGCCGATGCCATAAAAACTAGTTTCATTTATTGAACACACAACTGAAATATGCAGTGTATTTTATATTTTCCAATGTTATAAGACGTCTGTTTTCATAATCCAAATGTTAAATATTTCACAAAAATTCTAAGCCAATTGTTTTAAACATTTTATAAATCCTTTTACACAAAATTTGTATATTGTCTAAAACTGATACATTTTCGTTTTTATCGCCGCATTGAGAACTTAAAAAAGGTTACAGTTAATACTGAGTTGCAATGAATAACAATTATCATTTTAAAAAATTAAATAAAAAAGACAACGACACGTGGTGTTCCCAAGCGGTCACCCATCCAAGTACTAACCGCGCCCGACGATGCTTGACTTCAGTGATCGGACGAGAACTGGTATTTTACATCGTGGTATGGCCGTTGCCGTAAAAATATATTTTATTTTCTGAACACACGACTTAGATCTACTGTGTATTTGATATTTTTCAATGTTATAAGACGTCTGTTTTCATAATCCAAATGTTAAATATTTCACAAAAATTCTAAGCCAATTGTTTTAAACATTTTATAAATCCTTTTACAGAAAATTTATATATTGTCTAAAACTGATACATTTTCGTTTTTATCGCCGCATTAAGAACTTGAAAAAAAAGTTACACTTAATACTGAGTTGCAATGAATAACAATTATCATTTTAAAAAATTAAATAAAAAAGACAACGACACGCGGTGTTCCCAAGCGGTCACCCATCCAAGTACTAACCGCGCCCGACGATGCTTGACTTCAGTGATCGGACGAGAACTGGTATTTTACATCGTGGTATGGCCGTTGCCGTAAAAACATATTTCGTTTACTGAACACACGACTTAAATCTACTGTGTATTTGATATTTTTCAATGTTATAAGATGTCTGTTTTCATAATCCAAATGTTAAATATTTCACAAAAATTCTAAGCCACTCGTTTTAAACATTTTATAAATCCTTTTACACAAAATTTGTATATTGCCTAAAACTGATACATTTTCGTTTTTATCGCCGCATTAAGAACTTGAAAAAAAAGTTACACTTAATACTGAGTTGCAATGAATAACAATTATCATTTTAAAAAATTAAATAAAAAAGACAACGACACGCGGTGTTCCCAAGCGGTCACCCATCCAAGTACTAACCGCGCCCGACGATGCTTGACTTCAGTGATCGGACGAGAACTGGTATTTTACATCGTGGTATGGCCGTTGCCGTAAAAATATATTTTATTTACTGAACACACGACTTAGATCTACTGTGTATTTGATATTTTTCAATGTTATAAGACGTCTGTTTTCATAATCCAAATGTTAAATATTTCACAAAAATTCTAAGCCACTCGTTTTAAACATTTTATAAATCCTTTTACACAAAATTTGTATATTGCCTAAAACTGATACATTTTCGTTTTTATCGCCGCATTAAGAACTTGAAAAAAAAGTTACACTTAATACTGAGTTGCAATGAATAACAATTATCATTTTAAAAAATTAAATAAAAAAGACAACGACACGCGGTGTTCCCAAGCGGTCACCCATCCAAGTACTAACCGCGCCCGACGATGCTTGACTTCAGTGATCGGACGAGAACTGGTATTTTACATCGTGGTATGGCCGTTGCCGTAAAAATGTATTTCATTTACTGAACACACGACTTAAATCTACTGTGTATTTGATATTTTTCAATGTTATAAGACGTCTGTTTTCATAATCCAAATGTTAAATATTTCACAAAAATTCTAAGCCAATTGTTTTAAACATTTTATAAATCCTTTTACACAAAATTTGTATATTGCCTAAAACTGATACATTTTCGTTTTTATCGCCGCATTGAGAACTTAAAAAAAGGTTACAGTTAATACTGAATTGAAAGAATTACAATTACTATTTTAAAAAATTAAATAAAAAAGACAACGACACGCGGTGTTCCCAAGCGGTCACCCATCCAAGTACTAACCGCGCCCGACGATGCTTGACTTCAGTGATCGGACGAGAACTACTTACTTTTAAACTATTTTATTATTACACTGAGTTGCTTATAATACATTGTGACAAGTCATATGTGTATTTATTTTATATATTTGAGTAGCGGTACTGAAGTCATGCGACGTAGCGCCACCCCCGGCGATGTTCTGCCTCTTGCCTCTTTGTACTTTTTAATTATGCTTAGATGTTAAAACAGCTTACCAAAGTTATACTGCTATTTATTTTTAATGAGCGCCATAGCACTAGACTAAATAATATTAAATACTCAATTGTTTCTGACAAATATATCTTATTTATGTAGGAAAATTACCAAAACCTACTCCAAATATTTCGAACCCCTGAGTCGCTGATTGTTAAAGCACATCCTGTACATGTTTTTTGGCAGGCGTGTTTATCTGTGCGAACGCTTGATTCTGTCAGTCCGTAATAGTCCAGTCGTCAGTCCAAGTTTTCTGTCAAGTATTTGTGTACACGTCTGATGTCATCTGGTATGTAATGTAGTCCTCTAGTCAGTTCGCATGTTTGTATTTGTTGTTGGTAAAATTTCCTGGCTGCTTCTTTAATTTGGGTTTTGATAAATTTTATTTTGTGTTCGTCATGTAAGCGTGTCATGTTTGTGTACCTGTTTGCGTTTGTAACTAGTCGAAGTAATTTGTTCTGTGTAGTTTGTAATCGTTTGTATTGTGTGTCGGATATGTTATGGTAAATCGGTCCACCGTAGGTTATTGTCGGTCTTATAATTGTTTTATAAATAAGTAGTTTATTTTTTGTGGATAGGCGGCTTCTTCTGTTTATTAATGGATATAATTTACTTGTAGCAGTATAAACCTTTTGTAATATTTTGTTTACTTGTTTTATGAAGCTCAGCCGCCTATCCAGCGTAATTCCTAAATATTTGACGGTATTATTTTCTTTTACTATTTCATTATTGATTTTTATTTTGCTGAATGTTGTCGTCTCGGTAAACCTTCTAGTCAAAGTTATTGTCTCAGTCTTTTGTTCGTTAATTTGTATTTTCCAGTCTTTGTAATACGTCATGAGTTTGTCTAGATGGTATTTTATTTTTTGCGTCGCAGTTTGTGCAGAGAAAGAAGATGCATAGATTGTCGTATCGTCAGCGTACATCGTGGTTTTCGTTATCGGACAGGTCGGTAAATCAGAGACATACAGGTTATATAATATCGGCGAAAGTACAGTACCTTGCGGAACGCCTGCATTTAGAAGTTTCATACTTGATAATGTATTATTAATTTTAACCTGTATGCTTCGATTAGTCATGTAGCTGTATAGCAAATTAGTCATATGTTTAGGTAGTTTGTGTAAATGTATCAATTTGTACGTCAGTCCATTTAACCATACTGTGTCGAATGCTTTTTCTATGTCCAGTAGGAGTGCTACTGTAGTTTGTTTTCTATTAAATGACATTATGGCGTCCTGCACGATTCTTGCTGCCGCGTGTATGGTACTACTCCCTTTCCTGAAGCCTAATTGTTCTTTGTTTATCAGGTTGTTTTTATTTATATGATAACGTAGGTTTTTTAAGATAACTTTTTCGGCGATTTTAGACATCGTATCGAGGAGAGCGATAGGACGGTAGCTGTTAGGATTATGAGGATTTTTTGCAGGTTTAAGGATGGGAATTATTGTGGCTTTTTTCCATTTTTTAGGGAATTGTTGTAAAATTGTTATTTTATTAATTATGTTTGTCAAGGCTACAACGGCCTTAAGGGGGAGGTTTTTTAGTACTAAGTTAGGTATGGAATCGGGACCGGGAGCTTTATTATTAGGTAGGTATTTAATTATTTCTAGGATTTTATTGGGAGAGGCGAGCATTTTAGTTAGGGTTCTAGAGGGGACGTTGCATCTTGTTAATGTGGTTGTCATGTTGGTTAGGTCTTCGGTTATACGTCTTTGTTCGTCTGTTTCGTCTGGAGATGATGTACAAATTTTTTGAATATTTTTTGCAATAGCGTCGGCTTTATCTTGGTCCATTGTTAATGTTTGATTGTTTATAGTTAGCGTCGCGATGTCATTAAATGGTTTTTTTAGCAACTTTGACATTTTCCAGAGTGTGTTGTTGCTTGTCGCTAGTGTTTCGATTTTTCTCCCCCATACGTCGTTTTTGTATTCGTCTAGTCGTGTCTTAATCGTGTCTTGGAGTTCGATGAGTCTACGTTTATCTGTTAATCTTCTACATCTCTGCCACCTTTTTTTGATTTTATTTTTAAATGTAATTAAATCTTTGATGTTTTGGGGCAGAGTTTCGACTTTTGGTTTCTGTTTAATTAATTTAGTCGTTGCGTCTCGTGCGTCTTGTATTATTTTAGTGAGTACGTCTACTTCTTCGTCCAGTTCTTGTTGACTATCTATGTTATTGTTTATTGTCAGCCTGTCATTAACGATTTTCCTAAATAATTTCCAGTTTGTGTTTTTATAGTCATAAATCTGTACTGATGTTTCGTTTATTTTTGTATTAGTCAGAGTTACTGTCACGGGGTTATGGTCGCTAGAAAGTTGGGAAAGGGAAACTGGAATTAAGGGGTGTGGATAATTTTTATTCAGTATTAAGTCTATTATCGTGGGAGTAGTACCATTAGCGGGATAATGAGTTGGTCTATCCGGAGCCGATATTGCGAGATTGTTGTTTTCAGCATAATCGTATAGGACTTTGCCATTTTTGTTACATTTTTTATTGTTCCATGAGGTATGCCTGGCGTTAAAGTCTCCTACCAGTAGCACTCTGTAGTCTTTGGTGAGTTGCGTCAGTTCGTCATTTGTTATGTTATGTCTTGGTCTGTTATAAATTGCACGTATTATTGTGCCGTCTTGTAGTTTTATGCCTATGTTTGCGATGTTTATGTCGATATATGGGAGGGGCATATGTGGTATATTTTTTCTGATGAGTATAGCTACTCCTCCGCCTCTGTAATTTGAATCGTGTCTGTACGTTTTGTAATTAGTAACGTTAAGTCTGTCGTTTACGTTAAGTCTAGTTTCTGTCAGGACCATTATGTCTACTTTCTCTGCATTTAGGAAGTGTCTCAGTTCGTTAGTTCTTGTCCTTAGTCCGTTAGCGTTCCAGTTAATTAGCAAGAAGGGTCAATTTTATAATTTGATAAGTGTTTTGTGGTAAATTCCTGTAAAATTAATATTTTGTCCAGAGCGTTTTTGGCACCCATTAACATGGTATTTAATTGTTTTACGGCTTTTATAGTTTCTTTCAAGTTAATTAAAGAGTTCAAAGTAGCAAATTGGTTCATAAGTTCATTAAAATCTAGGGAGGCTGCGGGGGAAGCGTTACCTGGCAAATGCTCCGGCTGTTTCGTTGCTGTGGTTGGATCTGCAGATTCTCTACTCGGGTCCCTCATGGTTTGATGGGGGTTTCTCGCCGTGGTGTCCTCTCCAGTTGTTTGTGGTGCCTGATTGAACTTTGGAGGTCCACGTGTCCAGGGGTTGGTTGTAGGTTGTGGGGCTGGTACAAGTGTCTGCGTTTCTCGTGGTTGCAGCTGAGAGTTTATTTTTTGCAATCGGTAGTTGTATACGGGGCACTCGGTATTAGAAGCAGTATGGTTGCCTGAACAATTAGCACACTTTGGCTCCGAATCTTGGGATTTTTGACAGTCTTTTGTCCAGTGGAATTCTGCACATTTAACGCATCTAGGTTTTTTGTAGCAGTTGGAAGTAGCGTGTCCCCATCCTTGACATCTTCTGCATTGAGTAATGATTCTCTCGTTGTACCTACGCTCCCAGAAAACTTTGGTGTACAGAATATATTTAATTTTATTCTGTAGTATATTAAGCGTCACATCGCTGGTAGTGATTACTAGGTATAATGGAGAGTACTTAGTCTTCATCTGGTATATATTTTTGATCTCGATGTCGTAATTAGCTTCTATATCGTCTTTGACCTCGTCGGCTGTTGGTCCACTTTGTAGCCCTCGTAGTACGAAAGCATGTGTTTTTTCTTCGTTACTCGTATATGTATGGAAGGGTGTGTCAGCGGCTTCTACGAGTTTCCCCTTGTAAGTGTGATATTCATTTTTGTCGGTGATATATATCAATATGGACTTAGGGGCATATTTTATGTAAAAACCCTTTTTTATATGTGTCTTCAGTTCGCTTATTAGGTGCAGATGATTATTAGGTCTGCCTTGGATTACAATGGGTGGAGGTTTGGTGCTGCCTCTATTGTTATTCGTGTGTTTTGGTTTGTTTATTAAAGTTGTTCTTGAACGAACTTCTTGCTCGGTTTCTGTATTAGTGAGAGGAGTGTATCTATTTACTGTTGGCGTTATGGGTTGCATTATCGCTGCCATTTTGGACGTCTTCTTTGGGTGTATAAATTGGGGTTGTGTCGGTGGTGTAATTGTAATTTCTTGGGTTTCCATAGTTTCTGCGTCGTCTCTAATTATAGACATTATGTTTTCTTGCATTGACTTTGCAATTAGTGCTTCCGATAAATCCTGATTTTTAAGTGCGGTTTTTTGTTGTTCTAAAGTTTTTGTCTCTTCAGACATGTGCGGATTTCTTTCTAGAACGAATTGGGATTCCCACTGTTGTTCAGAGCTTTTTGTTTGGCTTTTTTCGGTCATCGCCGGCTGTTTTTGTGGAACTTCGTTGTTTTTCTTTCCTATATCGATTTTTGACTTCACGTTTATGTATTTAGGTTTCTTCTTCTTAATAACTACACTTTGGATGTTTATCGAGTTTGGGTCCAAGCCCGGAGCACTGTTACTCAATTGTCTCACTAGCTTATTTCTCGTTTTGTTTTTAGCACTAACACTAGAACTAGGTGTCCTATCACTGTCTATGTTTTTGTCGTACACACTTTCATCACTACCGATTATGTTTCTATAATTTGACGGTAAGCTTTCAGGCGACTTCCGTCGCGGTTTTACAATGTCTGTAATATCGGTGTTGATTATAATATCTGTTGACGATTTTTGGGGTGATATATTTTTAATTGTATGTAGTTCTTCGTGTTCGCTCATTCAAAGGCTAGCACGGAACTGGACGAGAACTGGTATTTTACATCGTGGTATGGCCGTTGCCGTAAAAATGTATTTCATTTACTGAACACACGACTTAAATCTACTGTGTATTTGATATTTTTCAATGTTATAAGACGTCTGTTTTCATAATCCAAATGTTAAATATTTCACAAAAATTCTAAGCCAATTGTTTTAAACATTTTATAAATCCTTTTACACAAAATTTGTATATTGCCTAAAACTGATACATTTTCGTTTTTATCGCCGCATTAAGAACTTGAAAAAAAAGTTACACTTAATACTGAGTTGCAATGAATAACAATTATCATTTTAAAAAATTAAATAAAAAAGGCAACGACACGCGGTGTTCCCAAGCGGTCACCCATCCAAGTACTAACCGCGCCCGACGATGCTTGACTTCAGTGATCGGACGAGAACTGGTATTTTACATCGTGGTATGGCCGTTGCCGTAAAAATATATTTTATTTACTGAACACACGACTTAGATCTACTGCGTATTTGATATTTTTCAATGTTATAAGACGTCTGTTTTCATAATCCAAATGTTAAATATTTCACAAAAATTCTAAGCCAATTGTTTTAAACATTTTATAAATCCTTTTACACAAAATTTGTATATTGCCTAAAACTGATACATTTTCGTTTTTATCGCCGCATTGAGAACTTAAAAAAAGGTTACAGTTAATACTGAATTGAAAGAATTACAATTACTATTTTAAAAAATTAAATAAAAAAGACAACGACACGCGGTGTTCCCAAGCGGTCACCCATCCAAGTACTAACCGCGCCCGACGATGCTTGACTTCAGTGATCGGACGAGAACTGGTATTTTACATCGTGGTATGGCCGTTGCCGTAGAAATATATTTCATTTACTGAACACACGACTTAAATCTACTGTGTATTTGATATTTTTCAATGTTATAAGACGTCTGTTTTCATAATCCAAATGTTAATTATTTCACAAAATGTCTAAGCCAATTGTTTTTAACATTTTATAAATCCTTTTACACAAAATTTGTATATTGTCTAAAACTGATAAATTTTCGTTTTTATCACCACTTTCAGTATTAAAAAATCTGAAATCGCAATTGTTTTATAAATATTAAAAATGGCTTACGTCTATAGCAATTCGCAGTTGATGGATATTGTTTTAATTTATACCGAAGAGAAAATGCTTTAGCAGAACGATTTTCCGGTAAACATGTTTCTAATGCAGCTACTTTGACAACGGTGTACAGTGAGTGCAAATGTACCTATGCAAACGCTGGCGTGATACGAGAAATCTGCTACCGACTGGTGGAAAAGATGGTCCAGGGCGTCCACGGCGTATTGCAGCAGTTTGGAGTATTATACACGAAGTTCAATTATATCCGTACAATGTACCTCGTGTCCAAGCATTGATACCAAGAGATTGAACGAGGAGGACCGGTACCATGGCCGCCACGACCTCCTGGCTTTAAATGATTTAGTCATATTTTTGTGGCGATATTTAAAATATTAAGTATATTGCATCAAAGTAGACACTATTGATGATTTACGCAAACGTACATAGCTGCTGCCAATAACTTACAAGTTCAAAACGGGCAAGAACCATAAAGATTTGTATTAGTTCGTAGAAACTGGGTAATCATGTTGTTGTAACATCAGGTAAGTCAAACTATTTTACTAATTAAAACCACAAATTAATTCTATTAATAATTAATAACAATAGCGGCGAAATAAGTTAAATTTGCTGTATACAAAGGGTGTTGTAAAATGTAATTCATTTCTTTCCTTGGGATTTTGTTTCAATTTTTTGTTGTGTGCAAAAGTGTATGTATTTTTAAAATCGTTTTTGAACTGCTGTTTCTGATTTTGTTTTTACAAAATTGTATTTGTAAGAATTCCCTGTACATTCTAAATATTTAGATAAGTAATATACATATCCACTCTGTCAAAAACGATGTGTATCGATTTGCTGTGCAATAAATTTATCGTTTCAGATTTATGGTACTATTAAATTTTTATTTCCGGCCCAGGTGGGGCTTAAGCTCCTTAAATATGTTCAGGATTCCTCGACAGCTTACTAATAGTGAGAAATTGTTTTGATATTGCAATAAATCTGGCAGGAATTGTATGTCCTTTATCTCAATTTTCAAAGAATACATCAGTCAGGATGAAAAAGAAAGCCGATACACTCCGAAAGAATTCATTTCCGTGATGCATTCTTATTTGTTACATAAGTAATAAGTAAGAATTCCCTGTACATTCTAAATATTTAGATAAGTTCTGAATCACCCTGTATAATTCTGTGGCTATACTTTGAAAGTAATCCAGTTTTTTAATATGTCATACATTTTCATTTCTCAATAGTGTGATACAAATAACACTCTTTTTAATGTTTTCTCGTGCTCTCACAGTGTTCTTTCACAATCGCCAATTTTGGCAGATGGTGCTTAAATAGTATATGTATTAATTCCTAAATCACTTTTGATGTTAGAGCTGGATTACCCTGCTGACGGCCGCCCATTCAATAAAGTTACTGTCTCCGTAAAAGCATAGTCTATGGTAAAAGGTAGAATCATTTAGAGACGCGATCGATCCAAATAGTAATCCGACCTTGACTCCCACGAGAAATCCACGGGCGGATTAATAATTAATTCGGCTTCGACGATGCTTTCCTGTTGAACGCAAACGACGCCGGAGTTTTGGCACATAAATTACAATTTTCTTTATGAAGCAACTATACCCGTCGCATAATGAATATATATATGTTTATTCGTTTAGGTTAGGAAAATACCATTGGACATAAGTATAATTTTTATTAGGATACAAGGAAGTTTTATCTTTTCGTGAAATTGTACAGGTCGTTACTTGTACCACAGTTTATACAGTTCGTCGAGTGAAGGTTCCAGAGGGTGTGGCTAAATCGCGGCTAAATGCGCAATGAACACCAATGAAATTAATTTGTACACGACGAAGTGGGAGAAAATCTATTTCTTGACAAATCTCCGTGCCCCTTGAGCGCGCGAATGTGCGCGGCTAAATGCGCAGTCGTCTTTTGGTCGTCTAAAAAAACGAAATCTGGGACCTCGACATCAAAGGAGCCGACGTGAAGACACCGGACTGTATAATAGACTGTGCTTGTACTGAGTACATTAATCTATATAATACTGCACAACAGAAAGTATAAACCAGACTGGGAAATAGGATGGCTAGGCCAAGAACCAATGAAGAGAAAATAGAATATAAAAGTAATTTAAATAGAGAACTAACAAGTATCATTAATAATATCAATGAAATAAAGATAGAAACGGCTGGTAAAAAATAGAATAAAGAAGGCAAGAATCAGAAAAAAGAATGGTTTGATAATTAATGTAAGAGGGAGCTTTAAGTTAGAAGAAAACTAAGACAAAAGATGCTGCAAAAAGGAACAGAGAAAGCAAAGAATAAATATGAAGAACAAAGAAGGAAAGTCAAAACATTGCTAAGAAATAAGAATAGGAAACATTATGAAGCTATGTTAGAACAAATAGAAGAAGACTTGAGAAATAACAACATTAGAAACCTATGTCACCGAGTGAAGAAAGAGAGAGGAGGATAGTCAAGACCAGTACTTTATAAAGACAAAAATGAAAAGATAGTTGCAGGAGAAGATGAAATACTGAACCGGTGATAGAGTAGAAATATGCAGGGAGCGTTTTGCCAAAACAAGACAGCTGTTTAGTATGTAATAAAAATAATTTAAAAAATGAAGATATTTGCTAACAAGAACGCAACCTTTAGAAAATATTGAAGTTATTCCGTTATATCGGAGGATGCAAAAAGCTAAATATTTATTTAGAATTGTTCATCAGCTTAAAACCTGATTTAAAGTTGCAGCGTAAAAAGGAAAAGCCATGTTTCTATTAAATAGCTTGGTATGCCATGAAAAAACAATTGTTTCCATATCAACCGTAAATGTAGATCAACTGTCAAAATATTTGTTCGATTCTCAGTTAAAGTGTAAAGTAAAGTGCAAATATTTTAGTTTCTTAAACCATTTTTATTACATATTAAACAGCTGTTCTGTTTTGGCGAATGCGTTCACTGTATATTTAAATGTGTTGCGTAAGCATTGCTTAGGTAACTTTTTAATAATATCTGAATAATCCTAGACACAAAGGTTCAAATAAAATCCACGTATAAATTTGACTTTTCGCTTTTACAAAGTAGAAAAACCATGTTTATTAAGTTCTAGGTTTGTAACGAAGCCACTTTGGATTTTATTGGTTAAATCATTTAAATAATCAATTCATTCCTAATAAAAAAAGTATAGAAATACTTGTTATAAAAACGTTTGTTTTTCTTCTATCCTTCAATAATTGTAGAAAAGCACGGTTAAATTAAAAAATATAAAAAAAAAAAATTATCACAAATATTGTAATAGTTGGTATATAGGTATGTTTGTTTCAATCGATCACGTATTCTATCACCTCCCAAAATTATTGTAACGACCCTGTATACTATAAAAAGCATCAGTAGTGGAAATTTGGCATTTGCAGATGCTCGTAGTATAGCATGAAGTAAAACTGAATGAAAGGGGTAACAAATAGAATAAATACAGTCAGTTAAAAGCTATATATTAACGAGGGAAAACTGGGTACATGGAATGGACGGAAGAAGAATAACAAAAAAAAACAAGGAAATAGACACAAATCGGGGGAAATATACAGGTTTGAAGAAGTAAAACAGTTCACACATTTTGGAATTATATTTACCAAGCATCCGAAAATAGGAGAAGAAATTGAGGCCAGAATAATGTCAGGAAATAAATGTGTAGGTACCTATATGCATTTCTTTTGAGATATAACTGTAGATCATGCAATTCTGCTGCATTAAAGTGTTAAAGCTACCTGTTTCTGGGCTGGATGGTTATGAAACTCAACTTTCACATATACGTAATGTGAATAGGTTTTATGTAAACAATATGTCAGAAGGACTTCTAGGAACTACAGGAAACCTTATTTCCTCAGCTTGTGTAACATCTGAACCAACAATTTGGTTTTAGAACTGCTGACTGGGAACTTTAAGAGGTTCGGCATTTTTTTTCTAAATAATATTTAGTCATATCCAGAATTAGGAGAAAGTTATTGAAATTTTGTGTACTGGAAAAGGATCCAGTGCAACTATTTTTTTGTTCAAGCGCATAGTAATCGTATAGATTATATAAGGCAATACGTGCAGTGGAAGGGGACAATCGTTTTATTAGTACAAATTATTTTACTAGGAAAATTTCACGCATCTACTTTAAAACCAATAAGATGCCTTTATTTTGAATCGTTACCATGAACCAGAAAAATTTCCGGATTTTTTTTCGTGACAAAGCGATAATTAAGTGAAAAATTTGTGACAATAAATATAAAGAATATATGATCTACACTTTGGCATCTTATCTATATACGAAATATGGTAGATATATTTAATACGAATATGAATTTCTTCGAAATTGCGTCGTGTTACTTTTAAAAAATAAATTTCTACTACCTTTAGTGACCTAAAATTGTCAAAGAACGATAGATTGAACTACTACCCGTCACATACTTGACATCTACTGTGACAGAACCGTTTAAATAAACATGACAAGTCGACATATGTCAACAACAACAATATCTTGGCCGAGTCAAATTCATTTAAAATGTCAGGTTTGATTTATATTTGGGGTGTAAAATTTTCTTACCGAGCGTAAATTATTCCTGGAAATAAGTGAAGAAAACATTGGGCGTATTCAGACGCTAAGTAAGAAATTTAGACTGAATAAAACGCTGACTAAATGCTAATTGTTAGCCGCTAAATATTTTTGTAAGCCATGAAAATTTGCACTTTCTTCGAAACGCTGACGTATTTCCGAGGTTATGTTATTTATTTACAATTTTCCAAGGGTTATGCTTTGGAATTTCAATGAATGTTTTGCTCTAGGTTTGCCTCTTATAGAATATAAATAAATTTGTTTATTACCTATTACATAATATTTTTTATAATTTTTTATAATTATTATAATATAATATTTTATTTTTAAAAAAGAACAAGAATATTTATATGGAATACCAGAATACTCTATATATAAAGTGTAACCTACTTGAAAACGAGTCAGCCCTATAATAATGGTCCCATTTCAATTATTTGGCTGTATGTTGTTATCAATAAAAAAATAGTTATTTTTACTTATTCTGGCGTTTTATTCTATAGAACATTTGATGAATACTTAACAAATTTATTATTCTGTGTAATAGATAGTATGACAATGTAAGGTTATGTTACATATATTTTTTCGAAGCTCCGCGGAAAAAATCAACACACTATTCGGTGTTGTTTAAGCGGCTGATGAACAGCCCTGTTAAGGTGTGACTTCCTAGCGACGTCCAGCGTTCGCGGTCCGCCGCAACGTCCAGCCGTCGATCACTTCTTGAACAATGGATTTCAATGGCAATGATTCACTAAACGCGGCACGTCTCGACTATGCAGAGGCCAGACGTCGACGTGGCTACGGATCGACTGCTCAAAAACATGTCGAGTTGCGGACGCCAACCACAGTACTATTTAATGTAAGCGCAATAATATAAAAGTAACCTTATTTGTGCATATACTTTTTAATTAATATCTAGAGTAAACCGAAATAAAAATAAAAACTAGATGGTTTGAATTGGTATGTTTTAATATCTTTTTCGGCTCCTAGATTTAAATAGTTCGTGAGTTTCATCTTATATGAATAGCAGGGTCACCTTCTATCAAAATCAATGCTGTAAATCTTTTTGGATCCATTTTTATGAGTTCTTTTCAAATTAGAATTTTGAAAACGAATGCTAAAACGCAAACATCAGACGTTTCTAGCAAATCATGCGTACGTAACTGCTAAAGGCCAACGCGCACTTGTCCTGCCCGGCCGGCACCGCACCGCTCCACGCCGGCCGGAATTTTATTCTTTAGATGTTTTCATATGTGATGGCGCTCATTAGCCGGTACCGCACCACTCCACGGCGGACCGGCTGGAATGGAATTATTCAGTTAGAATATTTCTGCCGGAGGTGAAGGAAGTCGGGGCTTGTTGGACGACGAATTAATAATATTAGTAAGCGGTTACAAAGAATTGTACGACTTGAGTAATCCAAATTATAGCAACCAAGAAAGGAAATTAAATTGTTGGAAGGAAAAAGTATTTTTTTTTTTTTGAAGATGGGGATTAAGGATTTGCAAAAGTTCCTGAAACTGTTCGGGGGTCATCCTAAAATACTGGTGGAATTTTTGCTGATCGTCTATTCAAGTTGGGTACAAAGTTGCAAATTCACCGTCAATTTTCCTTTTTTATTAATAGCATGCACCCACTTACGCTTCCTTCTTTTATTATTTTGTTCTTCCTCTTCACATAAAAGGGCTATAATAATAATTTTAGGATGTATAGTAGCATCCATCTTTGCACACAATGAAACTGATAATGATAAAAATGAGCTTGAAGCTACATGTGCAAGAGACGGAATACTCCCTCCGGTCGTTGCGGTGTTGGCTCTATGCGGTTAGTGCGCGTTACTTCGAAATATTTCCGGCCGGCGTGGAGCGGTGCGGTGCCGGCCGGGCAGGACAAGTGCGCGTTGGCCTTTACCGTTACTGCCAGACGTCGCGGCGAGCGGCGAACGCTGGACGTCGCTAGGAAATCACACCTTTAGCATTCTGGCAGCTTTTAATTAGCAGTTGACCTCGTTTGAATACGCCCATTATTAAATTCATGTGGGTTTAAGCATTGTTTGCTAAATCGCGTCGCCTTTGTAATACTTGTAATACGTCTGTCACAAACCTAGAGAAAAATATAAACTGTGCCAGTGTCATATTGTCGGCGACCGCTAATTCATGGATGCCATGCCCTAAAAGGACCAGAATCGCTAAAACTTGGTTTTTATGCCAATTTACGTTGGTTGTATTGCAACATGAAGCTCACTTGTTTACTGTGATTGCTCAGATTCTTTAATCACATTTAAAATGACAGCAAGTTAGTTAATTTCATATTGCAATGCATCCATCATATTTGCACAACCGCCAATATAAAGCAAATAAAATATTCATTTTCTGGACCGCAAACCCGTGTTCTCACCAAAAGCGACCGTCGACTGCAACGCGACGGCAACGCAACTGCGACGCGATGTGGTCCTAATATTTAAATGCACGTGTTTCCACCAAGTCAACTACAACTCAGCTGGAGTTGAGTTGCTTCAGTGGCTTTAATACAGTCCACAAGATACCATGCCATAAACACAATTTATGAATTAATTTTCACGCAATGATGACTGTCAGTCACTTTTTAGATACAATTTATTTGTTTTTATGTTGTGGAAAATTTATTCATGTATTGTTTCACATCACAAGTGCCAACTAACCCACATAAATCCATGTGGTTAAACCTCATGCGAGAATTATTACATCAACGCATTGTTGTATAATTAGCTGTTAATCGCAGCATAACAAACGACCAATATGTCATGTAGTTGATCTCCAAGTAAACCAAATTTCCGGTAGACCGAGGGGTTAAATTTCTGTTGAATGTAGGATAATGTTAATACCATAATTGATCAATAATGCGATAGCATATAAATAAAGGGTCTTCCGTTACCAGGAAACAGTTTTTATATGTAGAAGAAAATATAATATTTAATCTCAATTAAATTTTAATAATTTAGATATTTAGTTATACTATAAAAGCATTGCTGAACTAGTCTTTATCTAATCTTAACACTCTTTATAAGAGTCGTTATTTATATAATCTGAAGTAACAGATACCAATACATATATTGATGAATACAGTTCAAGGCCCATATAAAATGATTTTTTCTCAATGTGAAGTTGCATGAATTTTATATTGGTTTGAAATGTATTACAGAGTAATCTTTCAAACATATTGAAAGGTCAGAATATGTGTCTGGTAGCAATAGTCACACAATAATTAAAATATTAATATTAGTAAACACTATATCATTGGTGTACCATTACACGCCTTCAGCGCGGTTTGTTTTCATTGATACAGGTGCAAGTTACGGTGTTTGTGGTGTAAACAGACGTTTCTTGCATTTCTGCGTTTATGTGGTTATACAGTGCTTTCGAAAAGTAACGAATAAATTCATTATTTTTTAAATTGAGAAATTTTCGGAAAAAATTCACTGGCACGTCGATTTTGTTTTTTAAAAAGGCACTTTTTGACATTCGACCCACATTTGTGACGTCATCGTTGTTCGAGATATGACGTGATCAGCAATTTTCTTAAATAGTAACCTTCAATTTTGACCATGCCATTTGAAAGAGCGTATCATTCTACATACATACATCATGAAAAATTATGGTGTTACATAACAAAAATTTCAATACTCATTAATTTCAATAATGTTTGAAGATTTTAAAATTTAATTTTCACAATTCTGAAGATGGTAATGATTATGTAAAAAATCGACTAAATTAAATGTTCAAATTGTCCACCGTTGGCTGCCTGACAGTAGCCAAGACGATTAATAAATTCTTTTTTTACATTATCAATAACTTCAGGATACGATGTTTCTCGTGATGAATTCTTGCTTTTAAATCTTCTAAATTAACCGGTATAGTAACGTATACTTTGCTTTTTTAGTATCCCCAAAAGAAATAATCTAGGGGTGTCAAATCAGGCGATCTGGCTGGCCACTCAATCGGCCCCCTTCTCCCTATCCAATGATTCGGGAACAGCTCATCTAAATAAGCGCGGACAGGTGTTGCATAATGGGGAGGTGCACAGTATTGTGAAAATTAAATTTTAAATTCTTGAAACATTATTTTCTTGAAATTTTTGTTATGTAACACCATAATTTTTCATGTTGTATGTATATAGAATGACACTCTCTTTCAAATGGCATGGTCAAAATTGGGGGTTGCTATTTAAAAAAATTGTCGATGACATTATATCTCGAACAACGATGATGTCACAAATAGTGGTCGTATGGCAAAAAGTGCCTTTTTTAAAAAACCAAATCGACGTGCCAGGGGATTTTTTCGAAAACTTCTCAATTTCAAAAATAATGAATTTATTCGTTACTTTTCGAAAGCTCTGTAGATACATAGTGTAAATACTGTGTAGATAATGCCATAATTATTATTTATTGGTGGTGCTGTGATGAACTTAGGGTAACTTATTACTTTGTTTATAATATATGTCTGCTTGTGACAATTACGGAGACAATGGTGTTGGGTAAATACGAGATACAGGTAATTTAATGTAGTGGTCATATAGCAAAATTTTATAAATGCCTCAAATAGCATCACGCACATGATAGAAAGAGGGTACTTTTTATGCCCATTTTACGAATTTATTTTGTAAGTTTATCCATTACCAATGTATATTTAACACCTAACAATATCACAAATGAGAAATAAACTCTTCTAAACGTATGTACTGCACTGTCCGAAAGCATGGAAATCGTATACAGATATGAACTAAAGCGCACTGATGTATTTAGGTATACACGTGGCAACGGCGCGGCGTTTGACGTCACAGGTCTGCGCTGTGGCGGTGATCGTTTTGAGGGTGCGTGGCCAGACTAAATTTTTAAATACCGTTTTTAGGTTTATTTTTTCATGAAATTGTATAGGACAAACGCCATTTCGATTAAAATAATACATTCTTTATTCTGCACGTATTTGAAAAAATCATACATTTTTCCCATTAGCGACAAATTATAAATGAGGAAAGAAATAATGTTTTCTCCTCTGTTAATTAGCCCAGATGAAATTATACATTTTCATTTAAAATTTTTTAATCCAAAATTTAAGTTACAGTTATTTTTAGGTAGAAGTAAAAACTATGTATTTCATTCATTATTCATTATATACATATTTATGAATATGTGTTTTTCTTGGTAATCTAAAAAGGTATGGCTTGTGTCATTTAACTTTTTTTGTCAGTCTACTTTTTATTTTTCAAAAATTCTAATTCAATAAAATATATATCAATGTAATTTTTTTCTTTAGAAACTTTTGTATATCTTGTAAAATGTGTAGGTATTAATTAATGAGTAAAATATAAAACTTGAGTCATTTTTTAATAGTAAAGCTATCCCTGATTATTATCATAATTAAGATTTTCATGACCTATTAAAGTATATTACTAGTTATCTGCTGATTTTCTTATTTGTCGTAGTCTATGAGTTTACAAGAACTAATTAATTGACCTGAGTTTGACCAATATATCACGCGTTCGCAGGTCACCTTAACACGATTTTGCAATCATAATATGTGCATATATGATTAATATATACATAAAATTTTGAGGTGCACAATCAGAGATGTCAAATATTTTCTATCTTCTGGAAGACCAGGCCCAGCTCTTCAGAAAATAAAACAGCATATTCTTTCTGATCACTAAGTAGTTTTGTTGAAGATAATTGTCTTCGTGAAACCGACTTCTTCTGCTTTCTTGTAAAAAGAATAAAGTCGGTTTTAGATTAATAAACCCTTAGCCTATGTTATACACCAGTTCTCTACAAAGAGCCTATACATAGAGTATTTTGAGTGAGTTCAGTAATGACGCGTAGCGATTTATAATCAACGCAAGATACCAAATTGCCCCTTTCGTTAAGGCCTTGGAAGAGACCATTATACATCGACTTCATCGGTCTCTGGATGCAGCCATACGAAGCGTTCTCAAATGAGCTTCATTTACTTGATTAGTAGACGTACTCTGAACCATATACTAGCAGTGTTACCAATGCTTCCACTTCGATATACTACTCTACAATTTTTTCGTGCAGTTTCAATAAGAAAAACATTAAACATGGATCTGAAGTTATTTGGCTTATCATATCATATCTTCGTATTTTTAGAATGAAAACCACTTTTGTGATAAATTGTAGAACTAATGTGGATAGTAGCAAATGATGCAGTGAATGGATGATTATTTAGACTCTTTCAATAATTAGAGAATAGTGAATATAGATAGGAAATAACCTCCTTTTAAATTATCAGCATTTGTGATGCTTCCGGTTTTCCCGGAAATGACGTCACCTCTCTTATTTCAAATCGAACACTAATATTTTTGTCACTATTCGAATATAAGGCAACTTCTGAGTCAGATGATATGGCACAATACCTGTCAAACCATGACAGATCAATCAAAAATAAAGAAACATCTCTCGTTAGACTGAATAAAATATTTAACAAAATGTATAATTTAATTTTTCTTTAATAACAATAATAATGAAGTAAATATCGAAATGTGGTTCCTGAAGCTCCTGGCAATAATAAAATATGTTTTTGCATTATTAACGCACGATAGGGCCTTGTCACCCCACCCCCCCTGAAATTGGTAAACGGTTGGTAGAATGTCTTTGGGAAAAAACGCCTTTTTATTTTCTAAATAACATCCTTTTAAGTTATCAACATTTATGTGGAACTTTCGGTTTTCCGCAAATGAGTGCACTTCTCATATTTTAATAGAGCACTAATATTTTTGTTACAGATATCGGATCAAATCCTGGTGATATAGCACAATGCCTGTCAAACCTTGACAGATTGTTCAAAAACGAAAAAAGAAACCTCTCATTAGACTGAATAAAATATTTAACTATACGTATGATTTAAGTGCAAACACAGATTTTATTATTGTCAGGAGGTTCAGGGAGCACATTTCGAACATTTACTCCAATAAATTAGTATTATTGTTGTTTTTAAAGATAAATTAAATCTCTTCACGATATGACTATATAAATATAAATTGTATTTTTATTAGTAAAATATTCCCAAGTGACAACAATTATATTTATCTAAAATCCGACGATAACCGCATATTAACCGACTGTATTCACCGCTTATCATGATCCGATGGTGTAATATTTAAATATATTACATTAATCACTTTATTTGTTATTTATCGTTATGTGGAAAGCAATTAGCCACATTGTTTTAAAGATTATAATCTTCTTTGTTAACCATATCCTTTATGCTTCTTTCTTTTTGCTTATCTATTTGTTAATATATTCTTGGACATTAATTCATAATTTTAATTTATTTTATTTTTTTATGATACTAAAATATACAGCCACACTGAAATAGGAGATAAAAAATAATATTTTTAGATAATTTTCCTATGGAAATGGGTCTGAAAACGATTAAAAAAGATACAGGATGACAAAGATGTGCCTCGAAAATATTATATTATTATATTATTTAGAAAAAAATTTAAAACAATTTCTATGTATGCCTATAGGAGAGTCCTTCAAGCATACATACCTTTTTAATAATTCAGCTATTCTTTGTTGAGTGTTGAGGACGTACAGAGTGGCTAATAAAAAACGCAAATAAAAATTTCGCTTGGGAAATCAAATAGGACCACTAGGCTTTAATATTACAGTTTAAAAAATTTTATTTTTAAAAGTTTTTGAAATGCCTGTTATGACGTCATGAAATATATTTTTCCCAGAAACATACCTATTTTATTTCATATTAGGAAAGATAGAGTTCATATCTCCTTTTTGTCTGTCTGTTTGTCTCGAACAAAATCGATTTAGCCTTGACTAAATTCGGTCTCCATGGAAAGCAATAGATAGTTTGACTGTTGAAAGCATTAGAAACTATTAAATGTTAAAATATTATAATATAAATACAGAACCATAAAATGGCAACAATAATTATTTTCTGTGTTACTCCCTTCTTCTAATAAACACATATCCAACAGTAGCCGAACTACTCTTTGAGTGACTATTTTTTTTAAATATCTGGGGAAATAGTCAATATTTTGCGAGGGGATTTTTCAAATATTGTTTTTGAAAAGTCCTTATAAACAAAAATTTAATGGTGTCAGGACTTCCCTGGTCATTTATCCCTATTCATCTATCATGTAAATAATTCTGGACAATACGTGTTCTATGAGATGGAGCTCCGTTATGTTGAAACCACACTGATCTCCTTAGTTGCAGAGGCAGATTTTCAATAAGAATTGGAAGTTCCTGAAGAAAATTTAGATATCTGCTGCCATTTAATAATATCTGGTCTCATTAGATGGCGGCCAATGATGCCACACCAGGCGTTGACATCAAAGTGACCTTGGTTATTTATGGGGTTGAGGAAATAAGAGTTTTTCTTCATCATTTATGTGAAATTCTATGTAGGTCTTCAGGTAATTATTTTTTTTTTCTTCTGGAAAAATAATGCATTTTTCTCAAAAAACACATTAAATACAAAGTACAAGAAATACTCTTGATTTATAATGGTTTTCTAGTTGCTGTTAGTAGTAGAATTATTCACATCCCTAGACTTATCTGGGATTCTTTAGCCTGCCCTTGTTGCTCATGGGCAAAGCTCTGTGCCTAAAATTAATATTCAATGGGAAATATAGAATACAAATTAAAATCAGTCAAATCAGTTAAAATATAAGAAAACGTATTAAACATACATTGGACAAGGATATATATTTGAATTTAATTTTTAATATAAAAAGAAATTTATTTCAGTCATCTGAACTTTTATAAAAAAATATTTGGTTATCCTTGCCATCATATATCTGCAATATTTATTCACAAAATGACTTCAGTTAGTTTGTTGTTACCATTTCATTCCACTCACTTCAAAGCTACATTGTCATTAGCCCAGGTCATACGGCCATGGTGAAGGTCATGGCCATATACCATCTTAAACCGACAACAACCTGCAAACAATATATGTGTTCAAATTTTGATTTAAGTAATTTTTTCAATACGTAATGTTAAAAACTTTGTTCTAAAGAAAATTATTTTTTTTGTTAATAAACAACAAAAAGTTATTGTCGAGATAAAATTAATTATTCCTATTTCAAACATTAATTATTCATCAACATACATTATAATAAATCATTTACAAAATTTGAAGACTTATAGCGGGTTTACACATGCATGGATTTAGTGCTGTCAATGGTTACTTTAATATGCATGTGTAAACCCGCCATTACATTGGCTCAATTATATAATTCATATTATTACAACATACGATGACTTATTATATTTTCTTAGAATTAAAAAGAATGAAGTAACCACTTTACCGCAAAATGAGATGTATGAAATGCAAATTGTACTTATATGTATTGTATAATAGCTATGTTAATCTTGTTTATGTATTCTGAACCAGAAAGAGGCATCAACATTTTATGGTTTATTGTAAATTAATTCTATTAATTAAACATTAATATTTATTTTCTTTGCAAATCAAAGGTCGGGCACATTGTGTCTCCACGGACCAGAACGGATCCGCAAAATCTGCCCATGAAGGTTCCCATGTTATTTGAGTATTGCATAATAGACCAGCACCTGCATGGGCCTGCAACGATCGTTACTGCAGGTCGTGTCAGTGGCCTGCAATTTCTGTGCTTGGCTGCGATAGTCCATCGCAAGTTCTGTTCCCGAAAAGGTGATTGGTTTAAAACTGATAGAAATATTCGACTAGTTCAGTGGTGAATGTATCGCTGAACTGTCGGTCACTTTCGCTTATCAACAACATCTATTTACTTACCTGATGCTACAGACTATGTGTGAATTCGTAATGCGTGATGCACGATGCGTGATACACGATGCGTGATTTGTATGAAATTCATGCATAATGTGTTTTTATGAATGGAAATTTAGCGAACAAAGCCCTACACGCTATTCACGAATTCCTCACAAACCACGCAACGCGCATAACGAATTGCGGATAGACGCACAGTCTGTAGCAAACCATAAACAAACTGCAAATCTTTTGTCAGATGACACTGCTCTGCGAAATCTTGTGTGCCATAGCATTCGAAAATACTAAAAAAATTTATGTTGATCTCTTTCTAGTTAAAAATAATAGATGAAATTGGAGAAGATACTCATATGTTCTGTTAGTTAAGATTAATAATTAATATGACTATGCACTCGTGGACTGTATGAAATGATAACTACACTTGAAATAAAACTGTATGATTTACTGAATACTGATGTATGTTACAAAAATGTAAAAAATGAACAATTATTGACCGGCAATCGATCGTGCTGATCACATGCTAAAACTCCACTCTACTAACGTTCTTGCGCTGACGCTCTACTCATATGGCCCTTCCGCGCTGGTGCCATCTCTCGTTTCTTAGATTACTAACAGAGTGCGTTCAGCGGGCTCACATGTTTGTCTATGCCCCCCGCCTTGGGAGCTTGCCTTCCAAAATATTTACATTTCATGATTACACATCGGCAAGATACATAACTTTGAAAATGCGCGGCGAATAACACCACTAGATGTCTTTACGTCCACCACTCGCGGTATACCGTCAGTTCCGGGATATAACTTACAAACCCGCCCAAGAATCCATTGTTTAGGCGGTACGTTGTCTTCTTTCACAAACACCAAATCATTCACCTTTAAGTTCACCTGATTTTCCTTCCACTTATGGCGCTGCTGGAACTGGCTGATGTACTCCGTCTGCCATCTCTGCCAAAAGTGTTGCTGTACTTGTTGAATCAATTGAAATCGGGTAAGACGATTCATTTTTACATCTTTTACGTCTGGATCTGGCAATGACGTAGCTGATCGACCCAGCAAAAAGTGAGAGGGGGTGAGAGGACAAAGGTCATTCGGATCTGATGAAATAGGACACAGTGGTCTGGAGTTAAGGATAGACTCAATCTGTACTAATAACGTATATAACTCCTCAAATGTAAAAATTATGTTACCCATTACTCGTCGAAGGTGATGTTTACAACTTTTTACGCCATTTTCCCAGTTACCACCCATGTGAGGAGCCTTGGCAGGAATAAAGTGCCAAGTGATATTCTCTGAGGCTAATTCACTTTGTAACTGGTTAGTAAATTGTTTGTTACGAAATAATCGTTTTAATTCTGCGCATGCGCCAATGAAGTTACTGCCATTATCGGAATATATATGAGTGGGTTTGCCCCTGCGACTTACGAAACGTCGCAATGCTAATAAAAATGAATTTGTTGAAAGTTCTGTCACTAATTCAATGTGTACAGCTCGAGTTTTCATGCACACGAATAAACATATCCAACATTTTGAGGATTTTGCACCTCGGCCTTTATGATTTTTTACTAATAACGGACCTGCGTAATCTACGCCGCATGTTTCAAATGGAAAGCCTGGATGAACACGTGTTGATGGTAAGTGTCCCATAATAGGATTTTGAACAATAGATTTGTATTTAAAACAACATACACATTTTCTAACTGTCTCCTTGGCAATATTGCGCCCTGCTACTGGCCAATATTGTTCTCGCACGGAGGCCAATAATGCTTGAGGCCCGGCATGATATAAACGTAGATGTTCGTATCTGAAAATCAATTTTGTCAAATGATGATGCGATGATATCAAAATTGGATGTTTTTTGTTGTATGAATATTTGGCATTATTTAGACGCCCTCCGACTCTAATTAGCCCATCTGAATCCATGAAAGGAGAAAGGCTCAATACTTTGCTTTTCTTGGGAACGTTTTTTCCGTTACTTAAATCTTGATATTCACTAGGAAATGCTTCTTGTTGAGCTACCTTCAGTAAATGTTTAAATGCCGTGTTAATTTCTTCTACCGTAAGCGGACCTGTCATATGATTATTAGGAGATAAACAATTGTGCTTAAATCTAAATATGTACGCCACTGTTCGCTTTAAGCGTATTAAACTTGAAAATCTACTGAAAGGAAATTTTTCTAAGTCTGTAACCACAAAAGCAGTGATTTTGTTACGAAGTTCAGGTAAATCTGCCGGTTGTATATCAAATTTGGAGTCTGGCCATTCAGACTGTTCATATTGAAGAAATTTTGGACCTTCCCACCAAATTGTCAAATCTGCAATCTGACTAGGCATGACACCGCGTGACAATAAATCGGCAGGATTAATTTTTGTAGGAATATGCCGCCACGAATGTGTTTTAGTAAGATCCTGTATCTCAGCTACGCGATTTGCGACAAAAATGTTTAAAAGGTTAGGCGTTGTTTTTAACCACCCTAAAACTATTGTCGAATCCGTCCAGAATGTACACGAATATGTATTTAATTTTAAAGAACTGAAGACCTTGTTTGCCAATTTGGCAACCACTAGTGCACCACAAAGTTCTAAACGCGGCATTGTTTGAATTTTTAGAGGTGCCACTTTTGATTTTGCACATAAAAGTTGACAAAAAATATTACCATGTATGTCTTTCGATTGAACGTAAATACATCCACCATAGGCGGACTGAGAAGCATCTGCGAAGCAGTGAAAATGAATTGAAATTGAATTTTGACAAATTATTTTTCGCGGTATTTTTAAATTGTTTAACACCGGTAATTCTGATCTAAATTGCGACCAAGTTTTCTGTAAATCGCTAGGAAGTGGATCATCCCAGGATATTTTTGTCATCCAAAGCCTTTGTAACAAAATTTTGATATTTATTATACATGGAGATAATAACCCTAGAGGATCAAAAATGGCTGCAATATTAGATAAGATAGTACGCTTTGTTATTTTTTGTTGGCCCGTATCAATATTAATTTTGTACATCAATTTATCTGTTGAACTTGACCATACTAAACCTAGTGTTTTTTCTTCTGTGCCAAACTGCACTGCATGTATATTTGCATCTTTGTGTAAATTTTCTATTATGCTTTGTTCATTAGATCGCCATTTGCTAAGCTCAAAACACCCTTGTTTTAAAATTTCTGAAATTTCAGAACAAATCTTAACTGCCTGTTGAATTGTTTCTGCGCCCGTTAGCAGGTCGTCTACATAAAAGTCTGTTTCAATAATATTTGCGACTACTGGGTCACTGACGCGATTTTCAATTCCTAACTGTTTGAGACTCCTTATAGCCAAAAAAGACCCTGCTGTCGTCCCATATGTAACAGTGTTTAATTCAAAAATTTGCAATTCATCTTGTGGGTTTTCGCGCCATAAAATTCTTTATAAAACTCTATCTGATTGATGAACTAAAACTTGCCTGTACATTTTTTTGACATCGGCTGAAATTACAAATTGATGTTTTCGGAAACGTAAAATGATTGATATTAAATCCTCCTGGATTGTAGGACCTGATAACTGTAAATCGTTTAAAGAGTACCCTGAACTTGTAGCCATAGAGGCATTAAAAACAACCCGTAATTTTGTGCTACTACTTTCTTCCTTAAAGACGCCATGATGCGGCATGTAATACGAAACACTTGAGTTTTCATCCGATTTATGAGTGACATTTGACATATGTCCTAACAACTCATATTCTTTTAAGAAATCTGTATATAAACCACGCACTCTTATATTATTTAATAACCTGCGCTCCAGCTGAGAAAATTGTTTTATCGCATTTTGTTTTGAATCGCCTAAAATGCTAACGTCATATTTTAACGGCAATTTAACTATAAACCGCCCGTCGGCATCGCGCTTTGTGTTTGCAATATAATGATTCTCACATTCGATTTCCTCAGCTGACCAAGCTTTATTTGACATTCCCTCTTCAAGTTCCCAAAACTGTTGTAACTGTTGCTGAATATCTGTAGTCTTGACTAATTTGCAATGAATGTTATGACTTGTATTAACTGAACCAAGTGGCCCGGAAACTATCCACCCAAAAACTGTTCGTTGAAGGACTGGATAACCTACCCCTATGTGCTTTGTTCCCGGAGACATGATTTTCCAAAATAAATCTGCGCCAATTAGCATATCAACTTGCCTCGGTTTATTAAATGACGGATCAGCTAACCTGTAATGAGGTGGAATTTTTGTGGTAGAAATTTTAAATTCCATATTAGGCAAATAACCTGTAATTTGTGGTATCACGAAACATGTTATGTCTGAACTAAAAGTATTGTCTAATGAATTTATTTTAGTTGTTATTTTCCCCCGTATATTCGAGATATGGTTTGTTAATCCTGTTACTGTAACATTTACCTGATTCACATTTAAGTGTAGTTCGTTACATAATTGATCTGTTATAAAGCTTGATTGCGCCCCAGAATCTAATAAAGCCCGAGCAACTTTTGGATTACCCTGTATATCAAAGACATTTACTAGAACGGTCGCCAACAAAATTTGATCGTTACCAGCGTTGCATGTATGCACACCTACTGATTTATCTGTACTAGCGATATTTGTAGAGTTGCCCGCATTATTCGCTTCTTTGCGAACATTATTTGTACCTGACGATTTTGTTGTCTCATGTGAATCTACAATTTCTGTTTTTTGTACGTTAACATTTTTATCTCTGTGTAAAAGAGAATTGTGTTTACCTTTACAATGTTTACAACAACCAAATTTACAAACTTTGCCATAATGACCAGGATTTAAACAATTTGTACAAAGCCCTAAGTCTCTTACCTTTTGTATTCTGTCATCTATCGACATGCCTAAAAACTCTTGACAATTATAAAATGAATGATTACCTTTGCAAATTTTGCATTCAGATTTTGCGACAAAAAATCCCTTATATGATCCTTGATATTTATTTTTTGAATCGAAACCCTTTTTTGTTACATTCTTTTGCTCCCATGTTTCTAATAAATCTGCCCTATTTCTCAGAAACTCTTTGAAATTTGCTAATGTTGGCTTTTTGTTAGGTACATTTTTGTCAAACTTATACTCATCCCATTCTTTTGAAGTCGAACTGTCTAATTTTTCGGAAATAATAAATATGATCATCGTATCCCATTTATCAACCGGTTCCTGTAACCGCTCTAATGCTTTTAAATGTTTTGAAATTTTATCAATTAGATCACGAATTTTTGTTGATGATTCGCGTGTAATTGGTTCCATGTGTAATATTGCCTTTAAATGATTATTAGTCAATGTTCGTGTATTATTGTACCTATTATAAACCGTATTCCATGCTAATAAATAATTTTCAGATGAGAATTCTAATTCATGAAGAACCCGAGCTGCACTCCCCTGTAGAGCTGCTCTTAGATAGTGATATTTCTGTATATCACTTATCTCATTGTTTGTATGTATTAATGATAAGTAAGTATCTCTGAACTCAAACCAACTCTCATAATTTCCGTCAAATGAAGGCAACTTGATTGTAGGCAGTTTAACACTCTGTAGAGAGTTAGTAACGCCCTGAACTAAATTATTTGAACTTGAATCCGACTGTTCTTTGCGAAACGCTAAATGGTTTTCTGAAATCGCGATAGCCTCGTAAAATGTTTTCTCAAATAAAAATCTTTGTTCTACTTGCTGTTCCAAATGTTCATTATCAACTAAACCCTCTATTCCTGTCTGCACCTCATTAAATTCGTCTATTAAACCTTTTATGCGTGAAAGCCTTTGTTCGAGTTCGATTAGTTCAACTTCTGAACATGTATCACCCTGTATACCATTCAAATATTTTGTATAACAAGTCAATCTAGCTTTAAGACTACCTCTTTTTTTGGTTAAAACTGAAAACTCTTCGTCTACATTCATTTTACTACGTCGAAATGATAATAATTGTCAATATTATGAAATGTAATCAAATATTTATGTGTTTTAATCGTGTTTAACTGATATTATTCAATAAATCAATGCCAAAAAATGTTATTAGTACAAACTGAGTGCAAACAAAGACTAAACAAATGTGAAAATATGGAACGGACTCACTTTGATGAAGCCGCTGCGCTGTGCGATGTGTGATCTCTCTGTTGTCTGCGATATGGCGAAACACCTGCGCGCTAGCCCTTGTTGCTTGCCGCCTTGACCTATGGCTGCCACTGTGACGTGTTTGTAATGTTCTTGTTCCTACAGGAATTGCTGCCTGCTTTTTTATGTTGGTTGATAATATGCTGCACAAACTTGAACTGTTTGATATTCTGATGACTGTTTACTTGAATTTTACTAATCTTAGCGTCGCTGATGAATATCCTATGCTCGAATGGACCAATGTTATGGAGAAGATACTCATATTATGTTCTGTTAGTTAAGATTAGTAATTAATATGACTATGCACTCGTGGACTGTATGAAATGATAACTACACTTGAAATAAAACTGTATGATTTACTGAATACTGATGTATGTTACAAAAATGTAAAAAATGAACAATTATTGACCGGCAATCGATCGTGCTGATCACATGCTAAAACTCCACTCTACTAACGTTCTTGCGCTGACGCTCTACTCATATGGCCCTTCCGCGCTGGTGCCATCTCTCGTTTCTTAGATTACTAACAGAGTGCGTTCAGCGGGCTCACATGTTTGTCTAGAAATATACATACAAGGGTGAACTAAAACCTTTCTCATTTTCCTGGCTTCTCCCTTCCCCCTCCTCCTCTTCATACAGCATTGTTAAAATGAATTTCTTCTACCGAGCTACACTCAATTATTATTTTTATATATATTTTTAGGTATTAACAGTAATATGTGAAACTAACTACTCTGCGGACTAAAACCCCGACTAGCGTTGAATTACACCCACAATATCTACCCATTTTTTACTGCATTAGAAAGGTATTTGAAGCTAATATAAATCAAATATCCTACAATTCCTGTCAATGAAGTCATATGTATGCTCTCTGATACCAATCATCTAGGTATGCTAATGAATAATTCCACAGACAAAGCTCTATTCAATAATTATCTAAAAAATAAAAATAATAATAAAAAATAATTTTATAGTTAGACATTTGACTCAACTTAAAGGAGGCCACCTGAAGAAGCAATCCTAAAAATGCAGAAATAGGTCAGATCTCATCTATTGTGGTCGAATTTTCGAGTTCCCACAGTTTCAAAAGTGAACTGAGATATTTATAGAGTGTTTTTATTAAACCAGGTTAGTAAATTTAGCTAGATTAATTTTTTTAGATAATTATTGAATAGAGCCTTGTCTATGGAATTGTTCATTAGCATACCTAGACGTTTGATATCAGAAAGCATACATATGACTCCATTGATAGGAATTGTAGGAGATTTGATTTATATTAGCTTAAAATACAGTAAAACATGTTACAAAAACTCAACTACTACTTAAAAACTTCAAAATGTCTGCCACATATATAACCTGTACAAAAAGTTGCTGGTCCTGCGGGACAAGTGTGCAAAGTCATGCAGGTTTGCAGGTCCGTGCTGTGCTGGTTCGTGCAGGTTTGTGCTGGCATAATTTGTGCGATCTTTTAATCGTTGCCAATTTCAAAGTTTGCTTATAAATTTCATCCCTCTGGACGACGACTTGATTATTTAACACAAACCCAGGATAGAGGTAAACGCAAAACGTATATATAATTTTCAACGCTTACTGTCAGCTTACATAATTTAAAAATATGAAAATAGGCTAGTTATTTATGATTTTTTACATTAACATATCATTGGGCTATTTTTGCATATCATTTATTCTTCGAATAAGCAGACGTATGCTCAAATTACTACCATTTTCAAAATCACCCTGTAATGCTTCATAAAGCACAATATATTAAACACAATATAATAAACTTAAGAGCGTCGTATCCTGGAAATAGTGTTTTCTTCAAATACAAGTAATTTTAGAAATTTAAGAACTGAATAATAAATAATTTAGCAAATGACGAATGTTATCTCATGCCAAAGGTAGCGAAATAAAATATAACGACAGAAAGCAGTCTAATCAACACATTTTTAGGTACAGAAATCTTTCAAAATACGTATTTTTTTACATTCAACTGTAGATGTAAATAATGTTATAATATAAACTTGCATAGTTCTTCATATGAGTTCACTTTTATTTATAAGTATGAGAAAATAAATGTTAAAATGTGGGGTTAGAGAAATAAAATAATGTGTGTCTTACAAATGCATTTAAAAAGTTATTATATTATTTGAGAAGAATTTAAATAGTAAAAGTGGATAAACAAAAAAACATTAATTTTATTTTTGATATTACTTTTGCTCTACGTGTTGTATTTTTTGAGATTTCTGTACCTAAAAAGCACCACAAATTTGATCATTTTACGGCGAGATCAATCAAATTCGCAGGTGGTATGAGATAACATTCCTGTTATTTGATAAGCTCTATATTATAAATTTTTTAAATATCTAAAATTATATGTATTTGTAGAAAACACTATGTCAAGAATACGGCGCCATGAACCACCACAAATGTTATTTTAATCATACACATATATTAAGCACCTATCACCTACAGTAAAACAATTAGAATTGAAATAGAACAAAAAGTTTGTATTGTCCGTTGCATATAAAATAACTAGTTGAACTAACCAGAAGTTATACGTACAAAATTCGGGTAAAAGTGTACACGAGAATTAAATTTCTCACAGACCTGTCGTAAATAATAATACAACAGTCGTAATTTACTTTACAGTTCAGGGAAAATGCGCATGAGAATTCTAAAACCTGAAAAACACTTAAAATCACATTTTGTAAAAGAAACCAACGCACATATATAAACGCGAAAACTTTTCCCATGTGGTATCTATATCGTTTATCTATCTAAGCCTGCTCCTCCAACGTGGAATCCGTAAAGGCCGTGATAACATTGGGACTGCCAAATGTTTTAAATGCGAACAAAAAAGAAAAGAAGGATGCGCAGTTTGCAAGGATTTCGATAATGCTGAACATGTCACGATTATAAACTTGAAGAGAAAAGAGGAATGATTTTTCAAACTACGCGCCAACAACAAATAAAATTGGAGAACATTTTTGGGTGACAAATGTACAGGGCGTCTATAAAAACATCCAATAATTATTAATTCCAGATTTTGAAATTTTCGAAATATTTTCAAAAATTCTTTAAATAATAATTTTTGGACAGATTTACCCCAAAAATGAGTTTATGGTAAAATACAAAGCAATAAACTAAAGCGAAGTTTCTTTTCGTGTAACAATCAACTGTTCTACGTTCTGCCATAATCTCATGGCACGTTTTACCCATACAGGAAGATTTAATTAAAACTTTCCACTGAAAAATATCGGAATTGAAAAAAAACAAACAAACCTCAAACACGTCGATTTTGTCTTTAAGGAAGACACATGGTGGCATAAGTTTTGGTGTCTTGGAAGCTACCTCTTAAACTTTAAATGGCACCCTATGTTGAGTGACACCTCATTTTAGCTTTTTCAATTCTATTCACGACGACATACGACTTTTTGAATTTTCTTTACATATAACAATAAAATCATTTCTTAAGAATAAGACAGAATATCAATAAATATTAGAATACTTTTTATTAAATGTTCAAATTGGTATCACTCTGCTTCCATCCAATAATAAAATCTTTGCTACACTTCCGAAAGAACATTTCGAAGCATTTTGGGCGTTATCTGACAACACAGTTCATCAATTCGCTGACAAAACTCCTCAAATGAGTTCGATCGTGTTGCATGAATTTTCGATTTTAAGTGTCCCCATGTGTCCCACTTGCAAAGAAAATCGACTTGTCTGTCTTTTTCTTTAATTTCGATATTTTCCATGTGGGAAGTTTTAATTGAATCACCCTGCATAATGCCTTTGCAATGCGGTCATTATCCATTTTTTATTTCACTAATTTAAAGTTCTATCAGAAAAGCCTGTGCAAAAAAAAATATTCTGCCATCAATTTCACACCTAAAATCGCCGTTAAAACTATTTTTCTTGAAAAAATCAATAAATCAACTCAAAAATAAACCCAAATTAACGAAAGGCCCTGACAGTATCCCTTCATTCATGTTACGCAATTCTGCACATGTTCTTGCTCGTCCTTGAGTATATTAATCAATATACAGGGTGTTAAAAAAAGAGTGTAAAATATTTAAGGAGATAATAGTATGAATCAAAATAAGCAGAAAAGTCTCAATAAACATGGGTCTGCAAAGTAACGGTTGCGGAGATATGGAATGTTTTATGTTTTTTAGTCCCTTTTTTTATGAACGTTGTGTATTTTCTTATAATAGTTGGTTGATGTTTAGTGAAATAAACAGTACGTATTTGACAACTGTTCTCAGTGCACAAATTTTCTTTCGCTGTGGCTGGTTACTCTAACGCAGAATTAACAGACATGCATTTCATGTATGGTCGTACTAATGGGAACGCCACGGAATCGCGACATCTTTATGTTGACGCTTTTCCAAGTCGCCAGATTCCTTCACAACGCATGTTTGGAAGAATTCACCAAATATTGCGTGATACCGGTTCCTTAAGCAAACAGTGCCATTTATCCGGAAGACCAAGGTCGGTATCTACTCCTAGAGCAGAAGAAGAAATTCTAGCACTGACAGAGTAGAATCCAGGTACGAGTGTGCGGAGAATATCAGCCGAGGTAGGAATTAGTGGTCCTCTTGTTTGGAGAGCAACTGCTTTATGTATATCATGTGCAACGAGTACAAAACATTTGGATGGGTATTGTAGGTTATAGGTTTCTGGGTCCTATTGTTTTACCAAACCGATTAATGATGGTGCTCCAGTTCATTTTTCCATGGCCGTTAGAGAGCATTTACACCAAACTTTTCCACATAGATGGGTAGGAAGGACCGGACCTGTTTTATGGCCTCCAAGATCGCCTGATCTGAACCCTCTAGATTTCTTTGTTTGGGGATATTTGAAGACATTAGTGTATGGTACTCCTGTAAATAGCCTGGAAGAGCTGCAGCTACGGATTAATCAAAAGTGCCAAGAAATCCAAAGCAAGGAGGGTGTTTTCGAAAGAGTTCGAATATTGTTGAGACAAAGATGTCGTGCCTGCTTGGAAATGGACGGAGGGCATTTTGAACATTTTCTGTAACTTTGTTTTTGTTTGTTAAAAGCTTCCTTTGTCAGTTTATTCCTAATAAAATAAAATGTTTGAAAAACGAATAGTGGTCCATATCTCCGCAACCGTTACTTTGCGGACCCATGTTTATTAAGACTTTTCTGCTTATTTTGGTTCATACTATTACCTCCTGAAATATTTTACACTCTTTTTTTAATATCCTGTATATTTGAGAACGACCACAATTCCTGAAATATGAAAATTATCCTACCTGTCCCATCTACAAAAATAAAAATAAAAATAAATCTAATATTGCAAATTTCAAGCATCGTAATCTCCATTATTTCTGATTTTTGGTCAAATTCTTTTGTATAATCGGCTATACCGTCATGTCAGCAGGATGTTAACTATATATCAGCATGATTTTATAAAGGAACGTACTACCACCACTAATGTAGTAAATGCCACACAATTTATTTCTGAGACTCTGGACAAGCAGTTCCAGGTTTATGTCGTATACACTGACATGACAAAGGCATTTGACAGACTTGATCATGGCATATTGTTACGGACAGTATTATCGTGTAGTTTCTCATTAAATTAACTTCTCTTCATTTCTTACCTGAGGGACAGAAAACAGTATGTCAAGTTCAATAGATTTAAATCTACGGAATACGTAGCTTCATCTGAAGTGCCTCAGGGAAGAAACCCGGGACCTCTGTTATTTAACATTGCTTGTTATATTTAACAGAACTATAAAATGTGGAAATACAAGTGTGAAAATACCTGTAATAAACCTTTCATTAATTTTGTATTCAATTTAATATTATGATATTATTTATTTTCTGCGGACATTTAAAAACTGTATCACATTTGCCGGCGAGCTTAGACATTTTTTATGTCTATTATAAGTATGAAAATGGCTACATATACTCAAATTTTTCGTTGTTTAATAGTATTTTATTGCTATTTGTAAAAAATAAAACTTATTTAAATAAATAAAAGTGTCGTTATACATGACTTTCGAACTTTAGTTAGCAAAACATAAACGAGACAATTCGTCTAGCAGTGAAACAGTGTAAACCATTTCGACTTGTAATTAATGAATGTCGTATATGCTAATGTAGACTAGCTCGAGACGTGATTTATTAGAATCTGAGATGAGTGAATAATAAGTCCCCAGTTAAATGTGCGGAGCATTATCATTAAATTTTTAAGCATCGAGGGCGTTAAAGCACAATCCTAAGTGCTTTAGTTAAGAATGTGATTAAATGGCAGACATTTTGCAGAGATTTCACTTAGGATAGGAAGCTAAGGACTGTTCTCTCTAAAAATGTCTAAAGCTTGCAAGCTCGAAATTTAATTTGTTATGAAAAATTTAAAATTTTAAATAGATATAGAAGAATTTATAATTATTATAAAAAAAATTCATGTTACATGAGGTATTTTTAATATAATAGATTATAGAAAACAAATGATACATTTTTACTGGATATTTGAAAATTATCTATTCATAAATACGTTAAGATGGAGATACTTGCGACAAAACTGGAGCGAGCGACTTCCGCATCAGTTTACACTTCAGCAATAATAATTGTAATTGTGAGATATATGCTTCACCTTCACTTGGTTTATAATATGTGAACATACATACATGTCGGTCAGTGGTCGCGCGGTTTAAGGCGTCAGTACTTGAATCGAGGTGACTACATCGGAGTTGGTTCGAGCCCAGCTGCCGGTAGACCGTATATAAGCTATATTCGTGGAGAGGTTTAGCGCCCTCTCTGCGGGTATGGTAGGGTGGAAGAATGTTGGCTTGGGTCAATGTGAGAGATTGATACCGGTTGATATTTGACTACCCCCCTAATTAATGAGGTTTTCCAGGTTTCCCTCATTCCTGCACTGAATAGTAGTTAGGGCCTACCAACGTAAGTCGTTCCTGGGCGCAAATGCGGCCTGCTTAATAATAATATGCCGCCCCCTCTCCCGCACAAGTCTCCGACTTCTGGGCTAATCCCTGTGATTAGAATGAGGGGTAGAGATATTATTATTATTATTATTATTATTATTATTATTATTATTATTATTATTATTATTATTATTATTATTATTATTATTATTATTATTATTATTATTATTATTATTATTATACACATGAAGGAACAGCCAGTTCAATTGTCGGTCATCTCACCTATGACATACTGATGAGGGCTAACAAGCCTGAAATCGGTCTATATCTAGTGGTGCGGCCGACAAGGATTATAGGCTGCTCACATAGATACTGCAGGTGTAATTAAATGCCGGTCGGGGCATTAGTCCGCGGAGTAGTTGTAACCTGCAGTATCATTTATAAATAATTGTGATTTTACTATCGGGAAAGTTCAGCAAGTTACAGCTTCCTCGAGTTCTCACAAAGCTATTTATAATGTGATCAACTTTAGAATTGCATAATATGTTTGCGACTGAGACTGTATTAGTTTTTAGTTGAAAACATAACATGGCAACAGTAAAGCTAAGGTCAGACACAGCTACATTTGCTGCACAGTTTTTTTAATGCAGCTGCAAAAGTTGCCTGTCCTGTTGACACCGAGACCAAAAGCAGTCATTTGTAATGCGGCTACTTTAAAAATGATTGAAATCCTAAAAATGCAACGTTCAAATTGCTGTAGTGGCAGCCACTATAGGTATCGTTTTAATATCACGAATAAGGAGACGACGCACAGTGGCGCAAAAACGAATTTTTAAATAGTTCTGAAATGCATATGTTGTGGTCTTATTGCACCTATTAGGTTTTTAATATGTTTAAATTGTCTCTTGTTTACGTTGTTTTATTGAACTGTATTCAAAATGTTATTTTTTGATGTTAATTATCGTGTTTGGTTCTTGTGTGTTTTCTGTGTCTACAGAAAGTTGTTCTTTGACTTACCATACAGATTTTATGTAATTTAACATAAGTCAATAAATACTACTACTAATCACTGTGATTAGCCTAGAATTTGGAGACTTGTGCGAGGGAAGGTGCGGTATATTATTATTAAGCAGGCCGCATTTGCGCCCAGGAATGACTTACGTTGGTAGGCGTTAACCACCATTCAGTGCAGGAATGAGAGAAACCTGGAACACCTCATTAATTAGGGGAGTAGTCAAATGTCGACCGGTATCAATCCTCTTCAGGAATATAGTTGATATGCGGTCTACCGGCTGCGGAGCTCGAACACACACCAGTCTAGCCACCTCGATTCAAGTACTGACGCCTTAAACCGCGCGACCATTGACCGACTCATATGATAACATATGTTTTTTTATTCGTGTAAACAAAATTATATAGTCGAAATGTACAATGGCGGAAAGTGAACGACTCTTTGAACGGATTTGGCTATATTCGAGTAGTGTGCATTGGACTGTATCACGTGGCGTAGCCTATGTAGAATTGCTGTTACAGTAAATCAAATAATGCACGTCATATTAAAAAACTAATTTAATAAGAAAAGTGTGATTATAAATTTACAGGGAAAACAAATATAACTTATAGAGAAAACTGTAAATGGCAGATTCAGTAGCTTGAACAATTTGTTTTTCAACTACTGTCAAAACTGACAAATTTTTGTGCTAATGATTTAAAGCCAATATTAAAACAAACAAAAGAAAACGTTCACTTTTGGGTTTCCGTCACTGTAGGTAACAGTTTCACCGATTATTCTGTAAACTTATAGTTGCATCGATTATTTATCACAGATCAATAATAATTGTCAACTAAACTACTATTTATCAAGTACTTATTCATAATACCAGACTATGTAACTTGAACCATTAACCAAATTTCGCGTCGTAACTCAGAGCGGATTCCTTCCTGGCATTTCAATAGCACCCTCCCGCTGAAGGGTAGCCCCTTATTGTTGTTTTGCCATTGACATGTTTATTATTCGAGACGTGCTGCTAATTTCCGAAATCGATAACAACTGGAGCATTCATTTCCCTCGAAACTTCCAGTCCATTTCAGGTCTTGGCTCGTCTATTGAAATGCGAGAATGGCATTTCAAACAGGTAGACTAGCGCTGATATTTCGCGAGTTTTTCTGGAGAGATTATTAGAGGATGTAATGATTTAATAGAAAGAAAATTTGTCACTTTTGAATTGCAAGTAGCGAGTTACTATAGGAACATTTAATCATGACGTACAATGTTCACGTTGTAACGTACATATATCCAAAATAATTAATTGGCCACATTTTGTCCAACAAAAATATCAGGAACATTTTTCAGTACTTCACCTTTTTAAACTAATAATACACTTTATCTATGATTACTTGGAATCGCAATGCAAATATATTGGAATAATGTTTGTAGCACGTTTCTAGTACTGTGACACTGTGAGTTACACTGAAAAAGTACAGTACAAAAATGTTTTTTTCTTTTATAGAGGAACTGCAACAACAACAACAACTGCATAGGCGTACTTAGAAATAATTGGAGGGGATAAAGGGTACTACATCCCTCAGTTACCACCATTCGCCTTTCAATTTTTTCACGAAAATTACATGATAACTATGCCGAAATAAGATAAAAGTACGTGCAGAATTTCAAGTATGAATCTTACAAAACAATGGAATTATTAACAAAAATAGTTATTTAAAATGTAATTTTAACACCCTGTATATTGAAACAGGGACGCCCAAATAAAAAATGGCATAAGTAAAGTCGCATTATTTTTGTCCAAAGAATATGTGGTTAATGGTATGACCTTCTATTTTGGGACACTCTGTATAATAATAACAAAACATTACTTCACCTCGTTGAAATTAATAATAATCATTCCTTATCGATACATAATTTAAGTTTGCATTTTCAGCAAGCATTAAGTCACGCCAAGGTTATTTGTAACTGACCTATGAGCATCTCTCTGTCTTAATGGTGAAACTTTCCTTCTAGAATTGCTAATTCAATACTGTATATAAAATAGTGTTTAACTAGGAAAATTGATAGAAGGAAGAAAGGCAGTTGACAGTTGGAAGTTCAAAGCGGGTAGTCACATAAGATGCTTCCCCTAGAATGGACGTCAGCCCAAAGGTAGCCTCAATAGCACAGTAGATTGGTAAGAAAATCGCTTGTAATTATACAATATTTGTATTGCCCTCTATTTTATATATAAATAATATCTGAGCCAAGCGAGTAAAGACATTATAATAAAACATTGTTAATTATTTATACTGGTCCTCAATCGTTCCATTATGGTAGAGTGAATAAATTGAATGAACCATCCACATTTATTATAAAATGATGACTTACATGAACTGATTGAACCGAACATCACTTATTAGATTGTTGTCCCTATACGCTTCTAAAATATTATGAAATGTTAAATCTTATCGCGTTTTATTCCTATTTCAAAAAACTTTCAACTATATAGCTGTAACTAAAGAAGAGTTCTTTGACGATGATTGTCTTGCAAAAAATGGCGGATGCACCGGTGCTATGCACTACTATATAAAATAGTAAATGTATCCTAAATCGATACAATTTTATCGTATTCAAACAAAAATACATTTTAGACATATCATTCCTAAAAAGATACAAAATTATTAACAATTGGACATAACGCATTTCTTGGGTTACACGGGTAATACAGCTGATTGATAATATCAAAAAGAAAACATCACATGTTATCATTTAATTTGAATAGTCATGTTGTTTAAAATTAAGTAAAACAAAATCCGAAAGTGGTAGTACACTGAAAAAAATTTGTTTCATAATATTAATCAGTACCGTTTATTGGACAAAAGTTTATTAAACAAAATGATTATATTTGTTAACATAACCGACACTTGTTAATTAGACTATAACTATATTCGTTTTCATCAGACAATGTAAACTATTAATTAAAGCAATGAATTTACATATATTCAACGAATGATTTAATTGAATACTTGAAAGCTGTCAATTTTGAACGAACAAGCTTGATAATATATTTTCATAATATCAATGTTTAAAAACATTAAGTACCTTACAAACTTCACGATATTTCAATTATTGAATTATATGTATATACTAACAATACTATAGACTTGCTAGCAAAAATGTAAGATGACGTAATTTTCAGCTATGTCCAAAAAAGAAATCAACTCCGAAAGAAATAAATAACATTTTATAACATCTATTTTATGCAGTAAATTCAACTAACTTTGCCGCTATTATTATTAATTATTAATAGAATTGATAATTTGTGATTTTGTGATTTGTGAGTTTGACATATCTGGTTACAACGAAATTTTGAATCCGTCTTATCCAGTTTCTACAAACTAATACTTCATATATATCCCCAAAAAAAGCAGTTCAAATAATTTAAAGTCAAGAGGTCGTGGCGGCCATGGTGCCGGTCTTCCTCGTCCAATCCTTTGGTATTAATGCTTGAGCACGCAGTACATGATACGGATATAATTGAGCCTCGGGCATAATACGCCACACTGCTGTAATACGCGGTGGACGCCCTGGATCTCCATCTCTTTCACGATTCGGTTTCAAATTTCCCTCGCGTTGCACTACATTTGCACTTACTGCACACCGCGGTAAATGTAGCTGCATTCGACATATGTTTACCGGGAAATCGTTCTGCTAAATCATTTTCATATCACCATAAAGTAAAACGATATCCATCAACACCGAATTGTTATGCACGTAAACAATTTTTTATACTTGAAAAACTAATGTAAAGATGCATCGCAAAAAAGATTAATACCTACAAAAAGTAGTTGGATTTAAATATTCGGAATCGCCTGGCTAGAAATTACAATACCCCAGCGATGTAAAAGTTGAAAATATTACAACTTCAATAACTTTTGACTGGGAAACTTAAGGATTTTACAAACAATTTTTTTACAATATTTACTCCATTTTCCATGCGGCATCTATTCACTTTTTTTTAGATAAGGTCTGAATCACCCTGTATATACATTTTTGGTTCAGTATAATAAAGTTATGTGACATTCTTTATCATTTAGCGTTAATTTGTAATACATGCGTGTTACATTATTCCAGCGAGGTCGTTAATTAGCTAGATACCACATACTGATTTCTTTATACTTAATTGTAAATTTGTCTATATCTGAAAAGCTATAAATATATAATGGTTGGTCTGTGTAAAATTAATAATGAAAGTAGAAACTCAGCGAACAAATAACTCCTAGATTGTACTAATTGAATTTCATAGCGAAAGATAAATTCTCCATACGTACAAATGTTGAAAAGATTTCTGTGACCGAAAAACGATAGTAAGAAATATTTTTAATTTAATAAAGTGTGTCTCACAGAAGTGCTTCTAATCTAATTTTAATTTTAGGTACCGAATGCTAGATGAAATACAAACAGAACGAGCGACTGATGCGATAGCTCTAAGCCTTTATTATTGCCATTTCCAGCAACATGATGTCTCTTTGCTCTCTACTCGCATTAGCCTTTAGTGGAAAGGAAGTGAAGAGTGCTGCTGGAAAATTGTATTTAGCCAGTAGGGCATGTCGTTTCTACTTTTGTGCAATCAACTTTATTTGCATCAAAGCAAAGTATTTCTAACGCTAGGAATTCAGTAAATATATCAATTACGTAATTGGAGTAAATAAATTTATAGAACGGTTCGCAGAGTATGAAACATAAAATGAATTTAAAAGAAAGGATTGTAATTTTTTAATTCTAATTTGTGTTATGTTTAATAGATCAAATTAAATAAAAAAGTCAGCTCAATATATTTTAAGAAAAAATTGTTTATATAGAACTTAACACATATTAAACTCTTACTGTTAGTTCTGATGCTCCACAAGTGTTAAGTTTGGGATTATTATTGCTTTTTCTATTTTCTGATGCCGTAATGTGTGTGGTCTTCTTATCAGAACGAGCAGAAAACTGGAAGAATCTAACAAACATGTAACCTAAATAACTACTGTCTGAGATCAGGCTGTAATAGTGTAGACTCATATCCATATTAATCGGGGAGGTTTTATATCCAGACGAACTTTTGGTCCATAAATCCAAAACCCAGCCAGATAGAAGGCCCATGAAAATATCTCGGCGCACCCTTGATAGCAGATGAACAGAGCCTAGGAACTACGTAATCCTGGAGTCTTTTAAAAAAGTCTGACAGATCCAAATAACCAAGAAATTTTGGGAAGCAGTAAATAAGAAGTACGCTATATATCTCGCTATGCGTATGATGCAGCTATCATAAGATATTCCAGAAAATATAAATTTAGACAGCTTCCACGCATCTATGCTAGTTTTCAGTGAATCAGGCATTATTCGTTTAGCAGAAAACCTACCTCTACGATAGGTTGATCGACTTACCCTCATCAAATCACAGCAAGTCTAATACTAAATTTGTAATCAGCAAATTCTGCTGCCTTGCTAGATACTGAAAATAAAATAATATTTGCATCCTTCTATTTCGTACTACAATCTTTAAACAAGTCAAAATCGACGGTTTTAGACCGTTTTTGTAGTTAAAGATAAATGCTAATGTGATAGGATTAAACCGACTTAGGATTCGAATTGAGCGACCCAAACAACACATGGGAATGGTGGTGTTGTTCACCGTACATGATACTTTATTTGTTTGTGTGTACCGGTGTAATTTTCTTTATACTCTACAATTGGAAGCCCTACTCTTAATGGTCAAATATTTAAAGCAAATTTAACATCAGCGTACAATATTTAAAATTTGCTTCACGAATTAAGACATCATGAAACAATGTTAGCAACGAATAGATAAACTACCAGAGAATGGGACCTGAATCTGAAAATAGAATTGTTTATGAGAAGTTTTCAGTTTTTTTTTAGTCAAACAGCTGTGAGAGTAATATAATTAAAAATACCATTTTGCTACCATTTTCATAAGCGTATTCAAAACTTTGCTCTATAATTTTTTATTCTTAGACGTACTTCAATGTGATTCGGTCAACATTATAGAAAACGGAAATAATATCAAGAAAAAATTAATGTTGGTATTGCTAAATAGTCAAATTTAGTTTCTTGATGGGAAAACTCATACAAAGATCTAACTTTGTTTCACTGTTCCTCAAGTATGGTAATATTTTACTGAAAGATTAAATCAAGAATAGTAGGTACTATAATTAATATGAAATAAATGTATGTTTGTTTAAAAAATTGTTTTCTTTTACTTAGGTAATATGAATTCCTTGAGCAACAATTGTTATTCTCAAAATAAAATTAGGTATGTATTATTTATTTGAACTTTAAAGTGACTTGAAAGAATTACCTTAAACATTTAAAATTATATATTACATAATTCTGAATAAAGTAAATAATAATGTTACATTATGGAAATATATTGCTATATTATATTCCTTTCTGGAGCAGTTATTTTTTTATTTATTTACAAGTGTTGTATTAATATCATATAATATTTTTATTTTGCACTTTAACCGCGCAAAAACAACCTATTCTATAATTAATAATACTTTATTTGTATTTTAGCTAAATATTATTTTTTAAGTAGATCTTAAATTTAGCCTCATTTTAAGAAAGAAAAGTTTGGATGACAAAAATACGTAAATATTTATATCAAATATCCTTTATTACTGAATTCAATAATATATTATTATACTTAAATACAGATTATTTAATATTTTTTCCCGTGCAAGTAAATAATAATAAAATAAACACAATATAATATCTGTGAGCAGTTCAAGAAACATTCCTTGAAATATCGTCATATTAGACCTTTTTTTTGAATGAACTCCCTAAAGGGATTGCTCCATTTATTCCACAAGTATAATCTTAATCTTGCGAAATATGAGTTGATATTGCCCTGAAGGTTTCTTTTAAAGCAGGCAGTCTTTAGATAGTAGATATTCGTATATGTACTCGTATTTTTTCTTAGCAGAATTGGCATACAACATAAATTGAGCCTTTTTGTGTTTCTCTCTATATCCAAAGCGATTTTCTACAGTGTAAGTATTTGTTTCTAGTTGCGATAAGAGTAAGATTGTGTGATGATGTAATTTTGTACTTAATTTAAAGTTGTCTATACAGGGTTTTAACACGACATTGACATTCATCAAATACGTCTGAAATTATTAATCAAAAAGTGAAACTACATTCATGTGTATAACTTCTCATAAACTCAAGGTAAGAGAAAATAAAGCATTAAAGCAAAAAAGTAAGAGAGGTAAAAGTTTTTAAATAAGCTAGGTTATCTGATACATGTTTTTCAATACTCAATTTTTGTTAAACAAACAATTTCAACCCCTTCCAGGGGACAGAAATTTCTGAAAAACTATTTAGAAGTTGCACATGCATTAGTCTGTTTAGAAATGAAAGAGAGTAATAAAAACTTATTATATATGCAAATCGTAAATAAATGTAGTACTGGTGCGTATATTTAATATTTTTATATTATGTATTATCGGTATAGATGAGGTGTACTTTTAAAAAAACTTTGTGTGACCGGGTTGTACTAAATTGTAGCAGGTAGCTAAAATTTAATCCCCGACAATTCGTCTTTCTCTATGCCGCTTCAATTTCTCGGTCAATACAAATACATTTAATATAATAATCATTCTGTCTCATTCTGAGACAGCGCACATCTTTTCACGCGTTTAGCAGGTACATAATCTGATAAGCTCGACATTTTACCCAAACAATATTATATCCACTGGCACAATAGTCACTAAACACAAGTCGAATTTTACTCTACTGCAGTAGCACGTATTCTTATATTCAGCTCTAAGACTGGATTGATCTGTCACAATACACTGGCTCCTGCCCTATGATGTATCCAATAAAATATACTAATGTACACCCATTACCTGTTAGCATTAGTGTTACCTGATAATTATCTGAAACGAAATATTACCACGCCCATGGCCGGTTCTTATCTCGGGGTTTTATTATTCTCTTTCATTTCCAAACAGACTATAGTAGAAAATGTTTGTAAAATTTGATTGTTATACTTTTTTTGGTTTTAAATTACAGCCGCTATTCCATATTTCCCTTCAAGGGCTGTATCTGCTAAAGAGTTTTTGTGCAAACATGATCTTTTTAGTTGTAGATTCACTGGTACTACTACCACCAGTACTACTGGCTACTACTTTTGAAAACACTCTGTATAACATAATTGTTTAAACAAAAAAAAGTAGTCCAGTATTGCAAAATCCGCGTCCTTCTATCTGCCGTAGTTTCCGAGGTATCTGGCAATTACAACGAAATTGGAAGACATTGTACAGTTCCAAGGTTCCGTTCATTTATATAATGTAAAGTAGTTGAAGTGAACGGTCCGATACCGTTCTGAAATGATCACCAAGGTTCCGTTCATTTATATAATGTAAAGTAGTTGAAGTGAACGGTCCGATACCGTTCTGAAATGATCACCAAATAGACTACAGTTTCAGAAATAAATTCGAAATAATGCTTGAAAAATGTTCTTAGTTTTTTGAGGTCTATATTATGCTAAAATAGAAACTCCTACTTAAGATATAACTGAATCGTTTAACGATACACATTTTACTCTCTATGCAGATGATACATAATATCTGATAAATCTTATAGTTCCCTAAAATACAAATGTGAACATACAATCTCAAATTTAATTAAATGATATCAAAATATCTCATGCTTTAATGCGGGTAAAACACAAATACTGAGATTTCATATATCTCATAAACGAATTGATAACCTAAGACTTTATGTTGATGATAATGTGGAATTCCTAGTTCAGGAAGTTGACTCCTGTACATTTTTGGGTTTGTATCTAGACTCGCGCTTGAATTGGAAATCTCATTGTGGATTTTTGTCATCTAAATTGGCTTCCATCTCTTATCTTTTTTCTAGTTTAAAAAGTGTACTTAGTGGTGAGCATTTGATTAAATTATATTATGCACAGATTGAGAGTAGATTGTGATATGGATTTGTTACTAATTTTAATATACATAATAGAAATACTAGAGCAAAACATGATTTACATGTCCCTTACTCCAGAGTTAATTTGTCGTTTAAGGCCTCTGACTGACTTGCCACACAGTTTCATTGTAATCTAACATGGTTAGTAAAACAACAACTCGCAGCTATAAATGTGAGAAAATGTAAGTTTGAATTGTCATTGATTTTCTAAACGCTCTGTATACATTCTGGTAGCTGATAGAAAAGTTTAGTTGAGTTGATTCTTTACAACTTTACATTTTAATTTTTTCGAAGAACCTACCTGTATTTCCAGTTAAACTTGCACTAAAAAGGTCTTCACAGACAAACAATGTTGCAATGCTTCCTTTCGTCTCGCTTCATTGGGGCTAAGATGTTCAATAATCTCCCCGAACATATTAAAACTATTCAGAATAAGAAGAGCTTTAAATATAATCTTAAACGTTTTCTTGTCTATAAGTGTCTGTATAATACCGCTGATACATCTTTATGTCTTTAAAGAATAAAAGGTTTTTGAATTTGAATTTCAAATTTTGAATTCACACTGTATAAAGTAATTAACAAACGTTTACTTCTTTGATCATCATCATTGATGATTGATGATCATCATTACAAAAACAGAATTTGTATTGTGGGAAAAAATTTTGAAGCACGATGTAATGTATTTGTTGGTTGATTCGATTTTATTCAATAATTTTCAGCTTAATTTCTAATAAGAATACACTTTTTTATTGTGTGTAAGGGTATCTAGAGATAAATCACCTCTGTTAAAATGTATTGAATTTTTCGTGTACAGCTTGCGGAGATAAGCAACCTTTTGACGAGAGAGGTAATCTTCTTCGATAAATTGTCGAGGGTGTAAGACGAGAAGACGCGGTTTTTGCGAACAATAAACAAAAGCAAGCGTGAGCGGACACATTATCTCGGGTCTGGCATCTCCAGCCGCCATTGTAATAAGGGCTCTGGGATAATCTAATACATCTACATACCCGCGGGGGATATTCGCAATATTAGAGGCGACCGAGAGCGGACGTAGGAATCCCGGCTTTCGCGTTAGGTTTACATCACGGGATAGAGACCGGCCAGGGTCGGATTAAAAGATTTTGTCACATGTCAGTAAAATATTATCTTGCCTGTTATTTCTTTTACCACCATGGATAAGTATTTTTACGCCGTAAAAACCACTTGCTTGACGTTATTTTTTTTTTTTTTTTGTTCAATATCAAAGACTATTTATTTTTTGGTTTATTTGAGTACTTATTTATTTTTGTTATCATATTTGGGTAAGATTGGTAGTTATTTTTTAATTTAAAATTTGACTGCGCCTCTGAAGTCAGAATCCCCTGAAAGTGGTTTTTACATTTTTTTTTTTTAATGAAAAATTCTTAAGTCGTTCAATACCAAAAAGAAAATTAATCCAGGATGCCTATTAGCATAATACTATAACGAGTTTAGAATTGCTGAAACTGAACCATTTCTTTCAACTTTGGAGGAAAACACCTCATCAAACATGGCTACTCATTTAAAGACAGTGAATTGTAACGTTCGGTTCTGCATCGCATTCGTTAAAAATACTTAATAATTTATATCAATTCAATTGTTAATAATTTTTAAACAACAAAACCAAATCTTTGTATTCACCAAGTCATATATATATATATCTTTCTCTGCGTCCTCAAAAATCTACCTTTATATGTCGATATGTTTTAACGAATATAGGCACCTCGTATACCATACTTAAATAGGCCATTTCCGCTAACAGCTTTCTCTTTCCACTGCTAGCGTCCCGATATTTGGGAGTAAGCTGTTTAATCCTTTTCTAGTTCCTTCCAACTTTCTCTCTGTTTTATTCATATTCCCTCCGAACACATTTATAACATGAGACATATAAGTTATCAATAAATCAACAATGATGATATTTTACTAGAAGGAAAGTTAGAGACAAACAGTAAACATTTCGTCTATAGCATACTGTTAAGAGTTAATAAGCTCAAAACCGATATACAGAATCGGAAATTGCGGATCTTTACAGAGAAAGTTGAAATTGCCGCTTCATCCCAGGGAAGGTACAAAGTATAAGAGGCGCGGCAACGTGTATTGGTCTAGCATTCCCCACTACTACGGTAATCCGTTCCGTATCGCCAACGCCAATTCGCCATTGCAAATCTAACTGTCCTGTCACCTGATGCCAGTGTTGCCAGGTCTCATGCTTTTGCATGAGATCTCATGCATTCCGAGGAAATCTCATGTTCTCATATTTTGATTACAAAATCTTTTGCTTTTTAATAGACACAAAAAGAAATAATAAAATTATTAAAATTACTCTTTGAAATCTACCAAAACAAAGACCTAACGAGAAATAAAGGCAAAATCGAGGGCAAAATTGAATAGATAGAGGTAGGTATCTACAATATTTTGGTACTTGAAATGTCCTTTATTGTAGACTGCTCTCTTAATAATTAGCAATGAATACATAAACGGGTATGACAGTCTACGGATATGCGGTGTGTGTGCTGTATTCACGCTGTATTGCAATGATGCTTAACTCTATTCCGTAAGGGTCCCTACATTTTCTGGAAACAACAGATTTTACGACCCGTGAGTCACCCTGCGTCACGTCAACTGCGCCTCAACGTTCGCCCGGCCTAACAATAAAATAAATTTAAAAGGTTACGTGGTTAATAACTTTTAAGTAAGTACCTGTAAGTACCTACTTGCAATGTGATATTATGATAAAATAGCAGAACATAATGCTTTTTAATGAAATAAAAATGGCATTACAAAAGTAATTAAAAATTAGCTGTGTCAAGAGGTGTTTTTTGATAAATTAAGCCATCTCATGCTTTTTTCTCCAAACCTCATGCGTCTTTGAAATTATTCTCATGCACTGAATTTTTCCCACCTGGCAACACTGTTTGATGCGAACAGTAGAAGCACGCTGTGGTGGAAGTATGCGTGTAGCATGACACAAATACACGCAGGCGGCAAAACACAATTCACCATCAAGATCCTCACTTTCCAAATTTGTATGTCTGGTGGCGCTGCCGAGGATTAAATTTGGTTGTTCGTTATAGGCATTAGCTTGCAGAGTGGTTATTTCTTGAAATTCCGCTCTTGCAAATATTGTAATCGTTTTTTGTTGCGGCCATTTCCAGGCCAAGCATTGAATGGCCAATGACCGCTACAAGTAGACATGTGTTACGTCAGTGTAATTTGAGTTTAGTTAATTAGGTAACAGATATTCGGTTTGTTATTGTTAGGTGATTTAACCGCATCCAGCTTAACACTGAACAAACTTAAAGAACTTATAATTACTCTTAACCACAGCTAAAACAAATTTCATTAAACTTGAAACATTTCTAGCCCGCTATAAACAGGTATAGTATATCAGAAGGGCGTACCAATCAAGCAAAAATATTTTTTTACATAATATTTAAAATCGAACTTAATGGGATTTTACTGAGGTTAAAATAAGGAAACATTTCTAAATATATAATTACTTTTTAAAAGAGTTTCAATTATCCAACTTCATCCCTGGAGCTGATCCTGAACAAGGCACCTTAACGGATAAAGTTTTTTAAGGTACTATATTTAAGAGAACTGAAACAAGTCTGGAATATCTTCTGAAACTGTATGTAAATTTGTATTATTTGACTCAAAAGAATAAGCCATAACTGTTTTCGTGACATATACCTTTATTTAAATGATTCTGTTTTATTTAAATTAGATTGTATTTTAAATGTAAAGTAGGTTTCTCGAGAACGTGTATATTCAAAATATATTTTATAAGACAATTCACTTTTAGAGTAGTGATCCGATTACATGTACGTACGTATACAATGTGTTTTCTAAGTTCTTAACATAACAGGAAATTTTTTCCTGTATTGCTAAGGTATTTTAACTAATTGGTATCATTTTTCCTACAATTTCTATGAGGTTTACGTGACTGGTAAGTTAAGGAATAGACTTGAAACATTAATCCAGGTATATCAGTCACACAGGCAAGAAAAAGAAAACTCTTTATTTCTATTCAAGCTTTCGAAGCCTTTGTTGCTTCTTTATCAAGAAACTACAATATCGTATTAATACCTATCAATCAATGCAATCGAAAATATTAAAGAAAGTTATAAAATTAACAAAAGTGCAATGAAGCCTTTCACCAAAACAGAAAAATTCAAGAAACCATTGATTCAAAGTCTCAACTTCTTACATCACATTATAATATTAAAACAATTATTAGAAATCTAGCACAGGATAAACACATATTAGTCGAACATTATTACAAATTAGGAAAAAAACTTGTTTAAGCACATTAGAACAAACAAAAAATTCTAAACCAATGAACATGAATCGAAACAGCTGAAAGGTGACCAATTCAATATAAAATAATTAAAAATATCCAATGCCAACATACGAAATTAGTTGACATTACTATCAATACTGAAGAGGAAAAGAAACAGGAAGGCCGTCCAAATCCTAATTCATTATAAGAAAATCCAAAGTAGGATAAAAGAAAAAAATAAAAAATTTTATTGTGTACACAGCAGGACCATCGATTTCATATCAATTCATATGCTCCATAGCGTAAAACGACAGCATGTGCGGTGACTGGATGGGAGTTATTGAATTTAACGGGTTGTTCTTTGGATTATGTAATGCTGCAACAGAAATATAAGATTTCCGTTGTAAAACCAAAACTAGACATATACGCTTTTGTCGATTTTGTTTCTATGTTAATGTTGCTATTACAAGTACTTCTTAGTACAAATAACGTATGCAGGCAATCCCAGTACCTTCCTTGTGTTATGTTTTGTTGACAGTATAAAGGTCAGGAGTATCATGCTGCAAAATCACTCGATGGTAGCTTTTCGGTCTATTTTGTAATACCAAAGCGGATTGTCGGTTTAGCAAGAGGACGAGACCTTCTAGCCATAATTTATAATCAGTTTAAAGATGTAAGTAAAAGTTGTCAATTTAAGGGGCCAGTTTGTCGCCAAAGGGTCACCCAAATAAATAATTTATTGTTTCCGTTCAAACAATTTCAGTTAACAGATAAATAGGACTAAACGCCCCTCCGGCCATCAGAAAAAGAGGATATTAGGTTAGATACTGTCAAATATCTTAGATTTGTATACAATCAGGGACGAGACCCTAAAATACAGGCAATAGCCAATAACCACTCCTTTTGTCAAAGGTGGAATTGAACGAAGTTTATAGGTACCTCGGGGTAGGCAGTTCCGTTCTCGGTCCAGACAGTACAGTTCTATTTCGGCTAAATAAGTTGTAATTGTTGAGTATTAGAGTAAATTCATAAATCCGGTTCTTAAACCTACTCTCTGTATGTTAGTGTGTCGCGTGCCAATTGAAGTTTCGTAAAGTTAACAATTTATCTCAACCAAATGCTTCTTTTTCTGATCGGGTATTACTCTTAGGTATTTGGGGGACGTTATCCGGAAGTGATACCTCCGTCTAAAAATTTATTCTTCTAGCTTAGCAGTCTTTATTTCTCCGTAATGTGTCCTTTTCATATATTAAATGTTTCGCATGTGTAAGGAATTAAATTATACGAATATCGGGCTGAAAATGATTGATAGTCAAAATAATCTCTAGAAGTCATCTGGATTATTCTAAATTTAAGTTTCCACGATTTTGGCATTGACAGAAGGAGACGAATTAAAGTTAAAGGGGACCAAACTTCTAAATTGCGTATATACCTTTCTATGTAACTGTGAGCATTATCTATTTCTTGGACGCTGCCATGGCCTGGCTCCCCGAACTTTTAATCTCACTTTTATGTTCTATGGTTGCCGGAATTAGATAAATTTCTGTAAAGCAAAGGACATTATCGAATTTTTATTTTGTGGCACATAACTATCTGACCATGAAATCAGTGTATTAAGTTGAGGAATGTCCAACTATTTCTTTTAGTATTCTAATCAGGGCACTAGCAATGTGGACACCGGCTTGTCCACAGAGAAGTTCGTGCAACACTGCGTTGTAAACAGTATTATTCACATTGAGGTGATCTGTAAAATTATAACAGGACAGTTTTATTTTATAAAAGTTCTTTGATACATTGCACTTTGCTAATGAAATTGTATTTTGCAAATCAAAAGTAATAACTCCTACTGTGTTATCATTGGAAAAGCGGCACCTCTCACTATTTCTTTCAGGATTACCCAAATTCTTACGTGCGATATGATTATTAAAGTTTCGGATTTCTTCAGGTGTCGAATTATTATTCATACGTACTTACAATGATCGTCGATCGAGCTTTCCTATATTATGTCTAATAGGATAATATAGAACAAAATATTTCTGGGTGATGGGAGTGACATTGAGAGGGGATATAGCACAGTATAATTTTCTTAGAGGTTATAGAACAATATAATTCTCATAGATTTCGAGGTACAAGATAATAATATTATGTTTGGGAAAAAATGTGGATAGAGTACATTAATTTACTAAAAACTTTCTTGTAGAGCTTTGTTAATACGTAATTTTTATGGATATAATTCGAGCTAATTATCTAGTTTTCAGGGATTACATTATGTCATTTTGGGCAAAAATGGATATAGAACAATATAATTCTGGGGTGACGAATAACAACCAGACAAATATCTACTACATTTCAAAGATCTCACAGGTAATAAATTCAAATTAAATATAAATATTTTGATCCCTTTCAATTGAATTAAGGTCGTTACTGTACCGCAACGACTATTAAATAACATCCCTCATGTTTTCTTAAGCTCTATATTTAAGGCAATGCAGTTGACGGCAAAAACACATGCAATGATGATTATATTACTCGGAAGTAATCAGCAAACTATTCCTTCTTTGTTGCATCAGATCAGTTTATAAGAATCAAAACGTATACTTTTACTCAGATAGTTGCTTATTTATTATGACTAAGCCATACTAGTCTGTTTTTTTGGCGTTAGCGTAATGACATCATTTTGGTGTCTTGCAGTAACAATTTGGGATCACAACAATCGATCTTATTGAAGGACTAGACGATAAGAAAATAGCAAAAAAAATACACAAATGGAGACACGTTGACATGGTTTTGTCCAAAATATGCGGCATTCATATACCCAATTTTTTAAAATTGTACTGTAGTGAAATATCCACAATTCATTATTCGAGCCGGCATCTACGTATATTTAAACTCTAAAACTAAAACATTTATATCTCAAACATTGTGCCATTATATGCATTTATATGAAGATTTTAATTTAAATTAATTCAAGAACAAAATTTGTTGAGTTGTGAAATGCATTGATAAACCACCTTGTGTATTTCTACTATATACAGGGTGGCCAGATGAAAACGAAACAGAGCCATTTTCAGAAACTGCGTCAAGATTGTAGAAAAACACTCAGCCCCGTCGATTTTAGATTAAAGAGGGACATTCTTTGCTGGTATTTTTGACTTTTCCACCCCCAAGCAAGGGTAAGCATCACCCCAAAATATTTAAATGGCATTGGTGGTTGAATAATATTTATCTCTTTACCACAGACTTTAAATTTTATAATTCCGCCCAAAACTTAATAAGAATTTTGATTTTAAAGTTGAAACTTATGTACAAACAATTAGTGATGGTAAAAATGTCACTCATTCGAGTTAAGTACGCTAATGACATAAATTTAGTATTTCTTGCATTACATTGGTTTTTGGCGATTTGTTATCACTTTCGTAAAAAAAACAGAATTGTAAAATCAGAAATGAATACTCTACACAACGAACGTAAAATTAGTGGACTTCGAAATTATTTTTTAGTATTATTTGGAAGCATTGGTTGATAGTTAAATCTGTTGTAAAGAGAATTTTAAAAGCTTTCAAAATAACGCCCAATGCCATTTAAATATTTTGGGGTGATGATTACCCTTGCCTGGAGGTGAAAGTGGCGGAGTCAAAAGCAAAGAATGTTCCCCTTTAATCTAAAATCGACGGGTCTGAGCGTTTTTCTATAATCTTGACGCAGTTCCTGAAAATGCCTCTGTTTCGTTTTCATTTGGCCGCCCTGTATATTTAAACTCTATAACTAATTTATATCAAACATCAGTGCCATTATATACATTTATATAATGATTTTAATTTAAGTTAATTCCACAACAAAATTTCAAATTGTGAAATGTATTTATAAACCACCTTGTGTATTTCTATGTGGGGGACACAATGACATCTATTTAAATCAAATTAAGAATCTCTACTATATATATATATATAAACACTAATAGCATACTTTGATGATATATAAATATGGCTTAATAACAAAAAGCAGCTGTGACGTTTATTGTTACGACCCTAGTTGGGAAATTATCGCCTCAATAGAAGCCTTTATTGTCATGTTTTGTGGTTTTGCCTTGCTATAGAATACTAAATAGTGGCTATAAGCGCAAAAATCCCCTTTGTTCTGGAAATTATAGAGGAAGGGTCCGACGTAATGTGAATTATTTAGTAATCGATTATTAATAACACGTACACCAGGCAATAATAATAGAATATTAAATGTATTTTCAATATTCTAACAACATATTTATGTACACTAATAAAAAGAGCATATTATATAAATTAATCCAAAAAAAGTATTATTTCAAAAATATCAGAAAATTTAGCTTTATCAGAAAAAACTGAAATTCGTGACAGAATGGAATGGAGGAGAATAACACAGCTCTGGGTCTAAAAGGCCTGTAAACAGCTTTATATATATTACACTGCAGTATCAATAATTTTAATAGGTGTGTTTGAACTTTAAGAAAAATGCAGAATTAGATTTATTTCATTCAAGGACTATGAATATCCAATTCCATATGTTTGCAAACGTGTTTGGTTCAAATACGTTCTGAACTTGGCAGCCACCGAACTAGATCATATGTCGTTATATGTATTTATAAATTCAAAGGTATTGATACAAGATACAATACGTACGAAAAAAGGGATATTTGAATCAATGTTGATAGCTACTATTGACATAACAGGGTGATTCACAAATTATCTAAAAAAAAATGTTGCAGTATTTTCAACCTCTACATTGCTGAGCTAATGTACTCTCTAGGCAAGCGATTTCGAATATTGAAATCCGATTACTTACAGAATTAACGTTTTTGTGATGCGACTGTTTACATTAGTTTTTCAAGTGTCAAAAATGGTTTATATGTATACCAACTTGGTGTTAATAGATACCTTTTAATTTATGATGAAATCAAAATGCTTAAGCAAAACGATTCCCTGGCAAACATGTGCCAAATACAGTTACTTTTACTGAGGTGTTTAATGAGTGCAGGTGTAGTGCAACGCCGTCATGACACCGGAAATTTGCAATCTAACCCTGGAAATAATGGAGGTACTGGGCGTATTGCAATAGTGTGGCGTATCATACATGAGGCTCAATTATATCCGTACCATGTCCAGCATGTCTCCTGGCTTTAAACCCTTTAGACTTCTTTTTGTGAGGATATTTAAAAAATGAAATGTATCGCACCAAAATGGACATTATTGGTGATTTACGCAGACGTATCATAGCTGCTACCAATAACTTATGAGTTTGAAACTGACAAGAAGCAGAACCATTTGTGTTAATTTGTAGAGACTGGGTCAAAAATTTTGTTGTTGTGACATCAGGTAAGTATGTTAAACTATTTTATTATTTAAAACCACAAATTTATTATATTAATGATTAATAACAATAATGGCAAAAGCAGTTGAATTTGCTGTGCAAAATACGTATTATAAAATGTTATTTATTTATTTCCTTGGCAATGTTTTGTCTGCTTGCCGCTTGCATTCTTTGCATTGTCATATTTTACAGTGGATCGGTTTCCTATACTCTGCTGTGTATTTTATTATTACAAGCTTTTATTCAACTTGCAACGTATGTATGTTTGTCCGGGTGAAATGTTGCAATATGGCGGAACATCCAAGATGGCGGACAAGTCATATTATGCATTACTAGCGAACACGAATAAGACTGAGAAGAATACGAACACTATTAAAACGTTACAAAATGTCATTTTTTCAGAAATTGTATATGCCGGTGTTTTCATTAACAGCTGAATTTTAACAGAAGTATGCCTTGGTCGACTTCATACTTTGACTTGTGTAATTTGGCGAGATAGGCGTCAACAGCATTGGTTTGCATTCTATCTAGGAGAGGGATACTTATTACAAAATCAAACCCGGAGCTGTGTTAGGCACAAGTAAGCTTGTATACCATCCGATATAAACAAAACAGGGGGACTACCTAAGGAGTCAGAAATATTTGTTGGAGCCAAGATGGTGTTACGTTATAATGTGGATGTCTCCAAAGGTCTGGTGATCATATGGCCCTGTTTCTGGAGAGCACAGATGTAGGATACTGACATTCCATCCGACCGTATAGACTTCGGTAAAGACGGTGTTTATATCATTCAACTCAAGACTGTGCAATTTCCCGCAAAATATAGCCACGGTACTGCAGAACGAAGAATGTTGCCGATCATATTATGCTGGACTTGCACAGTATATAAAATTCAGGGAATTACTGTCGACCATGTCGTTGTTTTAATTAAGTGCTCTAAAAAGAAGAAAATAAACCTTAAATATAGCGTCAGCTGAGCTTTTCAAAATTATGTAATGCATATATCTTCTACGGTTTTCGAGATATTACATGTTTATTGACATCATCTGTTTCTACCAGCCTTCAGGAAGTGATGTCCCAACATTTTTAGTAAAATTAGAAGGACTTATCTACTACCTGAGTGAAGTAAATGTGTGTTATTTTATAATTGGGGACTACAATATCGACTTTTTAAAACATAATAGTCATTTGATGGATCTATTTACATTGCTAGATTCCTATAATTTAATATACGTTGTTAAAGAATCGACCCGTATCACAAACACTAGCTCTACATGCATCGATAATGTAGTTATTAATTATGACCAAGACATGTGTAAATGTACTGTTTGGCAGTCCTTTAATTTCGGATCATATAGCGCAAAAAATTGTTAACTAAACCATACATAGTACCAACAAAGAAATTTCGTAACTTTAGGTTAAAAAACAAACATGTCTTTAAACAGTCACCGGAAGATATTAATTGGAATGTTCTGTACACTATACCTCCAGTTCAGTGGAATGTTTTTAGTGACTTAATAAAACACAATTTCAAATATCACTTTAATTTGATAGAATCAAAATATGGAGCAAATAAGAAGAAAATATGTAGCATTAATGATCCGAAAGTGAAGTTGCTTGAGGAAAACAAAAAACAATATTTTACTGAGAAATTAAAAAAATCAGATAATAAAGCAAAAAGTGCATAGAAAAAACAAATTAAAGGGAAACAAGGTAAAAACGGAGAAGTTCGAATTGATGGTAACATTAAAGATTTAGCATCTAAACTAAATAAACTAATTCCATTTTCATCGCGACTATTTTGTTTTCTTCAATCAATGAGTTCTCCAGAGGTAAGCATTGAAGATCTGATAAAATGTATTAAAGAACTAGAAATAAATGTAGCTCTGGATATGACAATATATCTATGAATATAATTAAACATGTACTTGACACTATCATCATTCCCTTAAAGTTTATCATTGATAATTCGCTTAATTTTGGTATTTTTCCGGATAAACTCAAATTGACTTTGATTGTTCCAGTTCACAAAAATGGAGATGAATCGAAAATTGAAAACTACCAATCAATTAGCATGCTATTATCCTTTTCAAAGATATTTGAAAAAGTTGTATCGAATCGTATTATTAGTTTTATTACAGAAACAGGACATTAGAATTGCATACAACATGGATACTTTATAGAAAGGCCAACATTAACAGGTCTGTTCCGATTCGTTAATGAAATTTTACTGGAAATAGAATGAGGACACTTTTTACTACGTTTGTTCCTAGACCTGTCCAAAGCCTATGAAACCGTTAACTATGAAATTTTGTTATATAAATTAGATATGTATGGAATACATGGCACATGTCTAAAATGGATTAAGTCGTATCTCTCACAAAGGAAATAAAAGGTTAGAGCAAAAAAGGATGGAGAATAAGTGGAGTCTGATAATTTTGAAGTAAAAATCAATTAGAACAAAGATCAACAGAAATTCTTAACATAGCCAGTGAATGGCTTACAAAAAATAAATTAGTAATTAGTAAGAATAAAACAAACATAGTGTTTTTTTAGAACCAATCGTAGTGAACTGGATCAGCCAATTCATTCATTCAGAGTAAACGATGTATCATTGGTTCCGCGGATACTTGTGAAATTTTTGAGAATGATGTTAGATAATATTTTGTCTTGGTCCCAACATATAGAGTACGTAAGACAAAAACTTTCAAAATCCACTTATACTTTGTAGGTTCTGAAAAAATATATAGATATTCCGACACTTAAAATGATTTATCACGCTACTATTGAAAGTAATATTAGATATGGTATCATAATTTATGGAAATTGTAGTGATATTATAAAACCATTTCTATGTCAGAAACGAGCTATAAGGATAATGTTTGGTATGAAGCTAAGAGAGTCTTGTCGCGGTGTTTTCAGAACAAATAAACTATACTTACTGTAACAGCAATTTATATACAAGAAAGTGTACTGTTTTTTTTAATAAAGAAGTATTTGAAACTCAAATCTAATTATGAAACTCGAAATTTAAACTATAATTATCCAAAGCATAAGCTAACTATGGAGCATATTATAATTGTATTAAACTTTTTAATAAATTACCCAAGTATATGCATGAAGTTAGCGAGATAAATGTGTTTAAAAAATGTTTATATAAATTCATTATAAATTTAGAACCATACAGTTTGAATGATTTTTTAAATTAATATGTGAGTATGCATATTATTATCACATCATAATTATAACTCATGAAATATGATACATTTTTACAGATTTTACCCTATGTACACATTATTTATATTTCATAGTAATTCCTGATATACCGTGTGATGCATAAAAATTAAAAACAAAGTAGAGTTATATCAAATGATACTTTTGATCTCTTGATAAAATTTGTTAACAATTTTTGGTAAATTCGGTCACTGATATAATACCTATAGATTTATATTGTTTTAGAACTTAGTGTCTTTAAATCTTATTTACCAATTATTCTACAATTTCATTATACTCACCACTGGAAGGTCACTTTTCTTCACTTGACAAACCTGTATCTGCAATAAAAATAAAAAATTGTATTACTGTGTTACATTATAATTCCATAAGAACTAAACTGCAGTGCGTTGAAAGCACAACACAATAATAACACTGAATGTAAAATTTTATTATATAATTATATTTTAAAATTAAAATCAGCAATTAATATACAGTTATGACGTTATTAAGGTTTCTACTATCCGCTTAAAAGCAACAAAAAACTCTTTTGAAACCTATTCTACAAATACATGTAGTAGCAGTATCGTAGCTAGCGTGTTTCGTTTTTCTGTACCTAGTGGTTGCTTGATATTTGTGTGCGTACATAAACAAAAATGAAAAAAATTTATAGAAACCTTGACGAGCTGCATGACATGTTTATTTATCACAAATCTGGGCAAAACTCTCTTAGCCGGATTCATGAAATGGGCGTAGCGTTAGTCGGACTAACCAGCCTTGCGCCCGTGTAAAGCGTGTTAGTCGACTAACCAGCTTTGCGCCCATTCACCAAACATGCGCTACTTGCTCGGCTGTTTATTTATGTCCATATTTGCGCCAAAAGTTAGACCCACTATTGTACCTGTCTAAAAATCGCGTAACTTCGGCCTCTAGTTCCTTGACTTTCCCATTGCATATTTAGTATTTATATTCAAAACCAGTACTTTTCAGTGCTACGGATTAGTTAACATATTACAAAGTAAGTATTATACATAGCAGTGAATAGGAGTATGCCTTTTATTTAAATTAATAATTTTTCGCGTAAACTTCGCTAGTCGGACCAAAGGCCGCATTGCACTGAGGCTAGTGCAGCCCGGCTGGTCCAGCCAAATTTGAAATGTAGTATAGCAAATGGACATACACTCATACAGACTGGTACACGATGAGCTTGCTTTCGAGTTTAGGCGGCACAAGCGATATTTGTAATAATTTATATTTTCAAGCGGGACCAGTTATGCGGGATCCTATATAGACCAATTAGATTTCTGCTTTTATACCACGTGAGTATCTACGTCGCTGTACAATCTCAGTCGCCAGTAGGCAACCGTATAATTGTGGATCCACTGATTCCACTGTGAGGTTAGTTTTGTTTTCTACTAATGAAAGAAGATAGATAGTAACAATACAGAAATGTTTATAGACACTGTGAAAAGATTTCCATGCTTATATGACCCTCAAAATGTGGGCTATAAAAATATAGAAATTAAGAAAAATGCCTGGCTGGAGGTAGTTAAAATTGCGGATATAATTAAAAAACGGTAATATCGTGTACCCAGTATCTTTTAACTTTTCGTTTTCTTTTGCTCGCGAGCGCTTCGTCTTCACTGTCGCTGGTCTGCATGACTGTGTATGCTGAACATAATTCAAATGAAAAATTTGTCTATGGAGTGTACGTAACTAAAAAAATATGCTAGAAATGCAGCCCAATTAGTTTATAGCTGCACTTGTTCCAGCCACTAGCCTAGGCCGGACCAGCCTGGCTGGACCAGCCTCAATGAAATGCGGATACGTTTCTAGGGGAAATGTTTTTCGCGAGCAACAGTAGTCGTTTTGAATACTTGTAACTATTTCACATTTGTGTTGTGAAACGAACTCTATGAAAACCACTCACTTAAGTATGTTCAGGTGTATTTTTAAATTGATATTAATGTTGTGTCCCTTTTTCTATTTATATACATGTGTAAATATTTTTCTTTGAGTGCTCAATCAATGCCTATAGAACTATTTAGATATCAAAAATATAACTCAGGTTCAAGGGTTCCATCAATCGCTTCGTAAATTATTAAACAAGGTTAGGCTTGTGCGTGTCATGTCTACATTAATAAAATATAAGGGTACATTTCCGATATGATTAACTGTTATATCATAAAACAAAATCCACGGTATGACAGCTGCTTCTTTTATTTATTTTGCTAGGTTTATATAGGGTTTTCAAAATTCTACTTCCGTGCTTGGAGGGCAGTTCCCGCAAATGAAAATATACACATACACAAATAGGTCCTAAAATGTGTTATAAGGGAGCAATTGTCGTTCAAATATATCCGCTGCAAATAGATTTTTATTTTATATTTCTACAAGCCTTTTATACAGGGTGTTCCAAAATTAGAGGACTATGTCAAAAAAGATTATTTTTGTCTACATATAAACAAAAGTCCACAAATTCTTCCTAAAGATGTTGTATCCCCTTAAAAGGACCACTTTGATGATATTTTTCTCTAAATAACTTCGAAATCAATCGAGATCAATCGTATATACAGGGTTTCCGGTAAGTATATGGCATACGTGAGTGTATAGGGGATGTCCAAATAACACTAGTTTGTCATAAAAATTGTTTCCTAAAGTGCCCCTTAACGGAGATACAGAGCCCCTAGGGGCACCCAGCGATTTACCTTTTCGACTCTAACTTTTGAACCAACCTGTAAAATTTAATGAAATTTTTATATTTTATATAGGTCATAAAGGCCCATAAAACCATACTCCAGTAGATGTTTTATACTGTCACCATACTCATTGGGCCAAAATTTTGACAGGTGTCATTTTATAGAGGTGAAAACTGAATTTTTAAATACTTTGGTCATTCCTCTTTAAAAAAGGTACTCTACATTTGTTTCGATAAAATTGACTGTTTTCGAAAAAAAAAGTTTTTGTATAACACGTTAAAACATCGACTCGAAATTTATTTAATTTTCAAGTTTAACATACGCTATTTAAACACAATAACTATGGAATAACACAATAATAATACGTATTAAAATAATAAAATTTGTTATTACTACATCACATTAATGCTGATATGCATCTATCTTATGAACAAGCAGTCTGCAAGTATGTTGACACAAGAAGAATTTATTCTGATACAATTCCAAATCGACGTTTACTGCACCGAAGAACTTTTGAAAGCTTCGCCTCTTAAAGAACTTGAAAGTTTTGTTTCTTTTTGTTCACTTGGGCAAATTTTCGAAATGGGCACCTTGTACCTCTATACATTTCCCTATCCTGCGGATGTTTTCTCGTTGTACTTGAAACAACATCTCTGGATTGGCTCGAATTTCGTCGAAATGGTGTCTTATTTTTTCTATCAGGTCTTCCCTGGTGTGAACTGCCGTCGAATACACAAATCTATATAAATTTCCGCATAAAAAGAAATCCAATGGAGTTATGTCGGGCGACCTCGGTGGCCATGAAATGGGCCCACCTCGACCTATCCATCGACAACCAAATGTATTTGATAAGTGCTGACAAACTAAACTGCTAAAATGGGGCGGTGCACCGTCATGTATAAACCACATCTGATTTCTAATTTCTAAGAGCACAGTCTCTAATAAACCGTTTAAGCTTTGTTGTAAAAATTGGCATCATTTAATCTGTCTTCAAAAAAGAACGGTCCTATGAGATTCCCAATAATCCCCACCCATACGTTAATCTTTGTTGGTGCTTTATCTGTACTATTGAATGTCAATAACACATTTTTAACGTTACAAAAACGACTAGTGTTTTATTGCAGTACCTATTGTGATGTATTGTTTCAATGACGTTTTATACAAAAACTTTTTTTCGAAAACGGTCAATTTTATCCAAACAAATGTAGAATACCATTTTTAAAGAGGAATGACCAAAGTATTTAAAAATTCAGTTTTCACCTGTATAAAATGACACCTGTCAAAATTTTGGCCCAATGAGTATGGTGACAGTATAAAACATCTACTGCAGTATGGTTTTATGAGCCTTTATGACCTATATAAAATATAAAAATTTCATTAAATTTTACAGGTTGGTTCAAAAGTTAGAGCCGAAAAGGTAAATCGCTGGGTACGCCTTAGGGGCTCTGTATCTCCGTTAAGGGGCACTTTAGGAAAAAATTTTGGCCCAACGAGTATGGTGGTAAGTCCGGTCCTGACTTCCCTGACAGTGTAAAACATCTACTGTAGCATGTTTTTATGAGCCTTTATTGCATACATAAAATATTAAAATTTCATTAAATTATACAGGTCGGTTCAAAAGTTAGAGCCTAAAAGGTAAATCGTTGAGTACCTCTTAAGGACTCTGTATCTCCGTTAAGGGGCACTTTCGGAAAACAAATTTTTATGACAAACTACTGTTACTTTGACCTCCCCTATACACTCACAAAAGTATGCTATATACTTATCGAACACCCTGTATATGAAATTTGATAATTGGCTTAACTCTTACATGCACATTTCGCCACTGTATACCAATGGTTGGGATGGAGGGGGAGGTAGAGGTTAAATTTTATAATATTTTATTAAATGTGTTTTTTAGTAAAATCCGTTTAAAAATAATGTTACCTGCTTTAATAACATGGAATTGAAATTGTAAATATTTTCTGTCTGTTTTTTCTAGTTTGTGAAATACAAAAATTGTTGGCGCCATTTGCTTTGACAGTTCAGTTATTGACTTTCTGCGAATTGTTACCAGTCCCGACCTAACTCCTATAGATACTGTATATTCTGAAATTATGAAAGGGTGCTAAAGCACTTAGGCCCCATTGGATCCCTTGTATTTCCTTAAGAGATTAAGGGATCAATCCACCTGAGCCGCTAACCAACCTAATAAGAGAAAAAGGTGGCAACGTTGTTCAAGGGAGACCCCTCTGATGTAGGCCATAGAAGGCCATGGCTCTCTTCTGCTGTTGACGAGACTGCAGTGCACTCACACATACAGTGCATGAAGTAAAAAAAGCTGACTGTGGAAGCATACTGGAGGGTCCAAAAGATATTGAGATCCGATACCCTCCTAGCGAGCTTATCACTCAGCTCAAAAAAGCTATAGTAAATTTTATCCCACTCTTCCCTCGATTAGAACGTATGTGATGTGTGAAACATATATAAATTTTGTTTAAGTATAGTCGCGGACTGAGCAAATAAGAGTGTCACATACATATCAAATTTGTCAACAGTAATTTTTCATTTAAAAGGAATAGCTCCATGGAGAAATGAGAATAATTTTTATTTGACACAGACTTGAAATATGGTTTGAATCTGTTTTAACACCTATGGAACCTGTTGCTGCAGTTGTATTGGATAATGCACCCTATCATAACCGACGGTAAGTATAAATGTGTGACCATTATATTGGTAGTGCTAGTAATCCGTAATGTACACTGTTTATGTGTAGTCCAACGTATTAAAACGCGCAGATTACGCCTGCATGGACCTACACGAACGAGCACAGCGTTGATCTGTAAACCTGCACGACTTCGCACACTTGTCCAGCACGGACCAGCAACATTTTGTGCAGATTATCTGTGTGGCAGACGCTTTTAAGTAGTAGTTGAGTGTAGCTCAGTGTAGCTCGAAAGAACAAATTTTTATTTTAACGATGTATGAAGCGGGGGACGGGGGTAAATGCGAGGAAAATTAAAAAGTGTTGGGTTCACCCTATCAATAAAAAGACAAGGCTGTATGATGAATTTTATAATTTATTTTCTGAACTGGAGAGAGATGAACAAAAATTTGTTCAGTTTTTCCGCAAGTTACAAATAAAATTTTTTGAGCTCTTAGATCATCCTAACCATCAAAACACAAGATTTCGCTGCGCAGTGTCATCTGACGAAAGGCTTGCAATTCGTTTAAGGTAAGTAAATAGAGGTTGTTGATAAGCGAGGGTGTCCGACAGGTCAGTTCAGTACACATTCTCAGTTTAACTGGTTTCTAACACTTTGAAATCAATCTCTGATTTTTGTGGGAACAGAACTTACGTTGGACTAGTGCGGTTAAGTACAAAAATTGCAGACCACAGACGCGACCTGCATTGGCAGTCGTTACACATGCATGCCTATGAAGGTGCTGGTCTAGTATGCGATATTCCATTAAATAACATGTATGCATATGTACATGTATACATACAATAATGTACGCGATCCTTTATACGTGTTAAAGTGTAATATCCGCGGAATGCGAATCAGGTAAGTGTAAGTGGATAGTGGTGAGTCAGTTATTCTAGAGAGCATAACACGAGTGAGTTTATAAATCTTTCAAAGTAAACTATTAGTGCTGGGTTCACTCAACGTCAACATATTTTTGGCAATTTTGTGTTCTTTGAACCCTTCTCAAGTAGCACGTCTATGGAATTTTGTCACCGGCAACCTTCACCTCCCATATTCATCAATGCTGTGAATTAGTCACTACTATTTAGAAACTCTGTCATAGTAATTAATTTGGTGATTAGCTTCTTTTATTTTTTAAAATTAATATAAAGCTTTAAATAATATTTGTCTACGTTCATGCAAAGAAACAAAATTTTATTTAACTATATTTAGTTGAAAAAGTGGTTCTTTATTACACTAGTGCAATAAAATGTTTATTGCATTCATCTGTCATTCTACTACAGCGTTTTATCATCATGACAAACATAAACCTTCAAATCGACGTCATATTTTTGTAGACTTAGTGTCATCTAAATAAAACATTTTATGTTTTTTGCATAAACGTAGAAAAAATGTTGTATGCAACTCGTACAGAAAGTGTTTATTGCACTCGACGTGTTGTCCTACTCTGCCTGACGGCCTCGTTGGACAATTTCACGTCGCATACAATAAACACTTACTTTTTGTACTTGTTGCATAAATAACTATTAAAGCAGTTGCTTTTGTTGCGGTTATTTTTGTCTTACCAACTGGTTATCTTCCTTAGATCATTCAATGTACATATGTGACTAATAAATTTCATGTGTACACTATCAAAACGATAACTCAGTTAAATAGACGGTTCTATTAAATCTTTTTTTCAGCAGATATTTCAAAATCAGTAATCGCGATTATTCTCGTAATATTTCACATGTTATTGGAAACGTAATATTAATGTCAGTGTTATATGTGATATTAACTTATTAGCTTTAATAGGTTATAATAAATAATATATTCTCACTGTAATGCTGTTATTTGATATTCATTATTACCGATGTAATTTAACCACAACAATCTCAAATAAACAAACGTCTAAACAAATATACCTACGTAATTAAATGAGTAATTACGTTTTATAAATATGCACAGTTTGTTTTATGAAAGTAATTACGTCATAAAACACGGAATTACTTGGGATTCAAAATATACAATAGCAAAGGAGCATAGAGTTGTTTTTCTGCAATAAGAAAACATTTGGAATTTTAAGAATACTAACTATAAGTACTATATTTAAACAGAAATACATCTAAGGGTGCCGAATTATTGAAATAGTGTTTTCTACAAATACAAATAATTTTAGACATTTAAGAATTGAATAATACAGAACTTAGCAAATAACAGGAATACTATCTCATGCCATCTACGAATATTCAAAGGAACCGAAGTAAAACGAATATATAACGACAAAACGTCAAACAAAAGGCGATATAACCAACAAATTTTTTAGTGTAGAAATTTATCACAATACGTATTTTTTTAAATTTAACTATAGATGTAAATATTGTTATAACATAAACTTACGTGGTTGTGCATATAATATTGTATATTTTGTTTATAAGTATGTGAAAATAATTGTTAAAATGTGGGGTTAGAATAGCAAAATATTTTGTGTCTTACAAACGCTCTTTAAAAGTTAGTATTTTATTTGAGGAGAATTTAGATAATAAAAATGGATAAACAAAACATCAAGAATTTATCAAATTAATTTCTTTGTGTGTAAAAATTACTAAATATGTTAATTATTGAATTATTGGTGAATATGAAGTACCCATGTATATATTCTAAGCAAAGTTTCATCTTGTATGGCAGAGCAATCCAATTTTTTTTGTCGAAAACTCATTTTAAAAGTACTCTCTTCCTTCCGCGAGTTTCCATTTTTTCCCGTTTCGCAGTTATACCTGCTTGTTTACTCCGGGTATGATCTCAGAGATATGCGGCACACCATTTTGTAGGGAAAATATACGGGCTGCATGTACGTTTGTTTGTGTCGACTGCTATAAATTGTGAGCGGGTTTATAACATGAGTCACTCTCTAGATTTTCGGCCGTCTACTATAATAGTTCATGTGGCAAATATGAGACCAAAGTAACTAAACGGGTTATTTAAATAGGTTAAATTAAAAACTGAACTTTCTTAACCTATAATTGAAATTCATATTTCAAATTCCTTAAGCTGTACATGCTTTTTAAAATAACCCTGATTTTTTAATCTTTAATCTTTATAAAAACTTCATCAAATCATCAGTCATAAATTTCACATAAGATCCTCTATCCTTTGGTTAAATTTGGGAAATTAAAATGACACCAAAAAAGAGCTGACGTTTTGCAATCAGTTGAGAAAAATGTAAAGTGTAAGATATAATTAGTTTCGGCATGCAAAACGTTTCCTAGTGCAGTAAATCTAAGGTTTCCTGACAATTTTGTCTACATATTTATAGCCTCTTGAAAACAGGATACTGTTCAGAATACTACAATTTTTATTATAAACGAAGTTTATACTCCCCCGCGTTTATACGACGTATAATTTATTAAGTTCTTCCTATTTTTCACACCTCATTTTTCTCACCTGCAGAATATTTTCATTTCAACATACCATAAACTAAAAATTAACGTTACGTTCATATCAACAGATAGCGCCGACGAAGTGGTGATGAAAATTATAATGCCCGGTCAGCTATATTTTGCAACTTGGCTGGAATATTGTTCATTCTATCACTAAAAAATCAGTGTTTTTAGTTTAGTAATATGTTTACTCTTATCAATCACTGATGTTTCCAAAATTTCTAGCATATCCAAACAAATGATCTACTGTAAACTTTATAATTGAGTAAATAAATCATAAATTTACCGACAGGGCAAATACAAGCAAACTGTTGAGATGGAAGTTTTCCTGAACAAAATATGATAGAAATTGGTAAAAGTGGAATGGGAATATTATTTTGGAACTAGATTACGAGAATAAAACCTGTGCTACATTGTTAACACGTGTGTTATCACTACCACCTCTTGCACAAATATATAATGTGCCCGAAATAAAACTGAAACAGATCAATTACTATATAAATAGGAATTGTCGCTTTGGGGCTTTATTTTCTATAACAGAAGAAATTTATAACACTATTTAAATAGGATGATCTATATTTAATAGTATATATAAAAAGGGTAACAATTATTTGCAATATTATACCGTGGATTATTGGTGATTTATTGCATTATGTCAATAATATGAAATAACACAGAATGTAATGTTACAACTCTAACGAAAATTAACTACTATTAGATCTGTAAAGTATCTACTGTTACTAGTTCTATGAAAATAAGTAATATGTAACTTTCCATTTCTTTTGGATTTATTTGCTAACTTTACTAAATAATTTTCATTTGAGATTTATATTTATTTTTTCATTTTCATTGTATTGTTACCAACAATAATAACAGCTTTGCATTCGTGCATCTGTTTTAAGCAATATTTGTTACAAGAAACATAAAAAACTACTTAGTATTTAATTTTCAACATTAATTATTCATACAATTTAAGAGTAAATAAAGAAAACTACGAGATAACTTTGAACCTATATATTTTCAGAAAATAAATTATACCTAAATGTTCTTTGTTATGTCAAAACCAACGTAGCATAAACCTTCAAATATACAGGGTGGTCCCGAGATAATGGGCCAAAATTCATGGGTAGATTACCGGAGCAAAAATATTTCGATTTAACAGAACTTAGTTTAGTCCAAAAGTTGATAGTTAAAGAGATACAGGGTGTTAAATGTAAAATATTATTTTTTCTTCTTATTTATTTATTAATATCCACACAAAATTTTACGCTTTGAGGTTCTTTGGGTCGAGGAAAAATTTTGCATTCAGTAAGTTAAATGTGTTAAAACCGACACTACATTTTTATACTGTAACCTCTAAATTGGGTTAGTGTAGAAACACGTCACGTAGACAAACAAACTTTATTGATTATACAAGAAATATCCTTCAAATAAACTTCGCAACTGTCAACGCTTTACTTTTACGTTTGTCACTCGCGTTTGAATGCTCAATATAAACTGACTCCAGCAGCGAAATTGATTCGCTTATATAGGTTTTAAGGGTTCTAGAAGTTTTCGACGGTCTTGAGAATCAAATAGAATGTGGCCGAGAATGTTCCAGAAAACGTCAAAATAAAGGCATCACAAAAATTATAAATTCTAACATAAACAAAAACACAATAACATTATCATTATCATTATCATTATCATTATCATTATCATTATCATTATCATTATCATTATCATTATCATTATCATTATCATTATCATTATCATTATCATTATCATTATCATTATCATTATCATTATCATTATCATTATCATTATCATTATCATTATCATTATCATTATCATTATCATTATCATTATATCATTATTATTGGTATTATTATTATTATAAAGAACTTTTATCCTGTGAAGACCTTCAAATAATTCTAGATGGTGATAAAGACATGACAAAATGTATTCATGTTAATGGTGGACATTTCGCTCAGTTATTAATGTAGTTTTTATTGTAATAACGTTGTTGATTATTAAGCTATGTATTTAAAATTTTTATTGTAGTTAGTTTAAGTGAATATTGTTGACTATTATCATAGGTAAAGTCAACGTGCATTGAAAGATTGGTGTTCGAATATTTCGAAAACGGGGCGATTTATCGAAATTAAACCAGTATACTTTTGTTTGCTTAAAAATTATATATGTTATAAATAAATGCAATAAACATAACTACAAAAAATACTTACTGCAATGCTTACTACAGATTATGCCTAAATTCGCGATTCGTGATTTGCGATTCGAGATTCGCGATTGGTATAAAATTCGTGCATAGTTTTTATGAATGGATTTTTAAAGAACAAGATCCTACACACTATTCACGAATTCCTCATAAAACACGCATCGCGCATTACAAATCGTGAATTCACGCATAGTCTGTAGCAAACCTTAGTAATTTAAAAGTTAGCTTAAAATATGGTATGCTCCTCAAAAAAAACCTCCCTACACCGAATTTTAAAGAAAAATTTCTCAACTCAACTGTGGCCAAATGAACATCTTCCAATAAGTCAGGTAACACGTTTTGCATAAAATCCGATAAAATTTTTGACTTGTCTAGATACTTGATTACACATAAGTATTTGATAATAGTTTAGGAAAATATAATATTACCTTATTTGTTATTAATTTATTACTTTTTAACTTTACGTAATTTAAATAATCTTATATAAGAAAATGTAAAACTAAATCAAATATTATTAAATTAACGTTTTCAATTTCTTTTAAATTTATGACATCTCTGAAAATAAACTTTTTAATTTTTTTCTTCTAACTACTGTTCTATACTATTCTATAATTTTAAATGTACATTCACCATATTAGAGGTTGCAAATTGTGTAACACAACCGAAATTGTTTTTATAATCACGACTTAATGAGATTTGAAACCGATGAAATTAGTCGAGCTGTAAAAAGTGACCGTCTGATTTCACTCTGATAACTAGAGCAGAACTGTTTAACTATTTATATTTTAACACGGAATTTTTAATATCCATCGTCTCCGATAGCCGTGATCGTCTAGTGGTTAGGACCCTACGTTGTGGCCGTAGTAACCCAGGTTCGAATCCTGGTCACGGCAATGTGCAAACATTGTCACGGAGGAGACATTTTTTTATTAATTCTTGCATTTTTCTTAACTTCAGAGGTATTTAACTAATTCAAGTTTATTCAAAAAATGTAAGATTTTGATCACATAAAGCCAGATGTACTATTTAATACCAAATATATAGACTTGTCAAAGAAAGGATACATAGATAAATTAGAAATCAATAATTAATTAAAATCAAAATAAAATAATAATGTAGACAAATTGTAACTTCTAATGATAGACATGTACCTGGCATATTGAAATTTCTAAATTACCTTTCATTATTCATTTTGAATATAGATTAGTACCCAATTATCCATGATCGATACGATCTGACCTATTTCTACATTTAAAAAATTTCATTTGCAAGCAGTTTTCTCTCCTGGTCGAATGAAAAATATCTAATATACTCGTATAAAATTAACTATAAAATGAAACTTTCAGAAAAACTGAAATAAGCTTAATAACAATCAAAAGCAGGAATACTAATAATAAATTAATGAGTTGGATTTTTGGTTTTGAAATGACATATTTTTGTAAAATTACTTTACAACCGACCTCATCCCCTAATAATGATGACAGCACTTCAAAAAATTTTAAATCTAAAAGAATATTTTTAAACTTCAGTTAATTCGCTACCGAAAAAAAGGAATTTGAAAATTTACACACGATAAATTATCCCACTGACAAAGTATGCTTTGAAAACACAGTTTAGCTTTACGTTTTTAGTAAATATTTGTCAATGCTTAGAGTAAAAACGTTTTTGCTGCTTTAAGTACTGTTGTGTTATTTGGTATCATCATGAACTAGAATAGATTTTTCAATTATGATTTGGCAAATAAAACTTCGTTTCTATTTTACCTACAGTGGAATGTATAATATAAGTGCCAGAATACTTATTACCGAATATTTGATGAAATTTGAAAATTACTTATCCATACAAAGGAGCAAAAAGTCATAGTTAAGTAACTCCAAACCATGCACCAGGCTCCAGTTTCAAAGGACCTTCTGAAGAAAATAGGTATAGCTCTCGAAATAACAAGATATCTAAACCGATTACTAGTAGGTGGAGTTTTATTTGTAACAGTATGAGAGATATGGCAAAGGGTCGGGTTTTATACAATGATGTGTAACTGAACACTCCTTTGAACATCTCATTTATTCTTAGGAATAGACGCATCAAATGCTATTCATATTAGTAGTAGTAGTATAGCAGGCGGCATCAGCCTGACAATAGACCACACGTGGGCCCTTTTTACCTACGCTACCATCCCATCGCCTCTTCACTATCTGCCCTCGTCCTTCTTCGAACCTACCCGACGCCATGTTGAACGCCAGGATCTTAGTCCATGGTAGGCTCCTCATCTCTTCTCGGCGCCAAAGATCCTATATTAGTCTTTCAAGGGCCGCACAATATCCTAGAAAATGGATAGGGGTCTCCTCCCCCTCTCCACATTGCGGCCATAAGAGACTCTCCTCTATCAAGTTCAAATGCCTGAGCCTATAATGGCCTGTCAAAACCCCCACCATTTGGTTCAGGGACCTTCGACTAAGGCTCAGCAGCCATATCGTCGTAGATTTACTTGGTTCAGTTGTGGGCCTGTCTACATTCTCCATTCCTTCTCCAATTCCCTCCTACTGTTTGATAGGCTCATTTATTAAGGGCACTATTCATACTACCTCGCGTAATTCCAAGAATGGGTTCGGGTATTTGGCAAGGCACCCCAGATACGAGAGGTCTTATTACCGGCGATTCCTTTATGGCCAGGAACCCAAACCAACTCCACCTCCCAATATTATTCATATTACTGTGGTAAAAAGAAAATACTCTCCTCACCTATTTCAAAATGCGTAGGATATTCCATGTTGAATAAGGAATAACTGAACAAAAGAGCCATTATTGTTAAGGTTTATTATCAATACCCTACAGTACTCATCAAGAGTGCAAAGTGCGCCAGTGAGGATGAGGATGGATAATTAACATCTTCACATATAGAATAAAAATAAAGATCTGGCATGATCTGGGATCACTTCCAGGTTACTACAAGTCTAGTGATACAAACGGAATTACCATAGTCGCTAAAAAAATTGCCTGTAAGCATGTATCCTCGTCTGTTAAATCGCGTCACCTTTGTAATATCGGCTGTTGCAATTTAGCAGACGATGATACAACGGTCCAACAGACAGTAGACAATCACTATTGATCTATTGATAATTATTAGATTAGCACAAGATACCCTGGTAATGACCTCGATAGCCAATAGCATGTTGGTATGCTGAGTCAAGAAATATGAACGGTGCAATAACAATGACAAACTAGCCATGAGTGTATCGGGTCTCAATATCTTTAGACCTCGTCCCTTCATTGTGCCTCCGTTGTCAGTATTTTTTATTGAAATAATTGTGAAAGACACCCTCAGAGTGTTTATAAGACAATGGGATCAAATAGCCAAGAAGTTCCTTACATACATTATGTGAGTATACAAGTCGTCTCGTCAGCAAAAATATCCGTGGTGAGAAAACGATGGCCTTCTACGGCTTATATTACAAAGATCCCCCTGAGCAACGTCTTTACCTTTTCTCTCTAATAGGTTTATTAATGAGTCAGTAGGGTTAATCTTCTAACTGGAGGAAATACAATCTTCTCTATAAATCTAAAATCAAGAATATTGTCAATACCTCCATTTTGTATCAGTTCTAAATAAAAAAAGCATGAAGATATCATCTAGTGATTTTGTAGCATGTTCTCACACTGCTAACATTATAAAAGTGACTATTCACGAGCTTGGTTGGGAAGTTATTCCAGATCCACCCTATTCGTCTAATCTTGTTCCATCACATTTCTAGTCTTTTCTCTATCAAACAACCGCATTTAATCACCACGTCCCTTTTCAAAATTAACTTTGTGAATTTTTAACTTCACAACATTTCTTCAACCATGGAATAGGAAACCGCCAGATCATTGAGAAGCATAATAAACAATGGGGAAGGACATATTATTGGTCAGATCACATATTTTGTTTATTAATTCATGTGTCATATTTATTTAAAAAAAGAAATTTAATTAAAACGCAACTAAATTATGCAAAACCCCAATGATATCAACAGTAAAAAAGTAGCAGAATTAACATAGTCTATATTTTGGAAATAATGAAAAATAACAATTTTTTACAAACCACAACTTTCGCGGTTAGATTACAAAGTTTTTAACATGGGATTTTGTTGGGGTGTGACTTTCCATAGACTGTAGTGGATGAAAGTTACTACCTACGTATTTAAGACCTAGAAAGTTAAGACGTTATCATAAACTATCAACAAACTTGGAGTTCTGGACGTGTCAGGAATACTGATATCAGTGTGGAACAATAATTCAGCAGGTGTAAACTTGATTCGCATAGAAATTAAGTTTTTACGTAAGCCCGATACGGGAAGCAAAATAGAAAACGAAATAGTTGTTTAGATCTAGGACAGGCTGAGAAGGGAGATGATAGATAACATTAAGTTCTTTGCAAATTCAGGTGTCAGAATAGGTAACATACGTACTTCTAAAGGAAATTAGCAATTAAAATTTATACATTGCCTGCAAAAAGTTACTTTTATTACCTGCCTAAAAGCCTAGGTGCTGTGAAGGTTTTGCGAAGGCTACTACTGACAATAGGGATCAAAATCAATATATGAGTGGGTACAAGGGTTTTGATACCAGGTCAAACCCACAGAACCTAACCCGAAAATAACAAGAACAGGTCAAAGACTCTCAAGTAAGGCTAGAGAAAGACATATTAATTCAGTGACTGGTGGTAGCTAGTTATCTAAACCGCCGTGCTAACTAGATCGACAATATAAGTGTTCACCTAAGTTATAATTTTCGACAGCATAGGCACTTTGTCAGTTTTTATAAACGTAGATACTTTGTCGTCCATAGTTTGAAAATATTTAAGGCATTTTTTAGTACTTTTTAATTTAATTAAGTGTGATCAAACCAACTTTCCGCTATTTTTTAAGTTATGCTTCTTTTCACTTTTATAGGAGATTATATTCGAAAGACATTGGTATTGTCATTTATATCAAACAATTTATTAATAGAAAATAGTACTGGTCCTAATACTGTACCTTGTGGGATACCATACTCTAGTGAAGATTTTTCACTCTACAAATTTTCTGTTCTACAGATTAACGTTGTTTAGACAGTGTTCAAACAATTTTAAACATGTTTGGCAAAATAGTATAAAATGCTTTTGCAAGATCTATGTACAAGTCTAATAATTTGTTTGCCGAATACAATTGGAGAAATGCACTGCTCTTAACACCAACATATTTTGTGGTAATATGACAATAAAGGTGTTCTTTCCGTAATTGATATATACAGGTTGGTGCGGAATGGACAAACGTTATATCTAGTCTAAAATAATACAGAAAGAAATAAACTTTTGTGTCAAGGGAGTGGTGCAGAGAAATTGCCATTTATCAAGTTGCCAGACTTTGGAAATGTCTGCCGGCTTTATTTTATGTAGACTGAAATGTCCCCACTACAAATGGGCAGAATTATTTTGTTTCTGATTATATGTTTATCATACAGAAGCATATTGACTTAGGTACTTTGTTTCTCTTACGTAAAGGTAATGAGGAAAAGATAGATAAGTTTGCGATACTGTATGTATTGTATGCAAGTCAGGCTTTAAACTTTTAATTCATTAAAACTTTAAAAATTTATAAACTTATGAAACATCATATATGTAGGAAAATAAAAAATGTCTCCCCCGTGACAATGTTCGCACATTGCCGTGACCAGGATTCGAACCTGGGTTACTACGGCCACAACGTAGGGTCCTAACCACTAGACGATCACGGCTATCGGAGACGATGAAAGCTGTAAACATAAATTTGATGATTTATTAGATCCGGTTTTGCTCCAGTTGCAACGATGACGTTGTATAATAGTTTGTCTAGTGTAACTAATTGAATATCGATATTAGATAGGCGTGACCGTGGAAGCTTATTCTATTAGGAAACCCGTCCGTTTCTAAGAATTCATTTATCTTATTTTAATCAAAGTATGTATTTGAATGGCACCAAGTAAAAATTCATCATCGTCAAAATATTTTTTTTACTGTCAGATTCATAGAATTATGATTAGACCGTAAATAGTTAGGTGAACTCAGGAAATAATTAGTACTCATAAAGAACCAAAAAAAACTTTGTGATCCCCCAATATTATTGGCGTAAATCTGTTGATAAATTTCGGAACTGCTGAATAGGTGAACAGCAATTCGAAGGTACCTACATTGTTTACATTAGGAGTGTGAAAGCTTTGTGTTTTTTCTCATTTTTCTATCATTTTATTTTAGATTACACCAACCTATAGTAGACTGTACTAATTACAGGCGGGACAACATATTAAATAATCACATTTTTTACTACAAACACACACTAAGACAATAAAAAAATATTACCATAAAAAATTAAAAAGTAAGTTAACTCAAGTTATCTATAGAAACTGCGTACATACTGATCTAATGTTAGCCTCTGATGAGTTAAACAGGTAAATTTTGTTTTTAAATAAAGTATAAGTATGTGTTACACAAGACATAACTTGAGAGTTAGTTGGTCCCTGGTGTCTTAATGTAAAACAGTCCATCATTCTTCGTATGCACTCTAGGAACATGAAAATTTAATGTTTCTAATAAAGTAGGACAATCAGTTAAATTATTTATAATTTTAAAAGACATGTACTTCAGAAATTTTCTCTCCAACTTATTAATGGCATTTCAATGTGGACTCCAAACTGTTTTAGCGTATTCTGATTTAGGAAGAACAAAAGCGCAATATAAGCTAAGTAACAGAAACAGAGACAGTTAGTAAAATAACGTGAATTTCTAATAACAAATCCCAAGCTTTTTGAACATTCGGCTGTTAATTTGTTAATATGTTCTGTAAAGCTCAGACTCGAAGTAAAAACCACTCCTAGGTCTATGATCTCCGTAGATAAATGGCATTTACTAATATTAATAAAAAGATTGTTATCTATATACCAAGTATTTATGTTATCTAGCGAAGCCTGAAATTTGTGGGCAACGCCATATGAATAAATTTTAGTGAATATCTTCATATCATCAGCGTACATAAGACATATCATATCATATCGTTGATGAAAATTATAAAGAGCAAGGGTCCTATACCGGATCCTTTGGGAACTCCTGACGATGATAAAAATTTTGGAGATCTGAGACTGCGAATTTCGACAAACTGGGTGCGCAATGAAAGATAAGATTGAAGTAGCCTATGCAGGTTATCTGAAAATATCATAGTGCCCAGTATATTGACCAAGATTACGTGATCAAATCTATCAAACGCTTTAGTGCAGTCCATATACAGATAGAGAAAATATTTAACCGATCATGGGGATTTTCTATTACATACATTTCAAATGCACGGGGTATTGGTGGGAAGATGACGCACGGCAGGGCGGGCTTAGTCAGTACTCCCCTAGTCTCCTACGCCCACGGCCAAACCAATAGTGTGCTATACGAATACTGGTTTAGTCCACCAAAATAGGGGAGGATGCGTCAAGCTTGGACGGCGAGCAGTGGAAGGGATTATTCTTAGCCTTTCACATGATCGGTTAAATATTTTCCCTATCTGTATACAACGTCTACCTGAAGACCCGCATCCAGGGCTGCGCTATGATATTGAGTGAAACAGAGAATGTTAGTTGTAGTCAACCGAGTTTTCATGAAACCATGTTGTGCAAAGCCAGTTTGCTTGTGAATATTATAGTAAATTGTGTTGTGAAGTATTTAGACTTTTGAGAAATTACAAATTATGGCTATCAGTCTATAATTATCAACAATATTTGATTTACCTTTTTTATGAATGGGACAAATCTTGGGAACATTCGAGGTGTCGGGATATACATAAGTTTTCAGAGATAAATTCATAAAATTGTTAAGGGGGCTGCTAGAACATATGCATAATCATACACAAGAAAAGAGGGAATATGATCTGGTCCAGAAGTCAACTTAGGCTTGAGCTTTTTCATCGCAGATACTATTTATGCCTCTGAAATACTCTTGAGCAGAAACACATTTTCATGAGGACATAATGTTATCTGATGAAGTAGATGGAAGGAAAGTAGATTTAAAAAATTCAGCATACGTATTAACAATACCCTGAGGATCATGAATTTCTCAATTTTGGTAGGGCATAGACATAGGTACGGACTGATGACTTTTCATAGGTACCGTTAACAAATGACCAAAACTTTTTGGGATCTTTTGTTACGTTTCTTTGGATATTCAATATAAAACTGAAGAAATTGCAATATCACGTTTAACATTGGCATGCAGATTAGAAAGTTTTTGACAAACGTCAGGATTCTTAAATCTAACGAATTATTTATGCAATTGAATATTTTGTTTCAAATTGGAAATTATATCTTTAGATATAGATTATAGATTATTTCAAGAATGCGATTCAATTTATTGAAACCCACTCTTCTAACATGAATAGTTAAACGATTGTTAAAATTAGTAATAATAAATGAACAAAAGTTGATGAAGATTTTCAATATTAAATATGAGTTTTAGAGACTACTATGAAATGACTTGGAGATCAACGCTGTCTGAGTACCGATTTGGGCCTAAACAACCTTAGAACCAACAATAGGAGACGATATCAATATTTGGGCCAGCTTACGAATTCTAATTACTGATCCGATTATTATCAAAGTTGAGGTCAAAATGTATGGTACTTTAAAACAAAAACTGATCTATCAGGGAGTTGAACTTTCGTTTCCATACTACACAGGGTGTTGCATAATTATGTACAGAAAATTTTCTCGACAAATTTAAAGGTCTTTCGTATAAAATTTTTTAATTTACTAGATTTTACTCTCGTAACTTTCATTTTTTGAAGAGACAAAAAATTATATGAAAGGCCCCCTTTAAAATTTGCCAAGGAAACTTCCTTCCAATTTTCTGTACACTTATGCAATACCTTGTGTACTTATATTAGATCTACAAACATTTTGTTGCAAAACACGTAAGTTTGTCTATCTTTCATAAAAATAATTTGTTAGTATATAAATTTTTCGAAAACATCACAAAATAATGTTATATGATACGTTAAGCACCATTATACTTTAAAATTTAACTATACCTAATATTCTCCATCGAAATGAAATAATTATGTTCGTAAACTACTTACGTTATATTAACTCAAAATGTTAACAAAATAGAAAAATGTATACTTATACCTACTTTATTCCAACATAATACCGTCATAAAAAACGATTGCAAACAAAGCTACACTAGTAATGTATTGGCAATGAATGTTTTGTGTTTTGTTCTGAAATTCCGTTAAGAAATTATATTATCAATATGTTACCCTGGCGTTATTTGCTTTTGTTTTCAAGTAATTTATAATACATTAGAACCTGCGCCGCATAAAACAGAAATGAGTATATTTAAATTAATTAAACGCGCCTACTTTCTTTGAATAGGTGCCGATTACTTCCAAACAACATGATATAAAACGTAAACGAGCTATTAGTTATACGGTTTATCGGTTTCGTTTTCGGTTTGTGTAAATAAACTTGGAAAATTATTAAGAATTAGAAAAATGTGATGTAAAGCACAAGTTTTGCTTTAATTCTTTACAAGCGGTGTAGCGCTCTTAGAACGGCGGAATAAATTATTTGATCACGTTTACTAAATTGGTATCGTGATTTATTTGCTTATAGGGCTTAGAACAATTATATTTCTAAATTGCAAAAGTTTATAAAAATTTTCTGAGACGTTTCGATCTTAGTCTCAAGGATTACAATCTATTGTATTATTTTTTTAATTTCAATCGAAAATTAAGCATGTTATAGAACAGATGAGGGGAATAGTTTTAAAACAAGCCATACTGCTATTATCATTTATAATGGAAATAGAAATGAAGAAGTTTATCGTAAATCTAGAATTAGTTAGTTTAGTGTGTTTGGTATATTTTATACCCCACTGAAATTTTTGGTGATAATAAAAGTTCTATGAATTTTCATTAAAGGCTAGAATTTTGTATCATATCAAACAATGAAGATTGGAAGATGTCTAGATGATTGTTTAGACAACTACACCGACCACTTTTGTGCCTCATGTATATCAAAATATATGTATGTATATCAATCCAATTGATTTTCATTTTATTTATATTGTGATGTGTATGGGGTATGTATTTTTGTGTTTTCTTTTTTGATAAGTTTAATTTTTTTCTTGGGCGCCAATGTTTTGTTTCGTCGTTGTTTAATTTTGTCTAGAAGTATAGTTTTGTTTTATGGTTGTGTATTTTTCTAACGTAATTTGAAAAATTAGATATTTAACTATAATAATAGGTTCGTTAAGATATAATTTATGTTATATAATTTCAAAACTAACAATTCATATATATATCCTACACTAATAATAATAACCATTTCAATGATTCAGTTGCAGAACCATTCCTAAATTTCTAATACTTATATAATTTCTACTCTTAAAATACTTAAATACTTCTAAGAAATAAGGCTTTTGTTTTCATGGGTTGCTATAACGTTAAATGACATTTACGCGGCTGGAGCGCTACACTGTCACCAATTTCTTTGAATATCAAGACCAAACAGGAGACAAAAAAGTTTCGAAATTAATCAGGTCAAAGTGGTGTGTAGATGTTTTATTGAAATTATTATTTTTTTTGTAGTTTTGAAATAAAGTAAGAGGGGGGTAGTATGCAAAATATACTTCTAAGAGGAGTAGGTAGTTCAAACTTATAAAGCTTATGTAAGATCATAAGAAGTATTTGTGTTCCGAATTTCACTTAAATCAAATAAGTGGTTCAAAAGTTATGAAGAAAAACCAGAAAAAAATTTCTACTTCAACGCCCTCTTTCACAGAAACGATGCGTTTTAGGAATTAAGGTTATATCACAAATGAACATTATTTTAACCTGTTCTATCGATTCCTAAAGTTATCAAGATTAAATCTGAATCACCCTGTATATCAGGAATGTGTTTATATTTACTGCTACATTTTATTTAAAAAATATATTTTCATTAAGTGGTTGTAAAGTATATGAATATGCAAATGATAAACAATAATGTCTTATGAAATTTAAAATTATAGCCTATAAAGCTGTAGTTAGTAAAATTTCGCCGTACCCAAAAAAAATACAATGGGCACTCAAATGTGATATTATCTTTTATAATTTCTTTGCAAGATAATGGAGCCAAACAAGCAATCTATTTTTGTAAATACATTTTATGACTCCAAAAAGCACACATTTTTAGCAGACGCAATCGACACTTAGAAATATGTAGAAAAGATATTGATATGGTTATTGTACCTCCGGATCCCGACTTCCTCACTTATGAAGAGGAGTATGACGAAAATGAACTTGATGCTGATTAATTTTCCAATGATGTTCCAGGAACAGTAGAAATAAATTTCAGCGAACCTGAAAATTTAAGTGATGATTGTGATAGCAGCGATGATGAATTTTTATCGGTTAAAAAACGGCTTTAAATATTCTAAACTGCATAATGCCATTCAAAACGGCGCTGACATTCGAGAAGGTATTCTAAAAGTCAACCTAAAGGATTTGAACCCTAACCAAATATTTGAAAAATTTGTAGATGATAGAGTACTTCAAGTATACGTTTTTAGCAGATGCAATCGACGCTGCAGAAATATGTAGAAAAGATATGAATGTGGTTATTGTACTTCCTGATCCCGATTTCTTCATTACTGAAGGAGTATGTTGAAAATGACCTAGATGCTGATTCATTTCCCAATGGTGTTTCAGGAACAATAGAAATAAATTTTGTCGAACCTGAAAATTTAAATGATGATTGTGAAGTGGCGTCTTGACCAAAGAATGAAAGATGTGGCATGGGAGAAATCGAATCCCAAATATTTTATATTGCAAAATGATATTTCAAACGGTGCTGTCATTCAAGAAGATATTCTAAAAGACAACCTAAAGGATTTGAACTCTGAACAAATATTTGAAAAATTGGTAGATGATAGGATAATTCAGTTTATTGCTGAACAAATAATGCTATACGCCCAACAAAACAATAAGCATGATCTTATTGTAACTTGCGATCATTAATGACCTCCTTCGATGAAAATTTTTGGTAATGGGGTATTTTGGTCACTCTGCAGTTGTTCAGGGTACGCGTGACATATTATGGACAGAATTCTTGTACAGCACGTATCATCTAAAGAACTAAGTCTCTGGGAATTCGAGTAGCTGTATCATTTTTGAATGTAGTTCCAGGCGTTCCTAATTTTATTCTACATCTGCTACAAGATGGTGTTCATAAAAAAAATAAACAACTGAATGTTATATAACTGAAACTAGCGACCGTATAAATTTTCTTTGAATGAAGATCTAATTCTCTTATTTCCCTATACCAGATTTCATCACCTTCCGTTGATATGAACAAACAAATTTATTTTAATGGCCATCAAAATACACAACGTTTTTCTAATTTGAGCTACCTTTTATATTTTACATTGTCCAACATGCCGATGGTAAGCCATGACAAATGTACCACCCTGTATAACTACTGTATAAGTGAAATACGATTTGAGTTGTAATATATATATATATATATATATATATATATATATATATATATATATATATATATATATATATATATATATATGCAAATATGGAAATCCAGAAAACAACTACTTTGCGGGCTAATGCCCCGACCAGCATTGAATTACATCTGAGAAACGTCTAGTAATATGATTAATTTCATGTAGACATAAATAACTTATTTGAAATTTGAGAACATCTAGTCTAATGGTACAGGTTGAGGAACATATCTGTCAATTACTTCAAGAGGAGTTAATGTGATAAGACCACCCTAAAGAGTACACTTGCGATTAGCTTTTACAAAACAACGCTCAAAATGAAAATTCTATTAAATTTATTCTAGTAAGGAAAGTTGAATATTGTTCATTTGTGTTTTCGCCAATTTATACTTCCTATTCTGTAAGAATAGAAACGATTCAAAGAAAATGTTTACATTTGAAATGTCATGGACTATATCCAGAGAGAGGTGCTAGTCAAACAAATGCATTTGGTATGCAACCTTTAAAGTGCCGTAGAATATTATATTCTTTGCGGTTCCTATTTAAATTATTACGTAGTGCAATTGATAGTCTTGTGTTGCTACATGAAATTAAGTTCTACGTGCCTCGCCAAAACCCTCGGCAAAATAAAACGGCGAAACATAACTAGCGGTAGTTTTTAAATAATGATTTCCCAACAGGTGAATAGATCGCAATGGACCAACAAGATGGCCTGTGAGATCGTCCTTGTGATTTTTATCTGTAGGGTTATACGAAAAGTTTGGTATTTACGACTGACATTAACACAACAGAAGAGTTGCATGAACGAATAGAAAATAGTGTTTAATAGGTCAGTTCAAAATGTTTTGAACTAAAAGTTGCTTGTAAAACTTGTTTGTTATAATTTACGATTCCATGAATTATATAAACTGGGTTTTTACAATCCCGGAACTAAATGAACTATAGTCTGTTTGGAAATGAAAGAGAAAAATAAAACCCTAGATAAGAACCGGCCATGGACGTGGTAATATTTCGTTTCAGGTAATTATCGGGTAACACTAATATTGTGACAGATCAATCCAGTCTTAGAGCTGAATATACGAAGACGTGCTAGTGCAGTAGAGTAAAATTCGACTTGTGTTTAGTGACTATTGTGCCAGTGGATATAATATTGTTTGGGTAAAATGTCTAGCTTATCAGATTACGTACCTGCTAAACACGTGAAAAGATGTGCGCTGTCTCAGAATGAGAAGATTATTATACTAAATGTATTTAATGCATTGAAACACCAAAATCCCACCAACAGTGTTGACGACATCGTGGAAAAGTGTTCCAAAATGACAGGGATTGGAAAATCGACTACCTACAGACTTTTAAAGAAAACAAAAAATGAACAAGATACTGTAAATCTCCCAAAATCATCTACAGGGAGGTCAAAAGTCGTTATAGATGATTCCTTCAAAAATGTCATTCGTAGAAAAGTACACTCATTTTATTTTAAAAAAGAAATACCAACGCTAAACAAAATTTTAAGTGAACTTTTAGAGAACAACGATTTGCCAAAAATGAGTAGAAGCAAATTATGGGCCGTCTTACGAGAGTTGAATTTTTGCTGAGAAAAGCAGAACAGGTCAGTTCTTATCGAAGATAAAATTATTTGTTGGCGAAGATCCTACTTAAGATCAATTAGAAAATTCCGTGACGAAGGCAGTAATATTTATTATCTAGACGAAACTTAAATCTAAAAATACAGGTGACTATCATGAAGACATGAACGCAGATGTTTTCGAAGAGTATTTTACACAGACGTTGGACCTTATTCATCCGCGGTCTGTAATTGTCATGGATAATGCCAGTTGCCATTCACAGCAGACCGAGCGGTCGCCTACGACTGCTTGGAGGAAAGCCGATATAATTTAATAGTTATCCGGAAAAAACATTTCTTTTGAAATAAATATGGTGAAAATAAAACTTTTGACTTGTCTATCTTAATAAAGAAGAAAAGAAAAAATATGTTCTCGATGAAATGGCAACAAATCGCCAAATAACGGTACTACGGTTACCACCTTATCACTGTGAACTTAACCCAATCGAATTAGTCTGGGCGCAGGTAAAAGGAGATCTAGCGCGAAATAATACGACGTTTAAATTAAGTGACGTAAAAATTTTGTTAAAAAATTCCTTGGAACGAGTAACTGCAGATAACTGGCAAAGATGTATATATACATCATACACAAAAAGAAGAGGAGAAAATGTGGGAACTCGACAATTAAATTGACGTTACTGTGGAACCTATCGTTATCAATCTAGGAGACGAAGATAATTCATCAGAATATTCATTGGATGAATTTTAATGTACCTACTTTTTTATTTTCTTTATTGTACATTTATACAGCACTACATTTACTCACCATAGTTCGAATTTTCAAATTACATATATTTTTGTGTGGAATAAAAGTCTATTCATTAAATTTAAATAAATATTTTGATAATATTATTGAATAATTTTATTTGAATTACTAAAAACCCTCTTAACCCGGTTATGATGATTAAATTAACTTCATGTTTTGAAATGCTGTTTTTATATTGTTTACTTATAAGAGAAATGGACCGAGAAATTGAAGCGGCATAGACAAAGACGGATTTTCGGGGATTAAATTTTAGCTACCTACTACAATTTAGTCCGGTCCGATCACACAAAGTTTTTTTTAAAAGTACACCTCACCTATACCGATAATATATAGTAAAAAAATATTGAATATAAGCACCAGTACTACATTTATTTACGATTTGCATACATAATAAGCTTTTATTATTCTATTTCATTTTTAAACAGACTTATAGTTCGAAGAGGTTCTCTCTCGAGGTAAAATTCATGACACTATTTATTCCCACTCTACACCTTATTAAATTTTAAATTCAAATTTTACTTTTTTTAAAACTATGTATACTAAAACCGACATGAATATTTGATTTAGTCAGTTTATGATTTTTTTTTTACATAGTGCATTAAATTGCTGCTATGTCAATATTCTCAACCATAAATAAGTTAATTTGACAACCACAAATTCAGTTATGCAGTGTTTCATGATTGGAAGAAAGTCTGTACAATTTCGTTGTGATTGCAGAGCATCTCGGAAACTACAAGTGACTATTTTTTCGAAAAACTTAAAATACCGTTATCTGAACTTACATAGACCTCTTCGTTTTTGCAATACCGGGCGAATTTTTAAAAAATAACTGCTTTTAAAGGATTAGTTATTCTCTGAGATATCTTGATATCTGATATATCGCAATGCTAAAAATTGGCCCTGACCAGCTAAAGTCATTCGTCGGCGCCCCACCAGACATATACCGATTTCGAGATTATTAGCTCTCATCAGTAGGCCATAGGTGAGGCGACTGACGAACAACTTTAGTAGTTTTGGGTATGCCTAAGGCCCGCTACAGACTATGCGTGAATTCGCGATGCGTGGTTTGTAAGGAGTTCGTGCATTGTGTGTAGGGTTTGTATGAATGAATTTTCAAAGAACAAGGCCCTACACGCATATCACGAATCGCGCATAACGAATCGCGAATTCACGCATAGTTTGTAGCGGGGCTAAGACGACAGTAGAGACCATAACGTGCAGTAACAGAGCTACCTCATTCGCTACTCCATGCCAGACTAAAAAGTCACAGACAAGAAGCGTTCTACAGAGAGGAAAAGTGATATAGTATTGATATGTAATCATCATAAAAATGTTCCCACCCATTGACGTATCTGTATTTATTAGATGAAAATCTTCACGCTGTTATTAAACGAGATCCTGGCAATAATTTCAACAATGTATTCGGAAAAAATTAACGACTGCATTAATCGCACCTATAAAATTTATATTTGACTCAAAAGACTTTATAAATAACTTTAATGGCCAGCATTTGCCCACGTAAACAATGGTGAACTTTATAGCTAAATTCGTAGAATAACCAGGGTAAACACATTAAGATCAATAGCAGGGGCTGTAATGTATTATTCATAAATTAGTACTACGAGAAGGTAAGCTAATTTAACCTGAAATAATATCAATCCATTGTTTTTAGGTATATTTTATACACCTCAAATTTTGTGAATACAAGATGATTCAGAAGTCCTAGGAAAAAAATGGGTATATAATCTTCATTAGAGAAATTATTTAACCCGAATTTTTGTTATTTTCTTGAATTCTAATTTTTGGGAAACCTGGGGGATATTGGAACGGGCCTAAAAGTTTGTTTTTTTTTTGCAAATATCTCCGGAACCCTTAATCCGATTTTAATGGAATAGATTATAAATAGTCTATCTGAACACTATTAAGATTGTAGTTTTATTACAGAGGGCACTAGTTACACGTAATGCCACTTTATTTTATTTATTTTTTTCTAAATTATTTGCCAGTGCATTAGAAGCACCATTTGATTCTACACAAAAAAGTATTGCTTACTTTTTTCATCTGAAAAAACGTTGACAAACTTGAACAATTGTGAATGCATAAAATGAAAAAGGTAGATGCGAAGATAATTCAAACAGATTAAGTGACAGACTGAAATCATGGCAGAGTTGGTTTCACAAAAAAAGAAGAGCTAGATCCTAGAATGCCATATTTCAATGACATGTATAATCACCTATCTGAGAGCACTCTATATGTAATAAAATATTATAATAATTAATAAATCTTTGCAACACACGGTCTGGTAGTATTTTACCAAAAATATTCTATATGTTCATTACCTGTATGCATGTATGTGTGTGTATGTAATTTTTTCTACTATTTTCTAACTTCAATGGCTTCCCTTTAAATCTCGTATACAAACAAAAAATAGTTTTATATCATGTTTTGTATCAAGTAAGTTGATTTTTAATTTTTAATGGGCATCCAATGTCTCAAAAACTAACTGCGTTCTTCTTTTTCCAGGACGTGTGTTAGTGCCACAAATCAAGTGTATTGTTATGTGTTTTTTGAGTTATAGCGTAATTTTGCTTGATCCAAAGAGGTTCAACATGTTTTCCATTTTGAAAGATATACAAAACTGAAAATAATTTGAAAATACAATATTTAAAAACTAGTGAGAAAAGACTATATTGCACAGTATTTTCTCAAGAGTTTTCTTAAGTCTATTCTCACGTGTTTTCGAAACATATGGTTAAGTACATTGAATTTTCTAAAAATCTAAAAATTAGTTTTTTACGCTTTCGTATATCTCAAAATGAAAAAGATATGTAGCCTTATTGAATGAAGCAAAAAATTCAAAACCACTAATACTAAAAACGTTTATTTTCGCATTTATATAAACGCATATATTTAACATATGATATGACAAATATATACGTTTTCCATAATCGTATATTTCTAATATGAAATATATACGTTTTTTGGATGTATATATGTAGGATACTGTATATCATAAACGTACACATTTTATATATGATACAACAAATATATATGTTTTTTGTAATGGTATATATCTAATATATAATATACCAACTATACACGTTTTTTGCGCGGAGATTCAAACGTTAAATATATGTTGCGGTAAACATTATATACACTACTCGTATAAACAAAATCGAAACGTTTGATAAACCATTTGCTGTTGCTTGGGCACTTTATTTCCAAGGCATCGTGCTACCCGTCTCCAGAGGGCGCAAGAGCATAGAGGTGCTTTTATGCCAATGGCGATGGGTCTTATTTACAGGAGAAGCCAGAATTGGGTTGGTTACTGATGACAATCGACAAAGAATCTGAAGAGAACCAGGTCGTAAACAGCGACTTCATTTTCCCTGTGAAGTTGCTCAGTATGAAGAGCATTCCATAATGTTTTGTTTTAATTCGCATACCACAGAATATAGCCAGTAAAATTTATATCGAACAAGTTATTACGTCCATTATCTACCCCCTACGTAATGAATTATTAAAATTTTGTGTTTATGGACGACAACGCTCGACCACATCGCGCAAGAGGAGTTCAAGAGACACTCGAAGCAAGACATATCAATAGATTAGATTGGCCACCCAACTCTCCTGACATGAATCCTATTGAAAACATGTGGGATATTGTTGCTAGAGCCATTTATAATCATATTCCTTCACCTCAGACTGCATATACTAACTTATATGCAGCAGAAGACTAATGGAACAATATTCCGCAAGAGATCGTTAACCACTTGATTATCTCAATGCACAAACTTTTGACGTCGTGTGTATTATCATAGATTTTGTTAAATAAATTTGACTGAAAATCTTGCCAAGAACACCCACATTTTCAACCAATAATACGTTGTGAATCTTGGTTGATATAAACCGGTTGGTACGCTTTTTCTCCATGTTGTGTGTTTCTCCAAGAAAGTGTGAACCTCTACATTTACTGTTGTTATTACACATGTAACAAAAACTATAGGCAATGCTATTAAATTCCTTAATATACAGTAAGCGGCTAAATTATGGGAAAATAGAAACTGTAATATATTTTTATATATAAAAACGCCGATCGATTTTATTTTGTCTTTTGCGTATATGCGATTTTCTACAGGGCGATTTTTAGAATGTTTATCAAGAAACTTTTCCTAAGAACGGAAAGAGCATTGCTTAGGTAAGTTTTAAATGATATTTGAATAAACCTACACACAAAGGTTTAAATTTGACTCTTCGTTTTACAAAATAGAACAACCATGTTTTTAATGTTCTAGGTAAATAACAAAGCCACTTCGGGTTTTATTGGTTAAAAATTTAAATAATCCATTCATTCTTAATAAAAAAAAGTATAGAAATATTTGTTATAAAAAAGGTTTGTTCTTCTTCTACATTTCAATGATTGTAGAAAAGCACGGTTAAATTAAACAATATTAAAAAATTAATTATCACTTGCAAGATACCCTGTACTATAGATAATGAAAACCGTTTGTAACTACTGTAACGAGTAAAACTGTCTTTTTGTTCTAATGTATTGAAATATTAATAATGTTACATTTTACCATTTATTTTAAATTTGAACAGAAGACAGTTCAAAAGAAGTCAATCTTTTGTGAATGACTCTATTGCACAATTAATTTAAAAATGATGTAGTCCAAACTATCAAGGCAAATATCTTGGAAACGGTTGTTCATTCGACATTCAGTAGGTGTACTATTTTTACGTGAAAAATATGAGGAAATAAGATTACCTATTGAAAATAAAGATAAGTGATGATGTTGCAGAATTATACAAAATGGCACAAGTGGCGTCCTCTGGTTACTGGTAATATGTAAGCCAATTTGAATTTCTCGACCCAAGAAACCGTCCCGTACCAAATGACGCATGACTATGTTAAGATTGTTCAGTAATTATGCGAAAAAAAATCAGAAATTTTTATTAACATTTACACCCTGTACGTCGGTCAGTATCAACTTTTGGTGTAAGATAAGTTTAGCTATATCACATTATTTTTATATGAGAAATCCACTCTTGTTCTGTGTACCATTACCGATTCGAAAATATTAAGTTAAACTTCCTTTAATACATTTTCGTTGTATAAACTAAACACCCACATCCAGTGTGGGTGTTTCGCATATAAAAAGGTAATTATTCATACAGTTTTATGACAATCTCGATGCAAAGTTTTATCATTTTCATTCATCCAGTAGCCGTTTCGAACACCAGCGCCTTCGCCAATAATTTCATTAAGTGAGACTGGTAGCAAAAAAAAATTCATTCCACCCACATTCAAAACCAGCGTTTGACGGAGATTTGATATGAAACTTAATTTTCACGTTAGATCACCTTTATTTCAAAGCGGAAAATTGATAATATTATACAACGTAGCGTAGCTGGGGAAAATAAAAAGTAAAAAATTGTAAGCAGGCAGAAAGTTTCCTTATCTGTATTTATATACAGGGTGCTTCATTAAGAATGGGCAATCTCTGAGCTGGAGATACTACACACCAAAATATGGCGATTGAGCCAAATATGCCTTATCCAAATGTTGCTGGTTTAAAAAATACAGGGTGTTCAATGCTAGAATTTTATTTTGAAATATCTCAATAACTTTGAAACCTGTTGGAGTATTAAAAAAAAATTGGCACAATTATGTTTTTTGGCACGGCAAATAAGAATATTTAACTAATTTTTACGTCACTAGTAGAGGGCGCCACTTATGGCACAACATGTTTCTTTTAAACGATATCGATATCTTCAACTGTTTTAAAGTTATCATAATTTTTCGAAAATTTTGTTTAATTTTCAACACCCTGTAATTCTTTAAATAGTAACATATTACTATCAGTCTACTATCTCCGGTTGCTCTATGGCCCATAAGTTATGGGACACCCTGTATAACCAATAATTATACAAAATTTTAACGAAATGCTTCAACTCAAAACGCAATTAATATCTTTATGCATGATATTAATGTGAGATATGCCTGAAATAATGACATGCCATAAAGATCTATAATAATATATTTTTATTAAATGTTTTCTGGATGTAAATAATACAAATATATCTAAAATATAAATAAAGCTGTGCTAAAAGGAACGAGAATTTCCTAAAAACTATAGATAATGATCTATATTTATCATTTCTTTCAGCACTATTTTTTTTCAAAATTGAATATTATCATTTTTCCAACGAAAATATATATTCTACAAGATATCCGGAAAATATGCGCAAAATATTTGGAGTTGGTAGTACTCAGTCAATCTTAACAAAGCTATACATATAACTCCAAAATATTGTTTTAAATTTTTTTTGCCTTATAGTTTTTTTATTACTGGAACGATTTTTTCCAATTTGTCGCACTTGTTAATTTTTTTATAGAGATGCAGTTTTAGGTAAAATATTATAAATAAAATAAATAGTAAATAAGAAATACTTTCAAAGTACATTTTGCTTATATCGTAAAAGAAATGAGATTCACCAGTATGTTGTTAAACAAATTTAATTTATGTCAATTTTTTCTCAAGCGGTAGGTTTTTTAACTTCAAACAAGAGTATAAGGTTTTCAGGTTATCAAAATTTTAATAAAATAGAAAATAAAAAAGTTATCTAAAACTACGACTCTATATAATTAATAGTTTTGTCAATGGAGGAAATGCGTTTAATTTCGTAGAGATTTTTTAAAGATACATATATTTTTAAGACATTTACATTTTTGGTTGGTCACATAAACACCCCTGCATAAGTGATTATTTAATTCTAAAAATTAAACCCATAGGTACCTTACAAAAAATAAGACATATTACAATTTTTATTAAAAAAGTTATAGCCAAGAGGCGAATTGAAAGCAATAACTTTGAGATTACATTGCTCTGTTAATATTGTTACTTTAACTTGACATAATATTTTCTATGTGGATTTTTCAGACAGCTTGTATATCTCTCAAATTACTTCTATAGGGATCAAGTCATTCGTATAATTTAAATACAAATTTAAAAATGTATCAGTTTCTAGCTGAGTTTATTTTATTTCAATTATTTAATTTTATTTTTTATTCCCTTAATTTCTCCTGAATTATCTTATAAAAAAAGAGTAAATGTAGGATGAAGAATTTACATTTTTTCATGCACAATTAAATTACATTAGATACATTACAGGGTGCATGTAGAATAATGCTAAATTTAAAATTGACTATAAAAATATTTTTTTAAATATATTTTATATCTTGGATTAGGTATAGAACCCATTCAACTCTGCAATTATGGTTATTGCTTATCTGATTTACGCCGCTGGCCTAAAAGCTTGCCTGAAAGATAGGACGCGTTCTAAGTCTGGGTTATAACTTGTTTTTTAGATCTTTAGATCTAGTCATAATGAACAAAATATCTAAATGTTCTAATTACTAAAACTAAAGTTTTAATTTATATACATAGTTAAATGCCTTTGATATACAGGGTCCCCGAAATTAATGGGGCATAGAGCAAGAGTAGATTTCTGAGGACAAAATAATGCGAGCCAAACTTACCTTAGTCCAAAAAGATACAGCGTGTCAAATATGAAATTTTGAATTCAAAATTATTATTAATATTCTTAGAAAGTTCTCAATTAATTGCTATGAAAATTAAAATTAGGGGGTTTTCTGGGAAAAGAAAATCAAATCCGTAAAACGATATTTTCTTAGCTTTTTTCTGCATAAATTGTATACTAGTTTTATGTCGCTTAATTGAATCGTTTTAAATTCCTTAAATATAAGTGGTCTGCTACTTCCTGCTCGGCCTAAGAGGCTCGACTTGCAGGTGTAACTCAATACCGGTCGGGGATTAGTCCGCGGAGTAGTTGTTTCCTGCAGTATCATTTACAGATCGTTTTAAATTTATTTGCTGTTTTTTATATTGGATATAATTCAATTTTTCTAAAAAGCTCTCTTACCAATAATCCTGCTTCCCAACCCAACAATACACCCCTTCTCAAGGTCACTAAACTGGGAAATCTACCCAAACCTACGTACTCTAGGTATAATGAGCTATAAAAATTGTTGAAATTAAAATATTTTAAATAAATAGTTATAAAAAAATAATTTACATCCATGACTTTTGAAAAAACTCAAATCGTGTTGATCTATATTGGGTTCAAGAAGCTACCCTTTAAGTATAGCAGTTAGACCTTATATAATTACTTATACAGAGTGTTTCTTTAAAAATTTCCCAACTCATTTTCTCGATATATTTGTATTTTTTTAAGTCCCGAAACACTTGAAACTTCTGCTATCGGGAGCTACCCCCTTAAAAATGTTAAGTGGGAAAGGATATCGAATAATACCTGATTTTAAACGTCTTTTTAATCCCTACAGGCAGGTTCTACTTTTAATTGATCAATCCGTTGTTGAGATATTTAGGAAAACCTTTTTGCTTCTTCATACTGTTTTTTCTCATTCCTTACAATTATTTTCCACAAAAAATACTGTCGCGTAATGTATGGCAAAAAAAATATTGAAGTCGTTGAAGAAAATACAAATTAGATAACCATTGAATTCATTTTTATGAGTTGTAATAGTATTGCTAAGAGTGACAAATTGCGTGATTGATGAAGTAAATTAACAAAAATGGGCCTTGGGCGAAAAAATTGAAATTATGTTATGTTATTAAATCGCAAATTAATGTACTCGACGAATTGCTGTAACGATTATCAAAGGGTATCCGGATAAGATCACACCCCTAAACATTATTTAGTCTGAGTAAATTTGACAATAAGGTTTAGGCCATATTTATGAGATGAGATCTTATCTGGATGCCTTTCGGTAATCGTTAGAGCAATTCACCGAGAACGTTGATTTTCACCTCCATAAATGAACACTATTTGGCTCAAAGTGTAAACCATTTTTTTGTTAATTTACTTCGCCAATCACACAATCTGTCACTATTAGCAATTAATACATATTTTTGCATACATTGCATGACAGCATTTTTTGTGCAAAGTATTTGAAATGAGACAAAACAGTTACAATTTTTCATTTAAAAGGTATGATGGAGTGAAACGGTTTTCCTAAAAAGACTTTTAAGATGCGGTATTACTCAATACTCTATCCGATTGAACATGTTTGAAGGGATAGCTCCCGCTACCATATGATGGGTGGGAGTGCATTAGTTTACGAATGAAAAGTTGTCCCCTTCGATGACATTTTTAACGTGTTTCGGGATTTTTTAAAGAAATGCACATATATCGAGAAAATGAGGCTGAGCAGTATTGAAATTAACACTCCTTATATAAATAAAAACAGTCACTCCTGTTGAAATTACCTAAAATACACTGTTTTCGAGAACATGCAATTGATTGTACAGTATGTACAATAAATACTTTTTATTAATATTGTCTGAAAGTATTTGTTTGCGGCATTTCTTCAATAGTTTTTCATTCCCTAAATAAAAAAATTACATAAAAGGTAAATAATTCTTTGGAGTGCTGGGATTGACCAGGAGTTATTTTTAACTAATTTACTTTTGTTGCTTTGAAATCTCGCAATGATGGTTCATATGAAACACAATTTGAAACACAAGTGAACAATTTTTCAAACTATATTATAATGTGGAGAATGTTGTTAGTGATGAATTTTGCCGTCTTAAAATTCTTAAGTTCTATGGGTATTTTGATACAATCGACTAAATCTAAATAATATAATATCGCTATACTAAATAAAAGTGGTATCAAAAGAAATTAAACACATGGAAATTTTCTTGAAAGCATGATTTTACTACCACAAATGGTTATGTCATACCTCTTTCAATTGAATTTTGGAAATAATTATTGTGTACATAGAACATTATTTTACGTAAAACCAGCAGTGCACATGGAACCAAAGCCATATTACCAGCATTAACTAAATCAATAGTACATACATGTGCGGCAAATTTGCGCTTGTTTAAAAAGTTAGTTTTATTGCGGAAAAAATGAGTAATAGTGAACAGGAATATAGTTGTTTTTTTAGTAAGAAATGCTTGTTAAACTGAGGTGAATATTCATTTAGCTAAAAAATTATCTGAAACAAAGTTGTATGTTTTTTAAATAAACTGTATCTTAATTTTATTAGTAAAATTAATCAATTTAAAGCTTCATTTCACCAAAGTAATAATATTTATTTATAATTCCACCTTTTTTAATACCACAAAAACTTATTTTTTTGTGACAAAACAGTTACAATTTGTTATTTAAAAGGTATGAAAGAGTAAAATGGTTTTCCTAAATAGGAATTAAAAGACTTTTAAGATGAGGTATTACTTAATACCCTTTTCCATTTAATATTTTTAAGTGAGTAGCTCTCTCTAGCATATGGTAAAAGAGAGTGCAGCAGATTTCGAATCCCTATCGATAAAATAATTCACGTATTTTGGAATTTAAAAAAAAATGCACAGATATCGAGAAAATGAGGTAGAAAGTTTTTAAATGAATATTTCGTATATAAATAAAAGTAGCCACTCCTGTTGAAATTGCCGAAAAAAAACTGTTTTTGAGAAAAATGCAATTGATTGTACATGGTTTTCCTAAATAGGAATTAAAAGACTTTTAAGATGAGGTATTACTTAATACCCTTTCCCATTTAACATTTTTAAGTGAGTAGCTCTCTCTAGCATATGGTAAAAGAGAGTGCATCAGATTTCAAATCCCTATCGATAAAATAATTCACGTGTTTTGGGATTTTTAAAAAAAATGCACAGATATCGAGAAAAGGAGGTAGAAAGTTTTTAAATGAATATCTCGTATATAAATAAAAGTAGTCACTCCTGTTGAAATTGCCGAAAAAAAAACTGTTTTTGAGAAAAATGCAATTGATTGTACATCATGTATATTAAATACTTTTTTAATTATATGTTTTGCCTGAAAGTATTTATTTGTGGCATTTTTTCAAGTGTTGAGTATATCCGAAATAAAAAAATTAAAGTGGTAAATAAACCTTTGGAGTGCTATTTTTAACTAATTTACTTTTGTATTGCTTTGAAATTTCTCAATGAAGGTAGGCACAGGTAATACAATTTGAAATACAACTGAAACTTTTTCGAAATATATTATTATAATGTAAAAAAATTTATTAGTTATGCATTTCGCTGTCTTAAAATTATTAGGTTTTATGGGTATTTTGATACAATCGACTATAATCTAAATAACGTAATATTACTATACTAAATACAAGTGGTATCAACAGAAATAAAACACATAGAACTTTTCTTGAAAACATAATTTTACTACCACAAATGGTTATGTCATACTTCTTCCAATTGTATTTTAGAAATGATTATTAATTTTTAAACTAAAACAGCAGTGCATATAGAATTAAAACCATATTACCGGCATTAAGTAAAGCAATATAACATACATGTGTGACAAATTTGCGATTGTTTAAAAAGTTAGTTTTATTGTGGAAAAATGAGAGATAGTGAACAGATATGTAGTTTATTTTTTTAGTTAGTGAAAAGTTATGTTTAATTATATTTTTCAATGTTTATTAAACTGAGGTGATCATCCGTTTTTAGTTAAAAAAATCTCTGAAACAAAGTTGTATGATTTTTTCAATAATAATATTTATTTATACTATACATAAGATACATTAGTAAGTATGAAAAACATCTCAGAAATAAACTGTATCTTAATTTTATTAGTAAAATCAATCAATTGAAAGTTTCATTACACCAAAATAATATTATTTATTTATTATCCCACCTTTTGAAATGCCACAAAAACTTATTTTTCTCATTGCGAGATTTCAGATAACACAAAATTAAGTTTTTTAAAAATTACTGTTGACTGATCAGGACGTTTATTATTATTATGTTTTAATTTTCAATTTGCAGTTAGCAGAAATACTACAATATTTTGATCGTTTCTAATTATAATAGATACATTGTAGTAAATATTTAATTTAATTAAAATATCATAAATAATATTTAAACATTTCAAATTTCCTATTTTAACGAAGACGAATTTATAACTCTCCTCGAGAAATGGCTCTAGAGAACCTTTTATTCTAACTAATAATATTATTTTATTTTTCTCGCGGTAATATTTTGCATAACTGAATCTAGACAGAATTTTCCGCGCCCCGCCGCTTCATTGAGAAACCCACACTGCCAACAAAATGCGCAACACATGTAAATACCCGGCCCTCTGCCCTTCGGCCCCAATATGGGCCGATTTGTTGAATTAAACCCTCATCAGAAATAGTGTCAGGGTCGTCAGTGCTGTCAAAGTCGGCCCCTCAATAATGCAAGACGGTGAACATGCACACAAGGGCAGGCAACTTACATGGAATCGTAAGCGGGGTCACTAGCGTCGAGACGCGCGTGAGATTCGGTGGCGTACTGAGCTTACTGAGCGTCGGAGGAACCCCAGTAGGGCAGAAAGCGGGCGTTTGCGCGATTCGCGGAGGTAGAGGTGTGTTCGATATGCTGTTTGGGTGTTTGGGAATTGGGACAATTTGCGAAGCGCGGCGGGGGTTCACATGGTAACAAAAAGGCCGCTGTCTCTTGAATTGACCGACATTAAGTTCTACAACACTAAACAGAAAAGACGCAAGTGACCCAAACTTCATGACTTATATCTTACAAAATTCTACTACACGTGTAATATTTATTTCGTACCATCCGTTAAATTATTATTTTCCAGAGTCATTTGCAGCCGGGAAATGGAACATTATAACTATTATCTGATACCGTAATGTGAGTTGCCTAGCAACACTATTTAATATTTTTACTTAATTTTATTTAAATTAGAATTATTTATTTATTCACGGGCAAAATCCAATTAATAACAAAATATGTAAGAGAGTACAATCAAACTACAATATATACACTCATTATACACATATACACATACATATATTGTTACGTTTTATTTTTGTGTTTTTGTTATTTTATTGTTTGTTTGTTAATTATTATGTTGAGTAGTTTTTTTTATATATTTTTAGGTATTTTTGAATGTACTCTTACAAATACAATTTTGTAAACAAAATTGAAAAGGGCAGTTCGTAAATTTAGAAATACCCTTCTGCACTTCACTTGAAACTGGTCCACTGTAAAACTAAATAAGGCAACAAAACAAGCAATCAGCGACCGAACAAAAAATGGAAATAAATTTCCAAGGAAAGAATTAAATGACGTCTTATAACACCTATTTTATACATCAAATTTGCCGCTATTGTTATTAATTATTAATAGAATTAATGTGTGGTTTTAATTAATACAATAGTTTGGCATACGTGATGTTACAAAAAAATTTTGATCACGTCTTACTCAGTTTCTACACTAAGACAAATATTTCTGCTTCTTGTTCGTTTTGAAGTCGTAAGTTATTGACAACTATGATTACGTTTGCGTAAATCGCCAATAAGGTTCACTTAGGAGCGATACACTTCATTTTTAAAACTTAGGAGACCGTGGCGTCCATGGTACCGGTCCACCTCTTACGAAACGCCACACTGCTGCAATACACCGTGAACGCCCTGGATTTCCATCTCATCCAATTCTGTTTCAAATATTCCTAGCATTGCACTACACTTGGGCTCACTGCACACCGCGGTAAAAGTAGCTGTAATTGTCACATGATTACCGGGAAATTGTTCTGCTAAAGCATTTTCACATCGCCACAAATTAAAACTATATCCATCAACTCCGAGTTGGTATATACGTAAGTCACGTAAAACTAATGTAAAGATTGGCATCATAAAAACTTTAATACCTCCGAAAAGTAATCAGATTTCAATATTTGGAACTTCTGTCTGCAGTAGCCCAGCGATGCAAAAGTTGAAAATACTACAGCTTTAATATTTTTCTCGGAAACTATAAGGATTTTACAAAAAAAAATACGATACTGGCCCTATATAATGAATAAATATTAGAGACTTATAAACTTTTAATTTCCAATCGATTTAAAAAAATTAAAACATTTTTGTTACCCTTGTGAAATTTGGAAAAACTATATATAAGGTTTTCAAGAAAAAATTCATTAATTAAAACAAGATTTTAAAAGTATTTATTTGAAGAAATCAGTCAGTTTTGTCTTTAAAATTGGACAGTAATAAAACTATTACCACAGACAAGGATAGTTTCCTTGTTTGACTATTACTTCTGCTACTGTTTGTTGTTGCTGAAAATGGTTGGAAAATTTACATTCAGCGAACAAGTTGACATATTACTTGTGGTAGGTTTCTATGAAGGAAACTGTAGAAGATGTGTAGAAAAATATCGTAGATTTCAAAATTGAAAGATTACCCATAGAGAAACATTTTCTAATGTTGAAAGACGTGCTCGAGAGACAGGAATGTTTTTCTATAATATCCAAGAACGTCCTAGTGTAATAACAAGATGGGTACAAGATGAAGAAAATATTATGCAAACAGTTGAAGATGAACCGCAAATAAGTACTAAGAGTTTATCCCGACAAACTATACGATTATATAAAACTTCTGTACAACGCATTCTTAACCGTAGTCTACTACATTCATATCACATTCAAAAGTGCAACAGCTATTGCCTCAAGATTTGGATCGACAAGCGACCTTTTGCGGGTTTATCTTGCATCAGGATATTAATTTTCACAAGAAAATTATTTTCACTGATGAAGCTTGTTTCACTCGTAGAGGAATTACAAATGTTCACAACTTTCATGAATATTCCGACGTGATGATTTTGTTTTAATTATAGCATATTTTCCTGAAAATCTTAAAAGTTGTTTATAAGAGTAAAACAGTGTTTAAAATTAAATTCTACGCGGAATCAACGGAAACAAGTTTGATATAAGTTTAAGGGTGACTCAATAAACACCTAGTAATGTTTCAATTTGCTGGACTGATATTTAAAGAAAACCTAAATCATGTACCAGATTTGGTTATTCTAAGTTAAAGTAATTAATTCTAAATATTTCGATCCAATTCGATATTTTCTTATCACACCTTTGTTGTTTCAGGGAGACTATTTTCAAACTAAGCTAATTAAAAAACTATTAATTGATCATAATCAATCAATCATCCTGCTCGTAACCTGTGACATGAAATATGATCCTCCACTGAATGGAATAATAGGGTGAGATATTAATACATCAGATTTCCTTGAGAGCATGAGTATCCTCCAATTTAATATTCTGCTTACGATAAAAACTGTCGGAATAAATTTTCATGATAATGTTAGCTTTACACTTCCATGAAGAAGTATTATGAGATGATAATATAAGCGCATATTTTATAGCAAGAAACTAAAGTGACATCCATATCATAATTTAGTAATTTTAATACCTAATTCATATAAAACATATACAACTATTCCATTTCAGAAAACAGTAAACACTAAAAAGAAACGTATAAACTCACTACCTAAAGTGGTAACAAATATACAGGGTGCATCTTTAAGTAAGGGTTTTCCTTTTAATGCAATATAGACCTCAAAAACTAACATTTTGTTGAATTACTGTTTTTCCGTAATCTTAAAACCAACCGAAATATGGTAAAGAATGGTAAAACCTAAGGAATGAAACCAAAAGTGGTCATGTGGATATTCACTGCCATTTTGAGACCAATGTTAACCTATGGGGCGGTTGTCTGGTGGTCGAAAAACTCAACCAGGTATAAAAGAATGCTTGCCTGAGCATGCAAACTACGCCCACCATAGCAATGCAGGTAATACTATGTCTGCCACCTTTGGATATTTATTAAGCAGTGGCTGCGACAACTATGCTTCTCCTCAAGAATACTGGTATTATATATCCTTTCTGCAGGCAGACATTGATAGTATTTCTCCCAAATTTGCGTTTGATAGACCCTACACGGTAATTATCAGGAATTAGGAGACCGCCAGCGAGGATGTAATAAACATCTTCAGAAACGGATCAAGAAGAAAGGTCAAAGAAAGATATTTGTGGTCAATGTAAAGACATGCTTCTGTGATACAAACGAAATTAGCAGGTATAACCATAGCCGCCAAGAAAATGGTTCGTAGCCATTAGCCGGGCAAAACCAACACAGACTACTGATCTTATGTAATCATAAGAAAGCAATTAGATCAGCTTGAAAGTACCACCAAGCATTAAGAATGCCACCAAGCAGTGGAAATGTCAACCGACAACAGCGTATCTGCATGCTGGGTAATGAGACACGAGCGGTACTTTAGCAATAAAACAGCTGATAAGCTGGCTAGCAGTGCATCTGGTCTCAATATTTTTGGACCTGGTCCTTTCAGTATGCTTCCACTGTCAGCTTTTCTGGAAATTATTAAGGAGGATTTAGAAAACAGTGGGATGACACAGGTATTCAAGCTGGACACTGTTGGTTAAGGAATCACCTGAATTATGTGAGCAAGTGTGATCTCTCTAACAAATGTTCGGTAACAGCATTGACTACCTATGTAATACAGCTGCGAATACATATCTGGTAACTACCTTATGTTAAAAATAATAATGTTGCAAATATTAGAAACAATCCACCTATCAAAAAATAATATTAGAAAGCAGTAATTTTACCTTTAACTGTGCCGGAATACGTTTTGTCTTTGAGAAACTGCCAAAAATGGCCTCAATTCGTTAATAAATTGCCGTATTGCTTTTACTAAATCTAAATATTTCTTTAATATTTCATCAGGCAAAGCAAATGGATTACTTAAAGCTTTTATCCTTCTTCGTTGGATTTAAATATTACATCTTCCTTTCGATGTGCATTTATAAAATCGCGAATTTAAACTATAACGACACCTTATTCCTTGTCTTTAAGAAACTCTTAAAATTCTACATAATGTATAAGAAATAACATCGCCGCTATTTCGTAACAGTTACAAAGAGATACATACTACAAAAAATTTAAACTCAAAGATTCTGTTGTAACTAGGCCCGAGACGTTTTGTGATTTGGGCGTTCACTTTGATAGAAAATACCTCATATTAATTATATAATTTCTAGAGCATATAAAAATCTTGGATTTACAATACAAAATTCGAAGAACTTGATGAATGCAATGAAGTTACTATATTTTACTTTTGTCCGTTCTAATTTAGAAGATATGTGGACTTCAAGAAAGCATATGGTTCGATCAAAAAGAATAAACTAAGTAAAATTTTAAAACAATTTGGGATACCAACCAAACTGATTAGGCTATTGAAAATGACCTTAGAAAATACTAAATCCAAAGTGCGAATAAAAGGTGAATGTTCGGAAGGCTTTACAGGACTAAGATAAGGAGACCCACTCTCAACGCTTCTTTTTAATTTAGTACTAGAAAAGGTCATAAGTGGGAGTCAGTTGAACAGAGAAGGACACTTACTGTTTAAAAGTCATCAAATTGTAAGTTATGCAGATGACGTGGCTATTATTGCTAGAGATAGTAGGGAATTAGAAGAAGTAACGAGAAAACTTGTGGAGGAAGCACGTAAAGTCGGATTGCAGATAAATCAAGAGAAAAGTAAGCTTTTGAGGATAGGAGAACAAAAAAAGGATACCAATTTTAAATTGAGAACACAGCATGGAGAGATGGAGTTTGAAGAAGTTCAAGAGTATGGGTATTTGGGGGCGCTAATAACAGCTAACTGTGATGAGGAACAAGAAATAAATAGGAGAATAATAAAAGCAAACAGAAATTCGGCAGCAGTCAACCACTTATTGAAATCAAAAAATTTGTCCAGAAGGGTAAAATTTAGAATGTATAAAACAATTTTGAGACCGACAGCGCTGTATGGTAGTGAAACCTAGGAAAATTTTAAGGGGTAAGAAGACGGAGGCTATGTAAGGAGAAATAATGAGGAAATATACGCAATGTACCAGGCACCAACAATAGACGAATTTGTAAAAGCCAGAAGAGTGCAGTGGCTAGGGCATCTAGAACGTATGAAAATAGTAGGGAGTAAGCCTAACTACAAGAAAAAAAGAGGTAGACCGAGGAAGCCATGGAGAGAGGCGGTGGCAATAGATCTAAGGGAGAAAAATGTAACGGATTGGAAAAGGAAGGCGAAGGACAGAATGGAATGGAGGAGAATAACACAGCTCTGGGCCTAAATGGCCTGTAAACAGCTTTATATATATATATATTGATGGAAGCATATTATAAATTATATATATATATAATTTAGAATATGCTTCCATCAATTGGTGCCCGCACTACAGAATTCAGCTGCAATATTAATGACATTAAAAATACTATTTATAGTTAATTTTTACCCTCGATATATATTCTAACATATTTATGTTAGATTAAGATTTAACATAATTTTTTATATTTATGTTTTTGGTTTTTAGCGAATTGTACTAATTATGAATATTCGGTTATAATGTTTGTGTTGTATTCCTATTCTGTAATTGAGTTTTTCTTGTAGAATAGTGTAATAAAGAAAAAAAATTAAAAATAAGGTAATGAAATATAACATTTAACCTTGAAATAACGTAAATGTTGTTATGATCAAAATGGGATACATACTTGGACTGAATATCTTTATGTCTCTTACAAGCGTCGTTTCACCTATCTGGGGACGCTCTGTACATATTACGAATTTAATATCAGTGAGTTTGGGAAGTTTACTCGTGAAAAACGGTTGTAATTTTAGATTTAATCTACCTATTCCTCAGTGGACAATTTATTTACCGCGGGTCCCTTACTGTCGTGCAATTTTTCGACTGCAGGGACCTATTTTATACTTTATTTAACGGTGAGGGCCACAGAAGGGTTAACTACTGAACACGAAACACTAAGTACGATAAATTGTTTTTTATAAAATTTGTATCATATCCACAATTATAGTGAACATTTTTATTCTTCTGAGCATTTTTAGTTTACATATACAGGATGTTCGAGAGAGGAACATTTCTGAAAATCGGTATGCTATAAAATTCTGACAGCGTTTTTCCTTAATATCGTTGTTTTTTGTATCTTCAAAATAGAGTGCAGTATACTGTTGCAGATATCCTGCACCTAATCGAAGTACTAATTGATTTGATTGATTTATTTACCATAACTTTAAATCCTCAATAACTTTTCTTAATATCGTTTTAAGTTGTCAAAAATAAATACAGTGAATTTTATAATATTACTACCATGAATTAATATTACTACCAGAATTAACAGACATGCATTTCATGTATGGTGGTGCTAATGGGAACGCCACCCTAGCGCGACGTCTTTATGTTGACGCTTATCCAAATCGCCAGATTCTTTCACAACGCATGTTTGGAAGAATTCACCAAAGATTGCGTGATACCGGTTCCTTGAGCAAACAGTGCCATTTATCCGGAAGACCAAGGTCGGTATCCACTCTTAGAGCAGAAGAAGAAATTCTAGCACTAGTAGAGCAGAATCCAGGTACGAGTGTGCGGAGAATATCAGCCGAGGTAGGAATTAGTGGTCCTCTAATTTATAGAATCCTTCGCGAGCAACTACTTTATCCATACCATGTGCAATGAGTACAGGCCTTAAATCCAATAAATGATCATCAAGCACGTTTGGTTATTTGCCGCTGGTTTCTATGTCATGATGCTGAAGACCGTCGTTTTCTTGCAAACATTCTTTTTACTGATGAGGCCGAGTTTACAAGAAATGGAGTGTTTAATTTTCGCAATACGCATATTTGGATCGACGAAAATCCTCATGCTCTAATATAATCTGGACATCAGGCATGTTTTTCATTAAATATTTGAATGGGTATTGTAGGTGACAGGTTTCTAGGTCCTGTTGTTTTACCTACCCGATTAACAGGCGCTGCTTACCTCAACTTTCTACAGAACACACTGTATGAGTTTTTGGAAGACATTCCTTTCAATTAGAGGCAACAAATGTGGTTCCAGTATGATGGTGCTCCAGCTCATTTTTCCATGGTCGTTAGAGAGAGCATTTACACCAAACTTTTCCACATAGATGGGTAGGAAGGGCCGGACCTGTTTTATAACCTCCAAGATCGTCTGATCTGAACCCTTTAGAGTTTTTTGTTTGGGGATATTTGAACACATTAGTACATGGTATTCCTGTAAATAACCTAGAAGAGCTGCAGCTACGAATTAATCAAAAGCGTCAAGAAATCCAAACCAAGGAGGGTGTTTTCGAAAGAGTTCGAATATCGTTGAGACGAAGATGCAGTGCCTGCTTGGAAATGAACGGAGGGCACTTTGAACATCTTCTGTAACTTTGTTTTTTGTTTGTTAAAAGCTTCCTTTGTCGGTTTATTCCTAATAAAATAAAATGTTTAAAAAACGAATAGTGGTCCATATCTCCGCAACCATTACTTTGCGGACCCATGTTTATTAAGACTTTTCTGCTTATTTTAGTTCATACTATTACCTTCTGAAATATTTTACACTCTTTTTTAACACCCTGTATACTTTAGAATATCAGAGTTTTTAAACAATTTCTATTAAACTAAATTAAAGTACCTACCTAGTTGCTTGAACAAATACATTTTTCTCGTGATTCTGATACAAAAAAGATACTCTTATTTAATTCCTATAAATCAATCCGTTTTCGAAACGAAATAATAAGTTTTATAACGTCAATCATATGTGCTTTATAATTTTAACCATTCGCCATGAAATGAATAATTCACTGACTTTCATATTCGACAGTAATTTGTTAATATCTATATGAGTAATAATATTTGTTTCTATCTGTAATCTGGAATTAAGAGGAGAGTAGCAAACAGGCTACAGCACTTAGGCCTCATTGGGAGATCAGTCCACCTGAGCCGCCAGCCAATCTAATAAAGAGAAAAAGGTGGTGACGTTGCTCAGGGGGATCTCTCTAATGTAGGCTATAGAAGGCCATAGCTCTCCCAACACGGACTTTCTTATTGACGAGATGGCAGTGCACTCACATAGTGCATGGAATATTGTCTCGTCTTCCTGTTTGCAACCCCTGCAAAGAGGTGTATCACACTTCCTCATGTAATAGAGGTGCTTCCTTAGCCAGCAATGTCCAGTTTGAATACCTGTTACCAGACGAAGATTTGTCCTAGACATAGCCAGGTACTTTTTGGCTTGCAGGGGTACTCTAGGAACTCCTTAGCAAATTTACAGCCATTTCGTTCACCCCAACGTTTCATAAACGCTTTGTGGGTGTCTCCTTTGATAATTTTCACAAATGCTGACAACGGAAGCATACTGGAGGCCAGGTCCAAAAATATTCAGACCCGATGCACTCCTAGCCAACTTGTCAGCTACTTTATTGCCATTGCACGGGTCGTGTCCTTTTACCCAGCATACAGATACGCTGTTGACTGAGGCCACTACCAGTGACTGATGGCATTCCCATGCTAATCTAGTTGTTATCTTATGATTACGTAAGATCAGTAGTGATTGTTTACTATCTGTGTAGATTCTAATGATTTTGCCCGTTGTATGTCTACGGGCAATTTCTTTGGCAGCTATAGTTATACCTGCTAATTCCGTTTGTATTACGGTAGCCACTGATAACAAATATGTAAGGATCTGAAATAAATCCCACATCCTGCACCTTCCTTCTTTTTTGACCCATCTGTGTAGATGTTGATAACATCTTCACTGGCGGTCTCTTCATTCCTGATAAGTATCGTGTAGGGTGTGTCAAACACAAACTTGGGAGAAATACTATCAGTGTCTGCCTGCAAAAGGGGCATCTTTCTGACGACCCCACTCCACAGCTGACTCCTAGCTTCTCCACATCCTACAGCAGGTGTAATACCAGTATTTTTGAGGCGAAGCATAGTTATCGCAGCCAATTCTCTTAGATAAATATCCAAAGGTGGTAGACATAGCATCACCTCCATTACTATGGTAGGTGTCGTATGCATAGCTCCAGTTATGCTTAGGCAGGCAATTCTTTATACTTGGTTGAGCTTTTGTTTAGCTATCGTCTGTTGGACTTTCGGCCACAAGACGACAGCTCCATAGGCTGACATTGGTCTCACAATGGCAGTGTATATCCACATGACCACCATTGGTTTCATTCCCCAGGTTTTACCAACGGCACTGCTCATAGGATATATATGCCTTCTTCCATGTTAGCTTCGAATCAAATGTGACTTGAGCGTATTTCACATCCGATTCGTACCTTAACGTAGAGTTTAGGAGAGTTGGTGCCTTTATGGGTCATATTATAAAAAATATATTTCTATCTTCTCATAAACATTGGTTAAATATAAATAGTGTACCTACATTGAAAGAAGCAATCCTAAAAATGCAGAAATAGGTCAGATCTCATCTATTGTGGTTGAATTTGTCGTGTTCCCACTGCCAAAAAAAGTGAAGTTAGGTTTTTATAGAGTGAGTAAATTAGATTATTTTCTTTAGATAATTATTGAATAGAGCTTTGTCTGTGGAATTGTTCATTAGCATACCTAGATGTTTGGTATCAGAGAACATACATATGACTTCATTGATAGGAATTGTAGGAGATTTGATTTATATTAGCTTAAAATACCTTTCTAAAACAGTAAGAAAATTTGTTACTTGAAGGTTGTTAGCATTATATTCTACATTTTAAAATTTTAATTTCAATGAGTTAAATTTATAAAATTTTACTAATTAAAAGTTAGTTTTGTTAAATAAGCCATTTTTAAGTTTATTTCTTACGTTTTGATAGAAATATTTATTGTTCATTTTGCTTATTTATTTTTAAAACATATTTTGATAAGCCAAACTAGTGAAGTGATCATAAAAAACCTAGCATTTCGGTCAAAGATTGCAAAGTATCACCGTATGACCGATACCTATTTTATCTGCTTATTATCTGCTGTAAAATATCGGCATACGTGCCACCCTATTATACATTATGTCCTCACTATCACAATGAAGGAAATTATGAATTGCAACATTAAAAGTTGTACTTTGTTAATAGATAAAAAACTGTTTCACAGATTTTCATATTATTCATTATTCTTAATTTAATAAACTACTTAAAGTATTAAATGATATAAAATATTGTTTGAATTATACATTTTATGTAGATACACAAGGTAATAGTTTGTAGACATCAAGGCTACAAAAATGTTATATATTAATTTTAAATGAAACATAATAAATCAAGAATGTTATTAAAATAGGTATGATATAATAATAGCATCATTTTAGTAAGTATAGTCATGGAGAAAATGAAGAAACTATATGTACTATAAAAAATATATTATAATTAATAACCTATTATTTCAAAAAAGGATAAAATGCCAATGTAAATAATATTTAACAAATAAATTTAAAATTTTTTATTTAAATTATAACATCACTTTTATTTTACAGAAAGGAGTACCATAGCTTGACTATTTAAATGGCAAACATTAAGGGAACTTCAGATATTTTGTTATACGTGCTTTCGAAGAGTAACGAATAAATTCAACATTTTTGAAATTAAGGAGTTTTCGAAAAAATCTCCTGGCACGCGATTTTGTTTTTAAAAAAGGCACTTTTTGACATACTACCCATATTTGTGACGTCATCGTTGTTCGAGATATGACGTCATCGACAATTTTTTTAAATAGCAACCCCCAATTTTGACAATGCCATTTGAAAGAGCGTGTCATTCTACATACATACATCATGAAAAATTATTGTGTTACATAACAAAAATTTCAAGAAAATAATGTTTAAAGATTTTAAAATTTAATTTTCAGAATACTGTGCACCTCCCCATTATGCAACACCTGTCCGTGCTTATTTAGATGAGCTGTTCCCGAATCGATGGATAGGGAGAAGGATGCCGATTGAGTGGCCAGCCAGATCGCCTGATTTAACACCCCTAGATTATTTCTTGTGGGGATACTTAAAAAGCAAAGTATACGTTACTAAACTGGTTAATTTAGAAGATTTAAAAGCAAGAATTCGTCACGAGATACATCGTATCCCTCCTGAAGTTATTGATAATATCCAAAAAGAATTTATTAATCGTCTTGGCTACTGTCAGGCAGCCAACGGTGCACAATTTGAACATTTAATTTAGTCGATTTTTTACATAATCATTATCATTTTCAGTATTGCGAAAATTAAATTTTAAAATCTTCAAACATTTTCTTGAAATTTTTGTTATGTAACACCATAATTTTTGATGATGTATGTATGTAGAATGACACGCTCTTTCAAATGGCATGGTCAAAATTGGGGGTTGCTATTTAAAAAAATTGTGGATGACGTCATATCTCGAACAACGATGACGTCACAAATTTGGGTCGTATGTCAAAAAGTGCCTTTTTTAGAAACAAAATCGACGTACCAAGGGATTTTTTTAGAAAACTTCTCAATTTTAAAAATAATGATTTTATTCGTTTCTTTTCGAAAGCACTGTATACATAAAACAGCAGGTACAGAGAACATATTTTAACAATCTTATGTTACATGTCAAACCAATTTGTTACTTATTCAATATTTACAAGGAATATATACAAAGAAATATAGCTATAACAACACTAAATAAATAACTATTCAAACATACTTTAGTAACACCAGAAAATGAGTCTAAAACAATTTCTTCTCCACTGATCTCCCTGGCCAAACCATATACCTTATTGTCGCAAACCAAAGGACTTCCTAGTATCAAATGTGTGATATTTCCTCTTGGTATATTAATGTAGGTTACGTGGTTCTTCGCCTTAGCTATATCACTGACAACGATGCTCTCATTATTTAAAGTGACAAAGTTGCAGTTTTCAAGATCAGTACTCGTTTCCCCTTGCTCTATATAAGTGACATCTGCTGTGTACGGTTCCAAAGCTGTAGTTTTCAAATTAATAATGTTATCCAAGTCAGTATCAACTTTTTCCACTATTTGCAATATGGATCTACGACTAATAGACTCAGCAAAGGGCTGCACGAGGTCTTCATCATCTCTCCAAGTATCGTATACTTTTTTATTAATTGTGATGGTGTTAGCTGCTGTGAGAACACCGAGGCATGGATCTTTATTTAACTCACTCTTCAAATTATCCAACAGCTGCTTAAACCCTTGACTTCTAAATACGTCCTCCATAGTAATGCCTTGGATTTGCCACAAGCTCAGTGCTTTGCTTTTACCAAAATCATATTTTACAAGACTCTCTATAATATTTTTAGAATTCATAGATAACGCTTTTGTCAGTAATTCGTCTCTACAAGCTATAAAGAGATCGTCTAGAGTCCTATTTGCTTTTTCAAGAGCAGATACAACGGCTTCGTAGGTGTAGTTGCCTTTTTTAAATTCATCGTATGGATTCGGATCCCCATATGCCATACCCATCGAGAAATTATTTATGTCTATGTTCAAAGTTATTAACACGTCTCTTAAGGGGTTCCCTGTGATGTTCAACCTGGCTATGAGGACTCTATTGTAAAACTCTTTGAAGTCTATCCTCAGTTCTGTCAGAAATTTGTCTAAACCATCCAAACTGAACACTTTTTCAACAGTAATGTTCAGCTGCCTTAAAAAATCCAACGTGGTGATTCTATCAACAGTTTTCAGTCCGTATAAGGTGAGAATGTCATCTGTTGTGATTAACACTTCGGGCGGTTGTTCGTATAATATATTGATCAGATATTCTGGAACTTTATCCTCAATTAAGTTGAAGCCTATTTCTACTATATAATCGTAAGTCTGGATATTCTCAGTTGTTGTTGGTGGAGAAGTTATTGGATCTAATGTTACTCTGGGGATGCTATTAGCCGAGCTTGCAAGTAGTAAAAGTGGTAGGAAAATTAGCTTCATGATGACTGGGCAAAGTATTGTCTGGAACCAGAAATATATCGGTATTAGCCAAGCATTACCTGTTAAATTTATTAAATAATTTTCAGTTTTTATGATTGAGTAAGGCCTTATGGAAACCGAATTAAAATTATCAAATTACTATGGAAGGAACAATTTTAAAGTTAAATTATAAATGTGCAAATTAAGTTGTTACTCTAAAAATTCTATGCTTAACCATGTATTGTTGATCCAGTGATATATTTAATTACTTTGCAGAAGGAGGATATAGAGAGTTTTATATTGTTTACATTGTCATAAATTAAGATGATTGAGGAGTGATTCCTTCGGTAATTTTAGGTTCAAGGGCCCCTAAAATTTAATTTCCAAGAGAAAATGCGTTAATGTTTTTTAAAACTACCACATTTGTTAAATTATCTCTGAAGTTGTTTGAGGTAGATTGACTAAACGTGCAGAAATGATGTAATTAATTAAAAGGAACAATTCGCTATATTTATATGTAAATTTGTAAAACAGTAAGGGCCACTGGGGTCGACTTTGTTAGAAAACTACGTCAGTAGACTTACAGAAAAATTAATAGGTGCATTTAATTCCCTATCATATTTCTAACAAAAATGTTTTCTTGCACTTTCTTTATAAAGCCAGACTATTTTCGAGTTGTAATTTTTTTGTTCATATTTTATTTTAAAATAAATTTCTATTATTTTTTAATAAGATAACAAGTAATTAAATTCCCCAGTTAAGAAATTCAATCATTTCTTTTTCTGTTTGCATCATAACTTGAAAAGTTCAAAATGATACAGGGTAATTCTTATCCCATACCCATACATACGCGAAATTACAGCTAAACTTAGTATTTCTGAATGTAATGTATTTATCCAGTTTTAAGACACGGTAATTTTTCATATTCAGATATGAGGGATCACTGTTATTTGTTGGCAATCAAATTTCAATGGACGTGCTGGGCATCCAAAATATTTGAGAGGTTTCGAAATAGATTGCAATCTGATAATCAACAATTTGAAAATTCTGTTTAGGAATTTAGAGAATTTGCAGATCGAAGACGACTATCTGAAGCTGCAATAATATTTATGACTTCCATTTTAAAAACGTTGCATGTTGAAAAATACTATCCGTAGCTTTTTATACCAGTGCAAATGTTACTGCTAATTTTGGCGCCTACTACGTCACATGAACTATGCAGCTGATTGTTGGAAAGCTATTTTCTCGAAAATGGTTAATTTCTGAGACTAATGACAAGTATATCTTTTTTCTTCAAAAACAATGTAGGTTTAAGATGTTTTAATAAAAAAAACATGAGAAACGTAACGTTAGGGCTAAAAAAGTTACACTCACATTTACGTCACAAATATGGCGGATGTCATGCCCTTTAGGAAATACGTCGACATAGAAAACAGACTATGATTTCTCATATACGAAAACATTTATTCCCAAATTTTAAGACAGTGTAATTATTAGAAAAAATCACTTTTTACATTCCAAATTTGATACTCTGTATCTTCTTTATTATCAACATTTTATTAAGGCAAGGTCGCGCGGTTTAAGGCGTCAGTACTTGAATCGAGGTGACTAAATCGGTGTGGGTTCGCGCCCGGCTGCCGGTAGACTGAATATAAGTTATATTCGTAAAGAGGATTGGCACTCTCTCTGCGGGTATAGTAGGGTGGAAGAATGTTAGCTTGGGTCAATGTGAGAGATTGATACCGGTTGATATTTGACTACCCCCCTAATTAATGAAGTATTCCAGGTTTCCCTCATTCCTGCACTGCAGAGTGGTTAGGGCCTACCAACGTAAGTCGTTCCTGGGCGCAAATGCGGCCTGCTTAATAATAATATGTCTCCCCCTCTCCCGCACAAGTCTCCGACTTCTGGACTAATCCCTGTGATTAAAATGAGGGGTAGAGATATTATTATTATTATTACATTGACAAGAACACTTTTTCTTTAATATTAGTAGATTGTGATGTAAAATTAGTAACTATAGTTACACTGGATTTAAAGATAGACTTAATTTCCCTTATTGTAATTTTTAAAAAAAGTTAGTTATCAAATTTCTTATAAATATTAATCACATAATTTATATAAGTTACGAAAAGATTATAAATCTCAATCATGATAATGAACTAGTAACATATTTTTGCGTTTAAATACAGCTACCAGTAGTTGGCAAATATTTGTTACTCCGTACGTAAATTTGTAGAGATTATAGCGACAAATATTGAAACAAACCTGAAATTTCAAATTTAACGTGTAACATCAATATATACTAACAGCACTGTTGATAACATTAATTTCTTCACATACCTACGCCTTGGCGTAGGTTATTAAAAATCTGGGCCCTTGATATACATAGTCATATGAGGATAAAGTAAACATAACCTTGGCTCTTAATTATAGGGAAATTAATTTAATGTTGTTTTTAGTTGCTCAAATATAATTATTAAGAATACGTACAGTGCAATTTATAAAAAATACGTTTTACTGTATACATGGCGAGTTAGAAAGAATGGGTCAACACTAAGCTGGAGATACCAAAATATTATGTTTGAGCTCATCATGCCTTATAAAAACTCGCTGGTTTAAAAAATATAGGGTGTTCAAGGTTTAAATTTTATTCTGAAATTTCTCAATAATTGCACGAATAATAAATCACATGCAATCAAAATACGCTAATGTTTATTGACATGAAAATTTGAAAAAAGCCTACTAAGAAAAGAAATAGCAATATCACCTGAAAGAAAATCACCACAAAATACATTGAAACTGAAGTTAGACCATCTAAACAAGAGTACATTTTTGATGTAGAATTAAACGTTCTTTTAGATTTTTAACTTTTTTTAAGTATACCTCAATGGATAAACAATTTGATTTACCTAAACACTACGGCGAAACTAGCGCCCTTTAGGAGTAACGCCAAAATAAGTTTGAAATTCGTAATTCTCACACCAAAAAACCCAAGACTACCAATTTTCAGTCATGTTATCAAAACTTTCTTAATTATTGAAAAATTTCAGAATAAATTTTAAACATTGAACAAACTGTATTTCTTAGATCAGCGACATAGGCATGATGAGTACAAACATAATATTTTGGTGTCTAATATCTTCAGCTTAGTGTTGATTGTTACCCAATTGTTTTTATTGTCAACGTAATTTTCGATATTTGGTCGCGTATTATTTTTTGCAATTTAGTGCAATTTATAATGCAAACTTTTAATGTAGTATATAGTTTTATTACTCTCAGTTGCAGTTTCTTAAATATGTCGATGAAAATAGATGAATTATTCGTTTGTTCGTATGACATAGACCCTCTGAATTCTTGCCGCGTGTACAAAACTAATATTTTAACTTTAAAAAGATGAAGAACTAAATTACAATAATTATTTCTAATAGAATTTCTTTTCTTTATTCTATATTTCACGTGATCCAAAAGTGATTTTCTAATCTTTTATTTGTTTTAATTCTGTAAGGTAATATATTCAGTTATTTTCATGCAACAGTAAATATTTTAAAAAACTAATTCATAGGGATTCCATATTAGGGATATTATTAACAAATTATATAGTTATTTATAAAATAATTGAGACTTAGATACCTATAATATTTAAGCAACTATCTTCAACTATTGCAAGACCATATTTCTTCATTAATTTTTAATATTATATTTATAGATACGAAACAAAGAGTATTTGAATGAACATTAATTGTTTGTAACATTTTGATTACACCTGAATATTTCTTTCTTCACTCTAAATCAAAAATAAAATATATACTCCATTGGTTTCATAGCTTTAAAAATGTTACGGACGCCTCTACGATTTCGTATATGATATACATTCCGAATATAGATAATTAATATTTAAAATATTTAGTAATACTTTCTAATGTTTTCAAATCATTTATTTGTTTTATATAAAATTCAGTTTATATTACATAATCGGCAAACGCTTTACAAATTGTTATTTTTTCTTGTAACTTTAATTTTCATCTTAACGAAAATGATGGATATCTTTTGGAGAATTTGGAATTTATGTTAAATTTAATATTTATTATTTTAATGGAAATAATCCTGACATTTATCATTGATCAACAGACTTTGTATCAACTAAACTTTTTTGAACAAATTTGAAATTTTTTAATCGTAATTAATTAAAAAGAAACTAAAAATTTTAGATTTATGTATTAATAATAATCATAGTCAAACAATACCTGTTACGCAAGACAAAAGTAGAGATTTTGTAGGATCACCAGAACAATTCTACCTTCAGAACATAGTACACATCAGACACAAAACTTGCAATGAATATTTAGATGAGGTTACATTAACCATATCTTTTATCACTAGTTGCTATCAAAATTTAAATAAAAATGTCGAGTTTGTTCCCCTAGATTAACACTGAGATAACGTTCTGGATCTATTGAGTATGTTTTACATGTTTTGTTGTAGACTACTGGAATTTTCAGTGTATCCATTTTTATTGTATTGTGTAAGATTGTGACTAATATTAAACAATTTAATCACTAAACAAAGAAGGTAAATTTATTGTAATTTATGAACTGTGTATATATCTGTCTCTTATTGTTATTGAAGGGTTGAAAATATTTTAGTAATTTTCCGATCAAATATACTTCAACCTATTTTAATTACTATCATAGATTTATACAGCTTGTTAGAACAAGAGTATAAAATATTTAAGGAGGTAATAGTGTGAACCAAAATAAGCAGAAAAGTTTCAATAAACGTGGGTCCGCAAAGTAACGGTTGCGGAGATATCGAATATTTTATGCTTTCTAGCCCCTTTTTTTATTTTGCAAAAACGTTGTGTATTTTCTTATAATAGTTGGTTGATGTTTAGTGAAATAAGCAGTACGTATTTGACAGTTGTTCTCAGTGTACAAGTTTTCTTTCGCAGACATGCATTTCATGTATGGTCGTGCTAATGGGAACGCCACCGAAGCCCGACGTCTTTATGTTGACGCTTATCCAAATCGCCAGAATCCTTCACAACGCATGTTTGGAAGAATTCACCAAAGATTGCGTGATACCGGTTCCTTGAGCAAACAGCCCAATTTATCCGAAAGACCAAGGTCGGTATCCACTCCTAGAGCAGAAGAAGATATTCTAGCACTGGTAGAGCAGAATCCAGGTACGAGTGCGCGGAGAATATCAGCCGAGGTAGGAATTAGTGGTCCTCTTGTTTGGAGTATCCTTCACGAGCAACTGCTTTATCCATACCATGTGCAACGAGTACAGACCTTACATCCAATAAATGATCATCAAGCACGTTTGGTTTTTTGCCGCTGGTTTCTACGTCATGATACTGAATACCTTCGTTTTCTTGCAAACATTCTTTTTACTGATGAGGCCGGGTTCACAAGATATGGAATGTTTAATTTTCACAATACGCATATTTGGCCGGACGAAAATCCTCATGCTAATAGAATCTGGACATCAGGCACGTTTTTCATTGAACATTTGGATGGGTATTGTAGGTGACAGGTTTCTAGGTCCTGTTGTTTACAAACCGATTAACAGACGCTGCTTACCTCAACTTTCTGCAGAATACACTGTATGAGTTTTTAGAAGACATTTCTTTGAATCAGAGGCAACAAATGTGGTTCCAGCATGATGGTGCTCCAGCTCATTTTTCCAAGGCCGTTAGAGAGCATTTACACCAAACTTTTCCACATAGATGGGTAGGAACGTCAATAACTTTTTTCTTAGAAACTAGAAACTAGAGAGAAAACTAAAGTTTTTACATTTTTTTATGATAACTCTATTTTTCATGACGCATCTATTCCCAAATGTTTCTGGATAAATTGTAAATCGCCCTATATGATTCATTTTTCTTCTTTATTTTACATAATATAGAGATACCAAATTCAGTTGCTCATTTTATGTTTTTATTAATTATGTATATTAAATAATAAACGTACATTCGCATGATGCTAAAAATTTCTTCCCACTTTTCAATTAATTTTTTATTTTGAATAGCAAATTTGCAACAAAATACTCTTTATAAATAATTCAAAACTCTATACTTATATTCAATACATTTTCACTATAAATGATACTCGTAATATAAATCAAGTTATTTTTTATTCTAAACTAAAGACATCAACAAATTCCTGTGCAAATAGAAAAACTGCAATATATCAACCACATAAATATGAAATGCATAAGGATGCTTAAACTTTCAATTCAAATTTTCTATTATGTATGAACTGGACATTATTTAATTAAGCCATTTATTCATCGTAAAAGACCAATAAAACAGAACTATTTGGATTGGACTTTTGTTCCATTGATAATCCGACTGCTGCCACGATGGATTTATTACCAGTATTTCGAACCTCAAATTGTTATATTATACAATGTTTAGATTCAAAATATACGCTTTTATACATCAATACAAAAACGAATGTTCTTATTGGAAGAGGAAGCACAAACGTCTATTTATTTAACAATGAGCGTACAATATGTTAATTCTCCTAAAGAAAGAAGAAAGACCTAACAGAAGTATCTTAGGAGGGCCTTATCAGTGTTAGCGTATTAGATTTGACTTTGAACCTTATCCACTATATAGTGGAAAACACTTCCAACTATTACTTTTCCAGTAATAGTTGGAAGTTTTATGCAATGTAATTATAGTCAATTTGTTGCAAATAACAGTCGGTTTAAAATTAAAGATGCAATACTATATAGATAGTATAATGAATAATTATTTCGTTATTTGTTCTTTGGTTCTAATTTCTAGATTTTTATTGTGTCAAATGAAAACTTTAGACAATGAGCAACTATCAAACAATTTTTACCGCTAGAAACAAGAACAATACTTATCACAAATTTTCCAACATGTGCTGGACAATTGACTGTATAATACTTAGACTTAAGTTGTACCTACGACATTTGTCATACAGTATACTTCCTCCTCTATAAATCTAAAACCATGATAAATAACAATTGACAAAACTATTTATATAAGCAAGCTGTGAAATTCAAATTAGAGTATATTGTGGCATCTATCGCTTGATTTATATAATTATTATACATATTTTAGAGAATTCTACCGATTTAAAGTGTTGCTATAAGAAGCTTGCGAAGAATTGGTGCAGATGGAAGCACATACATACCCAGCGTCTAATCGATTCAATATTTTTAAAGAATAGATATATCTTGAAAAATATGTTTAAAATTAAATGTAGATAGAGGACACGTACAATATCATAAAAAAAACCTATAAAATACCTATAAAATATTTTACTAACTGCTGGATAATGGATGGTATTCCGCCTTTACAATTGATGTGCTTTCAAACGCTTAAAATTTTGTTTATTATATTTATGTTAATAAAAAATCATCTTTATTGGAGTGAAATAAGTATTCTATGAAAGAAAATTCTTTAGATCTGATAGAAAATTTAGTAATAATTTTTAAATATCACCACACCACAAAAAAACTGAAATATCTTTTGAAGAAAATATCAAACCATCTTTAAGTTCAATATTTTCGTGTTGCTTTGTTTGTGTTGGTTTTGGTATATCATTTAACTTAGTGATTTGGAATACATTAAATACATTTTTCATACCTATATAAAAATTTTCGTGTGAGATATAAGTGGTCTCCTTACTTCCTGCTCGGCCTAAGCGGCTTGACTTACAGGAAGCGACCTACCTTGCAGTACTTAACGCAGACATCTCGCCCTGGGCGACGAGCCATTAAATCTGTAAACGATACTACAGGAAACAACTACCCCGCGGACTAATGCCCCGACCGGCATTGATTTACTCCTGTAGTATCTATGTGAACAGCCAAGAACCCTTGATATGAAGGAACAGCCAGTTCAATTGTCGGTCATCTCACCTATGGCATACTGATGTATAACAACCTCGAAACCGGTCTACGTCTGGTGGTGTGTCCGACAAGGGTTCTTGGCTGACAGATACTACTGGAGTAATTCAATGCCGGTCAGGGCATTAGTCCGCGGAATAGTTGTTTCCTGCAGTATCGTTTACAGATTTAATGGCTCGTCGCCCAGGGCGAGAGGTGTGCGTTAAGTACCTGCTGCAATGTAGGTCGCTTCCATAGAGGACACAAATTAAAAATATCATTCCCGTCTTAAATGAAACAAGACACTCAAAATATATTGCTTTTACATTGTTGCTACTAAAGTTATATGTAGATTTTTTTATAAAAATTCGTCAACTAATCACTATCACTGAGAACCCTAGAAATTCTGTGACAATGGGTATTCTTAAAATTCAAATTATACCTATACATACCTGCTAATGGAAATTCTTCTCGAGCAAATGAACTATTTTCGAGTTATTACTGTTCTTAAACTATGATTGTAATTACGAAGTACATCAACGAACATAAATCATTTATAAAATTCTCGTTCCTGAAATTTTTGCAAAGTCTCTGCTGAAGATGATGGCAGTGAAAAGCGGTGAAACGTTTAGAAACATTGGATGTGATCAGATGAAGAGGTTACTACGGGAAGATATTAAAGAGATCTATGTTATTTTAGTTTTATTGAAGTACTTGGTAACGACGATGTATATATAAAAATAAATATAACTTAGTTCATTTTCCAAATAATGCAGGGCAATACAAAAGCACTAAAGGAAGTTCCAAAATAGTTTGAGGCTTAACATTTATAAGCCCTTAAAAATAGTGACATATATTCTCCGTCATTTGTTGATATATTTATGTCCGAAATTAATTATTTACTTTAATTAGATAAATCTTTAGCCAAAGTCTCATCGCTATACGTTGTTTTTATCAAATATTTTAGAAAATATGATTTTTTTTTAATTTTAATATCTTGTATCTCAAAAACGAAAAATTACTGAACATTCCTTTATACTAGTTTCGACCAAGTAATGACCAATCTGTTGTAATTGGTAAGGTTAATATATGGTTTTTCTGCCACCACCATCTTACCGTCGAAATTTGTATACAAATTCAACCGTCAAACTCATGCCATCACCCAGTTGAGAGGTAAATGGGTTTTGTTTTAAAAATCGTCCTCCATCAAGAGAATCCGCCGTTTCATACTTCCATATAGGCCTTTTTTGGTTTCTAAAACGCAGCCTCTTTATTCTCTGAGCTTAACTATATACAGTTTGTTACTTTCAAGGGTCAAATAGATAGTTAAAAGATATCTATTAATTAATTTCTTCAATCAATCAGCATCCTGGATATGATGGTACCAACATTGTAATAAGAAATATATTATTTACTGATTTTCGGAAGGTTAACCTCCAGGCATTTCCAATTTCAGATAAAAAAGATTTATATGATTATTTGAGATAATTTGAAATAGCAATGTTGAAATTCGAAACGAACACCTCAAAATCTGGTGTCAAGTTTTAAATATCGAATAAATATTTCCACCAACTACCTTCCACGTCGTCTAAGTCTTAGACTATATAAGTTTTAAGAATGTTTACTGGGATGGAAAAATTGGTTAATGGAGTAATCTGCACTTACTTTCATGATATGAAAAAACGCTATTAATGAAAGTTTTTATACTTAAAAGTTGTATCAATCTGTCTAATTCAGTTTACTGAAACTTCTCTAAGTAATAATGAAAAAGTAGGTCAAGTAAATGAAAAATTTATTTTGTAAGGTTATCAAAATAAATACCTACATGAGTTTGATGAGATAATATCATTGCTGAAGCATAACTAAAATTATAGTTCAGAAAATGACTAGAAAATTTTCACTATTCATTAAAAAATTCATAATCTAATCTATTTCTAAACTGATTTTCAGTCGCTCTCTAAATTTTTTATACAGGGTGATTCAGAACTTTTTTCTGAATGTACAGAAGACTTTTACAAAAACAATTTTGTAATAAAAATCCTAAAGGTCGGTTCGAAAATGATTTAAAAATATATTTCTGTACAGAACTGCAAAACCAGACAAGGCAAATCATAAAATCGACAACCGGACAAAAAAATTGAAAGAAATTTCCAAGGAAAGATATATAACATTTTATATAATAAATTCAACTGCTCTTGCTGCTATTGCTATTTATTTTTAATAGAATTAGTTTATGATTTTAATTAATAAAATAGTTTCACATACCTGATGTTACAACAACAAAATTAGGCTCGTCTTACCCAGTTTCTACAAACTAACACAAATCTTTCCGTTTCTTGTCCGTACTGAACTCGTAAGTTATTGGCCGCAGCTATACATTTGTGTAAATCATCAATAGTGTCTACCTCAATGCGATAGACTTCATCTTTTAAATATCCTCACAAAAATAAGTTCAAATGATTTGAAGTCAGGAGATCGTCGCGGCCATGGTACCGGTTCTCCTCGTCCAATCCCTTAGTTTTAATGCATCCGTACATGGTACGGATACAATTGAGCCTCGTATATAATACACCACACTACAGCAATACGCCGTGGATGTTTTAGACCTGTATTTCTTCCACGATTCAGCTGCGAAGGACCCCGCACTTTTTATATGTAAAAGTGGTTTCAGTCAGGAGGTCTAATTTTTGGTGGAAAAGATAGTTCTCAACGTCCTGAACAAAAAAGCTAATGGGCAGAAAAAAATCTACCATCAGAATTTTGCGCTACGGCGGTCAGCACCTGGCTTTTCAGGAGTTGGGTTATTTTTATCAAAAAAGAGAGTGTTCAGTGACCGATTATAGAGACATGCATTGGATTCCAGTCTTCTACGCCACCTAATGAGGTTCCGAATGAGGCGCATTAACTTTTTTAGAGTGGTTCTTCGTCAATAGCTCTATACTCCACTGATGTTCCACAAACTATTCCATCTTAACTACTTCGATTTTAACGTGATTATTGGCATTTGCTCTGGCATTGCGGACACGATCTAATCCTCATTTTTGAATCTCGTTTTGAACACAGAAAAGGGGGATAGATATAGTACTTTTTCACTCCAACACACCTCCACGCATGCATGTCTCCATAATCGGTCACTGAACGCGCTCTCTTTTCATAAAAATAACCCAACTCCTGAAAACCCAGGTGCCGACCTTATATGCGCCGTAGCGCAAAATCCTGACGGTAGATTTTTTTGTGCCCATTAGCTTTTTTGTTCAGGATGTTGAGATCTACCTTTTCCACCACACCAAAAATTAGACCTCCCGACTGAAACAACTTTTCCATATAAAAAGTGCGGGGTCCTTTTCCCTGTCACGCCAGCGTTGCTCGACACTTGCAGTCACTCAAGTAGCTGTATTTGACACATATTTACCGGGGCTAAAGCATTTTCACTTCACCATGAATTAAAACGATATCCATCAACTTCGAGTTGCTATACATTTTTAGTCATTTTGGACACTTGAACGTAATGTATACATTCGCATTACAGAAACGTTAATATTTACTATAAGTGATCGGATTTCAATATTTGGAATCACCTGGCTAGAGAGTAGCCTAGCGATGTAATAGTTGAAAATACTACAACTTATAATTTTTCTCTCAGAAACTATAAGGATGTTACTTTGTGAACAAATGAAAATTAAATTCAAATTCTTGTATAATTATTAATTCTATACAAATTTTTAAAGAAGTTTCGAGAAGCGATTTTAATATCGCTAAGACAATAAAAATATTAGTCCGTGGTTCTCTGTTTTTAATACCCTGTACAAACTTCAAGCACCCGCCCGTGTAATCATTTTAATGTCAGCATCCTTATTCGCTAATAAAGTTGTTGTAGTACATCTCATGCAGTAGTCTGTGTAAGCTTCTGCATTAGAAAGCTTCAAAAATAAAGTAAGTAAATATTTTCTTAGTATATTAATTCCAACAGGCAGCGTAGTACATTTTAAATTAATATATTGTAAAAAAAATCTCTGGTGCGGCAACTCATAAGTAGCAAAATGTAGATAGCTTCTACATAGGTCCTGAGTATTAACAGAAAATCCTGCTTCACAATGACGAACTTAGATTTAATATTCCTCTTGGTATCAGGTATGGAAACTAATAACTATGAGTATCTTGTACGTCCTCAATCTTCCAAATCGTCAATATACAATAATATTATCTAAAAAGAAAAATGAAATTTACGCTCATCAATCATGAGAAACTCTTCAAAAAATATGCATGCATAATTAAATGAAGATATAACCAACAGGATAATCCTTTCCGCATCATTTTTCTTGAGGTTTAAAACTAACGAACTTAAGCTTATGATTGTGAATAAAACGTTGTAATGTATTCGTATTTTAGCCGTTTTATTTACTAAAGAAAATTTAACACTCAAACTACGTTCTCCCGTTTAAACCTTGTTGCACGCTGCCTAAAACTCTTTTCCAATAAATAACTATTATCTAAAACGTTCTTTATGGCTGTTCATATGCAGAAGTAAAACCACATAGTATTTTTTTATATTTGAATGAAGTCGACATTGATATTCCTCCAATTTCCTTTAAATTCCATCAATTTTACTTGCGCTTTTAAATTTTTGTGTGTCTTCTCATTCCATATTCGTTAGAGCTGTCATAATGTAAAAGAATCAACCATTGCAATAATGGGGAGATGGCAAGCAATAAGATAAAACTTATTGAGCCTATTGTCTGAACTGGTAACTTGACCGCACGTGTGGCAGCGAGCCGGGTAGTCATTGATCGAATAAAAGGCTTAGGCGATATTAGCCGAGGGTCAGGTTGCAGGATATAACGGCGATCGTTTATCACATTATGTGTTATTGCCCTTTTTGCTACACGCCAACTGATTGGCGGAGGTATTTTGAAAAAATACGGGGGTCTCGCGTTAATCCGAGACGAGTAAGATAAATTACCTCGCTAACATTATGCGATACCGTCAATTGATTTTATTGGTAAAATATGGAGGCAAATTTCATCAGACATGGATAGAAATGTTGAAAATTTAGTCTTTGTTCTTTTTGGTAAACAGAGTGTGCATATAACTATAACATTTAAGTAAATACCAATATAGTAATAATTACTTTCTCTCTCACCTAACAAAGCGTTTCTTAATTCTAAATTTCAAGTGCTAATTGGTCATGTCTTGCTGCAATAGATGATGTTGAGGATATGCTATTCCCAAGGTTTCGCTGTCACATCAAATTTGCCGTTTTTGTTCCCGCGCCTTGTTCACGGAAGCGGTCAGCAACTTTATTCGTTCTAAGGGTACTGGTTACAAAAAGTATAAAACTTGTTGAACACTACAACCTGTTTCGTCAACATCGCTCCAACTGTAAACATCTCATCCATGAAGCTTATAAAAGTTTTGAGTGATACCGCAAAATCTGTATCCAACAACCCGAAACAGTTCTGAAACTTCAAAAAAAGAAAGAGCAGTCACGCATTCCTCCTGTTATGTTTTTTTTTTCATAATATTGAAGTTTCTAATCCCACTGAAATAGTTGATGCGTTTGGTAAATATTTTAATAGTGTCTTTACAGTCTCAACCGATAGTTCCACCTAGTTCTTCATTTGTTGACAATTTCAGAGTAGCAATCGTTAAGCCGGTCATCATTCAGAATAACGACTTAAAAATACTTGGACGCTTCAAGCATTCTTTTACTATGGGTGTGGATGGTGTTCCGAGTTTTATTCTGAAGGGCTGTGCTTACGTGCTGGTTGAACTGTGGTTTACTTTGTTTAATTGTATATTAAGACACTCTGCTTTTCCATCTCTTTGAAAAATGGCATATGTGTGTCTTATACTCAAAAAAGCAAACGGAGATGTATAACAAATTATAGAGCCATCTCTTTATCATGTAATTTTCTGAAAATTTTTGAAGCAACATTGTACAGTGAGGTCTGTCTGGTTACTAACCAATTAATATCCTGAACACAACATGGGTTTATGCACGGAAGATAGACTATTTCGAATATTGCCATATTTTCATGTTCTGAGAATTTAGTTGGTGGAGATCAGGTCGATGTGATATTTACTGATTTCCAGAAAGTCTTTGACCAAATTAACCACTGCATATTATTAGAGAAATTACATCGCATTACAGTCTTTCTGAATCATTAATTACGCTTTTAAAATTATATCCAAGAAAGAGACAGTTCCAGTTAGGTACTTAAACTTTACATTCCGAGTATTCCTTCCCTCCTAAGTGGTTTCCCAATATTCTAAACTGAGACCTCAATTTCTTTTTATATTATTATTTATTATTTACATTTATTAACGTATTGCTTAATGTATAATGTGAGAAATTAATCTTAGCTGATGACTTTATGCTGTATACTACTTGACAGATTGTTGCTTGTTTCAACTTAATATTAATCGAGTGTCATCATAGTGTAAACGCAAGCAGTTGTCCCTTAACATATCTAATTGCAAGGCTGGCTAAGTCTTTCTCTTGTAAGATTAACTTTACAACTTATGAATACTGCATCAACGAATACGTCGTTAGACGTGCTGCATTTCTGAATGATCTAGGAATTACCGTTGACAGCAAGTTCACTTTTGTTCCGCATATTAACAACGTTATATCGAGTGCTGTCCAGACTTATGGCTGTATCTATCGTAATATGGAGATTAAGGATGTACGGACTTTGAAAATTCTATTTTACCCTTTTGTTCTTTCTAGGATGGAGTATGGTTCTACCATATAAAATCCGATATACAATGTGCATTGAAGAAAACTGGACATACCTTTTGAACGATTTATATTTAAAGCTTCTTGAAGTACGACGCAATATTGCCTTGATCCGTTACCTTTATAATATCCGGACCATAAGATTGATTGCTCGGATATTTTAGGCAAAACTCATTTTCGTGTACCACTCAGTAATTTGAGGCAGCAACCGCTGTTTTACTGTAATGCTCCTCCTTAGCCAGATCACCGGGTTTTTTGATGTGTGCTGTATATAATAGATTCGTTTGTGATATCTTTAATGAAAATATAAATGTAGTTTGTAGCTATGTGTCTCGCACTCTATTTTAAATTTTTCTCTCTCGCTTAGGATTATTGTTTGATGTTTGAATATGTGTAATGTTAAGTACATTACATTTGCTCGATATATTATTTTAACTTCTGTCGGAATAATAAAATTACTATTACTATTACTGTTAGTGTTACTGTTACTCTTACTCTCACTTTTACTATTACTATTATCATTACTAAATGGCATATTTACTGACTACTACACATTTCTTTAACTTCATACTGCGTTTACCGTTTTATATACATAAGAGGTCTAAGAGCTTAGAAGCTGAATAAAATCTGTGATGCTGTTGAATACTGGAATTGATGTAGTAAGCTGTAAACTATATTTGAATCAGCTTAATTTATGCGCATTTACATTATATATTCCACTCTCTCTTCCAGCTTGGATTTTGTGTTTAAAGAGTGAATTTTAAAGTTATACGTATTTTTTTAAGTGGATCTCTGAAGCTGATGTAATTATGGCATCGAAAAAATTAAAAAATAAACTGACATCGGGTATTGATGGATTCCTTCTTCGTAAAAGATTCTTGTTTAGTATTAATTTAACCTTTACTTTTCTATTAGGTTTGATACTAAATTCTACCACGTTTCCTGACATGTGGAAAGTTGCCAGAGTTAACTTTTCTAAAAATCATCTGTATCCAAGTGTTTTGCGGGATTATAGACCAATATCAATTTTACTAAATTATTTGAAATAATAATTAAGTATTTTCACAAGCTAAAATTTACATTACACTTGATCAATATGGTTTTTTTAGAAAAACGATCCACTACCACTTATTTATGTTGTTTAACTCAGTGGGTGGCAGCGATTTCAAATAGGCAGGGTCAAGCTGACGTTATTTATTTGGACATTCAAAAAACATTAGGTCTAATTGATCTATATCTATTACTAAATATGTAAAGGTTATTTGAATTTTCTAATGATTTAATATCTTTATTTAATCCATATTTGTATCATCGCAAACAATTTGTAGAACATGGGCATATTCTTGATATTCTTAACAATTACATTTTAATGTTATGCAATCCTCAACCTTTTAAAAATATTAAATGTGGTCAGTAATTGAATTTGTTTTTCAGTCATCTTTTCAATGAAGGATCATTAGCCATAGTGATGCAACTGAAAAAACAAAGTTGGGGGGTGATTTTCGCTCTCCCGGAAGTGCTATATTTCGCATAGTGCTTCAAAAATACATTTAAACGTTGACATGTTGATATGTTTCGAAAAATTATTCAGCTCCTTAGTAGCTAATTTATTCCAATTAAAGTCTCTACCCTATGTATGGAAAAGTCGCTTTCATGACTCCCGGTATAGAGATCCGGAAATATTTTTATGTCTATCTATTTTGTGAACACACTTATAACATATATACATTTAGAATTTTTTGTACCGAAAAATTATAATTTAAATTTTTAACTAATACTGTTTTTTACTTGGCTTAACTGGAAACATTACTATAACAACATTTATGTTGTTCCTTGTGCAGATTTTATTTTCTGTGCCCATGTTTTCATTTTTGCAATTTTGTCTTAAAATAAATGGTATGTAAACAACTTTTCCTATAAAAATTTAAGGCCTTATATCGTAATACGCCACTAAATAAAATTACGGGTAACACTTAACAATAGAGCATTGAGGAAAAATACTTTTTTTTTGGCAACTGAACAAAATCACGCCGCCTATTGACAATAAAGTATTTCCCGCATAATACAACCTCTCAAAAAATACACGTCACATTCACTCGAATGGAAGACATAATTCAACTTTCAATAGACACATCTTATCGATCTAATGGAGGTGGAAAATCATGTATACAACATTTTCTTGAAATATGTCGTGTCGAGCCCACTTTTGTCGCGGTTTCGGGGAATCCATTAAATTTGGTTATGTGGCCGACTTTTACAAGTTAGGAGAGCTTTATGGTTGTTACGGTTACGTCGAACTATAAACAGTTATTGTTATAAATGTAAGTATAATTTAGACAGAATCACTAGTGTTTGTCAGATTTCTCAACTCTTAACGTTCTATTTGACAAAATCTAATTTCTAGAGAGATATTGCGAATAAACGTTTAAATTATTTACTATAGTCTGTTTAGAAATGAGAGTAATAAAAGCTTATTATGTATGTAAATCGTAAATAAATGTAGTACTGGTGCTTATATTCAATATTTTTATATTATGTATTATCGGTATAGATGAGGTGTACTTTTAAAAAAACTTTGTAAGTAGCTAAAATTTAATCCCCGACAATTCGTCTTTGTCTATGCCGCTTCAATTTCTCGGTCCATTTCTCTTATAAGAAAACAATATAAAAACAGCATTTCAAAACATGAAGCTACTTTAAGCATCATAACCGGGTTAAGAGGGTTTTTTGTAATTCAAATAAAAATATTCAATATTATTATCAAAATATTTATTTAAATTTAATAAATTGACTTTTATTCCACACAAAAATATATGTATTTTGAAAATTCAAATTATGGTGAGTAAATGTAGTGTTGTATAAATGTACAATAAAGAAAATAAAAAAGTAGGTATATTGAAATTCATCCACTGAATATTCTAATGAATTATCTTTGTCTCCTAGATTGATAACGATAAATTATCGAGTTCCCACATGCAGTTACTCGTTCCAAGGAATTTTTTAACAAAATTTTCACGTCACTTAATTTAAACGTCGTATTATTTCGAGCTACATCTCCTTTTACCTGCGTCCAGACTAATTCGATTGGGTTAAGTTCACAGGGATAAAGTGGTAACCGTAGTACCGGTATTTGACGATTTGTTGCCATTTCATCGATAACATATTTTTTCTGATCTTTATTAACATTGACAAGTATGAAAAGTTCCTTTTTCACCATATTTGTTTCAAAAGAAATGTTTTTTTTCCGGATAACCATTGAATTATATCGGCTTTCCTCCAAGCAGTCGTAGGCGTCCCCTCGGTCTGCCGTGAATGGTAATTGGCATTATCCATGACAATTATAGACCCCGTAGGAATAAGATCCAACATCTGTGTAAAATACTCTTCGAAAACATCTGCGTTCATATCTTCGTGATAGTCACCTGTATTTTTAGATTCAAATAAAAGTAAACTGCCATCTACAACACCACTGGCACTACCTATATGTGTCACTATTAATCTTCGCCCTTTACCTGAAGGTACCTTAAACCCTGTTGAAAGTCCATCCAAAAATGCTTGTCGACCCAAATTTCGTATAGATAATAAATATTCCTACCTTCGTCACGGAATTTTCTAATTGATCTTAAGCAGGATATTCGCCAACAAATAATTTCATCTTTATCGATAAGAACTGACTACCTGTTCTGCTTTTCCAAGCAACTCGTAAGACGGCCCATAATTTGCTTCTACTGATTTTTGACAAATCGTTGTCCTCTGAAAGTTCACTTAAAATTTTGTTTAACGTTGGTATTTCTTTTTTAAAATAAAATGAATGTACTTTTCTGCGAATGACATTTTTGAAGAAATCATCGATAACGACTTTTGACCTCCCTGTAGATGATTTTGGGGGATTAACAGTATCTTCATTTCATTTTTTGTTTCCTTTAAAAGTATGTAGATATACTCGCGACAAGAATTCAGACGACTTACGTCATACGAACAAATGAATAATTCATTATATTTTCATCAAAATATTTAAGAAACTGCAACTGATAGTAATAAAACTATATACTACACTAAAAGTTTGCATTATATATTGCACTAAATTGCAAAAAATGATTGCTTTTAACGCGACCAAATATCGAAAATCACATTGACAATAAAAACAAATGTGTAACGTCAGCCGTGACGTAAGACGTCTGAATTCTTGACGCGAGTATAGTCGATTTTCCAATCCCTATCCTTTTGGAATACTTTTCCACGATCTCGTCAACACTGTTGGTAGGATTTTGGTGTTTCAATGCATTAAATACATTTAATATAATAATCTTCTCATTCTGAGACAGCGCACATCTTTTCACGCGTTTAGCAGGTACGTAATCTGATAAGCTCGACATTTTACCCAAACAATATTATATCCAGTGGCACAATAGTCACTAAACACAAGTCGAATTTTACTCTACTGCCTTAGCATGTCTTCGTATATTCAGCTCTAAGACTGGATTGATCTGTCACAATAGACTGGCTCCTGACCTATGATGTATCCAGGAAAATATACTAATGTACACCCATTACCTGTTAGCATTAGTGTTACCCGATAATTACCTGAAACGAAATATTACCACGCCCATGGCCGGTTCTTATCTCGAGGTTTTATTACTCTCTTTCATTTCCAAACAGACTATAGTTTATCTATTCCAGTGGCGTGCCGCGAAGTATTATGTTACTATTGATACTAATTAGTACAAATATAGTACGCCAAAACTTTTCCTTAGGTTTCATATCTGTTTCTAATTATGCAATTAAAATTACAACTTAATTGTCTCTTTACTTTGTTTGGCATCTTGCTTCGTCTTCTGCCACAACTTTTTTATGGTAGTGACTATTCTTGTTGTTAATGAAGGTAATTCGAAAAGGTAACAAATATAACTCTTTAAAAAATATTATATTTATAATCATGTCGCTAAATGTAACAGTAGTGGCAGTAAATCGAACCTAAATTATTATTACAATTTTTAACAAAAGTATTAAATAATTAAATGACACAACTAACAAACAATAATTCACTAAAAATAATTTCAAAGTCTCCTCCAATTTTTTGAGCTTTATAAAAAGCTCTTCCTAACTTTGCTGTTTCTGTAATAGTTTAGCAACCATACGAACTACCATTACTTTATCAAGCTGAATGATCCCTTTAAGTTATATGATACATTTTAGAAACATCCTATATAAATGTCTCCCTGTAGTTATAAATACTTGCAATTTTAAAACTTATTAAATACCTACTTCCTTTGAAAATGTAATAATATTTTTTTTAAATATTTTCAAAGTACACTTACGAATTTAAACTTACGAAGTGACAAAAGTGACCTCTGTTTTTTTTATTATAATGCTTCCACTGGTTTGCCCTTTTGCTTGTTATTTATACGCTGGCTACAGTGCATGTTTATTTAGGATTTGGGAAAGTGTTGTTAATATTTTTTCAGGAGCGTACACCTAAATACACTCAATTGTATAAACGGAAATTATATAGGTTTGTTTTGGTTGCGGAAACAGCAAACCATATAATATTTACTTATTAAACACATGGAAATCTAAAACAGATTAGTCATTGTTTATGTAGAGGGAGTACACACAGGAATGCCATAATAATGTTTAATTTGTGACATTGTGTTATTTAAGAAATAAGAAGTTTAATTCAATTTTTATTTTAAAATATAACTAATCTGCCTGCTTATTTGGAACCAGAGCCTGCTCTTCATTTTATAATTAACTTCAATTTTCAAATAGTACAGGTTTTTCTTAATAGGGGAGTATCAAGCAGGTTTTAGAAAGAGGAGGTCAACAACGGACCAAATCTTCATGGTGAAGGAAATTCTAACTACATGCTATGAGTATGGGATTAAAGCAATTGTTTAATTTATGGACTTTAGAAAAGCATATGATTCGATCAAAAGGAATAAACTAAGTAAAATTTTAAACAATTTGGGATACCAACCAAACTGATTAGGCTACTGAAAATAACCTTAGAAAATACTAAATCCAAAGTACGAATAAAAGGTGAATGTTCGGAAGGCTTTACTATAGACACAGAACTGAGACAAGCAGACCCACTCTCAACGCTTCTTTTTAATTTAGTATTATAAAGGGTCATAAGAGATAGTCAGTTGAATAGAGAAGAACACACATATTGTTTAAAAGTCACCAAATAGTAAGTTATGCAGATGACGTGACCATTATTGCTAGAGATAGTAGGGAATTAGAAGAGGTAACCAGAAAACTTGTGGAGGAAGCACGTAAAGTGGGATTGCAGATAAATCAAGAGAAAAGTAAGCTTTTGAGAATAGGAGAACAAAAAAAGGACACCAATTTTAAATTGAGAGCAGAGCATGGAGAGATGGAGTTTGAAGAAGTTCAAGAATATGTGTATTTGGGGGCGCTAGTAACAGCTATCTGTGATGAGGAACAAGAAATTAATAGAAGAATAATAAAAGCAAACAGAAGTTCAGCAGCAGTCAACCACTTATTGAAATCAAAAAATTTGTCCAGAGGAGTAAAATTTAGAATATATAAAAAAAATTTTGAGACCGACAGCGCTGTATGGTAGTGAAACCTGGGTTCTCAATAAGAAGTCAAGAGAAAATCTTTTAAGGTGGGAAAGGAAGATCTTAAGAAGAATTCTAGGGGGTAAGAAGACGGATGAAGGCTATGTAAGGAAAAATAATAAGGAAATATACGCAATGTACCAGGCAACAACAATAAACCTAACTACAAGAAAAAAAGAGGCAAACCGAGGAAGCTATGGAGAGAGGCACTGGCAATAGATCTAAAGGAGAAAAATGTAACGGATTGGAAAAGAAAGGCGAAAGACAGAATGGAGTGGAGGAGGAGAATAATACAGCTCTGTTTCTAAAAGGCCTGTAAACAGCTTTATATATATATATATATATATATATATATATATATATATATATATATATATATATATATATATATATATATATAAAGCATTCCGAAAGAAGAACATCGGAATGCTGTCCAGAAAAATGAAAAAACTTCGTCATTAGCTCAACATGTAAAAGACACCGGCCACGAGATTGATTTCGATAATACCAAGGTATTAGCAAGAATGGAGCATAAGGCAAAAAGAATAATTAGAGAAGCCATCGAAATTGAAAAACATCCTCAAAATCTCAATACACGTGACGATACCCAAAGATTACCAACAGCTTGGAAACCTGTCCTGGGAATCAAGAAGATCAATAAACCAGTGACACGCAACGGTGAGAGTAGGCCAAGCAGAACACAAGAACCCACAGCACCATTAAACGCAAGACCCGTGACGCGCAGCCATGCGAAGAAAACCACACACCGGAACGAAAGCACAGTATATAACTCACCAAGTGGACAAACATCTTCTAGTAAGCCGAACGTAGTAACGCGAAGCAGAAGTAAGAAGACCTGAAGATGGTAAATGAGATTTTACCGAAACGTTGTCAAACAAATGGTTCTTTTGAAGACCATGCAGATTCATCGCGGAGAGGAACCCGGAGAAATTTTACAACCATATATATATATATATATATACTATATATATATACTATATATATATATATATTGTGTATCACTAATGTTGTGTGAAACTAACTGTTCTAGGTACTAGTGCTTTGATCAGCGTTGAATTACACTGGCAATAGCTATTACCTTGACATTTCTCGTATATAAGAAATTAAAAACTAATACTCCACTACTTCTCTGTATATCTATAACTAATCAAGTTACCTACGATTTTATATTGTCAAACTTATAGTTTAATAATATGCACCAGTATTTTTTTTTCGTTTCTCATTATTTAATATACAGAGTATCCGGAATATACACGTAAGTGCCGATACTAAAAGGATACACAACTACCATAAAATGCAAAACTAGGTTACGAAATTAAAAACTAAGGTACAACTAACGTTAACTAAAAGTAATATGACGTAACACTGTAATCTATCACCTACAACTGTTAACCTAAAAGTATTATCAGTCATAGTAGTATTGTGGTGAGTGTATTTCATTTTTCTGTACATAGTGCTTGTTTGATATTTCTGAGCGTACATAAACAAAAATGGAACAATTTATTGTAGTGACCATGACATGTTAATTTATGGCGAGTCTTGACAAAACTCTCTGGATACGAGAAGTTTATTTTGTGGACGCTTTTAGCAAGCAGCATACGTTACATTAAACAATTGTAATTATTTCACATTTTATTCTGTGTCGAAGAAAACTATTCACAGTAAGTATGTTCAAGTCTGTTTGTACAAATAACTGACAATCCTGACATGTTATATGAGTGACTCTGTCAGATATTCAAGATCTGTTAAGTATGTTTTGTTTAGTACAATTTGTCATACAACAATACTCTGTACATATGATTGTACAGAAACCAAAAACTACTACTGTTGTACTAAATATAATTACAATCACATCAGTCGCTTTCCTGTAAATGAGAAAAAAATAATAATTTTCCATTTCTAGAAAACGAAATCCACATGCTTATACTTACTACCGTGTTTACAGTGTTATTTATTTTTCTTAGAATTGTTCTGGGCTAAACACCTTCGAAGTAATGTAAGTTTCATATATGTATAATATGGCATTCACTATTTAAATTTTATCCTACACCACATGGAATAGTGATATAGCAAAGTGGATTAACCTTTGTGACATTCGATACATCAGCAACAATATACCATGCATTGAACTGTATACAATTTACCTGGAATTGATTACATGGCTTCCACAAAACAAACTGTAATTCTTTAAAATTGGGCGTATTTCAATTACATTTTTCCAACTACATGGCTACGTCAATGATCAATAAATAATACAAAGCGACTTCCATCTAAAAATTACCCTTTAAATTAGAAATTAATTTATTACTCAGTTCATTATTATTTTTATTTTTTATTGTCAACATACAATAAAAGCAAATACAAAGTAAATTATGCCCAATAGGTAAATATAAAAGTAACTTAATTGTTTATGTAAAACCAAAACAGGCAATTAAAATCATACAAAAGGTAATTGAAATGCATGGTAAAATACTTAAAAATACACCGAATAGTTAAATGACAAAGAAATCGAAACAGGCCATACCCACACACTGAATAACTAACAAACCTACGCACTTAATCTAGCATGGTGGATGTTATAATCATTCATGAATGAACCATCCATCAAATATGGTGCAGCAATAATAGTGCCAGGTTGATGGTTCCATAGGTAGAACACTGGATTCAATGTCTTTTTAATTTATGGGAATGACTTTGAAGCCGTTCATCATCTTCAATAAAAACACAAGTTAGGCCAATGGAAAATATATCATGGATAATGCGATAACTCTGAATAAGATCTCCTCGAATTCTTCTCTGGATATAAGGGTGGCAGGCGAAGTAAATCTAATCAGTCCTCATAAGATTTGTCGATTAGTTGCGGTAGTCATTTGGTAAATCTTCGCCGAACCGTTTCAAGAAGATAGGGGACCAAATTATTGCATTATATTCCAGTTTTGGACGAACAAATGTTTTGTATATTTGATTGAAGAACTCTGCTAAAGATAACAAAGGATTTTTTAAACGTAACAGGTTGTTAGCTTTTTAACAACATCGTTAACTTGCTTGGACCAGATTAAGTTATTGGAGATTACGACTCCAAGATAGTTATGTTTGCACTGGAACATTATCGATATTGTAGGGCAGTTGGGGATTGTTAGTTCCAATATGGAGGACAATACAGTTTGATTTATTGAGAGGAGCCATCAAGTCTGAACTCCAACTACTTGTTGTATAAATCTTGTTTAGGTAATTGGGAATTTGTCAAGGAATTTGAAAATACATTAGAGTCATCCACAAACAACGCATGTTTAAGTGGTATGGCCAACCATAAAGATAATATAAATTAATGAACCACAGTAAACCCATTAGTAGATTTCAACAAAATAATCGAGTCTTTGAGATGGAAAACAGTGCTGTTGTTTAGATAATTTGATCAAATTTATTTTCGTCTGATTTTCTTCTGCAAAATTGGAAAGAATCCTTGATTGCTAAAGAATTTCATAAGATAGAGAATTGGGTACCAGTCAACTGCTATTTTGAAGACCTTAGAAAAATGAAATTACCGGGACTATCAAGGCTTTTTCACCGGAAACTGCTTAGATCGTTATTTAGAAAAATACTGAAATTTGAATATTTTGCAACTTATACACCATCTCTGCTGTTTTAAATAGGACACCCTGCATATTATTGTATTTTTTTTATTCTATGGAAAATTTTTATGTCGCTGTGTATAATGTTTCCTATAACTTTGTGACAAAAATTCGCACAGGATATACGGAGGTATCTGCAACTTTTTCTTGAAAATAAACATCAAATTGATTATTGGTATTCACTTAGACGCCAGTAAATTATGATATATGCGTAAATTTGAAAATATTATACAAAGCGTTTTATTCTTGACGTTATATTTTTATAACTTCATAACTACATTTTTTTTTATTTATATGTATTTATTAGCGAATTATTAATGCAGATATGTTGCCACAATATGTCATAGACACTTAATGATAGCAGATTTGAAAATGTATAACTTGTTGCACCAAAAATTTCTACTGGTTTGGCAGTTTTCTTCGTATCTAGACTGTTATCAAACTTGCCATAGATATAAACATTTCAAAAACAACAGAATTGGCTTGTGTCAAATATTATTGTGTTCTGTCTCCATAATTTATATACATGGCAATTTTCAAATTTTTCGAATCAGCATTTCCTCAGATAACAATCTACACAATTCCCGGTGGGACACCACGTTATATAAAAACGTGGAACATGGCTGGATGAAATGCATATCAATTTAAGTTAACTGTATTCATTGATCAGGACATTAATTGCATTATTTCAAAGCCAGTCCAAAAATTTTTCAAATCAGTCTTGGTACTTGGGCATATAACAGTTTATAACTTCCTGTATTTAAATACTGTAATTTAGGAAAGATTACTAAAACATCAACTAAGTAAATCTGTCCGGTGTAAATTTAACACAAACAAATACATTTACGGGATTTAACTTCCAAGTGGATTTCAGGAGTTGGGGAGATGTAGGTCAACTTTTCCGCGACATTTGGTTCTCCAACTCCTCATTAAAGTAATTAGGGCGAAAAATTTGATTCAACACACCTAGTGTACATTTAGCAACCGGAGAAACGCTTTTAGACAACAGGAGTTCGCGACGAACAAGTTTATTACATGCATGTGAAAGAAATGAGATGATAGGCCGGCAGCCAGCTTTAACTTCATGGTTTTGTAGTAAAAATAGGGCAGATTTTTTCAACGTCAAAATGTGGAATATGCATCTTCCATATTTGTGTAACAAAATAAAAATAATGCAAAGACGACATGCAGTGGTGGCCATAACTCAACTAAGTTAATTTATAAAATGGAAACAATGGAATAAGGCAGATAAAAAGTTACAGAGGGTTAATAATTGGTTGTTGTGGAATGTCCAAAGGTACAAATGCTGTTTTCTTGCGATTCGTGCTATCAAAAGTGAACAACGTGGCATTAGCTGTATTCGTCTGTGATATATGTTACAGGAAATAATCATCCATTATTTTTTAATACAGGGTGTCTCATAATTAGCTGCTAATCCTGAAGAGACCGATTCTATAATCAAAACTAAGTAAAAAAGTTCATATGAACATGGGTCCGGAAATGTTTCCTAAGGACACAGGGACCCATTGAAAAGGGAGGAATGGAAATCATTTTTTTGCAATATCTCTCAATCGCGTTGTGATAAATGAATAAAATTTGATATACACAGCTAAATTTTGATGAGCGATTTGATAGAGTAATCCATTTATTTCCACAAGGTCCATTGGGGTGGGTAAGGTGGGGCCCTTGATATAGCGCATGTGTAACTTTTTTATCTTTGACTTTTTAACAAATTGGCTAACAAATTCCGTTTTCCCGAATTGTTTTACGTTGAAAAGGTACTCTTGTTTCAAATCGTTATCTTTAACGGTTTCTGAGAAAATCGCTCTTGAATTAATCCCACTTTGGTCAATTTCATAGTAATTTAAACAAAACTATCAAGGTATTCTTATAACAAAGTATTGTCAACCCAATTGCCAATTTAATAGTTCTAAGCGAAAAAAATGGAAAAGTTTACGGGACAAGAGTTAGTTGATATGATATTTATTTACGGCTTTTGCGATGGTAATGCTGCAGCGGCAGAACGCAGTTTTTCCAGCTAAATTGCGGAATACAGTATATATATTTCTGCACGGCACTGGAAGCTGGTCCATTGTAAAACCTGATAAGGCGGCAAAGCATGCAACTGGACAAGAACTGAAAAGAAATTCTCAAGGACAAAAATAAATAACATTTTATATCACCATCTTTTGCCGCTATGGTTGTTAATTATTAATAGAATTAATTTATGGTTTTAATTAATAAAATAGTATGGCATATATGATGTTACAACCAAATTTTGGGTCCGTCTTTCTACAAACTAACACAAATGTTTCTGCTTCTTCCCCACAGAAAGAAGTTGAAATGGTTTAAAGTCAGGCGATTATGGTGGCCATGGTACTAGTTCTCTCCGTCCAATCCCATGGTATCAATCCTTGGGCACGCTGTACATGGTATGGATATAATTGAGCCTTGTATATGACACGACTCACTGCTGCAATATACCGTGGACATCCTGAACTTTCATCCCTTCCACGATTCGGTTTCGAATTTCCCTCGCATTGTACTACACTTGCACTCACTGCACACCGTGGTAAATGTAGCTACATTTGGCACATGTTTATCGGCAAATCGTTCTGCTAAAGCTTTTTCACATTGCCATAAATTAAAACTATATCCATTAACTCCAAGTTGCTATACACGTAAGGCTTACTACAGACTATGCGTGAATTTGCGATTCTTTATGCGCGATTATTGATATGCCAGGAATTCGCGAATAGGGTGTAGGATCTTGTTTGTTACAAATCCATTCATAAAAACTCTACACACGATGCACGAATTTCTTATAAACCTCGCATCGCGAATCCACGCATAGTCTGTAACGGGCCTATGCCAATTTTGATGCTTGAAAAACTAATGTACAGACTCACTCACAAAGAGGTTAACATGTACAAAAAGTAATCGGATTTCAATATTCGGAATCGCTTGACTAGAGACTACAGTAGTCCAGCGACGTAAAGGTTGAAAATACTGCAACTTCAATATAATTTTATACTCGGAAACTATCAGCATTTTACAAAAATTTGTTTTACGATATTAACTGCACTTTTCATGACGCATCTGTATATTCCAACTCATGTGTTTTAATCTGAAATACCCTTTCAGTTTGACAATTAGATATCAATAATTTTTGTGGTAGAATATGGTGATAGTATTGATAGTATCTGCAGTATATTTCTTAAAAATAAATTCCATTTTTGAAGTTCCATGGCATATTTTTAGGCATTGAAATCGGACAAGCAGTTCAAGAGAAAACAAATATTTTCAATTTTTCAAAAAAACCCTATAATTCCTATAATAGTTATTTATGATGTGAGTGTTAAAAGTGCGTTTTTAAGGCACACATGAGTGCCTTAAGGGCGCCGTGCATTCTTAAAATAGTGTTTTCTACAAATATAAGTAATTTTAGACATTTAAGAACTGATATAGAGTTTAGCAAATAACAAGAATGATATCTCATGCCACCTGCGAATATTCAAATGTACCGAAGTATAATAACCTTTATTATCTTTTTGACGATACATATACAGGGTGATTCATTAAGAATGGGCAATCTCTGAACTGGAGATACTACACACCAAAATATGGCGATTGAGCCAAATATGCCTTATATCCTTGACTATATATACTCAAGGTTTATACGAATGTTGCTGGTTTAAAAAATACAGGGTGTTCAATGCTAGAATTTTATTTTGAAATACCTCAATAACTTTAAAATCTGTCGGAGTATTAAAAAAAAATGGAACAATTATGTTTTTTGGCACGGCAAATAAAAATGTTTAACTAATTTTGATGTCACTAGTAGAGGGCGCCACTTATGGCACAGCATGTTTCTTTTAAATGGCAGAACTTTTTTGCTGTTTAGTGTATATATCTGTCTATTGAAACAATCGATTCTCCTACCTGTTGTATCTAAAAAAGGTATACCTTGTTGAAGTCGTTAGAAGTAACCGTTTTCGAAATAATCCTATTTGAAATATTCAGTTCACCGATTGAAAACTGTTATCGTTTCAGGTAAAGTGCCTTTTTCACTAAAAATACAGCAAAATTTTACTTGAAAAAGTTGTTCAGAACGGGAAATTATGGGGACGTGCAAAATTTCAAGAAGATCGGCCTGCTTTGATAAAATCTTTGTGCTTTGTTGAAAAATGGTTTCAAAATCAAACCTCGCCGAACCATATTCCCAAATTATTAATTATATTATTACACATCGATTTTAATACATATTCGCTATTATTTGATATAATTATAGATATATCATCAGCATACATAGTGAATCGAGTGCATAACGATGTATGTAGAGTTAAAATAGCGAAATGTATGTCATACAAATGCATTTTAAAAGTTATTATATTATTTGAGGAGAGTTTATATAGTAAAAGTGGATAAACAAAACATCAGTAATTTTATTTTTTGATATTACTTTTGCTCTACGTGTTTTATTTTTTGAGATTTCAGTACCTAAAAACACCATAAATTTGATCATTTTACGGCGAGAAATATGGCGACCTTAAAAACACAGATATCATACAATATCTTTTCTACAAAGAGCATTAAAAAGAATTAACCCGGGTAAAAATAAGCTAAGTTTAAATAGCAGTAGGCACTATATCAAATTTTCGAAGTGGACACTTGCCAATGATATATACGAGTAGTAACCATGGTGGCAACCATTGTTGTATTCATCATTTGCGAAAAGATTGAAAACTTTGGATTTGTCAATTTTAAACGTTGTGTTGTCTGAAGCTATTTATTTGTGGCATAATTTTAGTTTTTCTTTAGTTTTATTGGGTTTTTGCCACACTTCTGAAAATATAAAGATTAATTAAATAAGCCCTTGCGCCAAACGGAACAGTCAAGGGTTATTTTTGAAAGTAAGTTTGCCTAACCAAAAAATCTCACACTGAAAAAAGCAGATAAGTAAAAAATAACAAAAATCACATCACTATCGCACACTTCCGTATTATTGACGTTTCGAAAAACTCTCTGTTTTCGTTCTTAAAATAATAGTAAAAGTATTAAACGTATGTCAAGTTTGACAGTTTAAAATTATTAAACGTTGTGTCTTGTGAAGAAATCGATCAATTTGTGTGAATTGTAATATAAGTTTCCATGTTAAAAAAGAAAATACAAATTAAATGTATTGCAAATTTACTGTCACAATTTGACATTTATTTTAAGGCACTAATGCTTTAAAGGGATCATTTTAAGGTACTGGTGCCTTAAAGCAATATTTTTAATGCTACAAATGCATTTTTAACATGTTGAAAAACAATATTTCTGATACATAACCCTTACCAACTTTTACAGAAAATTTGAAGTCAATCCGTCAGTGAGCATATACATATTTATGCTCTTTTCTTATGAGTTTACAGTAACAAAAATTTGAATAAGTTATTAAGCATAATCATGCCGTTATCTAGTGAAGAATAACATTAGGGAAATAGCAGACGACTGGCTTCAAATTTTTTTCAGTTTTCAATGATATCTCCACCGACGCCTTATCATATTCGTCCCTCCCATGGTAGTAAGTTTCGGAAAGCATTCATTGAATATTTAAAATTATCTAATGCCTGAAAACAGCTAGAATAGAGCCGAATAAAAACACGGATACGAGAGCAGACCGCAGGACTAAGAAATGAAATAATAAACAATGCGGAAAGGCGCACGCGCCCATCTTACCCGGGATCAGGCCAGTTCTGGCAGCGCCGTCGATAGGGCCAGACGCGTCGCGACGCTTCCATGCACATTGTTCTGTTAACTACATCTCCTCTGCTCCCCAGTACCTGTTACCGAACACGGAAGAGCGGACTCCCGGTAAGTTGAGGATATTGAACCACGATTGGGTAGCCTGTTGAAATCTCACCTGCCTGCTTAGAGATAGAATATTTTTTGCATGTTGATATGCATACTGAATAAATTAGATGCTTGAAAATTTGTTATGACCTATATTTAATACTTCATGTTTTTTCTACCATAAGATGTATTTGGCTTATCTTCTCCATATGCAGTAATAGAAGTTTCTTGTAAATTCTTGGAAGTTATACAGCAAGTTAAAAAGTTAATGATCCGGAAAATGGATTAAGACTTTCTTTTCTATACATTAAGATTAATTTCTGAAATTTGATTTTAAGGATTTTTATGCAACCACCTGTCGTTTACCTCATACAGAGTGATTGGTTTAGGAGGATAATTTAATTTCTCAAACATTTATTTATTCTATCAAAACATAATTGAATTGTTCTTAAACATAATCATTCTAAAGACATTTGTCTTCGCATTGATACAAATTTCTTCATCAAATTGAATATTTGCTTCCGATTGGGTGCATTTAAGCAAAAAATGATATAATCAAGGTCTCAGTATTAAATATTTTTTTAAATATACAGGGTGATTCTTTTACACCTAACAGTTTACGTTTTGTAAATGACAATAGAGAATATACAGGAAAAATGAATGTCACAAAGCCCTACAAACATTTTTTCGAAAACCCAAAATTAGCGGCGTTACAGGGTTTCAAAAATGTTTTTCTTTTCTTGGATTCTTGGATTTCTTTTTATTTTATGCATATGCTCCAACGCCAAAGGATGTGAACTATCCTTGGCCTTGAAATAATAACTTAACTTTTTTGTTTGAACATTTTTATAAATTTGCATATAACGTAATCAAATGCTGTCAAAATTTGTTTAAAATAGGTCATCTTCAGTCACGTTCAGATGCATTAAATAAATAGCCGCAGTCATTTTCAAAATTAGCAAAGCACGTCTTGGAAGCAAGAACGTGGATGTAAAGAAACACTAGTGATAAGTGTACAAAATTAAAAAAAATCGATACACTCAGAAAATAGTTATTAGAAGAGATAATTTTTTTTTTTAGTTTCTTCTAATAACTCCGCTAATTTGGAGTTTTCAAAAAATGTTATAGGACTTTGTGGTATTAGTTTTTCGTGTAGAATTACGGCCCGGAATATTGAAGCATTATGTCCAGACACCCTGTAATAAATACAGGGTGTCAAATGGGATTTACTATTTGTTGTTATTATTATTGATATGTTATAAAAAATATTTAAAAATAAAAAATGCAGTGGGTTCACAGATACCAAAAAGCAAAAACTTTCTTTTAATTTCTTGAAAAAAGTAATTCTTCATTAAAATATTTGCTTCTCAATATAATCGCACTACTATACATAAATTTAGATATTGATATACTAAGTGCTTCGAAAATATGAACTACTGGAATAAACGTACACTGATAAAAATTATTAATATATTACACGGTGTATTGTTAGTTATTTATTGTCTAGGTCAATAGTGTGAACTAACATAAGAGAATGTAATGTTACAACTATACTCGCGTCAAGAATTCAGACGACTTACGTCATACGAACAAATGAATAAATCATTATATTTTCATCAAAATATTTAAGAAACTGCAACTGATAGTAATAAAATTATATACTACACTAAAAGTTTGCATTATACATTGCACTAAATAGCAAAAAATGATTGTTTTTAACGCGACCAATTATCGAAAATTACGTTGACAATAAAAACAAATGTGTAACGTCAGCCGTGACGTAAGACGTCTGAATTCTTGACGCGAGTATATAATTACTAGTTATAAAATCGTGTTTTTTGTATACATGAATTTGATATTTTTACATTAATATATGACGTGAACAAGAGGTAAATTTACAATCATTTTTATCAGTGTAGGGTTGGTTACGGTAAAAATGAAAGAGAAACTCCAAAAGTTTCAGAGCTTTTGGAGTTTCATTATCAAAAAAGTGTAAATAAGTAAAACTTAACACAGAGACTAATTGCAACATTGTATTCACTGTTTATTGGTATTCAAAAAATTCTAAAATTGTGAATGATTTACTAAAAAATAATTGAAATTTCTGTGTCATTATTAACCTCTGAGAAAATTTGAAACGTGTACGGGAAAATATGAATTATTCGTTTATTAGTTTATTTTGATAGTTACTGGTAAAAATGAATTCTTTTGCAATGCAATGGCAGAAGGAAATTTCTTCTCTATTAAACTCTGTTACTCAAAGTAAATTAGTTAAAATTCTGCTAATGTTAGTATTCAATTTATACAGGGTGACCCCGAATAATGTACAAAAATGAGGGTAGATTATACGACCGATTTTGATCTAAGCGACCCTGGGAAAGTTACAACCCATTGGGGTTGTAATACACTACTCCTCACTACTCCTCCAAACTGATGAAGTCCGTACATTTTCAACCCTTCCGTTATGAAAAGGTGCGTTATTCATCACAACAATTGCTCCTGGTTATGCTTATGATAAAATAGATTGAAACCATTTTTCAAATATATCACTGTTCATATTATTGGTAATCTCCCCTCCTATGTGATTAAAAAACATGCATACCATTTTCTTGAAATCTTGTTTTGCTTCTAATATATGTTATTATTAATATTCGTCCTTTTTTATAAGGAGCCATTAATCTTGTAAAAAATCTATCTAAAAAGGCTTCTGCCTTACTTCGAATGTAACTATCCTGCCAAACTTTTGATACAGTATGGTGTTCGTATATGTTTCATCCATCTATCTTTTTGCCATATGCATGAAATTCTAATAGTTTTGCTAAGCATTCTGTTCGTCATACTATAATTTTGTTTTTTTTTTCAACAATTGGAAGAAAAATAACGAAAATTCATGTCATGCATTGTTCTTTTAAACTATTTCAGGTATCACAGCTTAAATTTTCTTTACCGTTTTTGAAGAAGAATCTATAAATTTTCCTATGAATGGTATATTTTACGTCATCATCGATTTCTATTTTTTTTTTGCCTCGTGTTTCCAATTTTTTCTTCTTTGGATTTACTTCTACACGTTGTTATAGCACGATATACATTAGAAACTGACACTTGTCAACGAACTTCACATATCAACAGTTTCACTTACACAAGGCTTACACTTATATTAGAATTTTACGCCCGAATTTCTTCATATATGTTTTTTTATTAGTATCAGTTGTCCATCATTTAGGTTAGGTCGTTTACCCACAGATCTTTCATTTTGATACATTTTTGTATATCAAAACTTTACGTTTTTATTAATTTATTTTTTAATAGACATAATTCACGATTTTAAACTATCTGAACAGCAATATTTTATTTTTGTAGAACTGTGATTTGTACTTTCTTCAGAGACACATGCGAGTGCAATAATAAAAATTCAACATAAGATGACACAACCCAACCAGATATATTTACGCGCAACTTACTATCGAGAACAAGCAAAGGCAATTACAAATTTAATTAATTTCAAAAGTTTTCTGCGTATTTTCTAAGCCTAGTTCATTAATTTTCTTCTGACAGACAAGAAAGATATAACTCTTGGAGACCAATTACAAAGTTGTTTTATATTATTTCTTCTGCCCTCTAAATCATAAATAAACACTGAAATTCACTTTGGCACTTTTGCAGCTATGATTTTACAGAGGAGAGCTAGTCTGCACACGAAACTAGCTGAAATAATAATATTTTATTAAGAAAGTCTTTCGTTTATATATATATATATATATATATATATATATATATATATATATATATATATATATATATATATATATATATATATATTCAAATATTTTCATTTATTACCAAAAAATAGAATCATTTATTTTCAAAAGAAAGTAACCTGGAAAGGTCTGTTCGTCATTTTGTCATATGATTTTTGTTTCAGGGAATTTATGAGAGTTTACGCATTATGTAATTTTTCTTAAAGCTGTAAAGATATTTACATAATTGATGCAATCAATTCATTGAATTAGATATAAACTACTATATACAATACGAGTATAATTAAATGTCACGAAAGTTTTTGAATTCTGATTCTTTCAGTACAATAGTGTCATTGGTCCATCGCTAATATTTTTTTAAATCCGATTACGGTATTACATAGTGAACCAGAAAGTAATTCTATTAACTTTATATTTATACCAGGTGCATTATAGCATAGGTCAAAAAATTCAGAAGGAAGTTAAAGAGACAAATAAAGGGTGTTCAGAATTAAAGGACCAAATTTTATCAAGCGATAGAACTTTTTAAAAGAAGAAAATAAGTTCATACAAATATATGTCGGGAAATGTTTAGTTTGTGAGATTCGGGGTATCAGATTAAAAATAACAATTTTTTATTGTATTGGAAAGGTATTTTAACCTAATATAATACAATTCCTATCAAGGAAGTCATATGTATGCCCTTTGATACCAAACATATAGGTATGTTAATGTACAATTCCATAGACAAAGCTCTATTCAATAATTATCTAAAATAAAAATTAATAACTAAATTTACTACCCTGGTTTAATAAGAACATTCTATAAATACCTAATAATAAAAAAAAAGTTGCAAAACCTAATAATGAAGAATATGGTCGAGGCTTTAGTCCGCAGAGTAGATAGTTTCACACAATATTGTTAATACTTAATTTAGAGAAAAGTACTTGACTTCAGTACAAAACGAGAGCCGTAAGGCCGATTAAGACCGGACTGACAGTTTTTGCATAATGCAATTGTTAATTAACCTACCTGGAAAAAAATACCTTTTTTTTAATTTTGTGCCAGGCTAAAAGTTATGAATATTTTTTTGCGCCCGCGCTTTTACACCTTCATGGGCCGTTAAACTATAATATACAATTGCTATCTTAACCATTTTTCAATTTTTAATAATTTTTTGAGCGGTTTTAAAAAGTTTGAAAATGTTGACTTTTAATTAAATAAGCCTGTGAAGCGGGATTTGCGATTGGGAAATATCGGATACTATAGAAAAATAGTACTCGGAAAGACGCTTCTTGAATGACCTGAAAAGATAAAACTTTAAAATTGGTACCAACAATTTTGACTATGTTGCTCTTTTAGAAAAAAATTGGAAAAAAAATAGTTCGACCCTTTTCTCTTCTCCAATTATTTTTCAGCGCACTCTTATGGTCTTAAAATTTTCTGTCAAATTTGCAAACTTTTGTGCTTTTTGGATTTTTTTTTATTTAAAGCTTAACTTTTTAAATATTTTACGTTTTCTTAGTCAATGTCATGCATTAATTCCATAAGAGGTGTTTTATGTTGACTTTTAAAAAACATAAAATAATTTTAAACTTTAAATATGAATAAATTTTGAAGTGCTACGTTTTTAGGAATCTAGATGGTGATAAAAGACATTTGATTTATATTAATGATATGTGCACCTATAAATCAAAACACCCTGCATATAAGTATTTCCCTATTTTAAAACTTCTGCCAAAATACGAATGTGAACTATGTATTTTGATATTAGAAACGAACTATGTCTTTTGATATTTGATACAAGGTTTCGGTAATTTATAAAGAAATAAAATCTTAAATTTTAAATCAATTATTACATTTTTTTATTCAGTTACCAATATAACAAACGTATTTTTATTTGCTACAATAACTGAGTATTTACTGAAATTAGACATTTAACCTTAGTCCCTGAAATACCCAGGTAATGATATATATGTTAGAGGTACAGCAATATCATTTTATAAAAATGCGATCCTAGCTAAGGTCAAGCTAGTCCACCGTGCGCCTATTTTCAAGGATCAAATTTAAATAATAATCAGTCTCTACTTTGCAGTATATCAATTTGCTGCGTTCGTCTTATAAAGAAATACAAAGTGATTCAGAACTTATCAAAAATAATTTTTTTCAGTGCATCTGACCTGACTTACAAATACAATTTTGTAAAAAAAATCAAAAAAGGCAGTTTAAAACCGATTTCAAAATACATCTCTGCACGGCACTGAAAACTGGTTCACTGTAAAACTTGACAAGGCAAAGCATGCAATCGGCGACCGGACAAAAAATTGAAAGAAATTCCCAAGAAAGAAATAAATGACACTTTATAAAGACCGCTTTACATTTATGCAATTCTTATTTATTTCATCCATTAAAACTCTAGGTTGATTGAAACGTCACACCACAGTACACAACACCGATATGTTTTGATGGAAATCATTTTCATATTACTAATTTGGCAATGAGCAATATATTGCATAAATGTAAAACAAATGACACCTTGCAATATTGCATAAAAGATTTTGCTGCAAAATAGTTTTCATTGCATTGCATGCTCCATTGCCTAAATGTAAAGCGGCCTTAACACCTATTTTTTACAGTAAATTCAACTGCTTTTGCCGCTACTTTTATTAGGTAATTGTTAATATAATTAATTTGTGATTTTAATTAATAAAATAGTTTGACATATTTGATGTTACAACAATAAAATTTTTGGCCCATCTTACCCAGTTCTACAAACAAATGTTTCTGCTTCTTGTCCGTACTGAACTCGTAACTTATTGCCAGCAGCTAAGATACGTTTACTAAAGTCATCAATACCACTTCGGTGCGATATACTTCATTTTTCAAATATCCCCACAAAAAGAAGCCCAAAAGATTTAAAGTCAGGAGATCATGGCGGCCACAGTACCCGTCCTTCTCGTCCAATTCCTTGGTTTTAATGTTTGGATGCCTCCTGTATGATACGCTAGACTGCTGCAGTACGACGTAGACGCCCTGGACCTCCATCTCTTCCACGACTCGGTTGCAAATTTCCCTTGTCACGCTCGCCTTGAACTACACTTGCACTTACTGCACACAGCGGTAAAAATAACTGCATTTGGCACATGTTTATCGGGAAATCGTCTGTTACAGCATTTTCACTTCACCATAAATTAAAACGATAAGCATCAACTTCCAGTTGATATACACGTAAACCATTTTTGACGCTTGAAAAAAAAAATAAATGTAAAAATTGCCTAGCTAGATACTATCGTAGTCCAGCGATGTAAATGTTGAAAATACTACAAATTTATATATTTATTCAATCGATATATTTCATGAACAACTTTTGTTTTGTCAACATTTCATGTATGTTTCACTAGACGACATATTTTAACCAAAACTATACAGGGTGTCCGGAATATGTGCCTTTATTTTGCTGTATGGTAAATTGTAGGTATCAAACAAAACATATTTGAATTTTTGACAATTTTGTTCTCTGAGTACCGGTAACAGAATTATGATGACAAACAGTTCTTCAATATGTAACAACATCGCTCGTATACCATGCCAGGTGTTTGTACACAATAATTAAAAATCGCAACACAGAATAAAATGTGAAATAGTACCGTACTCACAGTCAAACAAGGTACAGGAAAACGAAACGCACTATCCACAGTACTACTGTATCTAATAATACTTTTAGGTCAACAGCAGCAGGTGATAGATTACAATGCTGTCGTATGTTAAAGTTTTGAGGATTTTCTTGGAAAATTGTTTACTTCATTAATATTAATACAAAGAACAAATTGCGTTACAGGAGCTTTTTGCTGCTTTTGGCCAGATATACAAGCCTCTTTAGTATCGGCTATTATATTGCGGGCACTCTGTATATTGACGATTGCCTAATTGAAATCGGAAAAAAAGCAAACGTAATTTTTAAAACTTATTAAAACATCCTGTCAGGAACACTAAAATACGTTACGTTTTACAATTATTAATGAATATATACAACCCTTATAAAAGCTAAAAGTTAATTAGATTCGCGTACATTAAAAAAAGTATTGACGATAACCGTTTGCCTTTTCATGGCCCCATCCTTTCGTCAGACCGATTCGTTTCGTTAATAATGTCCCTTTTAACTAATAAAATGTCCATTTGTAGCTCCTGGAAACCCTTTCCTGGATAAATCATCATCAAAATAAATATGTTCGCTTTCAACATTTGCGGTGAAATTTTTAATAACGACGTTAATTCCTCCTAACTCAATTAACTGCTTCAAAATAATTTTGTTTTTAATTTATCTTATCTCCCTTTTGAAGACTGTTTAAAGTCAAATAATGGAAGGTGTTATATTTTTTATTTGGTTTTTTATTAATTAGAATCTGGTAATATTTCAACTGTAAACCTTTCTTCTTCATGTACAGGGTGTCTCAAACTCGATAGTATAAGTCATAAAGATTTTCAAAAGAAATACCACCTAAAAATCAGAAAGTAAGTATACTTTGTGCACAAAATCTTGTCATTACTCAATACGAACGTCACTACACGGTTTGTCACTAATGGTTTGCCAAACAGGCGCAATGAACACTGAAAATCACCACATTTTAAATCCAGTCCAAAACTAAGGCCATTTTGGAGTAAATGTATGGCGTGGTATCATCGGTAGGCATTTAATTGGGCCTTATTTATATAAACATACATTGAACAACGTGAGTTACCTAAATGTCTTAAAAGGAGAACTTCCTGCACTTCTGGAAAATGTGTCTTTACAGCTGAGGAGAAATCTATAGTTTCAGCGCGACGGAGTCCCACCCCACAAGGCTAGGATTGTGCAGCAATATTTAGATACCTTCCTAGAAAAATAGATTGGTATTAATGAGCTGAATGGCCTGGAAAGTCGCCAGACCTAACACTCCTCGTTTTTATGGGGGGGAGGGGTATAAAAATAAGGTGGTATACCTTCGTGATATATTAATCAATTGAAAGAAAAAATCGCAAACGTTTGTAATGAAATGTTAATAAACGCAGCCCACAAAGAAGTCAGGCGAAGTAGTCGCGTCAAATTAGCATGAAAAATGTGAAAATAGACAACTTTTTGCGGAGAAGTCCGATTCAGAGAAGAGACAAAATGTTTAGGGAATTTTTTATAACAAAAGGTACATCTAACCTCTGAACGCTCGCAAATTTTTAATTGTTTATTTAACAAATGACCCATTTTTGTTGAACATATGGCAAATGTCACACACGATTCAACGAAAATGTCTGAAAAATGTTCTCTCGGGGATTTTCGAGGTCCCTCTTTATCACTTTGGTGTTAGTTTTATTATTTATTGCTAAATTGTTGTAACTGGGCTAATTAACAAATTAAAAACTCCACCCCCGAAATCACTAGAGAACCGGAATTTTTTCCAGGATTTCTGGCTTATTAAGGCAAACCATCGGCACAAGATTTTTGCAAATATAATTGTTTATTGTTCGATTGTTGCAACCTCGCTAATTAACAAATTTCTTTGCTGTACCTCTATACATTTTCTTATCCTACGGATGTTTTCTTCTTGTACTTAAAACAACATTCCAGGATTGACTCGAATTTCTTTGAAATGGTGCGTCATTCTGTCTATCAGGTCTTCTCTGGTGTGAACTGGAGTCGAATAAATAAACCTCTTTAAATTTCCCCATAAAAAGGAATCTAATAGAGTCATATCGGGCGACCTTGGTAGTCATAAAATAGACCCATCTCGACTTATCCAGTGATAACCAAAGCATTTTATAAGTTCTGACAAACTAAACTGCTAAAATAGAGCGGTGCACCGCCATGAATAAACTGCATCTAATTTCTAAGGGTGCATTTTGTAATAAACTGTTTAAGCTTTGTTGCAATAATTGCAAATACAGTGCACCATTTAACTGCCTTTAAAAAAAAACGGTCTACTGAGATGATTCCCAGTAATTCCCGGCCATATGTTATGGCTATTTATTACTCCGTCTCGAATGAAACCGGCTTCGTCCGTGAACAAAATCCAATTTGCGTAATTGACTCTTTCAGGATAATCAGCGACAGATATGGCATGTACCTTTTGGATGTAGCAGTTGTTTTAGAAGTGACTCATCAACGGCCCACTTTGTCGCATGAACTTGGACCGACAGTTTTCTTACACTGTTAGAAAAATCTCCAGCAATCCAAAATTTCCTCCTTCAAGTGAGGATTATTATCGTGCTCTTCTTGGAGGCCGTTCTCCACCACGACGTAGCAAAAACTTCTTAAAATGGATTAGCAACAGATTTGCTATTTTTAACATTTTTTTGACCTGATTTTTACCTCTTTCTCGCAAGCTATAATCAACTGTTTCAAAAGTTCTTAGATGCGGTAAAGTCGATTTGTAAATGTATCAGAATAAATTCTTCATGCCTCAACACAATTGTCAAGTGCTTGTCTATAAATTAGATGCATTTCAGCATATTCGCTGTAAGAACTATTATTTAGTCTTGTCTATTTAATCTGAAAATTTTGACAATAACACATTTCCAACTTCATAGAAACAACTGGTGTTTTATTGTAGTATTCTGATTTACTATTTCAATGACGTGCTATTCAAACACTTAATTTTTATCGAAACAAATGTAGAGTATCTCTTTTAAACAGGAATGACCAAAGTATTTAAAAATTGAGTTTTCACCTCTATAAAATGACACCTCTCAAAATTTTGGTCCAGCTAGTGTGGTGGCAAGTCCGTTCCTGACTTCCCTGACAGTGTAAAACTGCTCTCTACTGTAGTATTATACATGTCTGTTAAAAAGTTTAAAAAGTTAGGACCGAAAATATAAATCGCTGAATCACTTTAGGAATTTTCATTCATGACAAACTATTATTTTGACCTCCCCAGATACCCTGTATACTTACATGAAACCACCACAGATTTTTGAAATCATGAAAATTGCTTCATTTAGTGGTTTTACCTTGACAAAAAAAAGTTTTCTACTACCTATATATTTCGCACTATACAGGGTTAACTATGACTAAGTACAAAAAATTTAACCACGTGCTCAAGGAGACCTAAAAGACAATAAAAAAATTATTCCAGAATTTTAGCTCAATATTTAAAAAATGGGGCAAAACCCTTTTTTCCTACGGAAAGTCGGCGCCTATGATAAGAATCGATTGAGATGGCTTAGATTCATAGATAAAGCTTACGTCTGTCAACAATGTCAACTACCATGCGGTCGTTTTTTTGTAGCGTTTCTAAATGTAGAAACGATAAAAATTAACATTCTTATTAGTAATACCTGATAGATAGGTAACAGTTAATCCAGTTAGCTCCAGTATTTTGCATTCGTTTTTCATTATTTCCTTATAAACTGGTAAAACTACATATTTGCTCATTACTGCCACTCACTACCGATAAAAGACACTTCCTGGAGGTACAATTAGATAAAATGCCTATTTATTATAACAAAATGTAATGTAACCGCGGCAGTCTTGTCTCATAACCTAGAAAACCAAACCGACGCACTATATTGTGAGAAAGTATCTGCACCCAATACAAATGTCTTTATTTAATAACCATAAAACGTTCAAAAAATTAAAAAAGGCACTAAAAACTGAAGAAGAACAAAAAAAGTACAACGTAAACACAGGAATTGAATTATGACATGACAGCGATACCGACTGAGCGACTGTTACATTGCCGGCGTTAAATAAGGATTTAAAATAATATCGAAAACAATTTTTTTTTGGCTTTATAAATAAGTTTGGAATTTTTTTGAAGGGTGATTTCGTTAATTCTTATTTTTCCATATCCCCTCTTAAAATATTTGTACTAAGTCATAGTTAACCCTGTATATTTTTTGTCATATTTAGATCATGTTCAATATGTTAGTACTAAGTCTAAACATATTGTAAGTTGGGTTGCTCCTTTGATGTGGTCGAATATGCCGTCGTTTTTTACAATAAGCCGTAAATCATGCTAACAATTCAGTATGAGACATAATATGTAAGTTATTTTAAATTATTTACAAAAGTTAATGTAAAACCAAGTCGAAAAAAACGAGTATTTATGAAATAACTTTTTGAGTTGAGTTATTCCAAGTTCGTCATATTCTCTCAATTTTACTCCATAAGATTTCCGCTCTCTAACGAAATACAAGAAATCTCCGTTAATGGCAACCTTTCACTTTGAGTATTGGATCATTGGGAAGCTATAGTAAACACTGGAGGAGAGTACGTCCTTGATTAGTTCATGTATGTTGTTTATTAAAAGGAAATAAATTAAATTCAATAAAATGGAATTTATGTGACATATTTATCTCTCTCAGTGTTTGAATGTTGTGACTGATCCTCTTTGATTTAATTAAGTTTTACATATTTCTGTTTATAAATGAAAAACAACTGAATACATAGTCATTAACTATTACATACATACAACCCTCTCCATTTTCCACCTATTGCAGTATGTTGACTAAATGAATATAAAAGATTCCATTAGAATCGGAAGGATATGTCCAATTAGCGTTGCTAGCAATTAGTTCCAAGCGCTGCAGTGGTTGCCTGCAGTTTTTGTGATTTTGTATCACGCAAATTTAGTAAGCGCATTGCGATATTTCCTTTGAAATAATACTCGCCCGTGAATATAATGGATTGCCCCGCTTTGTCGCATAATTTAGTAAACTGAATGATGGTCTAAATGATTTTCTGTATATTTAACAAATTTTAAATATCAGGTAAGCAATACAAATATACCTACTTGTGTTTTCTTCATCATTATCTTTTCGTTACTGCATCTGTCTGCAAAATTCCGACTATATCTAAAGTCCAAACATATGCACAGCGTGTTCAATGTTGTGCGATTTTCGCTATATATTTTTCATATAATATAGCCCAGTAAACTAAGCAATCAATAAAAAAACTCAGCATCGACACCTGTGGTGTTGGTATATCACCTTCTAGTTATCTTCAAATAGCAACAATTTGTTTTGGGAAAGTTTGTTTTGCATAGAAGGCATACATATAAACTTTTTCACAATCGTTAGTATTGAACTATAGCTTCGAAATAAGTTTTATGTGAGATACCTATATGACAGGACAGTAAAATATAAAATCAGTTGAGAAACTGTAATTGAGATATAAATTCGATATAAGTTAGATGGAACAGTTAACTCGACGAAAAAAAAACTAATTTTAGATTAGTGTTCAGCACATTCGAAAATAGAGGCTAAATAATTACCTCGAATATTATTCATATTAAGTTTTAAGTTTATTAGTTTACAAAGCACTCTACATACCGTTCACTTGTAGTACTGGAATAAAATTGAATAACCAGCAACTGCTCTAAACGTTCAGGTGTTAAGGCGGGTATCCATTTGCTGCAAAATCACGTATCGTATCAACGTATCGTATCAGCGTATCGTTTCATTTTGGTACGATACGCTGCAACGAGTCAGTTTTTTTTTTCAGCCTCAGCCACTGCGTATCTGTGTATCAATTGCGCGAACGGGAGGGATACGGTTTGGGTTGTGCGGACGTTAGTTCTTTCCGCATCTCTGCGATGAATGGACCTCAGCAAGCGGCAGCCGCGTATATTTTTATTCACTATTCTCTGCAGCAAGAGAAAAAAAGACGCACGCAAACCACCGCGTTGGTGGATGTCAAAGTTGTACGCCAGCAGGGAGCAATATAGTGGAACAAGTTTAATGGCTGACCTGAAGTTCCAAGCTGTTAGCGGCATGTACAAGAGCTTCACTAGAATGCATCCTACTGATTTTGAATTTTTGTTGTCATCGATTGGGCACACAAAACATATTTTGTTTTAAAAAGCGAAATATGCAACGACCAGTTGTGTCAACAAACAAAAAACGTCCGTTCACACTGTGCCTGTCTCGTATCGTGTATCATTTCTTTGATGTGTCGGCGAAAACCCGACAATTGAGCGATCAAGTCCGTTGCGTTTCTTTTTACCTATTTTGATACGTTACTCTGCAACGGTTGCCTGTCTCCACTGATACGATACGTTGATACGATACGTGATTTTGCAACAAATGGATACCCGCCTTTAAATTATGACGTTTGTCGCCTAAAAACTATTTCAGTTTCGAAAACGTGCGTTCAACGTTTATAGAGATCACTGGGGATATTTAAAGTAACAGTCGTGGATTAGGTTCAAACTGTCAAAAATGTTAGTCCAACTACTTCTTATATGTGTTATGTACGTTAACTGAAAACAAATGCATAACTTAACTGGTCGTACATTTTTGACAGTTTGAAACCAGTCCGTATTCCTTGCCTGAACACACCTTATATAATGTAGGGCTCATTTAAGGTAGGTTCAGATATATCTACGTCTTTGCCATCCAAAGATCTACTATGTGGGATAAACTTAGAAATCCCGGATTGTTCTGCAAAACGGTACCATTTTTTTTTCACACGTTCAGCACTCAATCAAAAACAATATTTATTTATTGCGTTATTTATGGAATATGCTGATGTTACAGTTGCTTCAAAACGAGGAATAAATGAAGATACCCATGAATAATTAAATCTTCGAATTATAGAACCGTTAAATATCTGTTGAGCATATAAAATAGAAGTAGCGTCAATTGAGTGTAGTTGCTGTAGAACTCTCTTTCTGCATACAAAAACGAACTTTGTAATATGACGTTTCTTCTAACTACGTACTCCATCGCACCATTCCAATGCAACTGTTCTGTTTTACGAGTACAGTTGCGGCAAAAGTTTTAGACGACTATTTTCATCAAAATATTTAGGAAACTGCAACTGAGAATAAAAATCTATATACTACCCTAAATGTTTGCACTAGATAATGCACTAACTTACAAAAAATGATTGTTATTTATGCGACAATTTTCAAAAATTATGTTGACAATGAAAACAATTACATGTCAGCTGTGACATGGCGTAAGTCGTCTGAATTATTGCCGTAACTATAGCAACCTATTGTTAAGTCTAAATAAAAACAACCCATGGTCGGTATCTTGTCACCTGCAGGTAAATAAATGGGAACTGGCATAAATAAGATTAAATTTATTTTAATATAAATAAAGCATATTTAAATATTAAAGTCATCGCTAAAGTCCGAAGAAATGCGAACGAAGTGCGAGCTTTACCTATTAAGCTGCTTGTCCGACAATCCTAAAGTTACATCTGTGAAGCATAATAAAATTCCGGTTTGAATCAGCACGTGGGTCATCTATCTGCCAAACCAGTCTTCCTGATCACTTTTTGATCCCGTCACTGCTAGATCTTGTAAGATAGCATTATGGTAACCCCAATACGGATTCAGGTCCCACAAATTAACTTGAGTCTTGCCTGACCAACATATTAGCCACCACATCACTATGGCCCGGAACCTAAGTCAGCTTTCCCAATACAGTTTTTCTTTCCCTAAGGAAAAATACCTTGACATATTCACTATATTACAGGTGTGTGAATTTTAATGACAATATTGTTTTCGTGCACCGTCGGTCGCACGAAATAGATCCCCTTTTCTAAATTCTGGTCTGTTTTTAACCCATCCGTAAACAAGACAAGAATTTTCAAGACCTGATTAGGGTTAGCAAGCCAAGCATTTCTAGTCGCTGAGTGCTGAAGAATCTTATCATATCTACCAGTTTCTTGAGGATCACCAAATGCTAAATTGTATTTTTTTCCGATCAGGAAATATATGGTCATGCGGATTTAAAATTAAATAATTAGAAAATTACGTATTATCAGACTTTCTATAACAAATTAGAAATCCATGGCCTACCACAATTTTTCCAAAAATTATATCGATATTTTTAACGAATATGTAATCTTAAATCAAGAAATTATTTGTATACATATCTTTCCATGAAGTCTTAAATTCTCTGAAGGTGAAGAGGTCGTGAAATTAATTGTAAACTATAGGATGGAAAAAAAAATCTAAATAAAAATTTATATATTTCAAATTACTCTCCGATATTTAAATAGAACAAAGGGTATCCAAAAACATGCTACTAGACTTGCTACTGGTTTCAGAAACCTTCAATGTACCTTTACCCTCAATCATTAGAGAATTTGTGACAATTATTAGATTAGATAGAAAATCAGACAGAAAATTTGTACCCAACATAATGTTTTTATCTAGGGAGCTCCAATCTTTTAAGAATAAAAGATATCTTTGTGTTAGAGTAAAACAACCCTTAGCCTCTGCTCTTAACATCTGTAAATAAATCTTAGAAAACCGTGAAAGAATACACTGAAAAATATGTAACGTAGAAAATAGCAGGTAAATTTATTTTATTGTAAAAAATAAAAAAAAAAATATATATGTTTTTATAAAAATGCAATTAATGTAGTCAATCCCAATGCAATATTGTGTTACTAAAACTATTTTTCTAAGGACATTACTTAAAAATCATTCTCTTAAGTTATATTTTTGTTTGCTCATTATAATTGGTTTTCAAGTAAAATATTTCTCTTAAGATTATCTGAAGCTTGCCTACATTTATTTTATCTTTTTTTTATTTAGATATCTTATTTATAACATATTTTTCTATTTTTTTGTATAATATCTGCTGTTCTGTATCTTTGTTTCGTTAATTTATTTTTGGAGCTTCAGAAAATAAGTTTTTTTCTGTCATTGTAATAAAACATTTTTATGTTTGAATTCCTTTGAGAAGAATCTAATGGAATTACAAAACAACGTTTATATCAAACAAATCTAAATGCAAATAAATAAGATTTATTAACTAAAAGAAAACAAGCCCGCTTTGTCGCGTTTACGTCGTTTCCTTTATAAATGTAAATGTTCCATCGGAGAAATTTTCCTTGAAATGTCCTTTTAAGGATTTTGCGGATTAATTTTATTAATTATGTTCTTATGCCTTCTACGTAGCAAGGCTCCGAAGGTTTTCAGATTCTGACGCAAAGTCGTCCTGAATTCCTAACTTCTCGTTTGAGGGAAAATGGGCAACATGTTTTTCTTTCTTACTTGCGCAACATGAAAACGTCTGAAATTATTTATCTATGTCGCAGTTTAAGCACTTTTTCTGTTGGGTACTTTATCACAACTCAGAGAAAATTAGAAATTTAAATAAACTATTCTTCCTGCCTGCTGACTTGCTAGATTAGTAAATAACTCACCTTAATCTTCTAAGCCAAGACGAAAATAACCATATGTTAAAGTGGGAATACCAAATTAGCGTAACATAGATGTATGGGTTTATTTTTGACTTATGCAACATATGTATGAATTTTAATAAGTTAAAATTCTAGGATATTTATGTAATTCGGGAAATTATCAGTATTATTGACCAAATTCTAATTGCGATCATCTGTTCTGACTAAATTTAGATTTCTGTAAATAATAATCATTATTTCGCATAGGATAAAAACAAAGTATATTTTCACTTTAGAAATTTTATTGAATTTCCATTTTTAATTTATTTTTCTAGTAAATGTAACGCTTTTTTCGATAATAAAATTGTAAACAAATTGATTGAAAGAAAAACCTTCTGCAGATTTTGTATCATAATATTATTTCTTATTTCCTCACTTACTAAGTAGATCAAAATTGTTCAATTGTATTTATTACTTTCATTGCTTGCAAAATAAAAAAACAAGATGAGCAATATGTCAGTTTCATGAAATTTGGCATTTTATCAACAAATCTTGTCAGAAATAAAAGATATACAAAAAAATAGTATCCTGTAATAATAATTTCACATCACTTAATTTGCTATTATTTCCTGCTCCTTAATTTTTTTATTTGTGTCCATACTATTGGACTTAACCCACAGTGGTAAACTGGTTTATATTTATTTTATTTATTTATTCATCTTGTTGTGGACAAAAAAGGATTGTATAACAATAGTCAAATAAACATATAATAACTTAACCTAAGACACAACAGCAGAAAAAAAATCCAATAAAGAATAAAAACAATTATCTATTAAAAACGATTTCAGTTTTTGTTTAAATTGAAATATTGTAATCAGTCTTGACTTCACTCGGTAAATGGTTATATATCTTAAATCCCAAACAATCTGGTGAATTCCCAAGCTTGGACAATTTTCAATACTGTATATTCAATATTCTTTGATTATTCAATTCATAATATCTATTTTTCCATCCTGATGTAGTTGGGAACTTTTCAACTCAACCCTTCTGTTATGATAAGGTGTGTTATCCATCACAATAACTTCTCCTGCTTCTACATATGATGAGCTGGATTGAAACCATCATATCTTTAGTAATCTCCCGTCCTACGTGATTAAAAAACATGCAAACCATTTTCTAAAAATTCTGTTTTGTTTCCTGTAGAAAATCAATCTAAAAATGCTTGTCTCTTACTCCGAGCGTTACTATCCTGACAAACTTTTGATAGAGTATGGTCTTCGTTTAGTCATGTTTTATCCATATATCTGTTTGCCAGCTGCATTAAATTCTCTTGCTTTTGTTAAGCATTCTCTTCGCTATACTACAATTTTGGATTTTTTAACAATTTTGTGGCAAATGCCGGAAATATGTCATGCATTGTTCTTTTAAAAACTGTTTCAGATAATTTTGGCATGTCCTCATCTTCAGGTATCGCAGCTTGAATTTTCTTTACAGCCGGTATTTCATTTTTGGAGAAGAATACATGAATTCTTCTACGAATGCCGTTTTCTTCATCATCGACTTCTATTTTTTCTTCTGTTCCGCTTATTTTTTTTTTTGGGTTTACTTCTACACTTTTTTATAACACTATATACAGAAACTAACGCTCGTGTCAACAAATTTCTCTATTAACACTTTCACTTATATTTGATACATAGTAATTTTCCGGGTTGTTCCGGGGGTTCCGGAATTGACTTACAATCTTGCACCCAAAATCCTTCATATCCTTTTTTATTATTATCAGTTGTTCATCATTTAGGTTAGGTTGTTTAACAGACCGTTTACTAGAACCTACATGTTGATTCAATTTTAATTGTTACTGTGTATTAAAACTTAAGATTAATTAGTTCTTAATTTAATTTAGCTATGGAAATTACGAGTAGCTCCCACTCTGCGCTTATTGTATTGGCATTTTTATCGTCGGCTTAATGCGTCTGGTGTACCTACACCCACTAAAAAATCATTTTCCTAACGTAATACACAGAGATAGAGAATACGTTGAGCCTTTATTGTAACAAAGCAGGTGTATCGCTGTGTATAGAGAGCGACACATTGATAATGAGAATAGGAATGTCCAAGCTCTTATAAAAATAATGTTATATTTGATACGCTTTCTAATAATAGTGCTTTTCTATGTTTCATTTTCCTACATGCAGGACTAAAGCTCTTAATAATGTTCCAATGAATGTTGTATATTACAATTATTTTTTAATCGATAATACTTTAGACATAATTTTTGTAATGTTGAAAATATTAAAAAAGCATTTTACCATTGATTTTAATATGTATTTAAATGTTGTATACTTGATTTTATTTTGTTTATATGTATATATCTATTATGATTTGTTTGTTTTGTTCCTGTTCTGTAATTGAATTCTATCTGGACAGTGTATTGCAAATAAATAAAAAAAAAATTGCAGAAACGCAATTTTAACTTTAACACAACGACAACAAGTGGTTAAAAAGGAACAACTGTTCACAAATAAAGCACCGTCTCGAAGGTAATTATTTCACTAACGCCATTACGCCAGCTTGTACTTTTCCTAGCAAACTATATAGCTACTGAAAGTAGTAAAGAAATTTTCTCTAAAATCGGCAATTTATAGGAGCGCATCTGAAATAGAAGAGTGTAGCTACCCACTTTTTATCATTCGCTAAAAGCAGAGCAAATATTTGAAATTTAAACACCAGGAAATATCTTGGGAATTATTTCTGCTTCCGTTAATCCAACAGGAATAACTTCCCTTACTGTGCTGAACTGGTTTCAGCAAAGCTAATGCATTAAGCGAATCAACAAAATATAAAAACAAGCGAGAACTCTTAATACCGGAGTCGCATTCATTTGGATAAGTAATGGAGGCTTTAAATAGAAGCTCGCAAATGAAGAGACGTTTAGACCGTGATTAATATATTATATACATACATATGCAAGTAAACAGCTATGTAAATATTAATCTTCCAACTAGTGAACGCCTGTTGGTAGTGGAAAAAGGTAGTGACGTGCAACCGCAGTGGTAGTCTATGAAACACAACAGAAAAGAGCAAGAATTTTTTAAACTTGGAATTGTTATATTAGAGTGGTTCGGTCATAAAGTAATTAATTTTATTTACAACCATATACGTAATGTTGATATTTCAAACTTACAGTAAGTTTGAAAGAAACATATTTCTGACTTTGACATTTTTCCAGAATGGAAACTGATTACTTTTCACCTAGACAAATGTCACTTTCAGTAAATGCCAACATTCATTGAATATCTAAAATGTTTATTTCAAAAAATATATTATTGTACATGAAAACATTATCATCAAATGTATTGTTAGTTATGCGGCAACAGAAATTGTTAATCCATGCTGAACATCCTGCGTAGAAATGGTAACGTTTTTAGTATTGAAGTTTGGCATTTTGCCATATATTTTTATGGCAATTTTAACCTGAGAATCTGTAGACTTGTCGACGTACTCTTCCGCTGCTATGGAAGACTTCCATCCCCGTAATCTCTTCAACTAGAGAATGTCACCACTGCTATGTATCAATAGTATGGCTGCCATTCTTCGGAAGCAGTGTTCCGTGTATGTTTCACAATGCCGAAGCTTTAGAAACACTGCAATTTTTTAGGAAATTCTTATCGAATTTGCCAAGGCCAAAGGGCCAAAGGCTAGCGAATGATTTTACCGAATTTTAATTGTAAAAACAAGTTATTTAGAATGTCTAAACGAAGTACCACTTACGTTTTAACTAACGTTACCTATTATTCATTACTCACTATAAATAATGTCGATGTAAACCTTCTTTTCCACGATATTAACATCAGTCAAGGTCATTTTATACCGTTTGTCACTTCGACATGCACCTGATAAACCCATTATGAGTGCAACCCTTATAGGTAGTATATCATCAGGTACAATGTTCTTACTGGAAAATGTGCTTGACTCTTTGGATAGATATCGTAGATTTTGCAACCGGACTATTTTAATAATTATTAAAATCTAATGAACATATAGGTCTTTACCTTTCTTTGTCGCTAGTATATTACCTCCCGCAGAATTTAAATTATTTTTTCCCTATCCTCTCGGGAAGTATTTTTGGATGAGACGGTTTTTTATACATGTTGCATATAAAGAAATAGTAATTTATTTAAACTTAACCGGTCTTATTTTTTGCAGGTATCGACAATGACTTCATTCAGATTCGACAAATGAATTGTACGTCAGTCTCAAAGCAATATGGTCCATACCTTCGAAGCACAATGGTTTTACAGAGATTGAAGTAAACGGAACAGCTCATTGAAGTTAACTCACCTTGTTATAGATGGTTTCATATTGGAACTTCAAATCCGTGTGCAGCTGTTGACAAATTAAATAACAACTAGACCATGACAGACCACGATCCCTTTGATGACGAGGTAAGGCATGTTACGTTATATTTATAATTTAAATAAGTTCATAGTAATTTGGGCCACTCTACCATGGTTTTTCGGGTTGTTATGCCATGGCTTAGGTAACTGGTCGTCCTCACAGAATTATTGGGCGCTTCCCTAGTCTTGGCTGCTAGGGTTCTTTGGGGGCAGACACACTGTCAGTCTCTGCATCCGCCTTGGGGTCCTATTAAGCCCAAGTATGTATCCCATTTTGGTCATATTAACACACATTAAATTTTTTTAGTATGTACCCCCCTGTATCTGTTAAGAAATAACGGCAGTTATTTCTTACAGGTTATGTAGAACTTTAACAGAGTTTCTTAAAGACAAGGAATTAGGTTAGGTTAGGTTAGGTTAGGTTATGTTAGGTTAGAGTTTCTTAAAGACAAGGGATTAGGTGGTGGAATTAGGGTGGTGGTATAGTTTAACATATGTGTTATTTAAATTGTGAAAATGGACGGCTTATTAAATTTACATTTAATTCTCGGTTTCATAAATGCACGAAAGTTAGTTGTAAAATTTAAATCAAAACATCCAGCGAAGAAGGATAACAATTTTAAGTAATCCATTTGGTTTGCCTGAATTTAAAAAAAAAAATTCAGTAAAGGTTTAATACGGCAATTTATTGAGGAATACAGCTGCTTCTGCTTTCCTTGAATGCCATTATGCAGGTAACAGGCTCGTGTATTTCCTGCTTAAATGATTGTTGACAATTCGATTATTTTAATTTTAATATGATATGATAATTAATTTAATTGCAATAAAACTAAACTAAACTGTTCTTGGTATAGCTTACTCAGTTTTTATGTAGTTCCGTGTTTGCTGAGTTTGTGAAAACAACATATTTCTCTCTAACAAATGTTCGAAAACAACATTAGTTACCTGTGTAATACAGTTACTAACTGATTTTTGACAGTCCTAAATTAAAATTATCACCAATACATGTATGGTAACTACCTTATGTTAAAAATAATAATATTGCACATATACTCGCGTCAAGAATTCAGACGTCTTACGTCATGGTTGACATTAGGCAATTGTCTTTATTGTCAACGTAATTTTCGATATTTGTTCGCGTTAAAATCAACAATTTTTTGCAATTTCGTGCAATATATAACGCAAACATTTAGTGTAGTATATAGTTTTATTACTCTCAGTAGCAGTTTCTTAAATATTTTGATAAAAATATAATGAATTATTCAATTGTTCGTATGACGTAAGTCCTCTGAATTCTTGACGCGAGTATACTAGAACCAATCCACCTATCAAAAAATAATATTAGAAAGTAGTAATTTTACTTTTAGCTGTGCCGGAATACTTTTTGTCTCTGAGGAAGTGCCACAAATTGTCTCAATTCGTTAATAAATTGCTGTATTGCTTTTACTAAATCTATATAATTTTTCATCAGGCAAATCAAATGGATTACTTAAATCATTTATCCTTCTTCGTTGGAAGTTCGATGTGATGAAACCGCGAATTAAATGTGAATTTAATAAGCCGTCATTTTCACAATTCAAATACCACATATGTTAAACTATGGCGACACCTAATTCCGTATCTTTAAGAAACTCTGTTCAAATTCTACATAACGTGTAAGAAATAACATCGCAGTTATTTTTTAACAGTTACAGGAGATACATACTAAAAATGTACGATTGAGAAATATAACTTTTAACATTGAAATAACGTAAATGTTATTACGACCAAAATGGGATACATACTTGGGCTGTTTATCGGTATTACAGCTGTTATGGCTATTACCGCTCCTTACAATGGTGATCCTCAGAGAAGTCCCTTAGCAAATTTTACGAATAACTATAAGTTACGTCACTCTCAGAAATTTTCAAAGCCTCCCAATCTTTCCCCCCTCCCTTGACCGTCTTTCTGACAGCGGTAAGATGACATTATGGGGTAAAGTTTAGTCTCTGGCTAGAGTCTGACCTTATACTGCGAGCTAAAATATATTGATTTGATTTATTGTTCAGGTAAATTTTTATTTCCTTCTTTAGATTACCCTTTTCATTTCTCTTCTCAATCGACTGCGTAGAAATTTTAGTATATTAACTATAAAAATAGACCTCGCACACAACGCTCCGGCATTTCGTCGACTTTATTGGCAAATGAATTTACGAACCGGCACACTTTTGAGCTAACACGAGCAAAAGATTTTTGGAGATTTTATACCTATTCTGTAAAATTTGCCATAATAGTCTTGGCAACTGATCGAATATCATGCTTCCAAACGTTTCGCTGATCTTCAGTCTTGCCGTCTTCATTGACCCCAGAAATAATGGTACCTAGATCAAATAACAACACGGGTGGGGAAAACCTTAAAGTTACTATTGCTGAATAACCGTTTTTTTGCAATAAAGACGATCAATGAAAATCTATCAAATTAGTTTACACTTAATTGAATTTTAAAAAAGATATTTCGTTTCAAAAATAGATACACTTTAACTAACTGAAGATTAGACATTTAAACAAGTAAATTAATCTGTAATGACTCACAAATAAACGATAATCTTATTTAGTCTTCTCACATTTTAATGCGTTCCAGTGAATTATAAATAAATATGTTTCGAAAAAATTTATTTGAGTGGAAATAATTTGAGATTTAATTATATTTATTTATCATTAGAATACCTAAATTAGAAAGCTAAACTTTATTTTTAACATTTTAATAATGTCACTCTTTAGAACGGATTTAGCGTTTTCTTTTAAACTGCTGACGTATTCGTAATGATATATTTCCCGTTTCAACTTTTAAAATTAGTTTTTGGTTGTTTCCACTCACCAAAGAAAGATCTAATGAAATTTCTGCTCAGAACCTACTCTTTACATTTACTAACATTTTACCCAAAATTTATAGTGTTATTTACATATACAGGGTGTTCCAAAAAGACATGGCGATATCGCTAGGGCTAATAGAATATTGAACAATAAGTGGAAATTTATTAACAAATGTATGTCCTACACTACTCATTTTTTATATACAGGGAGTGTAAAGTAATGCTAGAAAATCAAATTTTGCATGTAATTTTTTTAAAGATATTTGATCCAAAATTGACACAGGTACGTTTTTGGTGGTGTGTTTATTTATTTACGTAAAGGTTACAAGAAATAGTTTAGAAATGTATAAGAAAAAAACTTCATAACATGCTTTTTGAAAATTCCTTGTGGCATAATTTTAGTTTTTCTTTAGTTTGATTGGGTTTTTGCTACACTGAAAAAAATAAAGATTAATTAAATAAGCCCTTGCGCCAAGCATTAGAAAAATTTATATTAAAAAACCGACATATTAATTGGAAAATTCTGTCCAGATTGAGTTTTACAAAAATTTATTGAAAAAGGGTGACGTGCTCTAAAATTACAAGGGGCACATAAAAAATATATTAGATAAAAATAAGGACTACATAACTATGGAGCACTTTATATAGCTACATCACGTTACTCAATTCTCGTCGAAGAAATTATATTAAATTTTGATGATCACTATAGAACTATTGTTATATGCTCCATTGATTTTATATTCCAAGAAATTAAGAAACTTGTTTTGAATTGATTAAATTCTAGATATGTAAATGTTATACTGTGGGGACCAAATTACAGAAGCAAAATTTAATTTACTTTGCACGTATGTGAAATACAATGTTTTCAAGGTCTTAGGTGAAAATCTGCTATTTCTTATAATAAAACCCAACATCCTACTGCCTTTTGCAATGACATAATCAATGTGTATGTTAAATAACATTTTACTAACAAACATTATACCCAAATCTTTGGTTACAGAAACTTATTTCAGATTAAAATTAATGTCATATGAGTATTTATTAATGTTCCTAGTAAAAGTAATAAACAAGCATTTTCCTATATTAAATATCAGTTTATTGACATTACAATATGCAAGAAATCTATCCAGATCGGTTTTGACAAGTAAACTATTTATTTTTTTATGTCGTCAGCGTACATTAAAAACTTACTATGATGAAAACATAAATGTATATCATTATGGTAGATAATAAAAACGGTGGCCCCAAGTGAGAACCTTGGAGCACCTCAGAAGTATTTACAGAAAGAACTAAATGAAGCCAATTTAACAGTACAATTTGTGATCTTTGCGAATTTTTTGATTCGCATTAGTATAAACAGTAATCCACAAATCTTCAGCTTCATTCTGCTAATCTATTCGTTATTCAGCTTGAAAAAAATGACGCGAGGATGCCAACGCCATCACTTTTTGCAGTACAAGAAGATTCCCGATAAGGCCGAAAACACACATTTTGAAAGAAAACGCAAAAATCCATCAAAATATATAATAAAAATAAATAGACACAAAAAGGTGCTCTTAGTAATTTTATTAATGAACCGTTTTCAAGGAAAATTTAAGAACTGGTAAAGTCAACCAGGTGATATCTGTAATAGTACTTATTTATCAAGTGAGTATGGGACAAACCTCGAACTTCTTCATATGTTATGTTATTCTTTAAAAAATACATTCAGAATTTGGTTTTCTAAGATTATCTTTCACGTCTTGTATCTCAAAAATGAATGGTACTTCATACGTTTGTTAAGCAATCTTCACTTATTTTTCACTGTTCTATCAGCTTTAGCATTCTTGCCATATCTTTTTGAAACACCCTGTATATGTAATACCAAAATTGTGATATAAATAATAGAACCGGTAATAATTCATTCCAAGAAATTTAGTAGAAAAATTTTAAGATTCATCCAGTAGTACCAGTTTTAACTACATTCTATAATATTGACTGTGTTACATACGTGTATATTATTCCAGTTGCATGCATCTAAAATACGTTATATTATGATCTGAAACAGTAGGCTTGCTCGTAGAACACTCGGAAACAGTTTCCAACTGTACGTGGGTTACGTTTATAATGCCCACATAAGGTTTGTTTTAGATGCAGTTCACATGCTTCTGACGGAAACTGATTCTGGTGTACTACGACAACTATTTTATTTGCCGCATAATTTTAGTTTTTCTGGAAATGGTTGATACTATAGGTATAGTAACTATTTCCATAGTATCAACCACTACATTTGAAATGTGTTCAAGTGCATACTATATTAGATAACTATAGAGCCAAACGAGACTTTAATTTTAATTTTAGAGGCCAGTAGTAGAAAAATCTCGAAGGTAAACGTTATACGAGATGCTAACATTATTTTGACCTTTACTATTCGCTCTCGAATTTCTAGCACCAAATCCTTGAACGCCCTGTATATGGTCTTTGCTCTAATAAATGTTTCTCTTTTTATGTAGCAACCTCTTTCAATTTAATTTAATAAGATTAAGTAATAAATTGGAAAAAGTTAATTGAATGCCTAGCTCTTTAAAGCAAACACTGAACTCGCCTTCAATAAGCGGCGACCCTTAATTGCATTTTTAACGGTAGACCAATTTTTAATGGTGGAATCTCCAGGATAATGAAGACGCCCATGTTCCTTCTCACGCGTGGTCTCACCCGGGAGAAGGAGCGATCGTGCCTCTTGGGCCGTAAACCAGATATGGAATTTCCATGTTCATCTAGTTAGGTAAACATTAAAATGGATGAGTTACCAAGTTTTCCGATCAGATCGAACGCGTTCTTTAATACCATCAAGTAGTTCTATGACGACACTTCGCATCGAGAGATAATGAGAAATGGGGTTCAACAAGTTCTTACTTTCATACGATTTAACGCCTAAGATCAAGTTCTGAATAAATAAAGGTAGTTATGGAATTAACAGAAAAAATATACCAGAATAGTATATTAAGTATTATGAACGGTAAGAGTATAACTCTTAATGTTTATGATTTTTATACTATTTTTTGCACGATCGCAATAAAGGATAACGAAGTTATATAGACGTATTTCATTTTTATGTAATGCCAAAAATGACGTTTTTTGAAATCTATTGATATTTATTGTTGTCACGGCTTACTTAATTGACGAAACTGACAATTCTGGAACTGGTAGCTATGGTGTAGTTCTCAAATTTTATGACGTCTTGTTGAATTTACGATAATTTAAAAGAGTAATGTGTTTGTAAAGCGACTCGTCTTCAGATGCAGAGTTTTGATGAAGCGTGGAGCGTTGGATGTTCCACATTAATTCCTGAGAAATCAAGAACACGATATGAAAATACATACAAGATTTTCAAGAAGTCGTGTGAGACAATAAACCAACACATTACTGAGAAAGTTATGATGGCGTACTTTATCCAAACGAACAAAAAATTAAAAGCTTCAGGAAGCTTATGGGCAGAGTATTCAATGTTAAAAAGTACAATTTTTGATCATGACTTGCTTGACATTTCCAAATTTTCGACATTAATTGGGTATCTCAAACAGAAAAATGTTGGTTACAGACCAAAAAAAGCCAGTGTGTTTACTAAGAAAGATATGTCTCGATTCCTAATTGAGGCACCAGACGCCAGATATTTAATTCATAAGTTAAATTGAGATGATGTTACATATATAAGTGCTAAATATCGTTTTGCATTTTAGCACTGATAGGTATTAGGAATATCAGGAGAATGCAGAAGGGAAGAGTTAAACAATATAACCATTCAAGATATTGACAATCCAGGAACATATGATTGTAAAAATTCCACAAACAAAAAGAAATATTTACTATTACAAACAGGCAACATGAAAATATCCATTATTTAGAAATTTATTCAAGTACATCAACTTGCGACCAACAAACACAAAATCATGGCATATAATTTTGAAATATCGCAATGGAAGGTGCCACAACCAGATAGTGGGAAAAAGAACAATTGGACAGTGGCCATCGAAGATAGCCGAGTATTTAAAACTACAAAATCCTACAAATTATATAGGCCATTCGTTTCACCGTACTTTAGCCACCCTTCTAGCGAATACAGGTGTGGATGTGCTCGGGTTAAAAAAAGACATGGGGGAAGGAAATCCTCGTTACTGAAAGCGACATCGAAGATTCTCTTCAAAATAAACTGCAGTATGCAGATAAAATTCTTCACGATAATGAACACACATCATCCTGCAATACTTCTGAATCATATGCATTACCTACTACTATACCTTCTACTTCACTGGCCTCGATAGTTAATTTTACTTTAAATGGAAATATGACTGAAACCAAAATAAAAAACATGTACTGCTCCAATTTATGTAATTGTACAAAGTGCACATTTAATTTCAGCATCAATAAATCGATTTAAAATATATATATATATATATAAACTGAATTTTAAAAAACCCATTCCAAATCACTGCGAATTACTTCCGTTTTGTTAGCCTCTACAGTCAGTAAGCGCATCCTACTGTCGTAGAAACAAAAATAATAAGTAAACTAAAAAAGCTTGATCGTGCAAAAACGTCTATTAGCAACAAGTCCATTTTTTATATGTTATCAATCAACCAGATAATTTATGTTATCAATCAAGTCAGACAATTTCCAAAAAATTTTTAAATTCTTAGGTTTTTTTATCATTAACTATTATGCAGTAGCATTACTTTAAGTATTATTTAGATTTTTCATATTTTGACATTTAAGCATGTGCATATCTGATGTACTATATTAATAAAGAATAAGGTTAGTACTTGACTTTAATTGTGCATTGAATGATATACACTATCTGGGTTTTTGGACGTGATCAATGCTTAACTGCAGACGTTTTGCTATAATTAATAGATGACATCTTCAGTGCTTCTCGTATCTTGAGCGGTGACAGAATGATGAGGTTAACTATCACACCCCGCTTTGAATAATATCAAGTTAGATGATTATGATAATATATTATGCCTATGTCGATATATTCTAATGATTTTTATATCACATGCTTGAAATTATATTGCACTACTCTATCCCACGACATAGTTTTGGCGTCTTTTGAAATTTCTGATATCAATGAGATGAAGTAACATGCAAAAAATAACAGTTATACGTAATATGCCGGTTAATTTTTTCCAAAACAGAAGAGATAAATATTTTAAATAAACAATGTTCAAATAGAATGGAATAAACTTAACAATTCGTATGCCTTATGGCTGACGACCTTGTTAGTTTTTACGCACAGAGTGGTGCAGGCTCTGTCGATTTTAATTTATTATTGCACACCACTTTACTGGAGTAACTAGCATCGCTTAATTAAATAGATTGCTTTGTCAACTGGACGTGATGTTTCCTAAATAAAAAAGCTTTTATCAGCATTGCTATGCAAGTTGCAATATGGTGTTTTTATGTCTGTAATAATAATGTTTTTTGGGATTATCCAGTTTACACAGGGTAATCCTAATCCTAATAATTTACATACCTATCTATACATATAATACCTTATTCAGTAGCACTTTTGATCAGATTAGATTACAACATATTATTAAGGAAGTTCACCTACCTTTTTAGTTTGTTAATTATGTTCCTGTTTGTGTTAGACATTATAATTTTTGTAATACCTTTATTTTGACGTTTTGAATAGTCCAGGCTATATTCTATTTTATACTCAACACGTTCTCGATGCCGCGGAAACGAGAATCCTAAAAACCTATATAAGCGAATCGGTTTTGCTGACACAGTTCAGTTTATATTGAGCAGTCGCAGTTGAGCAGTTTACTTTAACAAACGTCAAAGTAAAGCGTTGACAGTTGTGAAATTTGTTTGAAAGATATTGCTTGTGTAGTCAAGGCTGACAATAAAGTTTGTCTACGTGACGTGTTTACATGCTAACCTAACATTTCCAGGTTACAATATCAACTTAAATAACCAATTCGAAGACATATCTACGTGTTTGTCAACCTATAAAAAAATAAAACTGTACAAACTGTTAAAGCGTCCCTCTGTGGGATACTGGTGGAAGCGCCGTCTTAAAAATTTGTAACTCTATTATTTGTTGGCATAGGCACATGCAATTTAGTATCTAAATATGAAGAAAGGTTTGACGTTGAGTAATAGTATTAAATTATTAGTATAATACAAGTAGTTCTAAAAGTAATCATCATGTATCCTAAAGTGCTTCATTTTTGATATACGGGGTGTGAAAGGTTAGTTCCTGCTGATCGTTTTTAATTAGTATTCCCAAACGCTAGAAATAAATTAATGAAATTTCGCACAATCTCATAACTTTTTATACTCTTTTTGAAATGCTAAAAATAAATAAACACAGTTTGTCCAGTGGCGGGTAAAAAAGAGGGTTAGCGCTTCAAAAATACCCAAAGTTTTTTATGTACATTTTTAAAAATAATTTCATAGAAAAAATGAAAACTCAAAGGATGCTTACATAAAAAAGATGCTCTTGTTGAAATTCGATATTGGCAACTGTTTTCGAAAAAAATGGATTTTAATACCTAGGCGTCTCGTTAAAAATATATAGATCTTGAAAAATAGTTGGCTTTTAAATGAAAAGAAACAATTTTTGCATTTCCACCTCATTGGCAACATATCTTGTTTTTTTCTGAAGTTTCGAATAAGCTGACTATTCCAAAGCACCCTAAATTCAGGTAACAGAGTTTTCTTCGCAAATGTTTCTTAGTATACCGTTCTGCAGTTGATACATGTTTTCCATGCTCTATAAAAGCAGCACATACATTTAAAAATTTTGAAACTTTTCATTATTCACTTCCACAGCTGACAGAGGTAAATTATTAATTAATACCAATTTATATTTTTTAGTAATTGTTTTTAACGGAATAAAAATCGGTTTTGCAGTGTAAACTATATTAGAAATGCTCAACATTATCTAAAAATAAATAACTCTTACACAGAGAAAACTAATTGATCAATTCAAAGAAATTTTGATTCCATTAACCAAATTATTTGGTCTTATATGTACAACAAAATTTATGTTTCAACCAAATGATCATGTATCTAAAACACATCTAAAGAGAGAAGAGAATAAAAGAATAGTAGAGAAATTTGTGATGATACTATCAGTGAATATTTAGATCCGTTATGTGAGTTTAAAGGCTGTTTTAAGTACGCCTGTATTACTTCAATTGATGTGAAGTGGTTGTTCTCAAAATATAAGCTGAGTTCTGGATATAATGATAAGTAGTCAAACTCATCAAAATACCCTTATATCAGCAGCATAATAGTTAAATAGTTTTCTTTACCATCATTAATATATACGTAGTAAGTATGTCGAAGATTTGATTTCAACACAGTTTGTCATATCTCGACTGTGTAGAATCATCTTCGGTAACGAAATTGATGAACTATAAAAATAACAATGCCGTTAATTCCAACAACTTATAATATTGATTTAATTTTAGTAATAAATTTTTGCCAGTTGACACCCCTCAGATCCCATCTTATTTTGGCGGCACTGATTATATGTTGGCATGACTTCTTGTTATATTAAGTTCGGTTCCTTTTGTTGGTACTTTAAGACATTCCATAATAGTCTCTACAACTGGTCATTGTATTCTTCATTTTTCACTTAGAAATAATTATTACTTTTATTTTTGTCGCCAGTTTATTCTCGAAAACCGTATCCACCATTTGAAAAAAGCTTTAGAAATAGAAGATTTTACTATATTTCAATATAATAATAATATAATAGGAATATCTCTACCCCTCATTCTAATCACGGGGATTATCCTATAAGTCGAAGACTTGTGCGGGAGATGGGGCGGCATATTAACTAGTAAAGGAGCTACTTTTTAATGATTGTAAAAATATCCATAATTACTTAATTTTCCATTTGCTAACCCTCTAACGTAGTAACAAATACAAATGACAGTTTTAGTACAGTTCATCCATCTCCACAAGACCCCTTCCACAAAAACAGTGCTAATCCATCCCAACGGAGTGGTTTAATTAATTATTTGAAACAGATATTGAATTCCTTGAAGTATGCAAATCAACGAAGGGTTAATCGAATATTGATTGGCTTAGAACATTAAGTAAGTCCATCAGTCAGTTACTGACTTATTGATACGGAAGTTCAACAAAGTTGATTAATAACGATGCATGTTTTAGTGTGGCTATTAATTTCAGCGGCACTTTTAATAAATAGATGTATTAAGGGAAAAGGTGTATTGAACTTGGCGGCTTTGTTCAACTGGTTATATTGTCTAAATGAAATATCTGTTTAGTATAAAAATAAAATTCTATACCTATAACATTTACTTTACACTACAAAAGAAAGCTATATCAGAATGTGTAAATTTCCCTCTGAATTGCATATCTCTACTCTTGACTGATTGTGAACAACTGCGTAGCTGCAGTACTTTAGCAGTGCCATGGTCACGACATTTTGGTTGGTTTTGGAGTTTCTTGTTGTATTTGGTTGAATGAAAATGAAGGATATTTAAATTTAAAGGAAAGTTGTCCTGACATCTAAACAGCTGTAAGTATTGCTAATAGTTATAATAAAATTAAATCTAATCAGAACTATAACTTCCAAAAATATCAGGAGTTTAAAATACTAGCTCTGTATTTTGCTTATCTTGTGATTTTAGAGAAAAAGAAAATGATATATTCAAACCGCGATCAGTAAATTTTGTAAATTCCTATTATGTGGTACCTAAATACATTTTTGTTTCCTGTTTTTTCATTTTAGTTTTGATTTATTTAACTGAATTATATATTTTTAATAGATTCATAAAGCGTAAAATGTCTTAACTAATTATCACTGTAACAACTTTACTCTGTAAATATTATATTATGCAATAAAATTAACATAAAAATGTGTAATGTTCTCTATAACGAATTATGATGTTAATCATACTGCTTTATACAGAATAATGTGTGACTTGTTTGTATTATAATGTGTAATTGCTTTCTTACTGTATATGTTTGATTCAAGAATAGCCTACAGACATATCTCAGTCAATTTCAAATAAAATATACTGACAAATTTTGAGTTAAAGGTTACCAAACTTTTATGAAATAAGAATACTAGTTGATTACAACCTATTTTTCTTCTATACAGAGTATTGCATAAGTGTATACTGGAAATTCGCAGATAGTTTTCTTGGCAAATTTTTATTAAAATGTTCTGATATATTTTTTTAATTGAAGCCTCCTCTAAAAAGTTACCCTTTAAAGGAAGGAGGTTGCAATTCTTTTATATGTCTGAATCGAAATAAAATTCTAAAGTAGCTTTGTGTATTCGGAAACATTTTGTATCTTACAAAAATTTCATATTCTTAAATTTTTGAAAAAAAAGATATTACCAACCTCTCAGTTTTTGTGCAATTTATTTTTAGTAGGTTGCTGTCAATTATTGTTCAGTAAATGTCAATTACAATAGTATCAATATTTAGTCACTTAATTATGGCAAATAATTTTCATAATAATTTGTTTTTGAGGGGTTGTAACTTTTTAGGTGAGGCTGCAATTAAACACCCTGTATATATAGTAGTAATAACTTTTACATAGATCGCCACAAATGCTACAAATATTTTTTTGAACAAGAATTTTCGTTTTTCTTTTTTTAGGTTTTGTAACGTTATATTCAACCACTAAAAATTCATTTGACATAAACCTAAATTATCGCAGCATTTATGACTGTCGAACGCTTGACGTTCTTTTCGTAACCAAATTAAAAAAAGTAAGCATACGGTGATTGATTTTAGAAAGTTGTAAAAAGAAACGAAATATAGTAAAAAAGTATTTTATAACTTTTGTTTTATTGACGTCCCAGATTTCATTTTATAGGTTTCTATGTCCCACGTGTAACAAAATATGGAAACAAAATTGGGTATATAATACTCCATAAATTTCTCTCTAAAGACCTTTGGATACAAATTACCTTAGGTAAACTGTACTTTCCACGTTTTCAATAACAAATGAGACATTGCTATATGAACATTTTCATTTTTGAATAACATTTATATATTAATAGCTTATCTATACAAGGTGTTTCAGAACATATCTAAATACAATATTTTGAGAGTACAGGAGACTTTTACAAATACAATTTTGTGACAAAAAAAATCAAAAAGGGCAGTTCGAAAATGATTTAAAAATACACTTCTGCACGGCACTGGAAACTGGTCCACTGTAAAGCCTGATAAGGCGGCAATCTACGACTGGACAAAAAATGGAAAGAAATGCTAAAAGAAAGAAATAAATAACATTTTATAACGCCGATTTTATACAGCAAATTTAACTGATTTTACCGCTATAGTTATTAATTATCAACAGATTTAATTTGTGGTTTTAATTAAATCTCACAGTACTTCTACTGCATTACTCTGTGTAACGGATGATATCATTGGTGCTTGCGATAATGGTAGAGATACTTGTTTAATTTTACTGGATTATAGCAAAGCATTTGATACTTTGAATCATGCTATTCTTGCAACGAAACTTAGATACTTTGGTGTTAGTGATTTATCCATAATTTTTTTTTAATTTTTTTATGTAATACACATCAAAGAGTTCTTTTAGATAACAAGTTTTCTGAATATATTTGTTTAAATAAAAGAGTACCTCAAGGTAGTATTTTAGGTCCCTTGCTGTTCTACATATATACTTCAGATTTGTCTAGTCATCTAAAATATTGTCGATCACATCAGTATGCTGATGATACTCAAATTTATTATTGTTTTAGTTATTGTGACCTTGATAAGGCTGTTGAACATATTAATTCAGATCTTGCTGCCATCAGTAGATATTCTAATGCTCATGAATTAATTATTAATGAAAGTAAGACAAAAATTTTAGTGTTTGGTAATCATCGAAATCTTATTCTGTCAAATCAATCCTTTACTATTGAATTAAATAATATAATCTTCGATCCAGTAACTACTTGTAATAATCTTGGTCTTAGATTGGATGCAGATCTTAGATTCAGTTCTCATGTATCTAATTTAGTTAAAATGTCTTTTGGCAAATTAAATTTTTTTTATATGTATAAAGATATTCTATCTACTGATGTTAAGTTGCGAATATGTGATTCAATCATTCTCTCTCGAGTAACATATTGTGATATCGTGTACTGGCCCGCGTTATTAAAAAAGACAAATATTCTTTACAAAAAATTCAAAATGCTTACCTTAGGTTTTGTTATAATATTGAAAAGTATGATCATATTTCTACAGTTTTCTGCGAGTCTCGTTGGATTAATTTACATGAACGTTTTGTAATTCATCTGACATGTCTTGTATATAAGGTCTTAACTATTAAACAGCCTCAGCATTTATATGAAAAGTTGATAAAAAACTCCGACATTCATGATTATATTACTAGACACCGTGATAATTTAAATGTACCCAAACATAAGCTAACTTTATTCCATAGTTGGTTGATGTTTAGTGAAATAAACAGTACGTGACAATTGTTCTCAGTGAACAAGTTTTCTTTCGCTATGGCTGGTTACTCTAACGCAGAATTAACAGACATGTATTTCATGTATGGTCGTGCTAATGGGAACGCCGCCAAAGCGCGACGTCTTTATGTTGACGCTTATCCAAATCGCCAGATTCCTTCACAACGGATGTTTGGAAGAATTTACCAAAGATTGCGTGATACCGGTTCCTTGAGCAAACAGTGCCATTTATCCGGAAGACCAAGGTCGGTATCCACTCTTACAGCAGAAGAAGAAATTCTAGCACTGGTAGAGCAGAATCCAGGTGTGCGGAAAATATCAGCCGAGGTAGGAATTAGTGGTCCTCTTGTTTGGAGAATCCTTCACGAGCAACTTCTTTATTCATACCATCTGCAACGAGGACAGGCCTTAAATCCAATAAATGATCATCAAGCACGTTTGTTTTTTTGCCGCTGGTTTCTACGTCATGATGCTGAAGACCCTCGTTTCCTTGCAAACATTCTTTTTACTGATGAGGACGGGTTCACAAGAAATGGAGTGTTTAATTTTCACAATACGCATATTTGGGTCCTGTTGTTTTACCAAACCGATTAACAGGTGCCGGTTACCTCAACTTTATGCAGAATACAGTGTATGAGTTTTTGGAAGACATTTCTTTGAATCAGAGGCAACAAATGTGGTTCCAGCATGATGGTGTTCCAGCTCATTTTGCCATGGCCGTTAGAGAACATTTACATCAAACTTTTCCACATAGATGGGTAGGAAGGGCTAGACCTGTTTTATGGCCTCCAAGACCGCCTGAACCTTCTAGATTTCTTTGTTTGGGGATATTTGAAGACATTAGTATATGGTACTCCTGTAAATAGCCTGGAAGAGCTGCAGCTACGGATTAATCAAAAGTATCAAGAAATTCAAACTAAGGAGGGTGTTTTCGAAAGAATTCGAATATCGTTGAGACGAAGATGTCGTGCCTGCTTAGAAATGGACGGAAGGCACTTTGAACATCTTATGTAACCTTGTTTTTTGTTTGTTAAAAGCTTCCTTTGTCGGTTTATTCCTAATAAAATAAAATGTTTGAAAAAGAATAATTTGTTTATTAAGACTAAATTACGGAGATGTGCAAAATTTTTTAAAAATCTTTCTGCTATGTTGAAAAATGGTTTCATCAAATTCTGCTTTTACTGTATTTTCAGCAGAAAAGACACTTTACCTGAAACCAAAACAGTTTTTACTAGGTGCACTGAGCATTTCAAATAGGATTATTTCAAAAATGGTTACGCCTACTGACTTCAGCAAGATATACCTTTTTCAAATAAAGCAGGTAGGAGAATCGATTGTTTCGATAGTCAGATGGGTACATTAAGATGCAAAAAAGTTCTGTCATTTAAAAGAAACATGATGTGCCACAAGTGGCGCCCTCTACTAGTGACGTCAAAATTAGAAACATATTTGAATTTCTCGTCCACAAAAATCCCCGATTTACAAATTTTATATAAATATTTAGATTTATTAAGAAGTTATTTACAAATATCGAAAATAAAATTTTAACTTTAACACCCTGTATCTCCGTTAATATTAAATTTTCGAAAAATTGTTATAGGACTTTGTGACCCTAATTTTTTGTGAGGAATTAGCTCCTGAAGTCTTGACGCATAATTTCCGGACGCCCTGTATAATTGAGCATCGTGTACGATACGTCACACTGCTGCAATATACTGTGGATGCCCTGGACCTCCATCTCTTCCACGATTCGGTTTTAAATTTCCCTCTCATTGCACTACACTTGCCCTCACTGGACACCGTGGTAAAAGTAGCTGCATTTGGCATATGTTTACCGGAAAATCGTTCTGTTAAAGTATTTTCACATCGCCGTAAATTAACAATATCTAGTAACTTCGAGTTGCTGCTATACACGTAAGGCTTGCTACAGACTATGCGTGAATTCGCGATTCTTTATGCGCAATTCGTTATACATGAAGGAATTCGCGAATAGTGTGTAGAGTCTTGTTCGTTAAAAATCCATTCATAAAAACCCTATACATTATGCACGAATTCTTTGTAAATCGCGCATCACAAAGGCTGCCTACAAAAAGCAATCGGATTTCAACATTCAGAATCGCCTGTCTAGAAACTACAGTAGCTCAGCTATGTAAAGGTTGAAAATACTACAATTTCAATAATGTTTTACTCGAAAACTATAAGGATTTTACAAAAATATTTTTACGATATTGACTCAATTTTTCATGACGCATCTATTCCCAAATAATTTTAGATAAGTTCTGAATCATCCTGTATAGATTTAGTTCTTTATCATACTTAGATATTTGGTAGAGGGCTGACGGTATCCGAGCGGCCAAGGCGGTGACGAGCAGTCGCTGTCAAGGAAGCATGAGCGGCGGGAAGTTGGTTCGAATCCAACACGGGGCAGGAATTTTTCTGTCCTACCCATGGATGTTTGTGATTGTAAGGGTGGAGGGTAGTTAGTAGGTAAAAAACGCCAAATATGGCCTAATTAATTACCAGTAAGCGTAATTACCTTTACCTTTTTTTAGATATTTGGTGGCAAAACCTGCCTTTATTTACAAGAATTTGGAACAGTTTTTTAAATTAATTTCAATTTAATCTAATCTATAAAATTCTCGTGTCACAGTGTTAGACGCCATACTCCTCGGAAATGGCTTGACCGATTTTTATGAAATTTTATATGTATATTAGGTAGGTCTGAGAATCGGTCGTAATCTATATTTGATACCCCTAAGTAATAAGAGTGGTCCACCCCAAACAATTTTTTTTTATTTTTTTGACAACATTTTTTATTTTTATTTTTTTATGATGTAGCATTAACAAATACATACAACTCTTAATTTTCATCCTTCTATCACAAACCCCTATTTTTGAATAACCATTTTAGTAATTAAATCATTTTTAACCCTGGTCGATAACTGATCGATTATCACTAGATCAGTTAACCCCGCCAGGCATCTACCGGTGTCACTTCTCACCCAGTAAACAGTACGGAGTAGCGATGAAAACGAAGCCGGTCTCCTATCTCTCTCACACAATAAGCGTTCTCTCACTCCCTACACAGTTTTCGACCATTATTATTGTGTATGAATCGAGCGTAGTAGTGACGTTTACAATTATCATTTTACCTTCTAAGTGTAATTCTCAAGTAAATTTATTATTAATTTGCTGGGCCATAATTATTTATTTCCTATTTTATCAATAATTAATAAAATTATTAATTTTAAGTGTAGTTCTCATTATTAGTTAATTAAGTGATCTACATAACCTCAAAAGTAGGCAACACGTGTCACGAGCTCCCGCCAACAACGGCTATTATTTTACTATATGGCTATTTTTTGTACAGTGAACAATGCCAACAAGACGTAAAGAGGCTAATGTGTGCCTTCAAACAAGTAAAATTGCAGGCACGTGAAATAATTATTTTGTTATTCTTATAGGCCGTCATCGTTCACAGTGCTCCATTCCTCTTTTAGTCTTATACCACATCTCCACACACTTACAATAAGTTATTTTTTATTTAACTGCCAAAATATTCACTAGAAATAATTCATATGGCAAAATAACGTTTGCCGGGTCACCTAGTATACATATACCATTTACTTAAATAAAAGTAGAGAAAATATAATAAAAATATATTTTTTGTTAACGTTGCAAAATATGTCTACCAAATTAAGTAAAAAATTGTATCTTTTGTTTGAGTATGAAAAAACGTAATTGTTAAATCCTCCGTGTTATTTGGGACATTAGTTTGGCCTTTGTAATATAAACGGTCAATTATCTACAAACCTTCTCAATGATAGCAAGGCTAATCTGCTTTTATTTATATAACCCTTTGCTCCGCGTTTTCTTCCCTTTTTCCTTTTGTTTGCTTTAATTAGCATGAATAGGAAAATAACGATAGATTACAAAAACAACAATAAGATTTCAATATACTTTATTTGCGGATGTAACGACAGATCAAGCTATTGGACAACTTCGTCTGTTCTGAAATACAGATTGTTCCGTAAAGTATGTTACAAATTTTGAATAGTGATAATACTGGCTGTCTCGATAGTATGGGCCTACTATGAGGATATAAAAATTTAAATAAAATTTGGGACACGTGAGGTTAAATAGGATGAGGTAAGCTCCATTTTCATGGGAAAGTATTATTTTTGGGATTTGACAGAAACGTCTAGTGACGTCATAAATTATATTTTTCCACAATCATACCCAACTTTTCTTCTTGTTAAAAAGCTCACGCTTTGCTAATAAACTTTTATCACAGGCATTTTTCTATATTACATCCCGTTTAAAAATTATAAGCAATATCGTCCTAAAGATTCTGAAAAGAAATAAGTACTATAGTCTGTTTAGAAATGAAAGAGAGTAATAAAAGCTTATTATGTATGCAAATCGTAAATAAATTTAGTACTGGTGCTTATATTCAATATTTTTATATTATGTATTATCGGTATAGATGAGGTGTACTTTGTCTATGCCGCTTCAATTTCTCGATCCATTCTTCTTATAAGTAAACAATATAAAAACATGAGGCTACATTAAGCATCATAACCGGGTTAAGAGGGTTTTTAGTAATTCAAATAAAATTATTCAATATTATTATCAAAATATTTATTTAAATTTAATTAATACGTCTTTTATTCCACACAAAAATATATGTATTTTGAGAATTCAAATTATGGTGAGTAAATGTAGTGTTGTATAAATGTACAATAAAAAAAGTAGGTATATTAAAATTCATCCTCTGAATATTCTGATGAATTATCTTCGTCTCCTAGATTGATAAGGATAGGTTCCACAGTAACGTCAATTAAATTATCGAGTTCCCACATTTTCTCCTCTTCTTTTTGTACATGATGCATCTTTGCCAGTTATCTGCAGTTACTCATTCCAAGAAATTTTTTAATAAAATTTTCACGTCACTTAATTTAAACGTCGTATGATTTCGCGCTACATCTTCTTTTACCTGCGCCCAGACTAATTCCACCACTTGTACATTTACCAAAGGTAAATTATGCTTTCTGATCCTTCCTTCATTATATGTAGTGAAATTTTAATAAACATAAACTAACTTAACAGTTGTGTAATTATATTTAGCTCCGCTTGCTTCCCGCTTTTACAGATAAGCGCGGTTACCGAGTCGAGGCGGAGCTTATAATAAGCTTATGACGTCAGACCAATTAGAAATAGTTTTGTGGAATTTCCTACAGAGAGAACTTTAATTTGGTAGGCGTTACATATTTTTGTTTTAAAAAAATCGTCTACAAATATGTTGTATGAATCCGTAAGTTTTGCAATAACAATTAATTTTTACTCGAATGTCCAAACCAATCTATTACAAGTAGATAGATATACCCTTCTAATATTATGCTGGATCACCCTACTGAGGTATTTGAGTAGATATTTCCCTCAAATTAATGTTAACCTAGTTTCTATTTATATCTTTACCCTCAAAATCAAATTACTGCAAACAACTCGAATTATAGCTCATGTAGGTGCAAAAACTCGGCGCCATAAAAAGACACATCACCCAGATGACTGGCATTAGGTTTTCGTGCTACGAATGCACTCATATTTCCTATATCTGCGCCCATTTCGAGGCGCGAACTTGACATTTAATGAACGTACAGTTAATTTTATCTTTCATCGCGACGTGAGAGGCGCTGTGAATTATCTTGTCTCATTTGAATTCATTGTTATTTAACGACGTATAGCGCAGCAGTCCCAGAACTACGTATGAGATAGGTAAGAACATACAGTATGTAAATAAAGTATGGAATATGTACATTATCCCGAAATAGAAACATGTTTGAGAAAATTGCACATCTTTAGAGTTGATTTTTATGAATACTACCTACGTCATAGCTGTTTCGGCGATGACGTCATCTATTTTATTAATAAAACATCTTGTAAAATTTTGAATTTTTGATGTCTATCGAATGGCATAGTGTCATCTAGAATGGACATTAATTATTTTCTAATTAATTACTACAATTTAATTTTATAGTAAGTTTAAATGCATAAAAATCAATCTACTAGACATCATATTAAATGTGATACTTACGCTATCTGTCAAATAATAGCTTGAGATAGTGTAAATGTTCTACAATGTTTTAGTCTTTGAAAATTGGGATCGTATTTTGGAGCTGTGAAACATTCATAGTGTTAAATTTAAAAAAAGTAAAAAATTTATTAGATATTTATTTATTTATTTAGTATACATCACCCGACAGCCTAAGTCAATTAATGGGAGGGGATAACACATAATATAGAGAAAAAAAAGTTAGACATATGTAACAAAATTACACAGATGAAATACAAACTAAGAAATCGAATAAAAGAAAAAACAAATTGATTTATAGTAAAATAAATATAAGTAACATGATTTGCTAAATTGTGAAGACCATTTTCTTAATGCATCTAATAGTATCATGAAAAATGTCCACAGAATTTTGCATCTGACGATAATTGAAATCCGTTACGTACAAAGGTGAAAATTTTAATAGATTAGTTTTAGAGGTGGGAAGATAAAATGGTCATGAAAAACGGGTGGCAGAATGAGGAGCGTGAAAGTATAATGCAGCTAGTAAGTCTGGACAGTCGATTTTTCCAGTTACAATTTTATGTAGAGTGACCAATGAATTGCATATACGTCGTGTGCTTAGGTCATTAAGATGGAATCAACTTGTCCCCTAATTTCTTGACATGGATTTGATAAGAGGGAAACCACACTAGTGACCCATATTCCAGTTTTGGCAAAACAAACGCGTTGAACAGTAAGGAAATCGTGTCAGAAAACTGTGTCGAACTTCTCAGAACAAAACCGAGATTTATATATGCCTCACGTTGTATATTATTGATGTGTTCAACGAAACTGAACTTATTATCAAAGATTATCCCGAGATCTTTAAAACTATTGCATTTTCTAATTGGGTTGCTGTCAATCTTATAAATAAAAGTAATAGGATTTACTTTCCTCGTGAAACACATATAATTGCAATTTGAAAAGTTCAAAGGTATTATATTTTCAGTACACCAATCAGAAATTTTGTCCACGTTTGACTGAAGCTCGAAGCAGTCATTAATATCTGACACAAACAGATACAATTTGAGATCATCTGCATAAAGAAGGGCCTCGCAATTCAGGTTCTGGATAATGTCATCAATGAAGATTAGAAACAATAACGGGCCGAGAACCGATCCTTGAGGGACCCCAGAGGTAGCATTTATTTCTATAGATCGGAAATCACGATACTACACTGTCAACCTCCTTTGAGTGAGGTATGAGGTGAAGAAATTAATATATGGTTTAGTTAAGCCGATATATGACAATTTTGACAGTAGAATATCATGGTCCAGCCGATCGAAAGTTTTGGAGAAATTAGTATAGATGACATCTACCTGACCACCACCATCCAATTTAGTTGTAATATATTGCGTCAGACACATCAAATTGATAACTGTTGAACGACCGGGATAAAAGCCGTTCTGCGCAGTGGATATGTTTGATTTTACACGCGAGAAGAGACCTTCGTAGAGCAAAATTTCAAAAACTTTGGAACCAGTACAAACGATTGTAATAGGACGGTAATTCTCGACCTCACTCTTGTCATCCTTTTTAAAAATGGGACAACTTCGGACAGAGTTCCAAATATCAGGAAACTAACCCACCCTAAGTGACAGATTATATAAAAAAACATAGCGGTTTAGCAAATATTATTGCGCAATCTTTAAACAGAACGGCTGGCAAAGCGTCCGGTCCAGCGGTGGATTTTAGTTTTAATTGTTTTAAGGCAGTTAACACCTGAGACTCAGAGAAGGTAGGAAAACTGTACGATGAACAATTGGACGTTGAAGGGGGATCATACGTCGGAGTTGTGGACATAATATAACTAGATTGAAAGAAAGTTGCAAATGCATTCACAATATCAATAGGATCATTCAAAACTGTATTATTAAAATGTATACTAACGGGGATACTAGGGACTCCTTTCTTTGAATTTAGATAAGACCAAAACTTATTAGGGTTAGATTTTATTTGCTGTTCTATACTTGTAACATAATTGCCATAACAACGATTAATGTCCCTCTTAATATCAGTTCCAAGACTACTAAATTCAATATAAACATTGGCATCATTTGTTTCTTTGAAGTTTTTCGCATAAACGATATATTAACTTTAATCTATGTACAATGTCATTAGTATACCAAGGAGGATAGCGAAAATTAGTTCTGGGTAAAGTTTTAGAGACGTTACCGGTTATTGAACTCTCGATGTTATAATGAAATAGCTCGCAAGTCTTATCAATATCTTGTACAAGCAGTAGGTTGTCCCAATTGATATCAAGGAGATCTTGATACAACTGAGGAAAGTTTGCTCTACGGAAATTGAGCCTGTGAATTCCGCCCTAGATATTGTTTAATTCATGCAGTAAATTCCTGACAATCAATCATTTTGTTTTCTGTTATATTTTTCTTTATTTATACTTGTCCACTGCAGTGGACATCATGCATTTATCATCAAATTAGTCGAGAGAAGCTGAAAAATAACGTTTTGCCTTATTTCAAGGTATACATACTTTTACAACGTCTTTAGGAATAATTGAATTAATTGAAAATATTTATTTAAATTATAATATTAATATTAATATTAAAAATAACCAAAAGAACTGAAGTTACTAGAAATGAATGATATTTTCAAAAACATTAGCAGTAGAACCATGGTCCGCCACCAAGATACTTTTATCAATATAACTTGTTTATCCCTACAACTTCATTCTGTTTTCCTCTTCTGTAACACGTGTTAAAGGTAATTTTAGGAGATTCAAAAAATCTAGATGACTATTCTGAAATTATTTATTCTAAATTGACTGATTCAGATGCCGCAAATTTTTTTCATTTCATTCTTGTGATAATGTAAAATAAATATAATAAATGCAATATAGCTCTAATATTGGCATAACAAACAAAGGTTAATTTATTTGCACAATAATTTTATATATTATATAAGTATATTATTGTTTGTTGCATGTTGTCCGTTGTAGTGGACATTTTTATCGTCGAAGTTGAATTTGCAAACTGGTACTTCTGTGATCTAAATAATGTATTTTAATATAATTTAAATTTTATTTAAAAAAATTTTGTTAGCAGCTACAAATATTAATTTTTTATTATATTTTAGAATAGATGCATTAAATTAACAGTAAATAATAATACGTTTTCAAGTGACCATCAGATGACCTTGGTGGCCATTCGACAATTTCATTTTAAAAAATAGGTTCATTTAAAGTGCCATCGAAAAAGCAAAGATTGATTATCGCATTTTTCCTCCGTTAAAGGTCATATTTTTCACAATAATTATCACAAACATTCCGTAGAGCCACACTTTTGAATAAACTGAAGCTTGTGATATGATCAAAATAACACAATATTCACAAAAAAAGAGTACTTTTGCCTCACAACAACAGATGTATAATATGATGCTCCATGGGAAACGTTATACATTTGGAATAACCGGAAACGTTATACATTTGGAATAATCTGAAACTTTTGGCTGATGTTGTAAAAGCCTTTGGCTGTGTTCCGCATGACTTAATGTTAAAGAAATTATAACATTTTGGGATAGAGGACTTGGCATTAGCATTTTTTAAATCTTATACACAAGAGAGACAACAGTGTGTTGTAAGCAATAATTGTACATCTAGCTTTGAAATGATTCAACACGGTGTACCGCGGGGTTCCATTATTAGTCCAATATTATTCTTGTTTCTTATTAATGACATTCATATTTTTTGTAGTCGAAGATATGTACTTTATTTGCCGACACCACGTCTCGTACAAAGATTCGTCTCAGTTAAGAGTGGTTTCAGATTGATAGAGGAGCGAGCTGGGAAGTGGTTTACTATAAAACTCAGAAAATTTGTGTCGTATTTCCGCAATTCGAGCGAATATAAAGAGTGACCGTCTTGGGGATATTTTTAGATAATGGCCTAAACTAGGCAGTCATGTTGAATAGCATTCTATTTTTTTTTCTTTGCAAGCAGTTATAAGATGTGTAATAATGGTCGACAAGAAATAGAATTACATACTAGAAAATGTAAAAATATACAATGCGTCTCATTATAAAAATCAATCAAATGGTTGTGACGGTTAAGTTAACAAAATTCGACACTTAGTTTTTCAATAATTATTGTACAAACATTATTTCTTTAACTTTCATAGCATTCGATGCAGTTAATTTTAAGCAATGCGACAAAAAATGATTATTTTTTGAAATATTGTAAATATTTCGAAAAAGACAAGGATCAAATATAGAAATAGTCTTCTCTTCATTTTACGGAAGTCTCATTGAAATAACATGAGATTAAAATTTGTTATAAAAATAATATCATTCTATTTAAAGTAACGAAATTAGCAACGACTTTCGGTATAACAGGGAGTGATAGCTTTTTGAAAATATTTTTATCGAAAAGCTCATATTCAATGTTCACTACCACGAAAATTTTTAACGGTCCATCGCTGTGAATTAACCTGTATTTTAATTTAGATTTTAATAGTTCTGCCTATAATTTGATGAAAATCTACTGCATTTTTCTGTCCATATAAAGATAAGGAAATTTCGACAAACCAAAAAAAGAAAAAAGTATTTCTGTGCTGTTTAATGGGAAGTTGAAATTTTTGAATCGCTCAATCGTACTAAATTTTAAAATATACCGAAACGAACTCGCTGAAGCAATTTTTCCTCTCCACCTCACAGCGGGAAAGTTTATTCGTCCACTTTTGCGGGATCGATAACAGCATCTAAGCCGAGAAACTTCAGTTTCAGTATTGTAGAATATTGTTAAGTGCCGCGAAGACGGCAAACTTTGTTTTAACTCAACAAGGTACTCGGGATAAGTGATCTAAATTGAACTCGTTTAAAGAAGTACGAACCGTTCGACGCCATACTTCCTTGATAGTTTTATTATAATTTCAAATGTGTTATGTACTGTAAGTAAATTATATAAAACTTGTGCAATTTCAGATAAATTCAAACTTGTCTTAAAAGTTCCAAGGTAGTTTAATGTAGAAAATAACAAAAAAAATACTGAAAATTTCCGGTAGCATATTCTTTAATAATTTAAAATATTTTACACACTGAATTATGCTTAACTGCAAACGTTTCTTCATACTTGACAGATGGCATATTCAGTACGTTTCATATCTTGGGCGGTGGCTGAAAGGTTATCTCGGTGTCTTAGCCCAGCTTTTATACTAGTTGGTGTGTTATGGTGGGTTAGCTCAGTATTTAGGTTGACTGGTTCAGACGTGTTACGGATGGCTGGTTCTGGTAAGCTCCGGTACACTTCTTTGTTCTTAAGTAAAGGCATACAAGTATGACTTAATCTTCAATCCCTCGTCCCTCTTCATGTTGTTTGAATATTGAAGAATCTCCAAAGCCTTCCTTCGTGCTAGATTGTAACTGGTACGAACCAACACTCTAGTCTCCTATAGTGAGAGACTATGTCTCTCTTCCCAAGCATGTTCAGCAATGGCGTTTTTTTTTCAGGCTGGTATAACCGTATGTGCCATTCGTGTTCTTTTTCGTGATTTCTACAGTTCGGACATTGTCACGTATATTTTGTCACAGTCGGTGCATGGCACCAAATACACTAAGTTTGTAACGGATTCATTCATCTTTCGGGTGCGGAGTTCGAACGCTTTTTTAATGGCACTATCGATGTCTTTCTTAGAGTATCCACTTGCTAGGAATACAGATCAGAGCGATCTTCCTGTCCATAGCTCTCATCAGCCAACGTCAATGCATGCTGAACTAGAATCTTCATGACCGAATGTTGGCTAGGTATTGCAACAGCTGAGGAGCATCCCCGAATAAGAACCAAGTAAATCGCTCAACAAGTACAAAGAATGTCACAATCAACAGTGCGGCGTATCATACAAGCGGCTGAATTATATCTGCACCATGTACAGCGTGTCCAAGTATTACTCAGGGATTATACCTAGATTTTGTGAATGATTGCTGCAAAATAATGCTCAAAATCCCATTATATAGCTGTGTTAATTACACGATAAAGTTATTTTTACACGGAATGGGATATATAATTTTTATAATACTCATATTTGGTATTTTGAAAACCCACACGTAATTCAATGGGATCATTTTCAACAACGTTTATCCTTAAATGTTTTGACAGTGATTGTCGATGATCGATTGATTGGACCATTGATATTACCAAATCGAATGGATGGGGTTTAATATTTTGAGTTTCTTCGAAATAATCGGTTCGATAATGTTCTGGAGTACCTTAATGAAGTTCAAAGAGTACGACGACAAGGAGGACCGTAACCATGGGAATAAATCGACTCTATTTACGCAAACGTAATAACTGCTGCCAATAACTTAAGTATTCTTAACGAACGACAAGCAGAAACGTTTGTGATAGTTTGTAGAAACTGGAGAAGACAAGCCCCTTGTAGTGAAATTAAGTATGTCAAACTATTGTATTAATTAAAACCACAAATTCATTATATTAGTAATTAATAACAATCGCAGCAAAATGTAGTTGAATTGACGAATGTGTTAGACTGTAATAGCTTTTGAATATTGGGGAGGAATAGTAATAATCTTTTATTGGATCTTATGAAATGTCTTAACATTCACTTTCAAATTAGAGACTTTTTATTAAATTTTAAACTCGGTGCCTGTAGTAAGATCTTACGGTGGCATTTGTTAGCAAATCATCTTTTTTGGATCGTACTGCTCAAATAACTAATATACAATACAGAATGTTTGCTTTGGTTATTGGAGGATCTTTTAAAATTAAGCTTACAATATATTTCTTCATTTTTCAATGCACACTTAGCTGGAATACTGCAATGTTAATTTTGTTTCTTAAAATGACTTGGAGAAAAATTCGAATTATACATATAACGTTGTTTAGATTAGTCACAAAAGCTATGACTATTGAATTGAATGGAACCTGTAAAAGAAAGGAATTGACAAATTTTTTTCATACTTACTGTTAAAGAATGTGTTTTTCGAATTACAATATCAAATACAAAAAACACCTGTGGAAGATTTCGGGAGTGAATATGGTGAATATCTAGTACAGCTCATATTAATATACAGGATATCTGGTAAAATTTAACAAATAAACAGTCTAAAACTGCATTTACTTATGCGTAAACATCGTTACAGCATCCTATACAGTATCACAAGGTATGATTGATGTGATATATTATGATACGCATATAGCAAAAACAAATATTTTACTTATAAAATGTTTGGCTTAAATAACGTATCTTGAGAACTTGTTGGAAAAGAAAAACATAAAAACCTGAGAACCGTTTCTGAATTAAGGTTAGGCACAGTTTTTTTTTAAACAATTTTATAAAACCTTCTCTTATATATTGCTATATCATTATTAATGTCTGTCATAGAGATTCAAATCTTTCTCGAGGAAACAATATTTCAATGACAGAATAAAAGTCCGCCTGGCCCCTTCCCAAACAATATTACGGACTAGGTCAAGGCTGAGGCAGCGACGCGTGCAGATTCTACTTTTTGTAGAATTCGCTGGAGGAGGGTAGAAATGTAGTTAGGATGAGCGCTGTATCGAAATCTATTCCATCCCTTGTTTCCACTGATACATACGTGTTTTGTACAAATCTGCCTTTTTTGAGTGACACTTAGAAAAGATATAGTCATGTGAAAGTATGGCAACGAATAAATAATATATTTAGTAGCATTTATTTATATAAAATTAAAGACATTTTTAGGTAGGTAGGTAGGTATACGTTTATTTAGCAATAAAGTTATTCAACCATACATAACTACTATTATTAATAACAATATATGTGTATAGTGTTTCTTATAATCTATACCTATCTATTTTTAACATAACTTTGACATAGTGCCTTAAACTTAAACTTTCACAGTTTTTTTATATCTGTCGGTACTTCATTGAAATAAATTAAACCTTTATAAAAGATGCTATTATAATATGTTTTAGTTTTCTGACAAGTTTCAACATAAAAATTTGTTTGATTTCTTGTATTATACTCATGTGTTTCTGATATATAAGTAACATTTTTAAATAAATATTCAGGTTGCAGGTTATATTTTATTCTATATATATATATATATATATATATATGGTTGTAAAATTTCTCCGGGTTCTTCTCCGCGATGAATCTGCATGGTCTTCAAAAGAACCATTTGTTTGACAACGTTTCGGTAAAATCTCATTTACCATCTTCAGGTCTTCTTACTTCTGCTTCGCGTTACTACGTTCGGCTTACTGGAAGATGTTTGTCCACTTGGTGAGTTATATACTGTGCTTTCGTTCCGGTGTGTGGTTTTCTTCGCATGGCTGCGCGTCACGGGTCTTGCGTTTAATGGTGCTGTGGGTTCTTGTGTTCTGCTTGGCCTACTCTCACCGTTGCGTGTCACTGGTTTATTGATCTTCTTGATTCCCAGGACAGGTTTCCAAGCTGTTGGTAATCTTTGGGTATCGTCACGTGTATTGAGATTTTGAGGATGTTTTTCAATTTCGATGGCTTCTCTAATTATTCTTTTTGCCTTATGCTCCATTCTTGCTAATACCTTGGTATTATCGAAATCAATCTCGTGGCCGGTGTCTTTTACATGTTGAGCTAATGACGAAGTTTTTTCATTTTTCTGAACAGCATTCCGATGTTCTTCTTTCCGGGTTTGGATTCTTCTGTTAGTTTGTCCAATGTACGTCTTCTCACAGCCTCCGCAAGGAACTTCATATACTCCTTGGTCTTCTAGAGGAATGTTTGTTTTGGCTGATGGCAGCATATTACCAATCTTCCTGTCCGTGTTGAAGACGGTTTCTATTTTGTATTTCTTTAAAACCCTGCTTATTTTGTCTGTAGTACCCTTGACATATGGCAGGAGAGCTTTGCCTATTGGTTTATCTTCTTCCTTCTGTTCTTTGTTTCGCCTAGGTCTTAAAGCCCTCTTGATATTGTTGCCGGAGAAACCATTTTGTTGTAAGGCTAATTTAACGTTTTTAATTTCCTCTTCTTTGTGGTCGTCGTCAGAGAGTCGTTCTGACCTTGTCATTAGTGTTTTGATCACTGATTGTAGCTGCGATGGGTGGTGGTGAGATTCTGCATGTAGGTACCTATTCGTGTGTGTTGGTTTCCGATATACCGTATAGCTTAGACCTCCATCTTCTTTTTTCTTTATACATACATCGAGGAAAGGTAGCTGTTGGTTCTTTTCCAGTTCCATAGTGAACTTGATTTTTGGATGTCTGCTGTTCAGATGAATTAAGAACTCTCGTAATTTCTCCTCGCCATGTGTCCATATGACAAAGGTGTCGTCGACATATCTCAGCCACATGGATGGTTTATATTCTGCTGTTTCTATTGCTTGTTCTTCTAATTCCTCCATGAACAGATTGGCTATGACTGGTGACAAAGGCGATCCCATGGGTGCTCCCTCTATTTGCCTATACTTTTGGTTTTTGTAGACAAAGTAAGTGTTCTTTAGGCAATGTTTCGTCAATTCCATTAGATCCTCCCTTACATGGTATTTCCTCTGAATCATGTCGAGTGCTTGTTCCACTGGAATGTTTGTAAATAGGGACACTACATCAAAACTTACTAGCAGATGTTCTGGATCCACTTTTACGTTTCTAATACGCTCGATGAAGTGGCTTGCGTTCTTGACGTAAGATTTCGCTTCTTCGGCGTATGGTTGTAACTGTTTAGCCAGGAATCTTGCCAGATGTTGTAATGGTGATCCAATGGAACTTACAATGGGTCTCAAAGGCACTCCTTCTTTGTGGATTTTAGGTAATCCATAGAGTTTTGGGCACCTCGATGATTTCTCTCTTGGGATAAGTTGCAGCTGTTGTTCTTGTCTGATGTTTGACGCTTTAATTTTAGCTTTTGTGGTCTTCTCAAGGTATGTAGTAGGGTCTGTGGAGATAGGTTCGAAGACCACAAAAGCTAAAATTAAAGCGTCAAACATCAGACAAGAACAACAGCTGCAACTTATCCCAAGAGAGAAATCATCGAGGTGCCCAAAACTCTATGGATTACCTAAAATCCACAAAGAAGGAGTGCCTTTGAGACCCATTGTAAGTTCCATTGGATCACCATTACAACATCTGGCAAGATTCCTGGCTAAACAGTTACAACCATACGCCGAAGAAGCGAAATCTTACGTCAAGAACGCAAGCCACTTCATCGAGCGTATTAGAAACATAAAAGTGGATCCAGAACATCTGCTAGTAAGTTTTGATGTAGTGTCCCTATTTACAAACATTCCAGTGGAACAAGCACTCGACATGATTCAGAGGAAATACCATGTAAGGGAGGATCTAATGGAATTGACGAAACATTGCCTAAAGAACACTTACTTTGTCTACAAAAACCAAAAGTATAGGCAAATAGAGGGAGCACCCATGGGATCGCCTTTGTCACCAGTCATAGCCAATCTGTTCATGGAGGAATTAGAAGAACAAGCAATAGAAACAGCAGAATATAAACCATCCATGTGGCTGAGATATGTCGACGACACCTTTGTCATATGGACACATGGCGAGGAGAAATTACGAGAGTTCTTAATTCATCTGAACAGCAGACATCCAAAAATCAAGTTCACTATGGAACTGGAAAAGAACCAACAGCTACCTTTCCTCGATGTATGTATAAAGAAAAAAGAAGATGGAGGTCTAAGCTATACGGTATATCGGAAACCAACACACACGAATAGGTACCTACATGCAGAATCTCACCACCACCCATCGCAGCTACAATCAGTGATCAAAACACTAATGACAAGGTCAGAACGACTCTCTGACGACGACCACAAAGAAGAGGAAATTAAAAACGTTAAATTAGCCTTACAACAAAATGGTTTCTCCGGCAACAATATCAAGAGGGCTTTAAGACCTAGGCGAAACAAAGAACAGAAGGAAGAAGATAAACCAATAGGCAAAGCTCTCCTGCCATATGTCAAGGGTACTACAGACAAAATAAGCAGGGTTTTAAAGAAATACAAAATAGAAACCGTCTTCAACACGGACAGGAAGATTGGTAATATGCTGCCATCAGCCAAAACAAACATTCCTCTAGAAGACCAAGGAGTATATGAAGTTCCTTGCGGAGGCTGTGAGAAGACGTACATTGGACAAACTAACAGAAGAATCCAAACCCGGAAAGAAGAACATCGGAATGCTGTTCAGAAAAATGAAAAAACTTCGTCATTAGCTCAACATGTAAAAGACACCGGCCACGAGATTGATTTCGATAATACCAAGGTATTAGCAAGAATGGAGCATAAGGCAAAAAGAATAATTAGAGAAGCCATCGAAATTGAAAAACATCCTCAAAATCTCAATACACGTGACGATACCCAAAGATTACCAACAGCTTGGAAACCTGTCCTGGGAATCAAGAAGATCAATAAACCAGTGACACGCAACGGTGAGAGTAGGCCAAGCAGAACACAAGAACCCACAGCACCATTAAACGCAAGACCCGTGACGCGCAGCCATGCGAAGAAAACCACACACCGGAACGAAAGCACAGTATATAACTCACCAAGTGGACAAACATCTTCCAGTAAGCCGAACGTAGTAACGCGAAGCAGAAGTAAGAAGACCTGAAGATGGTAAATGAGATTTTACCGAAACGTTGTCAAACAAATGGTTCTTTTGAAGACCATGCAGATTCATCGCGGAGAAGAACCCGGAGAAATTTTACAACCACATATAACACCCGCGGAAGCCTACGAATTAACATATATATATATATATATATATATATATATATATATATTAAAAAAGTTTTATAAATAATCCTGAGTTTAACAGACATAAAATTCAATACAATAAGCATTTTTGAAATAGATGTATATCTATTACACCTTAACAAGCAACGCATGGTACGATTCTCTATTTTCGGTATCATTTGCATTTCATTTTGAATATTAAAAACAAGCGTTGAGCAATATTCTAAATGTGGTGATACGATTGAGTGATAAAATAATATTTTAAATATCCATGCTAAGATGTTTATCTATACGATTCAAAATTCCTACTTTTTTTGACATTTCACCTGATATAAAATTTGCAAGTTTTTAAAATTCAGTTTTTTATCAAGATAGACCTCTATTTTTATTTCTGAAACTCTTTCAAAATTTACATTTTCAATTTTTACATTAATCGAATCATTTAACAAATTTAATTTATATTTTGATCCAAAACCAATAAATTTGCTTTTCTTGATATTAATGGACAAATGATTATCACATAACCAGTTATAAATATTTACCAGATCATTATTTAATTTTTTACTGTATTAGAAAGGTATTTTAAGCTAATATACAGGGTGAATCTTAAATAAGTACAAATATTTTAACCAGCAGTATAGTTTTGTGTGTAGAACACATAATTAATAGTTTTTTTACAAAAAAATCAGAAATAAAAAAGTGAAATTTTATATAAATTTCGTAATTTTTCAGTAGAAAACTTGTTGAGGACCGCTGGCCTAGACCGACCCTTCATACTTTTATGAGTCATAGTGCTGCAGACTGAACGTGTGGTTCACAGTGTTGCCAGTATTACACAAATGTCTTTGCTTCAAGGAAGAAAAAATCTCAACTTAGCGAATTTTGTCAAGTGTAACATTTTATATTATTTTTTATTATCAAACTGTCATGACAGATTATCGGAAGCCCAAGTCAAACTTGTTAACCCCACATAATGCATGAAAATAGCAATAAAATTTGCTAAAAGTTGATATTTTTTCCAATTTAAATAAAAAACGCGTGCATAGTTTTTCGTTATTCTTCATAAAATAACTTAAGGAAATTGTGTTTTGTGTCCCTTTCTAAAAGTGTACAATGACATTTAACTTGTGAAATGTGGATTACTGATTAAATACTTAATTTTTTAACAAACAGGTAAGCTTGTGTGCACGTTTATGTATAATTTTTGAACATTGGACATAGTAATATCACGTAATATCTTCCTAAATATTTTACGGTAGTATTGAACTTGCGGAAATTCATTTTTAATCGTTGAAGTATAGTAAGGTTAGTTCAGATGTTAAAATTTATGTTAATATTGCTGCGTATCATACTACATACCCAATTTTACTGTACTTATGCTTAAAACAAGTATTTTTAAAATAGAACTATTACGTTAAAGGAAACGTAATATTTATATTGGAGGAGATATGGCAACCTCGCAACAAATCATATGTTTCATTACGTTGTTGGATGAAAAATCAGCCAGCGGTCCTCAAAATGTGGGTATTTTTTAAAAAAATTAATATCTCCGTAAATATTAGAAATTTTTAAAAATGGCTTTCACTAGACTGATTTAAATGACGAACTACACCAGCAGTTAAAATATTTGTACTTATTTAAGATTCACCCTGTATATCAATTCTCCTACAATTCCTGTCAATGAAGTCATATGTATGCTCTCCGATACCAAACGTCTAGGTATGCTAATGAACAATTCCACAGACAAAGTTATATTCAATAATTGTTTACAAAAAATAATAATCTAGCTAAATTTACTAACCCGGTTTAATGAAAATATTCTATAAATATCTAAGTTTAGTTTTAAGACTGTGGGAACTCAACCATAATAGATGAGATCTGACCTATTTCTACATTTTTAGAATTGCTTCTTCAGGTGGCCTCGTTTAAGTTGAGTTGAGTTAATTATTTGAAATTCAATATCGACAATGTCACACTGTGGTCTCAAAAGTGAACTTAAATATTTATAGAATGTTTTCATTAAACCAGGTTAGTAAATTTAGTTAGATTTTTTTTTAATAATTATTGAATAGAGCTTTGTCTGTGGAATTGTTCATTAGCATATCTAGATGTTTGGTATCGGAGAGAATACATATGACTTCATTGATAGCAATTGTAGGAGATTTGATATATATATTAGCTTAAAATACCTTCCTAATACAGTAAATATTGTTACAAAAACTAATAATAAAGAATATATTATGGGTAGATATGGTGGGTGTAATTCAACGCTGATCGGGGCTTTAGTCCGCAGAGTAGTTAGTTTCACACAATATTAATATACCTAAAATATATAAAAAAATCATTATCCAACATATCTGCAATATTTGTTCCAGAAATAAATAACATTGCATCATCGGTAAATATATGAATACTGCATTTTTTAATAACATTAACAACATCATACAAAATGAAAAGGAGAGGTCCGAGCAACGTCCCTTGTGGTACTCCATAATTATTTACAATATCTTCAAATATGATATTTTTATATTTTACTTGTTGTTTCCTATTAAATAAATACATCAACCATTCCAACACCTGCCCTGAATACCTATTTTATACATATTTTTTAATAATAGATCCCTATTTATGGTTTCAGAAGCTCTTCGCAAATCCAAAAATACTATTACAACAATTTCACTTTTATCCCAATTGTCACAAACACTAATTGTAACTGATTCACATGAATGTCTGGACCTAAATCCAGATTGATTAGGCACTAGTATAGAGTTTCTATCACAATATTTATTGAATTGATCTTTGACGGCTAATTCTATTAATTTCTAATAAGGTGGAAGAGTATTAATGGGATAAAATTCTTCACATTTCCAAGTATTTTCAATTTTTGGTACAGGAATTACCTACTATAGATGTAGGAAATTTACCAGTACATAACGATTAATTTATTATATCCAACATTCGATTATCAACACACTCACAGCAGTCAGGTAGAATATTTGTTAAAATGCCTGTTTCCTCATTTATTGAGTATTTTAGTGAATTTAAATATGCTTTGAATTTTTGAAATTTATCTAAAATATATATATTGGTTAATTGCCTGGATGATGTTTTAGACAATGTAGCCATGTGACTACAGGGGATAATTCTAGACCGAAAATAAATGCTACCTCTTTATATAACATTTTTCCCAAAACTGATTATTAACGGAGTCACAGGGTGTTAAAGTTAAAATTTTATTTTCGATATTTGTAAATAACTTCTTAAGAAATACAAATATTTACATAAAATCTGTAAATAGGAGGTTTTGCCGACGAGAAATTCAAATATGTTTCTAATTTTGATGTCACTAGTAGAGGGCGCCACTTGTGGCATACCATGTTTCTTTTAAATGGCAAAACTTTTTTGCATCTTAATGTATCTATCTGACTATCAAAACAATCGATTCTGCTACCTGTTTTATTTGAAAAAGGTATACCTTGCTGAAGTCGGTAGGCGTAACCATTTATGAAATAATCCTATTTGAAATGCTCAGTGCACCGAGTAAAAACTGTTTTGGTTTCAGGTAAAGTGCCTTTTCTACTGAAAATACAGCAAAATGTTACTTGAAAAACACAGCACATCTCCATAATTTACCGTTCTGAACAACTTTTTCAAGTAACATTTTGCTGTATATTCAGTAGAAAAAGCAAAGGTGGATTTGCTGCTGCCATGGATTTAAAATAAAACGATTCTTCCAATTTCCTCAATGCAAAGCTGGGAAATTGAGATTCTGTTTCAAACATTTTAGAATAAAATTCAATTTATCTTATATCTAGTAGTTAAAGTATTATCATATACAGGATGGTTCGTAAGAAATGGCCCATGGAAGCATACTAGATTTTTCACTTCAAAATATTACGATGTAAGCCAACTTATCTTAATAAAATAGTGATAATAAAAAGATACAGGGTGTCAGAGTTAGAATTTAAAAAGTGGGTTTTTGTAATAATTACACTGTTTTTGAATGTATTAACTTAAAAATTTGCGAATGGATGTTTTTAGGTATGAGAAATCATAATCGACGTATTTCCTAGAGGGCGTCACATACGCCATATTTGTGACGTAAATGTGAACGTAACATTTTTGACATTAACGGTATCATGTTTTTTATTAAAACCATTTTCGAAAAAATTACTTTTCAGCACAATATTGTAACCTCTTAAGTTGGGTTAGCGTGGAAACACGTCACGCACAACAAATTTCACAACTGTCAACGCTCTACTTTGACGTTTGTCACTCGCGTTCGGTTTCTCAATATAAACTTCCTGTGGCGGCTAAACCGATCCGCTTATATAGGTTTTTTAGGATTCTCGAAGTTTCCATGGCATCAAAAACGTGTTGAGAATAAAATAGAATATAGCCTGGACTATTCTAGATAACGTCAAAATAAAGGTATTACAAAAATTATAATTTCTAACACAAACGGGAACATAATTAACACAACTAAAAAGGTAGGTGAGCTTTCGTAACAATATTTTAGGAGCAGACGCCAAAATTCCCTTAGAAATTGGATATGTTGAAGGTAAACAAATAATAAAATTTACACTGATATAAAATGATACGGATAGAATTTTTCAACATGCAACGTTCTTAAAATTGAAATCATATTGATTCTGGCAGCTCCAGATAATCGTCCTGAATTGGTTTGTGTGAAAATCCGCAATGTAAACAAATTTTCCGTCTTTCATATTCTCTAAATTTCTAAACAGATATTTTAAATTGTTGATTATTAGGTTGTAATCTATTTTGCATATCAATTGCAATTTAATTGCCAACAAATAACAGTCATCTGAATAGGAAAAATTATTGTGTCTCAGAATGTTTCGATTTTGTAAACTAGTTGATTTTAATCAAAACTGGATAAATACCTTACATTTAGAAATATTTATTAATTTTAACATAAATTTTGTCCAATAATTGTTCAAATTTAACTAACTAATGATGCCTACTACGTTAAAATATTCTACAAGAGACTATGCAGCTGATTGTTGAAATGCTATTATCTCGAAGATGGTCGATTTCTAAGGCTAATGACAAATATAACTTTTTTCCTCAAAAGCAATGTAGTATTAAGGTGGCCGTATTTGTGGCCCAAAATAGTGAAATGTAGATGTAACTTTAATGTTAGGATTTTTATACCCTGTTAAAGTTGCCAAAAACATTACATTACTGAGTATAAAGTTCAACTAGGTAGTGTTAGTATTTATATTGCCAAAATGTGGCGATTTTAAACTTAAAAATTTATTCAAAGTGGCTCTTTTTATGGAGTTTTTACATAAACTTCAACAATTAATTTTTGACATTTAAAAGCCAAGGTAAGAAAAATTAACACAAACCTTTCCTAAGTTCATTTTTTATGTGCATTTTACTGCAGTCAAAAAATGTTAAATATTTTGTAGAAGAGAAAGGTAAACTTCATCATGTAATATACAGTTAACGACATTTTTTGAGCCATAAATAGTTTCGCTATTATTAGATAGCAGTATCTATCAAGGATTTAAAATCTTGTAGACTACTCTGCTAATACAGGGTAACGGCGCCCTTAAGATTTTTTTAGTAAAAACATGATAACGTTAGGTCCAAAAAAGTTACGCAAACATTTACGTCACAAATATGGAGGAAGTGGCACCCTCTAGGGCAGGGGTCACCAAATGGCGGATCGCGGTCCGGATCCGGACCGCCGATCTATTCTGTGCGAACCCAGAAAAACCTAAGAATATCAATATAAAAATTTGTGGTAATTCAATTTAGACCATCTCCAGGATTTAATGTCAATAGCTTGCACCAACTTAACTCCAGACTTCAGACATATTGTTCAGAGTAAAAAATGTCATTTTCGCATTAATATTAGGTACTTACTTTATTATTTTTTAATTAAATGTACCTTTCCTTAATAAAAAAATATTCAGATTCCTTTTCGTTTTATTTTTTAATTGATATTATAAATCTTGGTTGCTAGTCATCATCTACCAAACGGACAGATTTAAGTATATATTTTTTAAACGGACCCGCGATGAAACTAATTGATGATCCCTGCTCTAGGGAATACGTCGAAATATATAGCCGATTATGATTTCTGATATCCAAAAACATCTATTTCAAATTGTTAAGTTGATACAGTCAAACACAGTCTAATTATTGGGAATACTTTTAAATTCCCACTTTGACACCCTGCATATTTTTTATTATCAAGGTTATATTAAGGCAAGTTGACTTAAATCGTAATATTTTGAATTGAAAAATCTAGTATGTCTCCATGGGCCATTACTTTGGCAATCATGGGCACTTAGATACACAAATTAGTCCTTTTTGAAAATTAATGAGTATAGGTACAGCCTCTCAAATAGGAGAGCAGTTAATACCAGTTCTTCACTTATAACTTTCAAACCCTACTATTAAATTTAACTGTAAAATGGAAACATACATTGCATACCAATATGAAATTATAATAACAAAGCATTCCATAATATCACAGTCAGCTTTTGAACAGTTTATCCGATGTTCAGCCTAAGCTTCTTGTAATATTTATTGAAATTGTCCACACTCAGTTCCTTCCTAATTACCTTCAGTCTCCATCATAGTATGTTCGTGATTTAAAAATTATCTGTCAACTACTTGATATTTGCGGTTTCAAAGCGAAATAAACTTTTCAAATCTGTACTTTGAGGTGATTTTCTAAGAGTAGGTATGTTTATAGCTTCATCTATTAGGATTATTTTTTGGAGTACTTCACTACATGCATCTACTTTAGGCAAAGTGATATTTTTGAATAAATTTATATAAGACACTGAAATAAATTAAATTTTATTGACGCCAACAGACTTAACTTTTTCTCACAAATATATCATTTACTCACTTGTAAAGTTTTTCTTTATTTCTTTATTTAAGATTTCTTTATATTCTTGTGACTGGATGTTCTTTTATAATATAATAATAATATCCAGACAACTTTGTCAAAATTGTGGTGCTAATTATCGGGATCCTAGGTGGAATGGGATACACGTTGCTTTCTCAATTGAAAATCATACCAGCAGAATGCAGAAAACAATTGTCTTTAGCTCACTACGTCTACTCAAAACACATGATTTACAAGCGAAATGATCACTGACTTCACGGAGTGGAGAGTGGTTATTGTTTGAGCTTTAGACTGGGATAAAAATTGTATCTACAATTGTACAATTGTATTTACATTTTTTTTTTCGTTTCAGTCTTATTCATGTTAGATAAGGTATGCAAGTTGCACCTTCTGCACCTTCCCGCACACTTCACAGTAGCAATTAGTTGTAGAACGACAAAATGCCAGTAAAATGATTTATGGAGCCTACGAGTTTCATTTCAGTCTACCTGCGAGTCTAATGACCTTTCTCAGGATCTCCAAGTTTTCCGAGGTTTTTGATAAATTAGTTTTCGAGCGGTGTTACGTCGACACTTTGTATGACTGCAATTTTCACTCACAAGATTACACGGCAGTGTACGCCGTCACGCTTAAAATACATGAAAAAATCATTAAGATATTTTAAATTCAGGAAATCATTTATAGTGCAACAAACAGTTAAGTACAGATAGGTATATATCTCATTTGAAGATAAATCTGATGAAACATCAACAATGTGGTTTTCCTATTGACAACAAATTTTTCCAGTTAATTGACGAAAATATCTCTTTGAACGATTCCTAAAGGCCAAGTCTGTGTATCCAGATGGTATAATTTTACGGAAATTTGTAAAACGAACAAACATAGAGGTAAAGGGTAAAGGGTTAAGGGTTAAATTTTGATTAATTTTGAATTGGATTCTTTACTGAAAGTTTTACTGAAAGCTTGTTATTATTAAAAAACCTGGTATGACCTTACCGACCTACAATTATTTTTATTGTTCTTCAGAGCTAGGCTAGAGTCAATAAGTATTAATTGTAATATGTCGGCACGGTTTAAAACAAGTCGTTTTTTTCAGTAACACGCTTAAATTCTCGTAAGAAATGCAGTTTGAAATCAATATAAATGTGATCATTAATAAATAATTGTATGCAGTTAAATAAAAGTGAATTGACTACTTCTCTGCAAAAGAAAATATGTTACCCGATATAAGATGTTTGTAGAAACAAAATATAGGGTTTTATAGAAAAGACTACTATTATTTTAACAGATGATAGCTTGGATTTTTACAAATAAAATTAGATGCAAACTTACCACTTTTGTATAAAATGTTAAAAATGATGTAGACCTGGCAGCGTCACATCCAATTTAGGTAAATAGCACCTGACGTTTCTTACTTTTTTACTTAATGTAATTTTCAGTAACACTATTAACCACTACTCTGTTACTCAAATCAAAACAGCAAAACAAACACAACGCAAATCCATAAATACAATAACGTAGTACGATTTTTTTCACTGAACTTGACTTAACAATCTGAACATTTCTATACATAACAAAAACTTCAATGAAAAATCAAAAACAATTGGAATGCTTATTAAAAAGTAGCTTTGATACAAATGCTCATAAGTTAAGAAGATATTATATTAATTTATAAATACCTAAATAGTTCTATAACATTTTACTATGATACACTACATTGGAACAAAGAGCGTGATGGTAGAATATTCATAAATGAAATAAACCATGTACAGAAAACAAAAAATTTTAAAACTAAGTAAATCAGAAAATTATTCACATTTTCGAAATATAATAATAATTTTATTATTTTTATTTTACTCATTCAGAATTCCTATATTAAAGGAACGTTTTCATATAAAACTATGAGGTTAAAGTAATTTATTTATCTTATCGCTTTCTTCTAAGCAGCATCGTCGTCAGGTACTAGAATTTGAAGCTTTTACATAAAAACTTTTATTGCAACAACTACTTCTCCGTTGTTCTACAAGAGGGCATTTTTGCTCTTTACATTTCTTATACCTCTAATGTGTTATTCAATTTCTTGTGTAACTTTTTATTTTCATGTGATACGAAATATCACAGAACCTTATCCGAGGGGACGGTATCCTACAGCTAACCATAATAAATTATCTGAAACTGCTGAAGCTTCCAAACTAAAGGAAACTTCAAATAAAACGCTCAAGAAGTTGGTGAAGTCATTTATCAAAACTATCTTAATGTCAGTCCACTCGAGGAGTCAACAACCATATATCTAAACAGGTATGATTTTGTCTCAGTTAAAAGTTTGTATCCGAAGAAAACATAAAATCTAGGGAGTTAATGTTTTGCTTTGAACTTACCTTTTCTTTTTATTGTTAATAATATGATCATGTAAGTTAATTCTGTGATTAATTTAATTATACCTAATGAACTAACTAGATTTTGACCGGAGGGACGGATTTAGGGAAGTAGATGTACATCAACCCACCTGAGCAATTAGTCTACCTATTACATAGGAAAAGATAGTGACCATAAAAGGTCATTGTTGTCCCAACACGGATTCTCTTGTTGACGACACGATATTGACAGTGCACTCACAGGCAACAGAGACCACTACCAGTACCTGGTGGAGTTCCCATGCTGATCTGGTCATTATTTCATGATTACGCAAGATCAATAGTGATTGTCTACTGAGTAGCTTGCATGCAAAACCGGTTATATCCAGGTTTACCAATTTTTCAGTAAAGGTAAAAACTTCTGATACATTGGCTTTTAAATTTAAAAAATCAAACAAAATTGTACCTGTTATTATTTGATAGTTAAAAATGTTGTACTTAATGCTAACATAATTTGGGAAAATATTTTGGATTTAACCGCTTTTGCAGCTATTATTATTGAACCAAGTATAAGAATGAATATAACAGTAGTACCATAAGAACTAATTTCTTTAGAAAAAATACATATATTTCTCATACAGTAATGTCGCGATAATCTGGATCAATCAAAAAAGGTGATCCGAATTACTAAATAATCCGGATTATCAAATCATTTTTATATAAGTTTTTTGACATGAAAACGGGGAGTAAACCTTTGCAATACTCCTATGCACTAACCTTTTAATTTTATCTGCATTTCTTTAAATGCAAATGAAGTCACTACATGATACTTAAGAGCTATAAAACTTTTCCTCTCATTCTACGATTGATAACGTTTTGTACTTACGCTCGTTAGAGGAGATTTTATGTTGTGTATATTTCTTATGCACAGTTTGAATGACGATGTGTTGCTGCTACTTATTGTAGAACTACTGAAAATCAGTACGTCATAATTGGTACTACCAAATCAAGGAAAATTCAGACCACAATCTACTTTTAATGAGAGCATGAATGGAGTCCGGATTATAGGAGCATTTGGATTACTGCAAATTTGGACTATCGCGTGACTACTGTACTTATATGCGAAGACGGCTTTTCATCATAAAGCATGGATATGCAATTTATGTGATTACCGGTAATCGGTTTCGGTATAAAACCTCAACTTTAAATGGCATTTTAAAAAGGTAATATACTGTTTTACTTCAAACTTCAACCACGTCTGCTGTCTGTGTGGTTTCGTTTTTATATGCCTATGCGCAATTTCCTTTCTTTATCCCATGGTGGCATGCTCATCCATTGTCCACCAGTATCAGATATGTAAGGATCTGGAATAGATCCCACATTCTGCGCCATCCTTCGTTTTTGATCTATCCGTTTCTGATATGTTGATTACATCGTCACTGGCGGTCCTTCTTATTTCTACTGTGTAGAAGCTGTCAAATGTAAACTGGGGAGAAATACTGTCAAGGTCTGTCTGCAGACGGGGTATCTTTCTGACGACCTCATTCCACAGGCGACTCCCAACATCTCCACATCCTACATCTGGTTTGAAACCAATGTTCTTGAGGCATAGCATAGTGCCAAGGCTACTTATTTTAGATAGAAATACAAAGATGGCAGATGTAGCATTATCTCCATTGCTATGGTGATTTGGTCATCTGCCGTACGTTCGGCAACCAGACAACAGCTTCGTAAACTATCATTGGTCTCACAGTGACAGTGTATATCCGCATGACCACTTTTGGTTTAACTCCCTAGACTTTACTAGAAGTTTTGCGACACTGTTTATAGGATACGTGTGTACTTTTTAGTCACCCTTCCAAATAAATAGTCTATACGTCAATGAGTGTGACCCCAAGGTATTTCACATCCGTAACTTAACGTAATGTGCTTTTGTTGACCTCAGCTATCTCTTCCTTAAAGACAGCCATTTCCATCTTTCTGGGGATAGCGGACACAGCATGACCCGTACACCATTTTTTATTAGTTCTTAAGGTTGTTTGCATTCTTTGGCAAATATTACCTTTTCCACTAGACAGCATAGTAAGGTCATCTGCATAGGCCATAATGTATATGCCAATTTCCGACATCAGATGGCACAAGAGACTGTTAATCACATTATTTCTTTGAGATCAATTTAAAAGGTGACATTTATTTGAATTGTTTTTGTTTTGAACTGATTCCAGCTCTGAAATTAGTTTTTATATTATACACCTGTTGGTGATGTTTGGTTCCAACAAGATGGTGCCTTTCCACATTTTACCTCCCTGTAAGAAATAACTTCAATGAAGTTCTCCCAAATCAAAGAATAAACATAAAAGAGCCGGTTCAATGACTATCACGTTTCTCTGACTTAACTTCAGTAGATTTTTTTGTGGAGTTATTTCACAAACAAAGTATATGTGAACAGACCCCATACTACCAAACCAACTAAATAATTCAAGAAAAAGAAATGAAATTCCACAATTTCTTTCCAAGTTCCCACTGATTAATATGGAATTTACTTCCCCTTCACTGATTATTTATTACTTTCTACCAGACAAATTTTTATGTGCGTACTTAAGTCAAGCACTAAATCGTCAGTCCCCTTGAACGGCAATGTACACAGTCAAGTTATTTATTTACCTTCTTTCCATTCGATAGGAAATTATCCCACGCTCCCTCGGGACCCAGGAGTGACATTTCTCTCCGGATATTCGTCGATTTCAGTCTGTAACGATGTGGAGCCAACACAGGCCCAAATAAACGTTCAGGTAATTCACGATCTGCAGCAAAATATAGCTGATTAAATTGGATATTACAGAAACATCGATAAAAGCCATACGCCCTTTAATTAGTAAAAATTTAGCGTAGAGCTTTAACAAAAATTATAACTTAGATATTTAATTAAAGGATCTCCAGATAAAATCTTATTTACAGGTACTAGCTCAGCAAGATATATTTTATGATATTTTAATTATTATGCATCTTTGCATATACAATTTATAGTGCGGCTTGTTCCTTTGCCTGCGTGTTAAAATGTGAATATTAGAATTGAACTATATACAAATACTATTTATACTTATTCAGTTTGATTCAATAGTGTGTTTCTACATATAAATATATCATATATTTCTCTAGGAGAAATTGTAGGCTTGGAATATAAAGGGTGATTCAGAATTTATACAAAAAAATTGACTGTCCACATGATTCTTACAAGCACAATTAAAAAAAAAAACAAAAAAGACAGCAAGGTAAATCATGTACTCGGCGACTGGCACGGCGGCAAAGTATAATAAAAAAATGAACGGACAAACAATTGAAAGAATTTCCCAAGAAAAGAAATAAATAAACACTTATAAATATAGCACATATTATATATCGGCAAATTCAACTGCTTTTGTTATAACAAAATTTTGTCCACTGACGTGTAAACACATTTGAGCCCGTCTCACCCAGTTTCTACGAACTAACACAAATATTGCTGGTTCATGTCCGTTTTGAACTCGTAAGTTATTGGCAACAGCTATAATACGTTCACGTAAATCATCATTAGTGTCCACTTCAGTGCAATACACTTAATTTTTTAAACATCCATAAAAATAAGTCCAAAGAATTTAAGTCAGAAGATCGTGACGGCCATAGTACCAGTCCTTCTCGTCCAATCCATCGTACCCTTTGAACTTCATTAAAGTACTCCAGAACTTTTTATGGGAAATGAGAGGAGCAGGATCGTGCAAGAACCAAATTCGGAGTCGCACAACTAAGGGCACATCTTCCAGAAGTCCAGGCAGATCATTTCGAAGAAACTCGAGATAATGAGCCTTATCCATTCGATTTGGCAATATCAATAGTTCCTGCCCAAACATTTAAGGAAAAGCGTTGTTGGAAATGATCTCGTTGATTTGTGTGCAAATTTTCAAAATTCCAAACATGAGTGTTATGAATTTTATACATCCCATTCCGTGTTAAAATAACTTCATCTGTAACTAACACGTCAGCTGTCAATCTGGGTATTTTATTGCAGCGACATTCACAAAATCTAAATCAAGGGATAATCCCTCGGTATTAATGCTTGGACACGCTGTACATGGTAGGGATATAATTGAGCCTCATGTATGGTACACTACACTGTTGATTGAGACACTCCTTGTACTTGAGCGATTTATCTGGTACTTATTCTGGTATTCTTTTCAAGAATATCTAAAATGTGTTCCTCAGCTGCTGCAATAAGCCGTGGACGGAGGTCCACGGCTTATTCCAAGATTCGGTTACAAATTTCTCGTGTCACACCTGCGTTGCACTACCGCGGTAAAAGTAGCTGCATTTGGCACATGTCTACCGGGAAATCGTTCTACAAACAGAATGGTTAGTAAGACTTCGGTCAGTGGTCGCGTGGTTTAAGGCGTCAGTACTTGAATCGAGGTGACTAGATCGGTGTGGGTTTGCGTCCCGCTGCCGGTAAACCGTATATAAGCTATATTCGTGGAGAGTATTGGCACCTTCTCTGCGGATATGGTAGGGTGGAATAATGTTAGCTTGGGTCAATGTGAGAGATTGATATCAGTTGATATTTAACTACCCTCCTAATTAATGAGGTTTTCCAGGTTTCTCTCATTTCTGCACTGAATAGTGGTTAGGGTTATTGTTAACTCTTTTCCCCACCACCTACGAGGTAGGGGAGGAGTTTGGAGGCGCGTTTTTTTTACGTGGTATTCCCAGTAGGCATAATGAAGTTTTAAGTCAATAACTATTAAATAACAATATTGAAACGTCTATAATAAAAAACATTATTATAAAAATAATTAAAAACCATGCCATATCATTGATATAAATTTATACTTATCAGTAGGAAAAATTAGTGTTCACGTCACAGCGCTGTAAAACCTAAACTAATGAATATAATAAAAAAAGTATATTATAAAAATTCTTCGTTGAAAACCACTCTACAAAAATGCTCTGATGTCATTTTTTTAAATAAAAAAAAAATAAATTATGGCGTCCAAAAGGAAATTTTGATTGTTTTTTTTTAATATCTTTGCTATTTTTGATTTTACAACAAAAGTTACTGGACTAGAATTGTAGAGGATTCGATTTGCAATAAAAAATGTTTAAAAAAAAAATTGTATGACTAATAGTTTACCTGATAAATGCTAAAAACAATTTAACCCCCTTTTCCAAGATGGCGGCCGAAGTTGGGGGCTTGTGACCCCACAAACTTCAAGTTAAGCTTTTTTGACCCCCCCCCCTCTCATCTAAACAATAAAATTGCGTTCTCTAAAAAATGCACGCTAAGGCCAAAATAATGTAACATTTCAATGGACTATAAGGCATATTAGCTTAAATTGTACGGACCACCCTGTATATTAGGAATTAGAGTAAAATGTTTCAATATGCACTCTAACGACTGTCTACAAATTTGCTATAGTCACGCCTTCTCTGGTGTTCCGTGAAATAAAATTTTTACCTAATAAAAATCCTAATAATTTTATAAATTATCAACATCCCTCGTTATATTTTAGATCACATTTTAGCACAAACTATGGATTAAACTGACGTCGAACATAATTTTAATATCATTTTCAGTGACACTCCACTCGACGTCTGTTAAGCGTTCCCAAACTTTGCATATTTACTGACCACAGGATTAACGTACTCAAATGCTAGTTATGTGACATTAATTGGATACGTTTCTGAAACTATTATGGCGATGGCCATTTTACGTTTTAGCCACACAGAGATTCCATTAAATGCACAATTATATCCGCTTGTTTTACCTTACTTTAAAGTGAATCTACTGTGAGGAAATGAAATAAATTATTATGTAGTATACAGGATCATAATTAAGTGTAAATAATTTAACCGGAACTTGTGGACAAAACGAAATAATTGATCAAATAAACCTTTGTCACAAAATGCCTCCTTACAAATATACAGAGTTTTCATAATAGTTATTTATGATATGATATGAAGTGCTAAAAATGAAATTTCAAAATCACTTTTAGCACATATATCATACATCATTTTGACTACAAACCATTAAAAGTACAAATCAACGTATTTCTTACGTAATTAAAAGTTCTTTTTTTACCATATTTGTTTCAAAAGAAATGTTTTTTCCGGATAACCATTGAATTATATCGGCTTTCCTCCAAGCAACGTAGGCGTCCGCTCGGTCTGCCGTGAATGGTAACTGGCATTATCCATGACAATTACAGACCCCGGAGGAATAAGATCCAACATCTGTGTAAAATACTCTTCCAAAACATCTGCGTTCATGTCTTCGTGATAGTCACCTGTATTTTTAGATTCAAATAAAAGTAAACCGCCATCTACAAAACCACTGGCACTACCTATATGTGTCACTATTAATCTTCGCCCTTTACCTGAACGTGCCTTGAACCCTGTTGAAAGTCCATCCAAAACTGCTTGTCGAAAACTTTTTACATTTACTTTTTACCTTGCCATACTTTTGTTACAGTATATCCCTCGTTGACCCAAGTTTCATCTAGATAATAAATATTCCTCCCTTCGCCACGGAATTTTCTAATTGATCTTAAGTAGGATCTTCGCCAACAAATAATTTTATCTTTATCGATAAGAACTGACTTCCTGTTCTGCAAAAATTTAACTCTCGTAAGACGGTCCATAATTACTATTATATTAAATACATTTAATATAATAGTCTTATCATTCTGAGACAGCGCACATCGTTTCATGCGTTTAGCAGGTACATAATCTGATAAGCTCGACATTTTACCCAAACAATATTATATCCACTGGCACAATAGTCACTAAACACAAGTCGAATTTTACTCTACTGTATTAGCACGTCTTCGTATATTCAGCTCTATGACTGGATTGATCTGTCACAATACACTGGCTCCTGCCTGTTACCCGATGATTACCTGAAACGAAATATTACCACGCCCATGGCCGGTTCTTATCTCGGGGTTTTATTGCTCTCTTTTATTTCCAAACAGACTATAAGGTAATGAAAATTCGATCGTTTATTGACATGTAACTTCAAAAAAGTGATCAAGAAAATCTTCTCCAGGCAGAAATCGAAGAAGCTGCTAATAAAGTCACTTATGAGTTATTGCCTAGTAAGTCAAAGCAATAGTGCGAAGTATTGATCAGGGAACAAATCAACAAATTTCTCGCAGAAGCACAGGATGAAACATATCTCATGCAGAAGGTTGTCGTAATTTTCGGTATATTTGGAATCTGTCGTCTCGGACTGTGTAAAATAACATTTTAGATACTGGCGGCATGCGTTAAAATTATTTATGTACCAAAGTAGATACAGGGATGATTATGCCCGCATGCAACAGGTCATCTAAGGGCATAATCATCCTATTCATCCATAAAAACTATAAAAGGTCATAACTTTGACGTTTCTTAGTTTGTGGCTATGACTGATGCTAGATATTTTCATATACCTATTTCATATATTATTTTTGGGTTGAAAGGTTCCATTTTGCCCACCGCTATGACAGCGAGCATTATGAATGGGGTGATATGGGTATGTTTATATCTCGTATCCTTTGTATTATAACCAAATAATAAGAAAGTGAAATATGAAAATTATTATACATTTATGTTTCTAGAAAAAACATATTCTGAATCAGGTCATAATTGTGCAGTCACAGATGGTTACTATTTATTTACTAGAACATGAGTGTTCTTAACAGTTAACATCATTCGTTTTGTGTCACACATCATCTTAATATTATGTAACAAGTTCTCAAAATAAAGCTTTAACGGACGAGTATAATGTTTGCGGACGAGGCGATAGTCAAACCACCGATATTAGGTGAGTCTGATGAAACTCTATTCAAGGACGAGTCGCATATAATTTTTATTTGTATAAGATTTAATTTTAAATATCTGAAATAATTTTATCATTATGCGCAGGTTATATATTCAATATTATATATATTTCTATATATATTATATAGAAATTATTGTTTGTTACGATCTCTTAAATATTGTTAGTTTGTTGAAATAATCTGCGAAAATTGACTTTTGAATCACAACTGATATCAGAAAGAGTCGAGAATGATTGAACAAAATCTACTTTCAGTGAAATCTCGTGAGCAATATGAAAAATAAAACGAGTGAATGTTGTATGTGAGGATGCAGTGTTAACTTATATGAATATTTGGGCACACGCAAACGTGTTAGCTTTCTTGAAGCGTATTTCAGAGGAGCATAAATCCTAAGAAATCGAAAGTGCTTGGGATAGAGGGGTTCAACAAGTTTTTGAAAGAGGATGATGACGAAACTATTACTGAATGTAGCTCTCATTATTGATGTTTGTATAGCATGTAGAAGAAAAGCATTGTATTCCCTTCAGATGTCTGACTTATCTAAAATTGCGATTCCTTAATACTTACGCTTGCTGATACCAAGACTATATCAAGAGAATATTTTCTGCAGTTGCAGAAGAAGAGGCTGTTAATTATCTGGAATTATATAGTAAATATGTTGGTCTTCTTCTGAGGTGGTTTAACGTTAATTGGTAGAATTAAGTGGACTGTATTATTTGGGTTAAATATCCAAACTTTATCTAGCGAGGTTTATAAAATAATCTTAATATCTGCTAGCTCCAAGCTGTGGTCAGTATTACTATTAAATATTTTAATAATAAAAATTCTAACGGCACCAACAAAAAGTAAACAAAAACAATCCGTTAAAGTGTTTCCCTGACGATTTTAAATCAAAATTCGCTTAAGCATAGTTTTACAGTTTTCAAGAACACGTGCAGATGCAGATTATTTTTGGCAATGTCTAAGTTTCTAATTGGTTGAATAGCGTAGATTATTTAAATTTTTTAATTAATTTTTACAAAATTAGTGGCTGGTTAAGTTTTCATTAAAATAAATAAGTTATCTTAAAATAACTTGACAATTCCAATATTCCTTTTAGTTCCTTCAATATATGCAATTTACCATTTGCCTTACTGAAATTTTGTTTGATTTAACTTATTTCTTTAATCGACATTCGTGAATTTCAAGGCTCAAACTACTCATAGAATGAAATTTCAGTTCTGCAACGAAAACTAGCACTCAAATTACAGTAACTTGTAAAAGGGCTTCAGTCGTACAAGATATCCTTCACACAATCCACCACGATAATTGTAGAGCCATACAAAGCTCAATGGACATTGAACAGCTCACTAAGGCTTTGCTGCTCTGACGTAGTATGAACAGCAGAGGCAGAAACGAGCTCGACAAAGCGCCATGACGCGTCGAATTACTTTTCCTCCAGATGGACAGCGTTAGATCGCTTTAGAACTGCTGGGCTTTGATACCCTAGTCTTCTTGAAAGTCCGTACAAAGATATGGGATAATGCTCGCTGGATTAAAATGATATAGTGGCTTTGTTGAATAGAGGGCAGCCAACTGGACGTCTATACAGAGTGTACCAATTCTTATCCGCTACTCTGGAACAAGTGATAGCTAATTTGATGTTTAGCTAGGAGCATCAATGAATGTAGGTCTAAAGACACTTATTAAAGATAAAGGACAGCGCAAACCTGTAAACCTACGCCACTTCGCACACTTGTCCAGCACAAACCAGTAACTTTTCGTACAGGGTATGTATGTGAAGAAAATTTTTATTTTAACGTTGTTGTATGAAGAGGAGGGGGAATAAATCAGAAAAATGATAAAGTTTTGGTTCACCATATCAATAAAAAAAGAAAGCTGTATGGTGAATTTCACCATTTATTTTCTGAATTGGAGAAATGTCGATTGTCACAAAAAAATTTTTTGGAGCTCTTGGATTTTCCTCCCCTACAGCACCAAATCACAAAATTAACGCAGAGTAGTGTCATTTTACGAAAGACAGTTTGTTTAAAAACAGGTAAATAGAGGTTGTTGATGAGCTAGGGTGTCCGACAGTTCAGCGATACTTTTACAACTTAACTGATCAAATATTTCTAACAGTTTGAAACTAATCCCTGGTTTTTATGGGAACAGAACTTACGTTAGACTTGCGCGGCCAGGCATAGAAATTGCAGGTTACTGACACGACTTGTAGTGACGGTCAATGCAGGTGCTGGTTTAGTGTGTGATGCTTCATAACGTGGAAACCTTCATGAGCAGACTTTGCAGCTCCGTTCAGGTATAATGTGCACGATCTTGTAAAGAATTCAACAGTGAAGCGGAAGTTGTCGTTGTTGGATACTGATTACATTTTTAACTATTAAAAAATACATATGTGAAATGAGGTTACACATCAATTTGTATACGTTTTCTATAAAATATTTACTATATTTGAAATACATAAGCGTTTTAAAAATAAAAGGATTAACTTAAACGTATAGGGCCGAAGAAGTCAATTTTTAAAGAACTGTATATGTTAATGAGTATGGAATATTAAATCGATTAATGTAAAAGTTGGGGAAAATTTCAGTGGATGATGGACTTGTAAAACAAAATGTGTTTTGTCGTTTTACAATTGCACATAAAATTAATATATTAGTAATAACACAATAATAAACAAGCGAACAAAAGAAATCCTAAATTAATATTACCACTTACCTAAAATCAGGCTTGGGGTCCCTATTTTGTTTACAAAATCTACATCAAATATCTCGTAGGTTTACACATTACATTACTACCTGAACATATTTTGAATAATTACATAGAAATGCATTGCTAACTATGCACCACGCAACTTCAGTTTTATTAACTTCACATTTTTTGAAAATTTCCAAAATATAAAGCAGCAATTGTTATCATTATTAAGGGAAAAAATAATGCAATTGAACTGCATAAAAATTAACAGGGTGTTCGATTTAAAAATTCTATATTTGGGTTGTACTTCAAAATAGACACCCTGTAGAGAAGTAGAAAGTATTCCATTGAATTATATGTAAAATAAAAGATATTAGGAATCCCTGATAGTATTTTTTTTTAATTTTGCCCTGTAATTATATAAGAATTGTATTATCTAAAATACAGCTAACTTATAAGTTAAAGTGTAGTACTGTAGCAATATAGCAAATTCAATAATTGAAGAGTAATAACATTTATTATTAATACATTACAGTCAACTAACCTTTAATGTACAGTTCACTTGTTCTTAATGTGTGAGGAATACATTTAGTTAAAAGTTTTAATAACTATAGCAACACAGTTCAGGTACTCCAGTAAGAAATTTTAGTAATTTCTGGTAGTCACAGTTTGATGCCTTGTTCACTTCTGGCTGGTTTTCAGAAAAGTTGATGTAGCTGCTACAATTGAATTGTTTATCTGTCTTCTATTTTATACGAATTTTTTGTTGGGACAAGTGTATTTTTATTTACCACTAATGAATTTTTTTCTCAGTGTAACTCAATATTGTGGAAACCGCATTATTCTATCTTTTGTAGTTTCTGAGATTCCCTGCAGTTACAAAGAAATTGGGACACCCTATACATTATTTACTTTACAAGTGTGAGATATTTGTAGTGAAAATACACTATAAAAAATAGCACCTCTTGAAATAATTGACAAATTGTAATGCAATATAAATAATAAAGTTGAACTTTGACAACGCCTAAAAACTTTTTAATTTTTGCTAAGGGTTATGGGTTATTATAAATATTCCACACCTATTCTAGCTACATGAAGCTTATCTTCCACGGCTTTCAATGTCACTGCGACAAAACTAATTCACATGTGTAGGTATCATTTCCCCTATATTTTGTCATGAATAAAGTTGTATTCAGGACCGTGGATTTATGTGTGCCTAATCCACACCATAACACAAAATGAGGACATAGATGCGAGAAGCCAAGCGTATAATATCCCTATTAGAGGGGTACCTGAATTTGGGACATTCAACCCCGGATAATTTCGGAACGACCTAGCTATTTCTCTTTCCTTTATTGGAACAGAAACAAATTCCTGTGATCGAACCATTGTGAAAATCCGGGTCACTTATAAGTAGTTCAAAGCACCGTCTAGGTAAATAAGGATTAGTCGATAACAGAAACCATTCATTTAACGCAAATGAGCGAAAAATTTACCTTTATTTTGTTAAATTCCGTCTTTGTTGTGCTGTTCAGCTAGAAAAGGAATTTTTCCACCAGAGGGTCAATACAATTTGTAGAACTAATTTGTTCTGCTCCTCAGATTCCAAGGTGTCCTTTCTGTTGTTAACAAGAAACTTTCTGAAATCGTGACTGGAATTAGTTTGTTCTATCTGAATTGCGCTTTCCTACGTTTCAATTTTCGGATTATATTTACTAAGGTCTAAAAGAAAGTGTAATGAAGAATAGAATAAATTATTGGGTATTATTGAATACCATGTTATCAACTTTTATAGTTTTGGTTTCTTTTAATTCAATAAAAAATCAACCCAAAACTGAACATACGAATATAAAATTCTTGTTTATTTATTCTTACTATTTCAAATTTTCTCAAATAAAATAAAATAAACAGTTTTACAAAGAGTTTGCAAAACTTTTGTTACACTCCTAATATAACATTTTAACAATTATTTTAGCATCCTACAAGAAATTATTCTTTTAAGAATACCTACATCTGCAGTTAAATTTGCAGAAAAGTGGAAAACTTCGTTGGTTAGACCAATTTTTGTTGCTATTTCTTGAATACGTACGTAACTACAAACTTTTATTTATTTTATTTTATTGCATCCAATAGAAAAACAAGAAATTAATCGACACATTTAAATAAAAGATTGTGGAAAATTAAGACTTCTTTAACAAATTCTAACAATGAATCCAAATTTATCAATTACTCAATTATTTTTATAACTGAATATCTCCTAAACGAAACCCGGTATGAAAAAAAGTTACTCTTTATTTTATGTTTAAAATTCGATTTTACATGACATTTCTTTTTGGCTGTCCAGTTAGAAAACACCCTGTATATTACAGCTCACCGTCCGTAACTTTACAATACAGAATTGTCCTAATTCTACTTTATCAAATTAATTTTATTTAATTATTTTTTAAGTAAGTAAAAGACGCCTAACCCTGTTAATTTTTATGCAATTAGTTATTTTCGTATCTAACCTTTAACCTTATAAATCGACGACGAAAATAGCTTGCTCCTGTTTGCTTTTGAAATTCGCTTTGTCAGCACATCTGATACTTTTCTCCATTCCAAATAGTTACGCAAACAGGAGCAAATGCGAACAATGTTAGCAAGGGTTACCTCGCATTCATGTTTCCCATAAACAAGTCATATAATAAAAATATTGCCTGAGTAAACAACGGGAGAATGGAGCTTTCGTGACACGCCCTCTTATTCTTCCCGACAACATCAAATCGCAATTCCCTTTCAACTCTGTCAGGTTCTCAGGAACTCGCGGAACAAACGTTCAGTCAAAGGACGCGTTGTTATTGAATGTAAGGTAACGGTCTTTTGTGATGGAAATATTCGATAAGATGTTAAAATTGTATGTACAGGGTAACCTACAGTAGGTGAGCTCGAAAATACGAGCAAAAATTAATTTTTATTCTAAAATTGTAACTTATGGATTCATACACATGTAAACGATTTCTTTTTTAATTTCTTTTAAAAAATATATGTAACAGCAGTAAATACCAAACTAAAGTTCTCCTTGTAGGTAGATCCACAAAACGGTTTCTAACTGGTCCGATGTCACAAGTCTACTACAAGCTCTGCCTCGATTAGGTTTCTGTGCCTATCTGTCAAAGCCCGAAGCAAGCAGGATTAAATATAATTAACTAACTGTTAATTTAGCTTGTCTATATTAAAATTTCATTGTACATATAATGAAGGATGGATCTCACAAAGTCTCATAATTTACCAGTAGTAAATGTACAAATGGTGTTTGATTTTTTAGTAACCATTGTGCAACGTAAAATAAGAGTAGATCAACATATTTATTGTTATAAGAAAAATTATTACAACATAAAAAATAAGTCTAGGTACTAAGTAGGTACAAAGATACACCTACATAACTATAGATAGTTGGGTATATTTGAAAACTGACACTTCAAAGAGGCAATATCAAAAAAAGACCCGCAGTTTGATAAAATCTTGCACGATAGGTCGTGGCCACGTCGTGGCCATTAACACCTATTTACGGATCAGAAAGGAAGATTCGGCAACTTATTTTCGGCAAGTTGATATCACTAATTTATAAATATCGACTTTTGACCTTTTAAAAAATCTACAAATTTCTCTACAACCGATTGTTTGGTAAACTTTTTCTTAATACATTAATTTCAGTTGAGAAATTTTTTAAAATGTCTTGCTCAAATAAATTTAAAAAATAAATGCTTAAATTAAAAATTTTCCAAAAACAGTAGAATATTTTGTGTCTTATCCCGGTTTCGGATCTTCCGAAAAATGTACTAAAGTACTTGTAGAATAACGATAATGAATTTACAGAACATATATTTGATTGCGCAGTTGAAAAATTTACATATTTTCAATATTATATACCTAGTTGTTAATTGTAAAAATGTATTTAGCACATATCTAAGTTTATATGTTTTTAATGAGTATATTCGTATTATGTAAGAAATATACTCATATTTTACTTGCAATTTTTTTGAATATGTAATATGAACCAGACTTTCTAATTTCTTTATTGGTCACCTACCTATACAATCATAAACAATATACCTATATCATTTGATTTAATAGATATATGTATTAGCATATTTAGGTACTTCTTGCTTCGATAAATTCTTCAAATCGGTACCGTACTCCGCGTAACCTGTAATAAATGTATCCTAGCCTCGCATACAGGTACGTTTCGTAGCCTCACATTGGTTGAAGAACTTCAAACACTCAAAACTGCCTTATTTTTTAAATTTTGAGCTCAAATTTGATAAGACTATTTTTTTATTGCATATCCAGTTGATTTCAATAAAATATAAAAATTGCCGAACCTGTCTATTATCTTTTTCGAAAACTGTCATTAATAGCTGACTGATAACATGTTATTTATTAAGTGTCAAAACTCCCACTACCATTACCTCGGTCCTGTTTCTATTTCATTCTTGTAGATTTTTCTGTAGATCCTTTGATTATCTGTCAAGATAATCAAAGGATCATCAAGCACATCCTCTGAAATTCCTGTTTGTTGTAAATTTATTCATGCTTCTTAACTTTCTATGCACATTTCTTTATTATTGCATCCGTAAAAACTTAAATAATATAGGATTCAATCCACCTCTCGTTATTAATCCTTCCCCTATTGAGAACATTTATTGTTGGTTATAACGTAGTTAATATTATTATTGTAAATTATCTGTATAATTTTTGTAGTTTTATTATCAATACACCTTCTATGCAGAATCTACCATAATTTCCTACGTGGTACTTTTCCAAATGCCTTTCCCAAGTTAATAAATGCCAAATATATTTTATTATTTTGTTGTTGAATTTTTTCCATTATCTGTTTTATGCTAAATATATGGACTTTTATACTTCTCCCTTTCCTTTTTCCGTTCTGCCATTCTTCTTATGTAACCTCTATAATTGGTATTTTTCTTGCCCGAATTATTCTTTCAAATATTTTAGGTGTTAAGTAAAGTGATCCCTCTATAATTATTATAATTTTTTTCTTATATATCGGGACTATTTGTACCATCTGCCAATTTTCATCCTTTCATTTCCATTTACGTTACGATTTCTGTAGCAATTTTGTCGTGTCCCAGAACTTTTCCGTTATATTAGTTCAGATATTATCTTTTTCAGTTAATTTATGTTTAAATGATTGTTTATATCTCTTATATTTACTATCTACTTCATTATTTACTTCATCCTTATTATCTTTTTCGGTATCCAATAATTTCATAAAATATTGTCTCTATTTACTCATAATTCCATTATTCTATTTTAGCAACTCTCCATTCTTATCTTTGATATAATTTGTATCGTGTACCTTTTCTTTCGTAAATTATTTCAAAATTTTATCAAACAGTGTTTTGTTCTCTTTGCTGCTCCTTTCCATTTTTTCCAAATTCTTTCCACATACTTTATTTGTTGATGTAACTAATGTATTTACTAATAGTTTTCATACACGTCGTAATTTTGTATTGTTCTATTGTCAAGATATTTGTCCACATTATTATTTTTTCTACTATCTTCACATGTCTCTTTAGCTGCCTTAAACGTTATACTTTTAAGATTTTCCCACATTTCTTCATTATTTTCTAAAATTTCTGGCCTTTAATTTCGTCTTGTTGTTATTTCATATCTTAATGCGGTTTGTTCATTTCTTAGCTTATAAGAATTCGTATTCTTTCAAGTTGCTTAATTTCAAAACATTATTAATTTTTCTATTTTATGCTTCCTTAATTGTCGCTATAAAAAGATAATAGTCACTTCTGAACTTCCCTCAGTTTTGACACTGATTCTTATATTTGATGGTGTCGATCGCAACCTGCAACCTTGAAAATTTGTGATCAATGTCTACAATTCAATGGATTTTCTTCGTCGGAAATTTAACGTGACGCTTAGAATTCAGATAGCATCGTATTTGCAGTCCCTGTACCTTATTACCATATCTGCTAATTCTTGATGTGAATGAGGCACTTATAAATAAAACGAAGCATGATGCCACACACTGAAAATTACTACACTGAAAATAATTCATTAAGTTGAACGATTTAATCCACAGGTTTCTTAATAAAAACTGTTACCATCACTTACCAATACTTTCTGTAAAAGTGACTGCAATTACAGTATTTCTATTTATCCATGTCGGTGGATAATGAAGACAAAATAAATGTATTCATAATGGGTTTGTATAATTCATAATTCCGTAAAACGCAATGTAAATGATGAAAAATAAACCATAAATTACTGATAAAAGTATGTATACATTTTCTGCCCTCACACACGCAAACGTCTGTGCACAATAATGTCTTTCTTATTAAAAGCACGTAATCTAAAAAAAATTTATACGACGAAATTTGTTTACACTTACATTAATTTAAAACATACTACTACAGTCGCGGCTCAAAATACTAAAGAGTGATTACCCGCTTACAATTTAAATCAGTTAACACAAAAATAAATACATGCAGCTCATATACAGGTGTTTCTAAATGAAGTAGCAAAAATGAGACCACATATTCCTTAAGTGAAAATGTTTGAAAATTGATTTAAAAAAAAAAGAATTGAATTTTTGAGAAATAGATGATGCAGTGGACTATATCGAAAATTTGGAAATGGTTTTGTTTGGACCTTACCTTCAATGATTTTTTTTACCAGAAAATGAGAGAGAGGGCTTTTCTTAGCACAATAAATAAATAGCTTTTTCACGTGTACACCGTTCACGCACACTTTTGCTATTTTTCGTCAGGCCTGCGCGCGAAGGTCTGTGTTTCCATTTCCAAAAAAGAACCGCGAAAATATTTAGAAAATGTTAAATACAATAGAAATAGAAAAATACAATATTCAACATTATTTACAATAATTATTGCTCTAATAAAAAACAAAAAACGAGTTATGAAATTAATTTAAAGAAAATTACACTAAATATAGATTTACAGGGTGAAGTCGGAACAGAAAATAAATCGACTTAACCTAACATCCCTACATCCCAAGTAGCACAATAAAAAAATACAGGATGTCAAAGTTAAAATTTTATTTTCGATATTTGTAAATAACTTCTTAAGAAATACAAATATTTACAAAAAATTTGTAAATCGGGGTTTTTGCGGGCGATAAATTCAAATTTGTTTCTAATTTTGATGTCACTAGTAGATGGCGCCACTTGCGGCACACCATGTTTCTTTTAAATAGAATCACTTTTTTGCAGCTTAGTGTATTTATCTGACTATTACAGCAATCGGTTCTCGTTCCTCTTTTATTTGAAAAAAACATACCTTGCTGAAGTCGGTAGGAGTAACCATTTTTTAAATAATCGTATTTGAAATGCTCAGTGCACCGAGTAAACACTGTTTTGGTCTCAGGTAAAGTGTCTTTTATGCTGAAAATACAGCAAAATTTTACTTGAAAAAGATGTTCAGAATGGTAAACTATGGAGACGTGCAAAATTTCAAGAAGATCGACGAGGTTTGATGAAACTATTTTTCAACAAACCAGATTTTATTAAAGTAGGCCGATCTTTTTGAAATTTTGCACATCTCCATAATTTACCGTTGTGAACAACTTTTTCAAGTAACATTTTGCTGTATCTTCAGTAGAAAAGGCACTTTACCTAAACCACCGATAACAGTTTTCAATCGGTGCACTGAATATTTCAAATAGGACTATTTCGAAAACTATTACTCTAACGACATCATCAAGGTATACATTTTTCAGATATAGCAGATAGGAGACTAAGCAGCAAACAAGCAGCAGCAGTTCTGCCATTTAAAAGAAACTTGTGACGCCGTCTACTAGTGACGTCAAAATTAGAAACAAATTTGAATTTCTCGCCTGCAGAAACCCTCTGATTTACAAATTTTCTGTAAATATTTGGATTTTTTAAGAAGTTACCTATTTATAAATATCGAAAATAAAATGTTTACTTTGACATCCTGTATCTTTTTTATTATGCTACTTGGGTTATAAGCATGTTAGGTTAAATTGATTTATTTTCACTTAAGGAATCTTGTTGTTTTTTTTTTTGCTATTTCATTTAAAAACCCCCTGTATTTATCGTATATGTATATAATAATATTATCGCAAAGGATATCCAATGTCACAGCTTCTTCTGAAGCAAATACGCATGTGCCAGATTGAAATGATAAATTTCTATTGATAGAGGTGTCTTGAAGGATACAGCTGTCTCATTTACTGCACTACCATGGGCGTACGCGTGGAAAAATTTCAGTTTATCTTTCCGCTAATTTAATTATTATTGTAATTAATTTATTAGTGAATTTGTGTATATGTTCTTAAGGACGCCGTATTCTTGAAATAATGTTTTGTACAAATACAAATAATTTTAAATATTTAATAACTGAATAATCTAGGGCTTAGAAAATAATAGGAATGTTATCTCACGACACTTGAAAATATTCAAATATACACGTAAAATGAATGAATAACAGGAGAAAGCGGACTAAATAATATTTAGGTACAGAATTTTTAAATTTAACTCTAGATGTAAATGTGAATGTATATATTGGAATCTGATGCTGTTGTGGTTGAATAAATAATACACCCCATAATAAATTTGTTCGTAGTACACTAGAATCAATTTTCAACCTTAAGAAGCAGCGCATTGCATCTAAAACAAAGGATTTTCAACCTACGTGGGCATTATAAACGCAATGCGCGTGGGTCAGATGGTTGGAAACTGTTTCCAACTGTTTTATGAACAAGTCTAATAGCCGACGATAAGTGTAACTTATGACAATGCTTGTAACCGGTAATGTATAGTATATATTATGTAAATAATGCATTATGTGTTAAAGTGTCATATCCGTGGAGTGCAGATCAGGTAAGTGTAACTGGGTGGTGCCAAACCAATGCCGGCTAAAAGAACTGCATTCAACTATTAAAGTGTTAAGTTCACTCAACGTCAACCTATTTTTCATAATTTGAACCCTTCTCAATTAGCACGCCTATGGAATCTTATCCCCTGCAACCCTCACCTCTTGTACTCATTTAAGTGCTGTGAATGAATCACGCTCTATTATTTACGGACCTCGGGTATAGTTTGTTACCGGAATCATATTTTAAAAAATTGCTATTACAATTATTGTTATTATTGTCGTTTACATATCATATATTTTGCTTCTTAAAGCGCACTTTCTATTTTATATAAGATATTTTTAGAACAAGCTCGAATATATGTCGTGCAATATTCAAACTTTTGCACACGTAAAGGGCAAACTGGAATGCTGCCTGGAGCTGAGAAGTGTAGTAAAATTAAATTTAAAGTTTCCTTAATGGATCTTGTCATGTCACGTCTGAGCTAGTGCCGAGCTATGAATAACCTACTTAGCTAGTACCATTAATATTTACTTTGATTTTAATTAAATTTGCTTTTCAAAGGACCTCTAATCTAATAAGTTTGCTATACAAGAAAAATTTTTGTAATTGCATAATTTAACAAGACTGAAAAATTTAAATTTTTAACAAAGTAGAGAAGAGTTGAATACAGTTATTTCCATGAAATGTTCTATGTTCAGGAACTAATAATAATTAATCCAGTTGCCCAGAATTTAGGTCCTATTATAAATATAAAAACTATTTAACCACTAAAAAAGTATTTATTTTTATACAGGGTGCTCCACCGATGACTGCGAGGATCGTTATCTGGGGAAATATTGAAAACTTTGGCAACATGGTAAAGTTCCTGGGACGAACTCAACGAAAATATATTGAACTCTCCAGTACTTATAGCCGGTTATAACGAAAGTTGTCATCAATTTTGTTATTTTAAATGGCACACCCTATATAGTATTGCATTTTTGGATTCTACGGAAAATTATAAACCACTTTTTATAACATTTCCCATAACTAAGAACTAGGGAAATAATTGGCATATGCTAGAATGCCCGGATGTGTCCCCAGCTTTTTCTTGAAATTTTTTTGACAGTTCTAACAGCCATTTAAATTTTTGTCATTTAAATATTTAACTAAAAATCACTATACCAACGTGGTTTAAGTATGACAGCTTCATATTTCAAATAAATTTCAAAATGTCATGTTTTGGCAATGCGAATTTTCAGTCTATTAATGCGCTAATTAAAGAAACGATTCCAAGAAATATCTGAAATGTTATCAAATTTGCCAGTATCACAATTTGAAGATTAATTACAGAAGCGAATTGGTGTCAGAAGAAGAATTCCAATTCATAAGCACAAAGTGGACTGAGATCTGTGATTACCGACCACTGAAGACTGCTTTGGAAATGGGATGTGATGTAGTTCACCCCCAATATTACCAGCCACATTTCATTGAGACATATTTAGCTATATTTTCATATTTTGTACCAATGATCTCGCCTCTTCTCTATGAACCATTATTAATGGCCTACCCTATATGTAGATATATATTTTTATTTATCTCTGTTTTGAATTATTTGTGTATTTCTCGCGAGACGACTTTAATACTAAAGGTACGAATTCGCTGGAGCGACTGCGGCTGCGGCTCGAGACTGCGACTCGTCGCCTACCAATAGGCAGTCTAAATACTGGAGTTGATGAGAACATTCAGACTGTCTATTGGTTGCGAGCCACAGCCGCAGTCGCACCATAGTCGCGTCAAATTAGCATGAAAAATGTGAAAATAGACAACTTTTTGAGAAGTCCGATTGAGATGCGGTTTTCTGCAAAATTTTTTATAACAAAAGGTACATCTAACCTCTGTACGCTCGCAAATTTTTAATTGTTTTTTTAACAAATGACCCATTTTTGTTGAACATATGGCAAATGTCACACACGATTCAACGAAAATATCTCTCGGGGGTTTTCCAGGTTTTCCAAAGTTCAATTCTATATTCAATAGCATATAATCAATAATACTGATCGAAGAAATCGACTAGTGAGAATCTGTCATTAGGAAATAAAGCAAATAATTTTTATTGATAGTAATTGATATTTCATATACTTTTATTGGGTTCTCGTATCTCAAGGGTAACGGATTTTACTATTTCGGTACTCTTTAGGTTCTACAAAAATTATATTCGTATTAAAAGTATGATTGAGAAGATAACGCACTATGTTGCCGCGATCTAACCGCATCGCAGATCTGCTCACAGCGCTTTCGACTTATTCTACTGTACTATTTAGGTGTCAAAATATATTCTGTGGAAGATGTATTTTTATTCGCTCCTTTATTTCATGCCAAAGTTTTCGGCGAGACCGCGATGCGTGCGAGTCCAGCTCTCGACCTACAAGTGCAAACGTGTACATTTAAAATTATTAAAAGATTCTTCACTAAACGAACAAGACTAGACCATGACCACATAGTTTGTTTCTTCCTTTATAGGATTTCTATTTTGTTAGTTCAATGTCTCAACAGATAGTAAACATATCTATTTACCGATATTTCAAAATATTGCACATGATAAAACAAAAAACGGCACGAAGACTCCAATAAACCTTCACGGTGACATCCACGTGCCTCGACTTTCATTTATCAGCACAGAATTTATGGTTCCGTGTATACCGGATGTTTCATATAGTTCTCGCGGCACTAATAGAGGATTCTCCTTGGGTCGTTTCTAGAAAAAAAGTTTATATAAACATGTATCCGATTTGCTATACTTTAGTTCTTCTTAGTTCTTAGTTCTACGTGAGTGGGCCAAAAACCAGCCCTCCACTGCGACCCTGTGGTCTATTGTGGCTCACATACTTATTATATTTCACCCAACAGGTTTAGCCTCTTTATGAAACCAATAACCTTGTTGGGTGAGATTCTATCCAGATCTTCTGGCAAGAGATGTACTTTGCCAAATATAGAAAATCTGGTCCGTTCTCCAGCCGGACAGTGACATAAAATATGTTCTGCCGATTCGTCACTTTCTAAACACAATCAGCACTCGGTCTCCTCAGCCAGCCCCAACATGTACATGTGACTCCTTAACCGGCAGTGCCCAGTATATAGGCCAACCAGAGTTTTTAGGTCAAGCCTATTTAACTCTAGCAAGTTTTTAGCTCTCTTTGTCGAAGTGTCCCCTATGAACGCCTTTGAATGAGCTAATCTTGGCAGATCTCGCCAGTACTCCCTTATCTTTTCCTCCGCCCAGGTCGCGATGACTGCTTTGGTAGTAGCCGAAGCTAAGCCAAGAGCCGGTTGCGGACCTATAAAGCTGGAAGAGGCTACTATACTTTGTGAGCTACATGAAATTGAAATTTAAATGTAAAAAGAAATATTCAAATTTGTTGCGTTACGTCTCGGCGCGCTTCGCTTTGGTCAAGTGTGCTCTGATGACGTTTGCAAGGTAAAATGTTATCTAGGTTACTGTGAGTTTTGACAAGCTTGCATTTTAATGTGAAGATTCAATTTTGCAAATTCGCGAACAATGCCTTTTAAGTTTACGACTGCTGAGTATGCCGATATGGTGTTTGTTTTGGGTAATTGCGATGGAAATGCTACTCTAGCTTCACTGGAATATCAACGGCGTTTCCCAAATCGTCGCATTCCATCCCCGAAAACGTTTACCACAACTTTTCATGCACTCAGAGAAACTGGTTCACTTCCAAGCGTTTGCATTCAGTACGAATGGGTAAGTCAGCAGAGAGTTGTAGAAGAAGAGAATATCTTTGCTATAGTCGAGCGAAATCCCGGTGTTAGTACACGACGGATATGCACGGCTTTAGTGATTCCCAATACCAGGGTATGAAGAACATTAAACAATAATCTGTTGTATCCATACCATCTACAGAGTGTTCAACATCTGGAGCCAGAAGATTTCCCTAGGCGGGTAGAATTTTGTCAGTGGTTGAATAATAATAGGAATTTGTATCGCTACATCTTATTTACGGATGACAATTTACCAGAGACGGTATCAACAACACCCATAACATGCATCAATGGTCGGACGTCAACCCTCATGCCACCGTAGAAAGTAATTTTTTCAACGTAGATTTAGCGTGAGTGTGTGGTGTGGAATGTTATACGATCAACTTTTTAGATGCAGGATTTGGTTTATCAAGAAAAAGTGGAAACACGCGAAGCTGTAATCCAAAGGCAATTCACAGGCGTGCTGATAAATGTATTGAGGAGGTAGGAGGTAGGTAGGTAGGTAGGAGGTGGAATTTTCAAAAACCTTTTAAATTAAAAATGTATGTATCACTATTACCGATGTTCTAAAAATAAAAATGAAAATTAATTTCCATTATTTTATTTTCAAATTCGTGTAGCTCAATAAGTAAAGCAAATCGGACATATGTTTATATGAACTTTTTTCGTAGAAATAACCCAAGGAACATCCCCTATTAGTGCCGGGAGAACTTCGTGAAACACCCCGTATACTACTTTATCCTCGTTGGGGTTTTTAAATAATTTTTTGGGGCATAAAGGTTCTTCATTGTTTAATAAAAGCTCCCTTCTTAAAATGGCCACAAACCACCACCAGGAAAAAATTTAATCTTGTACTTAATTTCGTATACTATATTTTTTACTGCTGTTAACCTCGTAAAACCTGTCATTTATTTTCCCCCTTACGAGAAAAACTTGAGCAGATATCCTCGAAGTTTACTACCTATACATAATGTTTTTTCGTAGAATGTCCTTCCGGTGATTCTGGGGGTTATCGGGAAATAAATCTTTGGTAGTAGCGACCTGACACGATTGGGGGCTAGTAATAGTCCCCTTTCTTAAGTGCCGCTCATTCTTAAATAAAGGAAGTTTAATTTTCAGTGAATATCTACCATTCACATAATTCTGTGGAGATAGATATGGCAGGTCAATATAAACAATGACAGCATTCGTTCAATAAGCAAAACTGTTATAAGTATCAGTGCAAATTTGTATGATAATATACAGGGTGTCCCAATTTTGTTGTGATTACAGGGTTGCTTTGAAACTACAAGAGATAGAAGGATGCGGTTTTCTCAACATCGCTTACTTTTTCGAAAAACTTAAGATACATTAATCAGAATTTTCGTAGACCTCTTCGTCTTTTGAAATACAGAGCGAAATTTAAAAAAAAAACTGCTTTTAGGGGAACCTTCCCATCTCAACGAATAGATATCGGAATAATGAAAATTGCTTCTGATAAACTTTTTTACGTAGAATACAGTGACGTAATTACTCTGTATTTAAATTAAACACCCTGTATATTTTTATGCAATTCTATTGCATCATTTTTTCCTTCATCATGATAATACAATAGTATATAAAAAAAAACAAGAAATAATAAATTAATACATACGAATGCTCACAATAATATTAATATTTGGAAATATAAATAACAACAACAGTAGCTAATTTAATAAGAGATTTTAATGAAATAATGAAAACATCATATGGCTGATTTAAATGATTAAAGTTATTACACATAACATTGACAGGTGATGTCAGTAAAATATTAGTCTTGGGAATATGACATCGAAATGTTACAGTGTTTCTAGAATTTAGCCTAGGCACAAAATATTAATAAGAGAAAGTAGATCCGAACAGTTACTTACGTTATGTAAAATTTTATATAAGAATGTTATTGACGCACAAATAGAACTTAATCACATGAACAAAGTCACTGCAGAAGCCAAAGTTCAGCAATTTATGAAGTAAAATCGTATGATCAATCTTGTTAAAAACCTTTGAAAAATCTGTGTATACAAGATCTACCTGTCCTCTGTAATCTAGAACATGCAAAACATATTCAGCCTATACCGCTAGATTTGTAACAGTATATATACAAAATAAACAGTTATATAAACAATTAAGTTATATATCAAATATTAGATATCATTTATGCTATATCTAGTGCCATAATGAATAATGCTATACAGGGTTAACAGACTAAGTACGAATATTTTAAGAGGGGATAGAGAAATGAATTAATAATATCGCCTTTCAAAAATTTTCTAAACTTATTTGTACCGAAAAAAGTTATGCAACCAGCAACAATTTGTTATTATAATTGAAGCCCTGTGTGTTTAGGTTTTGTGATTTTCTGCTTTTCTTCAGCTTTTAGTGTCTATTTTTTTTTAGTTTTAAACGTTTTATAGTAATTAAATAAAGAAAGTTGTGTCGGGTATAGATAGCCTATAATGAACTTCGCCGGTTTGTTTTTCTATGTTATCTATCCATTATCTATTAATATTCCTTTCGTTCGATTTTCTTCGAATAAATGGACATTTTAACTTGACGCAAAGTGTATATTTTAATGGAAAAATCTCGAAAAATAAAACACGTAGAACAAAAATAATACAAAAATAAAATTCTTGATGTTTTGCTTATCCTTATTTAATATTCAAATTATTTTCAAATAAAATAATAATTTTTAACATGCCATTGTAAGACACACATTATTTTGCTATTCTAACCGCACATTTTAACAATTACTTTCATATACAGAAACAAAAGTAAAATATTTTATATGCGGAACTATGTAGGAAAAATAGGCACTAAAAGCTGAAGAAAAACAGAAAATCACAAACGTAAACTTTATCTATGACGTCTGTGAAATACTTTACCGCATTTAAAAATACTTTTTCATATTTAGCGATTCGTTTAGTCACCATCGGTGAAAATAATTTTCGAAAAGCATAAGAGGGAAGAAACGTTTAATGGACTTATTTTATTTTAACAAATTATTGATGTTGAACATGTTAGCCAGTTTTCTAACAAACTGGTTTTATTTAATGACCTTCCTCTTGACTCAACAAACCACAAATGCTTTATCACAAGGTGGCGCACCTACTGACAGCAAAAGAAAATGGGATAAGTTTCATTTTTCGGGTTGTTGAATCTTTCGATGGGTAGACCATTGCTTTGGTCTCTCCATCAATACCTGGAGTGAACTAATTTTTGTAACAAAGTTTTATCTTCAGAATATTTGTAATAAATGGGTAGGTAGTTTTTTCGAATAAATTCATTCCATAGATGCGTCTCTGTCTAAATAATAAAAAAAATCCAAAACTACAATTTTAGATTTCCATGTTGCTATCATACAACTGATATTCAGTAAAAATTCGGATCATTTATGTAGTTATTTTAAAGAATTAGACTTGCCTGTCTTGAGGTGATGGTCGCTTAGAATATTTCAGAGATTTCGATTTCAATTTTCAAAATGTAGGTTGTGGGGGTGTACTCTTTAAATCAAATAATACCGTTCTTGTAGCACTTCCGGTTATACCGGAAGTCACCATTTACTTACTATTATTAAATGGAACATCCTGTATATTTTTGCATATTTGGATTCTACACGTAATTTTAGAGGGTTCCAATGGTCTTCGAGATATTACAATTCTATAAAAAAAAATGTTTCTTGATAGCCTAATTCCCTATAAAATTTAAAATCGTCAGCAAACAACACAAGGATAATGGAGACATTGGGGTAAATTATTAATAAAATACAAGAACAGAAGTGAGCCCAAATTGGAACTTGGATTTGCATTATTTTTGCCAAGTTCACATATAGTGCAAAATTATCCACTTTTATTTGAAACAATTAAACATATTTTTTGACCAGATCAAAATTAACTTTTTCCAGAAAATTTATCATTTTTCATAAGTTTCTTGCAGTGGCGGCTGGTAAAATTTCAGGTATTTTCAGGTTATAATGTATCACAAATAAATATTAATTTTCAAATTGCTGTAGCTTTAATAAAAATTTAATTTTTTTAATAAAATCTTAATCATATCGGTAGAATTATGTCTAGTTTATGAAAAAAAATGTTTCTCAAAATTTAAACAAGCCGATTTGGAAATCTTTGCTGAGGCCCACGTTTTTCTTAACTTTTTTTCGCAAACTGCAAAATCATTCTCCTTCTGCTGAAGTTCTCTACAGGGTGTTAAAAAAGAGTGTAAAATATTTAAGGAGGTAATAGTATGAACCAAAATAAGCAGAAAAGATTCAATAAACATGGGTCCGCAAAGTAACAGTTGCGGAGATATGGAATGTTTTATGTTTTTTAGCCCCTTTACATTGGGCACGGAGGGCACTTTGAACATCTTCTGTAACTTTGTGTTTTGTTTGTTAAAAGCTTCCTTTGTCGGTTTATTCCTAATAAAATAAAATGTTTGAAAAACGAATAGTGGTTCAATCTCCGCAACCGTTACTTTGCGAGCCCATGTTTATTAAGACTTTTCTGCTTATTTTGGTTCATACTATTATCTCCTGAAATAATTTACACTCTTTCTTTAACACCCTGTATATAGCCACAGTGTATATATACTAAAGTTTGGTTTGGGTCCCATGTCTGGTTATTAAGATATAAATACCTGATATTTAACCAGCCGCTCTGGTTTCTTGTTCTTATTTATCACACTGAGGGATACCACCATACTATAAGTTTTGACTACAATATATTTCAAAAAATATGCTACCAAAGACACAATTCAACAAATGTGTTAGTTTATGCAACAGATACGAAATGGTCGTAAGGAACAAGGACATTCGGCGCGCATTTAGTAAGCTGGTGTAGAACTCTTGATTAACTAGTTTTGTATTTCATTTGATTCTATATACAAATTATTTAAAATTTAACTGTTCATCCTGATAAGATGACTGTGATACAAAATGCTATATAAGTATACAACTAACATGACTTAAATTCAGATTCAATTAAAAAAATTGAATCCCTACTGTACACTTTCACCTAATTAGCTTTATGTTTGGAAGATTCCATATATAAACTGATAAAATTTAGCTTTTACTGTATATTTTCCACCATAGTCATATGACGGAAAGTTTCCTAGCGGAACAAATGTTGGCATTAGAAAAAATCCTATTTCCTGTGCCTGAATCCTCCGGCTAAACATTTATACTTAAGTTGCCTTATATATTATTTAATGTTGGAGGCTTACCTCCGAAAATCCGAAGGATCAGTTCAGATTAACGTCTGCCATTCCTTCGGCGGTGCCGGATTGCCAATCTCTATTAAAGCGGTGACAGCGGTGAAAAAGATTATGATGTAGATTTAAATAGAGAACGAATGGGCAATTTATGGTAAATTATGGTAATCCTTTTGTCCACAGATTACAGAGGATGTCTTGTACCTAAGAATAAAATATTTTTGGTCAGAATTTTAATTTAAAGTAGATAAAATACTCACACACCGCAAAGTGTTCAGCCGTTGAAGCAATGTACGAATCTGACAGAAGAAGGCACTATGCGATGAATGGGCATAAGTCCACCTTACAAACCCGGTGTGCAATTACTATTAGTCTACATGAATGATGTTAAATATTATTATTAGTGTCATCTTACAAATGTACTTTGCAAAGGATTAAAAGCATACAAAACCAACGTAACTGGGTAGGACCAATGCGCTCAAAGGAAATAAATTGTCCCCCAAAATCATATTGTTAGATAAATTTTGGAAAAAAGTATCTGCATCTAATATTGAGACCCAAAATCTCCTTACTACAGCTATACAAAATGGATGCAAAATACATGAATATAATGAAAAATGATAAATGAAAAACATACTCTGGAATATAGTATGTCATTCCACAAAAGTTCATCAGAATGACTAAACTGATCATGCATTAGAATGAATCAAGAGGAACATTCCAATTACTTTGAAATAAAATACTGCCTCAGAAAAGGAGATGTGCTTGATTACCTCTTATTTGACATGGCTTTAGAAAAAGTGATTAATCAATTTGTTCTTAGAATCAGTGAAAGAATATGCACTATATCAGTACAGTTCCTAAGATAAGCAGATGACATTGATTTCATTGAAAGAGATAAAAAACATTGAACAATGCTTTAATTTCCTTGTAGAAACCACAATATAAGTAGATCTCATCGTGAACGAGAAAAATTTGAATATATGTTGCAGTGGCGGCTGCAGATTTGTGGTATCACAATAACCAAACATGGGACCCAGATCAAACTGTGACCATATAAACAACTTTTGTAGAAGGAAAACCTATTTGCTGTTTGCGAAAAAACATTGAAAAATTGTACAGCTTCCCCTTGGAATTTTCAGATTGGCTTCTTTAATTCTAGTGAAACATTTTTTTCCATAAATTACATGTAATTTTATCAGCAAAAATCGGCGGTATCTACTAATCAGTGACGTTTCGTGATTTTCTGACAGGGGAAAGCGCAGATGCAAAAAATATAATAAAATTGTACATTACTTGATAGTAACATTTGCAGATCTTATTCACTGTTACTATAGGTATACAGGGTGTCCCGTAAATATATTACAAACTTTGGGTGATCACATAATATATATGGCTAAAAACTTAAATAAACTTAAAGGCATCGTTTCTATAACGTGACTTTTTTTGGAAAAAGAAAACATAATGACATTTTCAAGGACTACTCAGTTTTAGTATGCCAATAAATAATGTCGACGTAAGTAAAGTCCAGAAAGCGGAACAGTGTTTTTGAATATAAAACTTATACTGTTCATTTTTAAACACAATCACAATCAAAACAAATCGCAATAAAAAATCTCTCATAGCATACATACAAAACACACGCTTCAATGCCACTGCACTGACCAATGATCATGTCCGATGGCGCAATGTATTTGCGTTCAAAGCCTAAAATCAATTCCATCTTTCTTATGATAGAATTGAATAAAGTTGCAAATAGACTCGTAAAATGGGCACAGAAAATGTATCTCATTCGGCAAATGGGATTATGTAGGAATACAGTACCTATACAGCGCCTATTAAAAAATATTTTACCAAGTCAAAAAATTAAAAGAAAAATGTGGTGTAGGGCGATGAAGCGCGACAAATTAAATCATTAGTTTGTTTGTGAAAACCATTTTAATGTAAGTTTAATTGGAAATACCAGTAGGCTACAAATAAATTATATTAATAAGTAACAACAATAGAGGCAAAATCAGTTGAATTTGCTGTATAAAATAGCTGTTATAAAATATTATTTATTTCTTTCCTTGGGAATTTCTTTCCATTTTTTATTCAGCCAATTGCCTGATGCTTTGCCGCCTTATCAGGTTTTATAGTGGACCAGTTTCCAATGCCGTGCAGAATTGTATTTTCAAATCATTTTCGAACTGCCCTTTATGATTTTTTTTTCAAAATTGTATTTGTAAGTCCCCCGAACATTAAAAAAAAATTTTTTAGATAAGTTATGATGTTATGAATCACCCTGTCGCAAATGTCATCCTCTATGAGCTTCCAACTTGTTCTGCTATACTCATTAGCTCTTTTATTTGACGCGACTGGCCGAAAGTCTCTAAAAAGTTTTTGCAGAGACCGCGACGCGAGCGAGTTTAGCTCCCGACCTGCTAGTTCAAATGTATACACATTTAAAAGCATTAGAATATATTTCACTAGTACTAAGTTCACCACATCACCACTAATAATTATGGCATTACCTACATAACATTTACATTATATATCCATGACCCACAAATTCCACAAAAACGCAAAAATACAATAAACGCCTGTTTACATCACCAACACCGTAACCTGCACCTGTATCCACCGAAACAAACCGCGCTGAATGGCGTGTAACGTCACACAGACATGATATCGCGTTTTCACCTACGTGGTTTTATATACATTCTACGGCAACTTATTATTGTTAATATTTTAATTATTATCTGATTATTGCCGCCAGACACATACTCTGACCTTTCAATATCTTTGAACTCTGTAATACATTTCAAATCGATATAAAATTCATGCAACTTCCCCATTCCCTGTGTAAAGTCTTTTTATATTAAACATAAAACAATAAGTTATTCGTTTCACGAGGAGGGACGTGCAGCCTTTAGGACAAGTCGCCACTGCTGCTAATTGTTGATTTGAATAAGGCGTTTTTAAATAAAATAACGCAAATCAGTCTACAACCAACCAGACACGTCGACTATTAACAGCAGTGAACTACTGACTTGCCTTAATCAGTACATTGATTAAGTTTTTGCCTAATATATTTTTAAAATTTTCTAGAATACATCATACATTTACATACATACATTATACATTTTAACCTATAGGTTGCTTAATAACAATTGTTTATTTTAATATTACTTTACCCTTTTGAAAGAACATACATACTTATTAAAGAAACATCGTTTATTTGTAACAATATCATAGATAAAATTAATACAAAACGATGCAGAGGACGGCGTTTTATACAGTTTGCAACAATTTGTATCGCGTGCCGCTTTACCTTCAGTAATTCAAGACAACAGATATATACTTATTGCTGAGGTGAGAGAATGTGGGTCAATTTTCTGTCGAAATTCATCGCCTCTTTGCTACTAGCTGCTTTATAATTTCCTGTCTATTCCATTGTCACTGAATATGCTCGTGTTAAGTTCGTTCCGGTAAGGAATTCTAATTTCATCCTCGCGTTTTGGGTCATATTAATTATACCCATATTTTGGGTGTCGTATCTATCTTCCAAAGTTCATTTAAAATATTTTGCTACCCTTTGTACCTATATAAATTGTTCATAAATCTGTTTTGCAAAAATTAAAAAAAGAATGTGAATTGTGACCTATTAAAATGTAACTACGTCCTACTGAATAAATTATTTTTGTAAATTTACATGATTATCTTTATCTATTTCATGTTCAAACGATAATGGTAATTTTAGTTTTGATTTGTAAAATGATTTAAAAATACACTTCTGACGACACTGGAAACTGACCCACAGTAAAACCTGACACGGCAAAGCATGCATAACACCCATTTTAATACAGCAAATTCAGCTGCTTTTGCCGTTATTGTTATTAATTAATAATATAATTAATTTACATGTTACAACAAAAATATTTTGGATCTGTCTTGCCCAGCTTCTACAAGTTAACATTACTTATTGGTAGAGTAACCCAAATATGCCAAAAATATATTTTGCATTTTTGCATTTACATGCATTTTTTACATATTTGCATATAATCTTAAAAATTAGCATAGTATGCATAAAATCCAGGAAATTAAAGAATTTAGAATTATATATACGTTTGGCTGGCATTTTCATTCTTTTAATTTTGGAGTAGATCGGTCTACTTAGAATATAATATGGTTAATAAATTTTATGTTCGGATAATGAAAGGTCAGAGATTATTGTCTGAGAGATATATTAGTCTTGTTCGTAGAACAGTTAGAAACGTCAGACGCACGCACAATATATTGCACCGCATAAGGTCGAAAATGCATTGTTTTAGTTGGAATATTTATGAACCTAACCATGGGAAACTGATTCTGGTGTGCGATCAAAACTCTTATTTCAGATAAGAAGAAAATCTTGGTAAATTATTATGCGAGAGGTCTAATTGACGTCGATTGTAGTTTGTGTCTAAGTGAAGTTGTATTTTATGTTTTTAAGTGAAACAATAAAAAAAAATTCAAATATTTGTTTTTGTTATATTTTCAATATTTTTACTAAATTTTGTACACATGTATAACTTTAATATTTCCACTTGCCTATTTGGGCATCCCTACTCAGCGGGATGCAGTAGACACATGCATTGGAATGAGTTTGCCATAACTATTTCTGTAAAAATACATCAAATTGATCATTCTTATTAAATTTACAGAACTTCACGATTTGCTGCTAATATTACAGAAAATATAACTATTACAATATATTCTGTGAATAATATATCTATAACACGCTTTAAGTATTATTTTAATTAATATTTGAAATATCCATAATATTTGCTAAATTACAGGAGATAACTACAAAATTACAATAATTAATGCAGTAAATATTATGTAAATATCGAGGTAAATATTAATCATTTCTTTGGAATTTTACAGATATTTTTATAGTGTACAGAAAATTTATTTTATTACTGTAAATTTATTATATTTACAAAATAACCATATCGGGTCTCGCATCAGTACCACTTTTGTGAGTTCTATCTCGGAAGACAGTAAATCCGCTAGTATACGTAACTAATAGTAGAGTGAGAACTCTTTGACTTAGGTGAACGTTAGAGATTGTTGCCAGTCGTCGTTTGATTTTAGAAGAACATTAATTAACGAAATTTTCCACGTTTTCTTCATTTACGCAATCTGTGACTGGACAAGAAATGGAAAGAAATATTTAAGGAAAGAAATAAATAACATTTTATAACGCCGATTTTATACAGCAAATTTAACTACTTTTGTAGCTGTTGTTATTAACTGATAAAGGATTTATTTTGTGGTTTTAATTAATAAAATAGTTTACCATACCTGATGTTACAATAACATTTTGGACTCGTCCTACCCAGTTTCTACAAACTAATACAAATGTTCCTGCTTTTTGTCCGTTTTGAAGTTAATGAAACATATGATACGTTTCCGTAAATCATCAATGTATCCGTGGATACATACTATATCCAATTCGGTGCGATACATTTCATTTTTTAAATATCCCCACAAAAAGAAGTTCAAATGATTTAAAGTCAGGAGATCGTGGCGGTCATGGTCCCGGTTTTCCTCGTTCAACCTCTTGGTGTTAATGCTTGGACATATTGTATATGGTACAGATATAATTGAGCCTCGTGTATGATACATCACACTGCTGCAATAGGCCGTGGAAGTCCTGGACCTCCATCTTTTCCACGATTCGGTTTCAAATTTCCCTCATGTTGCACTACACTTGCACTTACTGCACACCGCTGTAAAGGTAGCTGCATTTGGCACATTTTTACGGGAAATCGTTTTCACAGCGTAATAAATTAAAACGATATCAATCAACTCCAAGTTGCTACTATACACGTAAGCCATTTGACACTTGAAAAACTAATAACACTAATAGAGACTACAGTGGCCCAGCGATGTAAAGATAGAAAATACTACAAATTCAGTAATTTTTTACTCGAAAACTATAAGGATTTTACAATTTTTTTACGATATCAATAAGGTCAGTTTAAAAATGATTTAAAAATACACTTCTTCACGGCATTAGAAACTGGTTCAATGCAAAATCTGACCTTGTACAAGGCAAAGCATACAGTCGGTCACCAGCACCAGCAGAAAGGGCAGTTCGAAAATGATTTAAAAATACACCTCTGCATGGCACTACAAACTGTTCCATATAAAACTTAACTTTGCGCAAGGCAAAGCATGCTGTCGACCACCGGCACGGCGAAGTGTAATAAAAAATGAACGGACAAAAAATTTAAAGAATTACTCAAGGAAAGTAATAAATAAAATTTTATAACTCCTATTTTATCTTAACAAATTCAACTGGTTTTGCCACTATTGTTACTATTAATTAATAAAATTAATTTGTGGTTTTAATTAATAATTTGACATTCCTGATGTTACAACAACTGTTCAAAATTTTGTCCAGAGACGTATAACATATGTTGGCCCGTCTTACCTAGTTTCTACGAACTAACACAAATGTTTGATACTTATCCGTTTTGAACTCGTATATTATTGGCATAATTGAGCCTCGTGTACGATACGCCACACTGTTGATTAGGACATTCCTTGTACTTGTTGAGCGATTTGCTTGGTACTTATTCGGAGATTCTCATCAACAATCTCTAAAATGTATTCCTCAGCTGATGCAATATGCCGTAAACGCTCTGGACCACGATTTAGTTGAAAATTTCCCATCCCACGCCCGCGTTGCCCTACTATGGTAAAAGAGCACGAAATCGTTCTGCGTACAGAGAAGCTGAAAAAGCATTCTCTCTTCCTTCACCATACCAAACGTATGGAGAGAAAGCGCACTGCACACAGCATACAACGCAGAGACTACAGTAGCCCAGCGATATAAAAAAAATTATGATATCGACTTTCAATTTTTTTGCAAATGGAACATCTAGTATAATATTTTAAAACTGGTAGGTAACGGTTTAGAAATTATTGGCTATTATCTCACAATACGAGATTGCAATAACTTGTGGAAACTGGAAACACAATCAATACTTGAAGTATAAATTCAATTGAGTACTAAGGCAGCAAAGTTCATAGTGCAGCGCCACTTCACTACGTAACAACGTCAAATATATAACGCCTTCAATTAAACTTAACCGTTTCGATAACAATAATTCACCCGTCAGTTTCCTAGCAGAGTTTGCTAGATTTTGGGGCAATTGCAACCCACAAGTCGTTACAATAACAGGGTCAGTGTCAGGCCCCTGGGGATATGGCACATTTTAAGGCACCACTTTTCAGCGAAGACAGAGGAAAACTTCGAAGGCGAGAAGTCTCTGTTTTCGCTTCTCCATTTTCTCAATAACGCCTGAAAAACATTCATATACTTATATTTACTTGTTTATGTTTATCTGTGTAGACTTCCTGTCTAATCAATTAGCTTATCAAAAATAAATTCATCTTTTAATATTAATTTTTGATTTAACAGGCTTAGTAAACTAAAAATTTATTACTATGGATTATAAAATTCTTTTATTTGTTTAAAAGCCGAATGAGTCCACCACGGATCACGCTAGTCTCGTTCTCGACTAATGAAGAATCTTCTAACAATCTAGAGAACGTCATATTCGACTGATTTTGTCCATGATCAACTCAGTACAGAGCGCACCGCGATGCGTCTAGACCGTGTTCTCATATGTAGTAGACTCTATTAAAAAACCAAATATTTTTTTTATTATTAAGAAAATAAGACGTAAAAATTAGATCTCTTTTACGCATTCCTTTTCTTTTTTACAATTACGTAAGGATTCAGAGATTTAGTTTAGTTTAGTAATGTATTTTGGTATACAGGGTGTTTCTTAAGTAGAGATCAAAAATCCAGGAGCGTGTGGTCAAAAATAAGGGACTTTTGTTGCGGACAGCCATTGTCCAGGTACAGTGTGTCAAAAATTAAAATAAGACCAGTTCTTAATTTCTAAACGGCCTCAAGATAATTTAACCAAATTCGATGTGCATATTTATTATACCAGTACGTATAAAAAAATACCAATTATCAATGATCATTGCTTGCCAACAAAAATATGCCGCCCTGTATAATATTACAAATAAAATAGGTCATTGTCTTCACTTTTTGTTCCTTTACACTTTTTCGTATTCCAATCAACAAAATTTATTTATTTGGTCAAGTGCATTTTTACGATACCCGTTACATTATTTAAAATATTATAAAATTAATTAATTAGCAATGGAATTACTTTACTATGATTTATTATAACAAATGTTGAAAATGGCCACATTCAGCCTAAATACATGCTTCAGACACGTGCAAAAATTCCAAGAATAGTTTTTATCTCATCACAGCTATATTAGCTCACCAGCTATAATTTGTTGAGGTAACTGCTCTTCAGATTCAATGTCAACCTTGTACACTACTGTCTTGAGATGTCTCCAAACAAAAAAAACAATAGGGTTCATATCGACGTTATTACCGAATCTTTCAATCACGAGCTGTCAAACTAAAATGTGGGCGAACCCCATCGTGCATAAACCACATTCTTTATTTTAGCACATAGAAAACATCGTTAAGTAGTTCAGGTAAAACGTTTTCAAGAAAATACCTGCAGGAGACATCCGCTTATTGGTAAAAAGTAAGGCCCAACAAGAAAATTTCCAATAATACCCACCCATACATTCAAAGAACTGTGGTATTCAAATCGAAATTCCATTATCGTATTAAGGTTTTCATCAGACTAAACATATTGTGGAAGTTCGTTCTAGCATCTCTTGAAAAATTAGCTACGTCGGTAAACAACATGCCAGCGGTCAATTTTGTTGTTAACCGGTTTGGAATACAAAAAAATATAAAGAAACAGAAAGTGAAGATAATACAATTGCGCATATCATGATCTATTTTATTTAGAATATATATAAGGTGATGTATTTTTTTTTGGCAAATAATAATCTATGATATCTATGATGTTTCTGAAGCTGGTAATTTTTTTTTAATACCTACTGTTATACTAAGTAAGTACACCGAATTTGGTTAAATTATCTCAAGCGGTTTAGAAATTTGGTTGTCCTAAGACCTCTCATTAGTATAATAAAAAAACTCATTATTATTCACAGACTACGCCCCTGGATTTTTTAAACACCCTATACATATAAGATATTGACACGGTCAAATATACATACCTAAAAATATTTTGACTAAATCTCACTAATTAGACCGTATGGGGACTAATTTACTCATGATGTGTGACAATATTGTTATTGTTTGACAGTTTGTATTATTTGTGGCTTTTCTTTACATGAAAACCTAAATTCACCTCTAACTAGAACAACAAAACTTGCGGGTACATTGTATATTGCAAATTATTAGTTTGAAAAAAAAAGCAGTGTTATAAAACAAAGTAATATAAGCCATTAAAGCACTATTCGTTCGACATACAAAAGACTTTCTGCCCTCCATATCAGAGCGGCCTATTGTGCTTCTGCCATGAAATCTAGCTATGTGTGCTTGCTACGATTTATATGTGATATAGAAACAATAAAGTTTTTTCTAGCTTCACGCAAAAGCGAATACATCCCACTGTTGCGGTGATGTTTATTGCTGCGAACAGTGGTTTTGCTTCAGAGAGAAAAGCGGGATGGTCGATAAAATCTGGAATTGAATGAGAACCACACAAAACCCGGAAATAAGAAAAAATGTAGCACATGAGTATTTCCTCTATAGCTGAATGTGAAAGTTGTAAGAGAACAAATGTATAGAAAATAATATAGGCTTGTCGATGTGTTTTCCGCACTTGGAATGGAACCAAAACGATATCGACATATCTAATTTACAAATGGTTTCATGTTCAGATCCCTTGTTATTTCTGATATACACAACAGACATTTATTGTATTGAATCAAAACTGCACGTTAAAAAAATGTATGATCCAAAAAAGTAAATAAAGGCAAATAAAAATACTTTTAAGCACAATCAAATCATTAATAGTTATTTATGCAACAAGTACAAAAAGTAAGTGTTTATTGCACGTGACGTAAAATTGTCCAACGAGGCTGTCAGGCCGAGTAGCACAATAAGTGCAATAAGAACTTTTTGTACGAGTTGCATTCAATATTTTTTCTACGTTTATGCAAAAATCAAAAAATGTTTTATTTAGAAAATATGACGTCGATTTGAACGTTTATGTTTGTCATGATGACAAAACGCTGTAGGAGAATGACAGATGAATGCAATAAACATTTTATTGCACTAGTGCAATAAAGAACCACTTTGTCCACTAAATATAGTTCAATAAAGTTTTGTTTTTTGCATGAACGTAGAAAAATATTTTTAAAGGATTCTACCCGTTAATTTATAAGTTGTCTCGCGAAAATTGTCCCTCCCCTTTTCCCCCTTATTATGCAAGATACAGAAGAAAGTGTTAGGACGAAAGTTGCAGGAATTTAAATATTTTGTTGGCACATATCACAATAACAATTCAATATCATATTTCCGAGATGTAGACCCAACTTCTGTTTTTGTTTTTAATGAAACACCCTATACATTTTTACGCCATTGGAAAGACTATCAACTAGGCTTTTCGCAGGCAATTACTGCTTACAAACTGTTTTATTTGTTTAACAAATTATTTATTGTAATTTTTTAAATTTTATGTGGTAAGTCTGACCAAAAAAAAGTTAAAAAATCTGAAAATATATTAAAATTTGTATATTTGGACTGAAAAAAATAATGAAGCTAACGCTAACAAAACCTCGTACTTTATACACCAGTCTCATCTGAGAAAAGTTGCTTCCGTCAAAATATAAATTTTTTAGTGTAATTACTGTGTACCAAGTTTGAACCAAATATATCTTTATGTTTACTATAACAAATATATTTTTTAAGTTGAATGCCCTATTTCACAAATAAGAAATGTCATAGAGAATGATGTTATAGGAAAGGTCTTTACTATTTTTTTATGTTTTATTTTTTACGAAACTTAATAGCGAAAAACGAGAACTACAGTCCCATTTTACCAAGCACAGTTTTTTTAATATTATTACTAGAATATGTAAGAAAATTGCATTCAGGATGCTAAATTTTTATCTTTGAGCACCCCATAACTTATTTTCCCCTCAAAATACAGAGCAAATACTAAAATTTCATAAAATAAAAACCAAGACTACAAAAAACATCTTCTAAATCTAATTTTATATTGAAATATATAAATAGATTGGATAGCCATACGTGTGTGCATAGAAAGATGTAACAGTATCGGTCAACAGGAAGCGGACTCTAAAAATTGACACCCGGGACATTACACTGAAATAAAATTCTTGTGATATTTACTACTTTTGTAGAATTATTTTTTATCAAAAAATAGGATACTTGGAGGTAAAAGCACCATTCTGCTCTCTCGATTTTATTCAAATTCACATTATACAGGATGGTTGAGAACTTATCTAAAAGAATTTGAGAATAAATGCGTCATGAAAAATAGAGACAATATCGAATAACATTTTTTGTAAAATAGTTTCTGAGTATAAAATTATTGAAGTTGTAGTATTATCAGCCTCTACATCAGTGTCACCATGGCTTACATGTATAGCAACTCGGAGTTAATGGGTATAGTTTTAATTTATGGCGATGTGAAATTGCTTTAGCAGAACGATTTCCCGATAAACATGTGCCACATGCTGCTACTTTTACCGTGGTATGCAGTGAGTGCAAGTGTAGTGCAACGCGAGGGAAATTTGAAACCGAATCGTGGAAGAGATCTATTCGTCCATGACGTCCACGGCATATTGCAGCAGTGCGGCGAAGCTTAATATCCGTACCATATACAGCGTGTCCAAGCATTAATACCAAGGAATTGAACGAGGAGGATCGGTACCATGGCCGCCACGATCTCCTGATTTTAAATTATTTACGCTTCTTTTTGTAGAGATATTTAAAAAATGAAGTGTATCGCACCGAAGTAAATACATACTAATGATGATTAAATCAAACGTACCATAGTTGCTGCCAATAATTTACGAATTCAAAATGGACATAAGCATAAACATGTTTATTAGTTTGTAGAAACTGGATTAGACGGGCCCAAAATGCTGCTGTAACATTATAACAGCTATGTCAAATTATTTTATTAATTAAAACTACAAACTAAATCTACTAATAATTACTGACAATCACGGTTGAATCTGCTGTATAAAATCTAAGTTATAAAATGTTATTTATTTATTTCCTTGAGCATTTCTTTCCATTTTTTGTCCGGCCACACATTACATGCTTTACTGCCTTATCAGGTTTTATAGTGGACCAATTTTCAGTGCCGTGCAGAACTGTATTTTTAAATCATTTTCGAACTGCCCTTTCTGATTTTTTGTTACAGAGTTGTAATTGTAAGAGTCCCCTGTACAATCAAAAAAATTTTTTTAGATATGTTCTGAATCATCTTGTATATAGATTTCCTAAACTTGACTAATTCCTGAAAATGTTATTATCTTTTCTGTTTCAACAGTGTTACGTCATAGAAACTAAAATTGTAGTTGTATCTTTTAAGGTCTATAACTGCAAAACGGTGCGGTTAAGATAAGGTTCTATTTGTTTTAGTCATATTTTTTATATACTACCGCCGCCCAAGGATTGTAACATACTTTATGAAGCACCCTGTATAATATAAACTAAGTAGGTGCCTGCTTAGTATTGACAGAGAAATTTAAATACTTAATCTGTATTAATCCTAATCTGTATTTTCTACTACTAGTAAAATAGTGACAACTCTCATATGTGTTATTAAAAAAAGAATTAAAATAAAACAAAATACTCTAATACCCGATGAAGCGAGCGATTATTTGCTGAGTAATTAATTACACATGCCCATTAATAATAATGAATGTCAAATTTATCATTAATCTGTTATATATCGAAAGTTTACTTAAGCTAATATATTACATTAATTAAAAATGGGTAACAAAAACGTATACAGGGTGGTCCGTTTTTCATAGCTGACCATTAGCCTCTGGGAAACCGTAAAATATACAGAGTGGTTCAAATTAGAAAAAAGTCGAACCTTTGCACAAATTGTTTATATTCCAAAAAGCTAAATACAATTCATGTACAGTACAATTCAGTATGTCACATGAATTACAAAATTAATTGTAATTATGTGTCATAAAATAAACAGGAGATTTCAATCCCACATTAGTGTTAGCAGCAAAAATATAAAAAGTGAGAGCAGTGCGACTTGCAGGCCGAACTATTAAAAAGTTCAGTTTGTTTCAGATATCAGGACAGTCAATATTATTATGTAATAGATGTAACAATTTTAAGCTATGGAAGTGCTTTCTAAACTGTAATAAATCGAATTTAAAACGTGTTGATAATATTTTATATTCACATCCGCGTGTAAGATATATCGTTCGCACGATATACAAGAAATTTTAAAAACCTTTTTTGTATCTACTGAATCAAGTAAATGGACCTAGTTATTATAAATAGTAATCCAAATAGGGGAACAGCATTCTAGTTTGGATTCAAACAAAAGCATAAAATAATGAGAGTAAGACAGCATTATCTCGAATTTCACGACCTTTTTTTATTGTATTAGAAAGATATTTTAAGCTAATATAAATCAAATCTCCTACAATTCCTATCAATAAAGTCATATGTATGTTCTCTGATACCAAACATCTAGGTATGCTAATGAACAATTCTACTGACAATTATTCAATAATTATCTAAAGAAATTAATCTATCTAAATTTACTAACCTGCTTTAATGGAAACACTCTATAAATATCTAACTTCGCTTTTGGCAGTGGGAACACGAAATTCATCCACAATAGATGAGATCTGACCTATTTCTGCATTTTTTAGGATTGCTTCTTCAGGTGGCCTCCTTCAAGTTGAGTCAAATATCTAATTATAAAAATTATTACATAAATTAAAATTATTTGAAATTAAATATCGACAATGACAAAAGTGACAGTCTAATGAATTAAATATGACAATACCTACTTGAATAATGTTTACCCTTTATGTAAAAGTTTTTATATATTTTTAGGTATTAATAATATTGTGTGAAACTAACTACTCTGTGGACAAAAGCCCCAACCAGTATTGAATTACACCCACAATATCTACCCATATATTCCTTATTATTAGCTTTTGTAACATTTTTTACTGCATTAGAAAGGTATTTTAAGCTAATATAAATCAAATCTCCTATATACATATGACTTCATTGATAGGAATTGTACAATTGTAGAAATTTTTGAAATAATATATTACTTCTGAAATTCCTGGATGGTACATAAATATTCAAAAGTTTAAATAAAAATATAACGCCAGCTTCCTTTCTTTTATTTTCTAAAGATTGAATTTTACATGTTTGTTGCAAGAGTACTGAATTCTCAAAAGCGTAAACCTTGTTCGCTTTAAAATTTACATATCTAAGAAATTTATTTTTGAATTCTTTCAAGTCGGAAATTACTAACCATACAGTATGGAATAAATTCAATAAAAACGAAACAATTATTTTTTGGGAAAAATCCTCGAACAGGTCGATTTTTAATTTAAAAAATACATATTTTAGTGTAAAATGCGATTTTCAAATGTCATTTGTAATAACGTCATCAATTTTTTTTTAATGGTAACACCATATTTTTTTCCTTGATTCTGAAAGATCGTTTAATTCTCTATCAGACAGTACTCAAATTTTGCCCTCTTACATAGGAAAGTTTTCGAGTAAATGACGGTTGAATGTTAGAAAACGTAAATCAATTAAAATAAAGAAAAAACGTTATCAAGTTTAGTTTTTCGATTTTGGCGCATACTGTATATTGACGATTCCAAATGGTTGAAGCAAAGTTTATCTTATTATATATACAAGTAAAATATAATGATTTTAAAGAATCCACTGTTCCAAACTATTTACATACTCTAGTGAAAATACCTAACATCGTACTACTTTTTAACGCAACATAATCTATATGTGAAGAAAAAGATAATTTCCTATCGAAAATAACAACTAGATTCTTTATCTCTTCTAAGTAAGAGAGCACAACATGGTTGAAGTTATAGTCATATCTAAATATATTTTTATTACGAGTAAAACAAATACAATGACACTTATTGAAATTTAAGTGTAATTTATTCAATAAACAGTACCTGTTGAATGAATCAAGGTGATTTTAAAATACATACACACACAATCCCTTAGGTTATTTACTAAATATCTTAAGATCATCTGCATACAGTAAGGAATTACACAATTTAAAGCATTTATTGATACTATTTATGTAAATAACAAAAAATAATGGCCTCAAGTGTGATCCTTGAGGTACACCAGAAGTAGCTATAAAAGGAAGTGAGTGGTAACCGTTAATTGTTACCAGTTGCGATCTATTGAAAATATACGATGTAAGCTATTTTTAAATATTTTAAGGATGATGGAAATAGAGAATGCACTGATAATTTTAAAAATTTAAAAATAATTCAGCAAAATTTCACAAGGCCACATAATTCTGCATTGGTGGGATTGTGCTTGACCTTCACGGTCTCCATGTCTCAACCCATTAAATATTTTTCTGTGGAATAACCCAAAAGATTAAATTTATTACTTTGTGGCCGTGAAAATGGGCGTCAGTTGGAAGTATTTATTTAGGATTTGTAGAATATTTGTATATTTTGTTTGGTTAAGTATTGAATTTTGTTTTATGTTTGTAATTATTGTATATTTTTTATTTTATGAGTTATTCTTCGAATAAAGTAATAGTGTTACATATTGACGAGTTGGTAATTTTATTCTGCATCTGCTACTGTCAAGAGAGATTCAATTTGGCGCTCATAAGGAAAAACAGTTGAATGTTGCATAAACAAAACAGCAATGACAACATATGTCGTGGATTTGTTCTGTATATCCTAATGGCATTCAAAATGTGCAGCTTTTTTTAATTTAAACCACCATGTATATTTTACGGTTTCCGACCGAGATGCCAGTGGTGAACCTTGAAAAAACGAACCACCCTGTATTTACTATTTACTGCTGCACGTCAATAACTCTGCAAATTAAACGGGAATTATTATTTTATGTTCATGTTTCGAGAATGTTTTTTTATATTTGTCAATATTTAATTTTGGTCTATAAAAAATTAACGTTTCCTGCAACGTGAATAATTGTTTTGTATTTTATATAAACGCAATTTTCATGTAAATTCCAAGGCTATTCCACTTTGTGGGTACGTTGTTCTTTTACTGCATATATACGTAAAATGAATGCAGTTAACTGTTGACTAAAAAATTATTGCCATAAATTTACTTACAATTTAAACAAACAAAAGTTATTGCAGAAAGTTATTTTTCTTTCACCTGCAATTTTATTAGATGGAGCATCAAACTTGTCTAAATTTACACAAAAATTTATTGCAACAGAATTTTGAGCCAATAGTAAAAAGGATAAACATTTTTTGGCTACATATAAGTTAGTAAAGTGAAGAACCAAGAAAATCAATATGGATAGATTAAACATGTTTAACATTTCATTCCGAACCGAAAAAATAAAAATATTAAATGAAACATCCATTTAAAAGATATCAAATGAATACCTATTCATTTAGGTTGCAATTGTAAAATAAAGATAAATAGGTAGATTTACTGAGTCGATAATTTAGATTTTCTTATAGTGTATATACTTATATAGGTTTACATTATAAATATAATTTGTACACCTACCTTTATAACAGAAATTTAAAAATATGCAAAGAGAATTTTTTCCTAGGACATACTAGTATCGTTTTTAGGACAAATTAAAATAGCCTTAGTAGTGGTAGGAAATAGTAAATTTAAGTGTAAATTTAAATTATTGAAGGGAACATTATATTAGGAAAATTAAATCAGGGTAAACGGACGAAGCAAAGCAAACATTATCTTTAAAAGCGCTATATTTCAAAGAGATCAAAGTTACCTATAAACCTAAAATAGAACACATTTGTTAAATATAAATATGACTTAAATAATATATCAAAAATATAGTTTTTCATTAAACAGTAAATAATCAAAAAAAGAGTAACTACCTTATTTGTTTCTGCAAAACTGCTTTTGTGACATTTTGATTGCACAGTAATTGGCGTTTTCTACATCAACATATTTAAAAATAAACTTGAAGCATAGCGGCACGATCCCGATTGAGAAGCTGCAATACTAATATCACTGACTATCGAAACTTCAGGATGCAAATTTTTATTCGGGTATTTCCTAATAATAATCAGACCATTCTAGTTTGTCCTAGGCAAATGCAAAATTTCTAAGGAACTTTGAGTGTGTCCAACGCCAAACTGGAACGGCCTGAAATCCGATATTTCTTGTAACATATATATCAAAAACTTTATCATGCAGTTCAAATATGTTTATTTTGATTAATCTGAATACTGTAACAGAAGCCAAATTAAAAATGTATTAATATCCACTCTAAACCAAAGATTTAATGTATCCCCAAAGTAAATGTCCCTTAAAGGTTAAGTCTGGAGATCGCGATGGCCACGGCACAGAACCAAAGCACCCAATCTGTCGCTGTGGATCATTCAAAAGCGTTCTTACTACTCTTGTAGTGTGATTGTAATGCCACATCGTCCAATAATTCAGGCAATCAATTTTCCAAAATATCAGCATACGCTGAGCCGATTTTCATCATCTCTGAAAGAAGTAGAGACCAAAAAGAGCAGCGCCGATTATGTCAGCCCAAAGCGAGAACCGGTGTTCAAATAATTTTTCTTAGCCGCGTGTGGATTTTCATCGGCACATATGCGCATATTTTGCGAATTTATCACTCCTTCAATATATGCCTCATCTGTTGCAAAGACATATGTGAGAAAATTTGATTCATTTTCAAACTCATACATTATTCACAATCCACTGGTATGGTCTTCTTCAACAGTGTTGATCACTGCATGTTCTACATTAGGGTTAACTTACCTGCCATCACGTCTTTCTCCTAATGGAATAACACAATGTAGGATTTTATATGCATTAGGAATGCGACTATTTGGCCATCGTTCTCTATGCAACCTACTTTCATTGGAGCTATATCTATTTGTTCAATAATAGTAAATGTATTATTGTTTTCTGCGTTCATGGTAATAATTTATATACAAACAATATTAAGTGAAAACAACATATTTGTAAACTTAATCAATAAGTGATTTTTGTTTTTATATTAAAATATATACACTGAGTCAAAAACCTTCTTACACACTTTATAACTTATTTGATCACTCTCTGATGTTTTAGTGAATACTGATCTAGGTTAGCGATAATAGGCTAATCCACGAGATATTTGTATGGGATTTTTTTTTATAACAATGTTAGTTCGACTGGTCTACATATAATATACGTGTTCTTTTTTGTTGTAGTAAAGCCTTTTAAAAGAGTCCTAAACGCAATATGCTAGTAGTGTTCCAAATGTTTGATGATTTAACACTACCGGCGTTCATATTTTGGATCTTTTTGCAAATTATGGTAGTTAATTTATATAAAAATATATATATTCCAAATATTGTCAAGAAGGTATCCTATAATTGTTGTAGATTATAAAAGTCACGCCCTATGTAAGAAACAAATTAAACACACTTATAGTCCCTGCTCTTCAGATCTACCTGTCCCAGCAATGCATAAACAGCCTCTTACAATAAAATTTAATGTCTTTGCCTAAATAAGCTGCCACAAGCGCCACATATTCTGAGTATAAATATTTTTGAAATATTTGTAGTTAGCAACTTTAGAACTACCCCTCATCCATCATATCAAGAAAAAAATTCGAGAATAGGATTAAACTCCCTCTTGTCTTTACTACGGACTGTTTTCAATTGAAGGAACCGCGATCTTATCCCTGAGGATCTGAGACTCCATTTAAGAATGTGGAATTTAGAAAATGCAGAAGCGTTGTAATTTTATTGTCAATTTATGTAAATTCCACCACATCAATCCAGGCTAAATCTTCGGCTGCAAAAACACAGAAGATTGACGGAGGTTGTTTTGGCGAGACATAGAATGAGGCGATTTGTTTAACGATCATATTTTATATTCACAAGACGTCATTTCACGAAATCAGCTTCTCGCCGACGTATTGTTATTTAAATTTTCTGTCTATTATCTGACGCTTTTCCGCAATCAGAGGTTCTGCATTGCGGTCAAGAAGTATTTCTTGCCATATTAACAAAATGTCTTGTCCGCTGAAATGAATTTTTGCAGAGGTTTCAAATAGAAGGAAGAATTATTTTATTTCTAGCGTATTCAGCTGAACTTTTTTTTAATTCAAATAAGTTATAAAAGTTTCCCTTAACTAATATAAGAAGAAATTACATATACATACTCGATATTCGGGCAAATTCATGTATTCTACGTTTGAATGAAAATACTGTGTTCCTTAATAAATATTTAGTGTATTTGAGAAATAATTATCAATATGTGAGCGATTTAACTCATACATATATACAGGGTGTCCGGAAAGATGTGCGCAATTTCTCGGGTGCAGCTAGAACATGAAAAAATAGCAAGATCCTATAAATGTTTTTTCCTACAGGCCCCTCCTACGGAGATATGTGTCCCTAAAGGACGCCGCTGGAAATCGGGTTTTCATAAGTAACTTTTAAAGTATTCTATAATTTAATAAAATTTTAACCTGATGGACATTAGTAAGAACCTCTTAAAATAGTATGTACATGTAGTAGTACATGTTTAGCATTTTTAGTTTACCAGGGGCGGACTAAGCTTTACAACTTGATGCATAAATTTGTATAACTCTGTATGATAAAGACTTAAAAATAATAAATCTGGCTTCAACCTTAGGATACGCCACACTGTTGATTGGGATAATCCTTGTACTTATTTCGCGATTTACCTGGTACTTATTCGGGGATTCTCTTCAACAATCTCAAAAATATATTCCTTAAATGCTGTAATACACTGTGAGCGCCACCTCTTCCACGATTTGGTTGCAAATTTCCGGTGTCACACCCGCGTTGCTCAACTGAGGTAAAAGTAGCGTACATGTTTACCGGGAAATCGTTGTGCGTACAGACGAGAAGCTGCTAAAGCATTTTATTTTACTTCATCATAAATTAAAACGATATCCATCCACTTCGAATTGCTATACACGTAAGCCATTTTTTACACTGAACGCTATCACAAACATTAATATTAAAAATGCAGATGGAATGCATTCTGATGACGCTAGAGGTGCCCAGCAGTTGAAAATACTACAACTTCAATAATTTTTTTCCCGGAATCTATTAGAATTTTACAATTTGTTATGTTTTGTTTTGTTGACTTAAAGGACAATCACGAAAACATGCCATTAACGTATATGCCTTCTATTTGTTTCAGTTATTAGCTAAATCAAATTACAATCGAGAAAATTTGTAATTCTCCATATCAACGAAAATTTAACAAATATAAATCTCGGTTTCTCATTAGCCCTTTCCGTGTGCAAATTTTTAATACTCAAGCAATTTATCGCACATGATTTGCGTTGTGTGACATATATTCGATATATTTGGTCAAACACCTATGATACTGATTCAGGTTGGAAATATTTATGTTGCAGCGAGTATACAGTGGCCTCAACATAATTTTGGGAAGCTTCAATGATTAGATCATTTCAATATGAGTCAATAATGATGATGTTTTTGTCTTGGTACATGTGTGAAGGATAAGCGGTTAAACTGTTATAACTTGAATAAATATGATTCTAATTTGGACTGAAAACCTTCATGTTGCGGTGAGTGTACGTACATACTATTGCAGTAATGAAGACACTCTTTAAAATTAATTTAGCGACTTGTTTTGCTGACGTAGTAACAATGAACGTTACTTTTAATTCTAGCATTAAGTTTTAGTTGTTCCACTCACCAATAGATTGTATTACGAATACGTCAGTTCAAAGCAAATTGCTAAATTCATTCTAAAAAGTGTCATTATTATTGTAATAGTACGTACATTCACGTGCACAGTTAAAGCTTGCAAATATATTCGTTGAGGAGTTTTAAAACTTTTAACAAACAACCGTTTTAGAAGGATATATTCTATGTCATAGAGAATTTCAGCATTTCTGAGTTCAGAACATTTATTTGAGTTAAATTCCTCAATAAAAAAGCAGTCGAGCTGGGTAAACTTTTAGATAATACAATATACGAAGTTTGCTGTATATTCTCTTTTATAATCTTTCAGGTAATATAGACAAGACACGGTCCCCAAAAAGAGCAAAAGTCCGCCTACAGCTCAGACTAGGTAAAAAATTTAATATCCTTCCAGTATAACGGAACAGTGGAGGGTAACAAGTTGAAAGACTGACTTATTAGAAGAAACAAATCACTTGTCTAATAACATTTATCAGTAAGTTCCCAATTTGTCAGGAAAACCTCTCACGAATCTTCAATAATATTTATCACTCCATCCGATTCTCCTCTAAATATTTGTCTCGATAGTAATCATCCTCGATTATACTCAAATTGATAAAATATTGTAAACGTTATTGACAATTGCATCATTAAAATGAATAAATTTAATTTAATTCTTATGTTAGTATAAATCATTAATTGTTCGCAATCGTAATTTTCATTTCATTTTCATTACAATAATAACGCTTCATTGGGGTAATAACACTAAATACAACAATTTAGACCAATTCGACATTGCCTGTGACGCACGAAGTCAATTATTTATTATATTATTGACTGTAGGGTTATCTCATTAATTACTCATTTAAAATGTTTTATATTTTTTTCTGAATTGTTTAATGACGTTATCAAATATATAGTTGCAAATGTTAATAACGTTAATAAAGTCCTAATTGTACCAACCATACGCATATAAGAGAATTAATAAACTTGTCATGAAGAGATGGGAACTATTGAAACAAATTTGCACGATGTCTTGAAAAACATTAAACAGGAAAATAGTGTGTTTTGGTTTTATAAGTATCATTTTTTTCATAAACTTGAGAAATTATAGCTGAGAACAAATACTGACGAATAGTGAAAAAAAATGTTTCTGTGTTACGTAGATCAGAGATCAGTTTGTTTTAAAAAATAATAATAATACAAGAACGTGAATTTCATAAAGTTGAGAATGCATGTAATTTATCGTAGTAACTCTTCGAAGTTGTTTTCGTGATTTTCATTGAACAGTTGAGCAGCTCACCTCACCCGTCCCGTATTTCAAGGGACAGTCCCGTATTTCAGTCACATGTCCCGCGTCCCGCCGTTAGTTCATGCGGGACGCTAAAAGTATCGTATTTTGGTATTCAGAAAAATAAAATGTCAATCCACACCCAAGCAATCATTTGTATAAATTATTTTTGGCCAAAAATTTAATAATAATAACATTTAAATGTCGGACAACAGCACTGACAGATTTAGTGTCAGTGCTTAGACAGATCTGGCGCCAAGAATAAAAGTGTCAGGTTTACTTAAATCTAAAGTTTCTATTCTTGCTAAATGCCTTGTTTTGTTGTCTTTGTTACTTGTATGTATGTTATATGTGTCATTCTATCTAACAGTTGAGTTTTTCAGTATCTTGCGCGGTGCTTTACAATAATTTGGCAATTATTTTAAATTATTTACTTCGTGTTTTAAGCGCGCACTAGATAATTATTAAGGTAAGTGCCTAAGGAGCTTAGCATAGTTTAAAAAATTTTAAAATTATTTATTTATAATCATTTAAAAATTAAAGGATATGGATAAATATTAATGGGGACCTCGGAAAAGGACCATCTACGCCACCAAAAAAAGCAAAGCGCCTCTGCCTGAGTATATTTGGCTAATAAAGGGTTCAAACGATTTTTGTGCAAGATGTCTACTATGCAAAAAGGATTTTTCAATTAGTCACGGTGGCCTTAGTGATGTCAAACTGCACTCTAATACAAAAGAGCATAGAAGACGCGAAAATGTCGAAAAGTTTTAACAAAATTTTATGCAAACAGAGAAAATATTCAAGAAACTAACGATGTTACTGCAGCAGAACTTGGGCAAATCTACCACTGCGTTAAGTCAATCTTACAATTCGTTAGATTGTGGGCTCAAACTTTTACCAAAAATTATAAGATTCTGAACTACTAAAAAAATATATTGTCACAGAATTTGCCCCGCTCGCACCCAATTCGACGACTGTGGTATCGCGAAACGCCCCGATCGCCCCTACGCGATTAACTTATTTTAAGCAATTTGACCTTGAAAATTTCAAAATTGTCGCCTGCGGCGCTAACCTCCCACCCTCTCTTCAACTTATATAATAAAAAAATAATGTGTCCCGTATCTTAAAATTCAAAAGGTGGCAACCTTGGTTGAGCTCGCCGAATCTATGAGTCGCACGGTCTAAACCAGGCTGTAGTCTAATTGCCCCAGCTGCAACATGTGTGCGGTTCTGCAACTCTTGTTCAGTGTTAACTTGGAAAATACACCAAGTTTTCATGTGAAACCAAAAATAAAAGTCAAGCGAATTTATGTAGAAACTTCTTTGAGAAGTACCGATAATTTATTTCGCAAAAATTGTAAATAAATGGCACCAGTTAACCGATTTTCCAGTATGACAGGGCGTTTTGTGAAAATTGTGAATACCATTACGTGTGAAAATTGCCTTGTCCGTAACTAATATGGTAAAGTTTGGATTTAAGTACTGCTGATGTAACAACCACTCGCAAAAGTTCACTCGAAGCGGAAGATCCCTTGAATGTAATGCCGCCTCCACACTCTCGCCGAGATAGTCCGAGACCAGTCGAGCACAAGAGTGTGTATGAACGCGCGCGCGGAACATGAGTCAAAGGTTTTTTTCGGCAAAACACGGCGAGGCGAAATACATGTCTACACTGTAGTATCCTCGTAGTGATTTTGGCTATGCATGACATTATTATTTCTATACACAAGGTATAAAATAATAGATAGTGATTCATTCGCAGCAGACATAGGACCAAAAAATTAATTACATATACATAGTGATACAATACTGCGAGATATTTTTTGTCAAGAAAGTTATAAATAAAAAAAATAAAAATTTTTGATATGGTTATTGGCTTTCCAGACAATCTATTTCAAATAGTATGGTGTTTTCCACAATATCTACATTTTTATTTTTAGTCAGAAAGGTAAAATATCATGTTCGTAAGTACTAGGACTAAAACAGCTTAATTTCTGCATGCTGTAGCTGAAACAGCTTTTATGTTACTTTTTTGTTATTATTTTACTTATTTATACGCCCATGTGATTGATAATGAACAAGTTTTGCATCATTTTGTACTCTTTCCAACAAATTAACCATATATGAAACTAAAAAAAAATATGCTACAGAAACTTTTAAAAAATAATATTCAAGGTCCTCTAACGCAACTCACAAACTATACGCGTTTTAAAAGAAAATGTTATAGAATCAAAAAAATATTATATTTCGATGTACTATCGATTCTGAAATTTTATGTATTTAAATTTTATAGCAATATTACTATAATCAAGTTATAATGTTTCAATTTATTTGGGGCGACACTTTGAATAAATAGTAAATACTTTTATGGCTGTTGCCGGTCGCCAGAAATCTTATAATCGCATTTTGGCTGGAATAACTTGCCTCAATCGAGTATCTGGCTTTGATACAACTGGCTATTCCTCGATGGCATTTAAAATCTCTTCCTTCAGATTCACAATTTGTCTAAGTCTAATGTTGCCCAGGTCTCGGCCGCAAATTGCCAGTTTTACTATTCCGTTACACCACACGTAACGCATCGAGTCTCGGATGGTATCTTTGGAGAAACCTTTGGTCATAAAGATGACCTGCAGTATCACGTACATAAGTTCTTTTGAGAAATTATGCACCATACTTTTATAATTTCATAAAAATAAAATTGAATAAAACCACAACTGATAACAAGTACTGCTACAAATACCAAACATATCGTCCAGACTTGTTTACTTCTTATCTTTTATGAACAATAAATTTCAACTGATAAATTTTTGTAATCTTCCGAAACTAAAAATATGTTGCTTAATTTTTTTCACTGTTTGTCGTTATTTGTCCTCAGCTATAATTTCCCAAGTTTATGCTTATAGGTTAAAAATCACCCTGTGTAAGTAAAGATGTTTGAAAAAACAGTTCCACTCAATTGATTATTAGATCGCTCTTTATTAGCAAAAATGTTATCGAAATTTCAGCAGATAAACATGGCTATATAGAGCAGACTAATCCTAACTTTAATACTGGCACTTCTAGCAGATTACTATTGCTGCTGTTGCTTGACATTGATGGCTTATCAATGTCAACGATATCCAACAGTGCAGTCAAATAGAGTGTCTATTTAAGATGATATATTTGCAAGACATTGTTTTTGTTCAATGCTAAAATAGGCTCAATTAGATTGTAAAGATATAATTATTGTCACTGATTCGGATAAGAAAACATGTATTTAATAACCAATAAAGTAACAAAGTAACTTATTTCATGTAATTTTCTTACACAATTTTAATTAAAATAATTGAACTGAAGGTAACAATATCTTGACATCTTGATTTATTGACGGATCTTACTTTACTTATATATATATATATATATATATATATATATATATATATATATATATATATATATATATATATATATATATATATAAGACGTTTTTCAATTCTCGGCGTTTTCCACAACTTTTATTTGGGAGAATATTTGATATTTTGATGCTGTTCTGTTATATGTACCTATGCTCCTTCACACTAAATATATAAGTGTAGATAACTTCTTAGATAAGGTTAAAAATATATAATTCACCTAAGCTTTTTTTATATATTTTTTGGTATTAACAATATATGTATAGTATGAAACTAACTACTCTATGGACTAAAGCTCCGACTAGCGTTGAATTACACCCACAATATCTACCCATCTGTTCTTTATTATTAGCTTTTGAAACATGTTTTACTGTATTAGAAAGGTATTTTAAGCTAATATAAATCAAATCTACAATGAAGTCATATGTATGCTCCTATTCAATAATTATTTAAAAATAATAATCTAGCTAAATTTACTAACATGGCTTAATGAAAACATTCTATAAATATCTAAGTTCACTTTTGAAACTGTGGGAACTCGAAAATTCAACCACATTGGTATAATAATTTTTATAGTCAGTTAGATATTTGACTCAACTTAAAGACGGCCACCTGAAGAAGCAATCCTAGAAATGCAGAAATAGGTCAAATCTCATCTATTGTTCTGTTGAATTTTCGAGTTCCCACAGTTTTAAAAGTGAACTTAGATATTTATAGAATGTTTTCATTAAACCATGTTAGTAAATTTAGCTAGATTATTTTTTTTAATAATTATTGAATGGATCTTTGTCTGTGGAATTGTTCATTTGCATACCTAGATGTTTGGTATCAGAGGCATACATATGACTTCATTAATAGGAATTGTAGGAGATTTGTTTTATATTAGCTTAAAATACCTTTCTAAAACGGTAAAAAATGTTACAAAAGCTAATAATAAAGAATATATGGATAGATATTGTGGGTGGCTATAATGGTAAATATATTTTTACTTTTGGAAGAAATATGAAATTTTGAGTTGAAAAGGCAACTAAAATTTAGTAAAGATTTACTGAAGACTTGTCGGTACTTAATTGCTGCGTACTCTTAAAGCCAGATACGAATACTCTTGAGAACGTGTATTCCTAAAAATACGTCTATTTAAAATTAAAAAAAAAATCAAATATTTACTTTCTAATAAAACTATAAAACTATTTAGGGTTTCAGTTGCTTGAAAACCGTTTTATATTATTGTCGTGTTAAGTATAGGTGAATAAATAAATAAATGTGGATGTTATTTGAAATTAAAAATTAGGTGCGTACTTTTACGAGCTATCCTATTCAAAATTGTTGGTAGTTCTGTAGCTCTGCATCAATTATGCACCCTGACGCATAGTGATACACAATGTTATTATGTGTTCCTGGTGTGGCCACGCTGTTTCGCTTCGACGCTTGAACCCTATATCGCTTCGTTATCAGAAAATTCGTTGCGTACCAAGAACGCCGTGTTACTGAGTGTTATGGGTTTGCTTCTGTTTTAAGAGACGAATAAAAATTTTGTTTATCGATTTTCTATCTTTATCAGGCGTTCCTAATACCTAGTTAAAATTAATGACATTATGCCTGAATCACGTTGTATATCAGTACTTTTTACATTTAAATGTTTTGATTTCTTTAAGAAAAACACCTAAAGACGAGGCAATCCTCGAAATGCAGAAATAGGTAAAATGCCATCTATTGCAACTAACTGCGTGGTAATATATAGCCAAAGGTGAACTAGAATTTTGAAAATAAATTAATAATTACATGATATCAGGTATATTCTTTTTATTAATGAATTTAACTACATAAAATTAATTTTATATATTTATTTAATCCAGTGTTATCTGTAGGAGTTGAGGGAAAATAAATTTGAATTATTAGCTTATTTACAATAAAGTAAAAAAACACTAGACTAATTAAACTGCGCTCATTCTTCATTCTCGTAAATAATTGATAACGTCCCACTGCATAAAAATCGCCATTGCCACTTTAATGAGTTTCTGAGGTCAAACAGATGTTTTGGCAGTCGACCAAGATTGCTACAAGTCGAGGAGGGAATGAAATTCGCATTTTGAGCTAAATGCGGAAACCGCAAATCTCGATTTAATTAAATCCCAAATTATCTTGTGTAACGAAGAGAAACTATTCTAATTGATAATTTGTTTAGATGTGGGAACCCATCATAGCTAGATGATCGGCTGTATAGGGCCCCCTTATTACCATTCCCATAAAAGATTAACATGCAAGAGTTGTGTATTAACAGCAAAATAACGCTGCTAATGAAATTTTCACGTGACAAGATAAATGATCAAACTATTCAAGTATATATATCAACATTGAAATTTCAAATGGCACTATAGGGCATCGTTTCAAGAAAAAAACATTGAAATATAAATTTTTTGAATTTTGTATTTTTACATTTAAAATTGTTTAATCTTAATTAATAGCATGTGTTAAGCACTGAAAAGATTTTCAAACATTAAAACATAATTATTGAACTGCAGAAAAATTTCTACGTCAGGTGATGAAAATTATAATAAACGAAACGTAAGGAAGGTCGAGGTTCTTATTATATTTTTTTATGAAATCCATTGCATTTCATTCCATTTTACCTTTTTATTTGATATCATTTTATCGCAAATGTGATGATGTTGAAACCATTTCTAGTTGTATCAAATCTCATCTTCAGTTTAGAATCAAAGTGTAACTGTTACATTTATCAATTTTTCATTATGGTTTATTCGTTAGCTGAAAAAGTTGAAATATTTTTTCTTTATGGAAAACGAAATGAGCTGTGCTAGAGAAACTGCTCGAATTTTCAATGAGTTGCATCCTGATCGCCAAACAAGTCATAAAAGTACGTGAGCTAGATTGTTAAGAAATTTCGAGAAACTGGGTCCGTAGCAAATCTTAAGAAAAACAATGCTCCTAATGAATTAATGGGAGTGGGAATTTTGGGCGAACTGACAATGAATCCACACCAATCCGTGCGATCGTTAGAGCATACTACAGGGATCCCTTAGCCGAACGTTATCGGATTTTGCAAAAACATAAATGGTATCCGTACAAAATACATCTTGTGCATTGTTTGAACGAGGATGATTCCCATCGAAGAATAGAATTTTATGATATCATGTCTAATAGAATTACAGAAAATCAAAATATGCTTTTGAATATCTGCTTCAATGATGAGTTTTCTCAATGGTACAGTGAATAGGCAAAATATTCGTTATTATGCAGAAAAGCTGAACGTCTGGGCAGGAATATTGGGTAATCACATAGTCCAGTTTTTTAGAAGAGACTTTGACTGGAACCAGCTATTTACGTTTGTTGGAAGATCATATTGATCCCATGATCACAGAAATTCTGAAGAATAATGATCAGCTGGACGAAAATCTTGTGACATTCCAACAAAATTGAAGTGCACCCTATTTTGAGCAACAAGTTCAGCCTTATTTGGATCAAAATTTTCTGGGACGATGGATAGGTAAGCGTAGGGCTATATAATGGTCAGCTCGGTCTTCCGATTTGAATCCAAACGACTTTTTTCTCTGGAGATATCTCAAATCAGTGGTTTTTGCAAGTCAAACGAAAGTCTAAAGAGATGTTTTGTAGACAGGCACCACATTTACCAAGAACAACTGGATGCACAATTTGAGCGTCTATTATAAACAATTTTAAATCTAAAAATACAAAGTTCCAAAAATTTATATTTTAATGTTTTTTTCTTGAAAACAAATAATGATTTATTGTACGAATTCAGAGTCAGTATCAAGAGAGCTTTCAGACGATGTTTCACACGCCCAAAAAACAAAGCTCCAAAAATTTATATTTCAATATTTTTTTCTTGTAAACGAATAATGATTTTTATATTTTTTTCACGGATTCGGAGTCAGTATCAAACAGCTTTCAAACGGTGTATCAGATGCCCTATAGTGTCATTTGAAATTTCAAAGTTGATACCACGATCTACAAAGGGATGGCAACTACAAAATAAGTAATAATGTAAGTCGATGTCCCCTTCAAGATGTGTTTATAGAATTTTTTCGAACCTCCATATTAAATGAAAGTTCTCCAGGGTGATTTATTGAGAATGTATATTTGTAAATAAATTTTTAAAAAATCCAAATATTTGCATACATTTTGGAGATTGGGGTTTTTTGAGGGCGAGAAATTCAAATTTGTTTCAAAATTTGACGTCACTAATAAATGGCGCTACTTATAGCCATTAAATGGCAGAACTTTCTTGCGGCTTAGTATATACACATGGCTAATAAAACAATCGATTCTCCTATCTTTTTTCTATTTGAAAAAAGTGTGCCCTATAGAAGTCGTTAGGAATGACTCTTCGAAATAATCCTATTTGAATTATTCAGTGTATCGAGTAAAAACTGTTTTGATTTCAGGTGTCATTGCCGTTGAAATTATAGCAGAATGTTATTTAAAAAATTATTCAAGATATTCATGATATCAGTACAATGTCTTATAAAGGTGGTGTAGTTCTCATAGTTCTCACACTTTATATTTATTTATGTCTAAAGAAATTTAACTGTTAAAAAAATAATTATTAATAACACTTTCATTTATTAGTCAATCCCTTGAAATGATTTGAAGACAACTATCGACTGTAACAATTAAACAAATGGTAATTCTCGAAATCATCGTTAGCATCCATAATTAACAGATTTTATTAAGCTCAATAGCTAGAAGTATTCATTTAATAGCAAAACCAAAAATAATTTGGAAAAATATAGAGAGCCAAAAGCTTCTTATCTACTCATCAACTTTTTCACTGTCATCAATTTAAACTGTATGTACCAAATCATTTTTAGCTCAATATATTTAGAAGAAAGCAAACAAGTCCTGTGAATTTCAATTCCGTACTTTATCCTTGACCGTTCTTTGATTAAATCTACATATTCAGATCAATTGCAGCGATCTCTTTTATTAAAATTATTTCAATCAAAGACTCTCATTTTGAAATAATAATTATTGGATATAAAAAATATAAAGTTTTGAATTTTTATGCTTTCTACCTCACTAACGGGAACACTCATTGATTGAATTATACGAAATGGCATATAAAATATGAAAGAACGCCATTAGTAGTTAAATTTGGTTATATAAAGAATGACGTCAGAAGGGGATTGTTACTGAAATATACAAGTACATTATTCAGTCTTTCAAAGGACAGGGTGGCATGAAATTAAATATTGTTAATTAGGAATTAGCATTTAATATAAGGATACGCAAAATTACGAAAACCGTAGAAGAGAAGTACGTCTCATGTATAATAAATTTTTAAAAAGCCCGATAAACGGCCTTTCCAGGGTGTTCCATTTAGGCAATTATGTACGTTTAACATCGTAATTTTCATTTTGTCGCATTGGTAGGTAATAAATATTTTAGTCACTGTTATTGCGGTGTCCATTGAAAATAAATCAACGTTCAAAACATTTCAACGACTTTTCAGAATCATTTGTCTCATTCCCCATTCAGAGATCCATATTATATACCAATGTTCTAATTTCTTCAACTGCTAAAGAAATACATGTGGCCTGACAATTTATGCCATAAAACTCTTGTAATTCCTGAGAATCAGATTTATTTTTTATTATTCGTTATAAATACAATTTTGACTGTAATTTTGATGCCAGCTTTATATAGCTTTTGTACAATAATCAACGCAATTGTAACCTACTCACAAAAGGCTAAAGCAAACACACAACACTGAAAAGTGTTGTAGCAACTTGTAAAATTATTTACCCATAATGCATTGCATTTTCGTCTCCGAAATAGAATATGTTCCGCGACGTTATCAGATATACAATAATTGAAAACAATTCAACAGCGTTCTTACTTCAGGCGCTATCAAAATATCGCTGAATGTCTGAGTAATTTTTACCAGAAAAAATTATATTATTCAGCGAACATATAATCATCGTTCCAATTCACGAGTGTAGAGGTTACATTATGTTATAATATCGATGTGAAGGAAAAATATGTTTTTTTTTTTGTTTCATAAAATAGTAACATTATTAGACCTGTCATATTCGACATTTTTCTTTTTGTCAAAAAATATATATGGATAACAATGTTTGATCATGAATTTTTGCGATTCTGTAAAATTAGCAAAAATAGCTAGAAAACTGCCAATAAAAATTTTTGAGACATCGAATAAGTCTAGTTTGACATTGGAACTGACTTGTTCAGAGAATATAGTCTGTGTATAGGCTGAATGAAACTCATAAATTTGTAGATTTTAGATAATCCTTGTCTTATATACTACGAAATACTATAATTCAAGTTGAATTTGAGAATTATATAAACATGTTTTCCCAAAGCTTAAGGAATATTCTAAATAATGGATGTAAATCAATAAATCATATAAATACCTCGACGAAAACATGATTTTAGCATCATCACTGGGAATTAGGGCTCCTCCAAAATGAACGTCTGAGGGCTTTCAACATAGCTTAAATTTTTCGCAACGGTGTATCAAGACAAATTTTCGTGGTGCTAAAAGTAATAACCCAAATAAAAGAGAACCCTCCTTTCCATCTCCGATGAAATATCCCTCGAAGTTACCTCTCAGAATTAATATTCGACGCTTAATTGCCTACGTCTGGTGCTTGGAATATTTATATTTGTTTTATAAATATTCATAAACACGGAATTAAAACCGCGCGAAGCGACGAGGGCGACAAATTATCCCTATTACGTGTACTAGCGACATGTTAATTGATGCTATTTTTATACACCGTACATAGGTAATATGATAATACATTATGTAATTTAAAGAGTTCTATATTGTTTATTTAATTAAATCATCATTCCATTATTGATGTTGTATTCAATCTTTAGCCAAATTAGAGAGGAATATTCAAGTTTGTATCGAACAAACGTACAGAATAATTTTACTAGTATATTATTATCACTGAATACACGATCCTGCCTTATCACAAATTCCAAACAATTTAAAGAAATAGAAACAGTTACACACACTAGTACACACCTAGATCCCTAATCAAGTCCGTTCTTAACAGGACTTCGGTATCTAACCTATTATTACTCTGAAGCCATACGCAAGCATGCAAACTATTGATGGACAAATACATTTTCAAATCATCAGCAATGGAAGATCCAAATGAGGTGTACTTAATGACAAAGGTAATCAATACATATAGTAAGAAAATCTTATTCTTTATAAGACAATGTAATTATTTTAGGTGACGAACTGACGAACGAAAATGACAATTGATAATGTAGTGAACAAAGATGACATCCTAATAATGCATGTACCAAATATAAAATGTTAAGCAGCAAATATTTACTATTTGCAATTCTGAAAAGAAAAATCAATTGACATGACTTTAATCTGCAAGACATACTTTAATTTACGACCTAAAAATTTCAATTTCAAACGATTATTTATTAAATATAATAATGAAAAATGCGCACCTCAAAATGTAGACATTCACAGAATTGGTGCATTAGTGTGTAAAATAACTACTTATTTAAATGTACGGAACAGCAAAGAATATACTGGGGATTGATTCAGACGATCATCAGCCACACTTCTTACTGACTCGGGAGCGGATATATTAGCACACTGGATGGAAATCCACGAGTGTAACGGAAGGTTACGTTGAAGATTCTCTTGAGAATAAAATTTCTGTTAACAAAAAAATTGTACACTCAAAGAAATCGGGGGATGAAAGCACCTGCTTGGAGTCTGCACATATCAAAGAACCTGCAGAAATTATAAATAATCGTGATTTATTTTCTAGTGTTTCAGAACAAATTCCGGATTTATCCAAAAAAAGTATGTCCTTTGATAATTATACTATTCATAACCCTGTATTCGATATTAATATTTCAAAGAACTAATTTATTTATGTAAATTAATTACTTTTGTAAGAAAGTTTTGAAGTTTATTATTTTTTTCTTGTGTAGCATAGACAAATTTGTATGCACCACTGCGGGAGAGTAATTGTTTGGTCTTCCAGAAGTGGCCAGGCTTGGCTTCGGTATGCAAACTACTATTTCGTAAAGTTCTTTAAACTTGCCTGATAATAAATGCAGACTTGCTTCTTCAACTTTCGCAGATATTTCTTGAAGAATAAGAGAAATACACTCAACACCTATTTTCACCGGCACCGGCCTCGTTGAACAATTTCACGTCGCGTGCAATAAACACTTTCTGCACGAGTTGCATACAATATTTTTTCTACGTTCATGCAAAAACCAAAAAATGTTTTATTTAGATGATACTAAGTCTGGGAAAATATAACGTCGATTTGAACGTTTATGTTTGTCATGATCACAAAACGCTGTAGTAGAATGACAGATGAATGCAATAAACATTTTATTGCACTAGTGCAATAAAGAACCCCTCTTTCCACTAAATATAGTTCAATTAAGTTTTGTTTTTTTTTGCATGAACGTAGAAAAAATAATAAAATCGGATTTATTTTGCCAGTGGAATATAGTTTTATTTTATCGTTACGAAAATCGAACCATAGCAACTAGTGAGTCTCATCATGACACTCCGATTGTCACCAAATATTTTAAGGAACATTGTTGACGTTTAAAATTGGTATCTTCCTTTAATTTAAGTTTAATTAAAATCGGCTAACTTGAGCTTACGATTGTGCATAAAACGTTTTAATGCTTTCGAGTTTTATTCACTTAAGAAAATTTAGCGCCCGAACTAGTGATTTAAATTCGCTTGGTAATCTTACTGGGTCAAATTAATCTGACTGATCATCTAACCATTTTAAACGAAATATATCTGAATTACTTAAACATTTTCACCTGCTGAACTAGAAAATGTATCCCTGTTTATAAGAAGAAAAGTTAAATAATTTTAGTATAGATAAAAGTTGTACACACTTGCTAAAATCAGAGCTGTAATTATTATTTTAATAAAGTGGTCCTGATTTCTATTTTTTGTAACTAATAAAAGTTCAAAGCAATGTTCAATATGATTGCATTTTGAAAATTGGAAATATCGAGCAGCATACTTCTTCAAAAAATACCGATTCACCCAAACCCATATAATTTTTCTTAATTAAATATATATATATATATATATATATATATATATATATATATATATATATATATATATATATATATATATATATTTTATATATATATATATATATATATATATAAAATAAATCGATATATATATATATATATCGATTTACAACAACCTAATAGTTACTTTTACAACAGGAACTGATATTTCTAGTTTTAAAGATGACATGAATGTAAAGTGCTATTTTAATGACTAAACTACTGGACATGTCAATAATAAACACAACGGCAAAATTGCCTAAGCCGCAGGATGTCCATCGTAACACCACCTGTTGTTTCATGATTCCTTCTCCATCGCACGTCCATCAGATTCAATTATTTAAAGCCAACCTACTTTATAAACGAGAATGGTACGTTACTGGAAACTAGAATGATCAGCTTAGAAGTTGATGGTATTTATTTATTCGTAATCAATTAATAAATAATAGAAAATTGTTAAACGAAAACAATATTTTTGTTTGTTGATGTTTCGTTACTTCTCACAAAAAAACATTTATTTGACAAGTGAAAAGTTAAAATTCTAGAATAAATGAGTAATTTTTATTGTAAATGAATTAAAACAGTAACAAAATTAGTGACTGCCTATACAAAAGATAAAAAGCAATACCTATAAAATTGGTATAAGCAGATGACAAGTCATGTTAGAAAATGAGTTCATATAAGTCATAGCATCATATTATGAATAAACAACATATGTCTCTTATTTACTTTAGATGAAGACGATAAGTTTTTTAATAGATAATCAGCAAAAATGGCATAAGTCCACATATGCTGTTTTTGTAATGTGAAATTTACGCTTGAGTCTCTTTTTAAATTCAGCAGTAGTGCGGTGCAATTCACCGATTATTTCTGATTGGTTAGATCACATCAAATTGATGAATTCAAAAACAGTTGTGCATTCGCGCAAAACGAATAGATTATGAAATTGGAACGAAGAAATTCTGATTAACTCGTTATATTTTATTTCAATTTTATCTGTGTGGTAGTTTGTGTGATACATACAAATAGAAGCCAAAGAAAGAAAAAAGCAGTACCTGAAAATTACGCACATAATACTATGACCATTTAAAGTCTCCTATTCATTGAAAGAAATTCCTATCAAATCGACAGAAATGAAGCATATGCGATAATGTGGAAAATTTATAAAAATAAATTAAAATTAAAACACTGCCTACTGTTTTTGCAAGGCCCATCTGATCTAAATTGACGATTAATGCATTATATTAAAAATTTCAGTTACACAATAACTGGTCTGTATCTTTTAAACCGTTATAAACACAAGAAAAAGTTATGTGGAAGAAAAGCTTGAAATAAAAAATTCTTTCAATACCAGTAAAAAAATGGTATGCTTCCGAGAACAAAAACTTTTAAGCGTCACAACACCCAGCGTTGTTTGGTTATGATTTCGTTATCTACCTTAATTTCTAGTCTTTATCAGCCCAAATAAACTTTGTTTGGCAACGCTCACTTTGCTTTAGCCGTTTACTAGAAAAACTCATGTCTTCAGTTACCTACATAGACCACCTTGTACACTTTTTTACAGTCAAGAAAAGTATCAGCTGTCCAAGAAGCAAGATATAGAAATGTTCATGTCAGTATGCTTGTTGTTTGTCGTCCTCCATTATACGTGAAAAGTTATGATACTTGGTATCGTAATGAATTGCGTAATTGTGTAATTTTCCATTTCTCTCAAAGAACCTATCAGTTAACATGAAACATTGAAAAATCTGTGGAGTTTGCTTAAGGACGCCATATTCTAGAAATTGTGTTTTCTACAAATACAAGGAATTTTAGACATTTAAGGACAGAAAAATATAGCAAATAACAGGAATGTTATTTCATGCCACCTGATAATATTCAAAGGAACCGACGTAAAATGAATATATAACGACAGAAAATGGTTTAACCAACCAATTTTTACATATAGAAATCTCTTAAAATACGTATTTTTTTAAATTCAACTGGATGTCCTTGTAAATGTTGTTATAACATAAACTTACATAGTTCTGTATGGGGGGTTAGAAATAGCAAAATAATGTGTGGCATACAAATGCATTCTAAAAGTTATTATATTATTTGAGGATAATTGAAATAGTAAAAGTAGATAAACAAAACATTAATAATTATATTAATAACATAACATTTCAAATTTGATCATTTTACGGCGAGAAATAATGTATTACTATATGTTTTAAAGCTATCGATTTTGAGATTTCAAATTTCTGCAAAACACAACATATTATTCAACAAAATTTGATACAAACATGTATTTGGTGATGCTTAACATGCTGGTTTTATCGGTTTTTCTGTACAAAGTACAAGGCGCCAGTTACTAACACTTTTGCTGATATTTTATTTTGTGACTTTTTGCAGTTAGGTTCTTCCCTTTATAGATCACGTGACATGTCAAAATTTAATTTACACAAAAATGCCCTCTAGCAATTAGCGCGCTCTACTTTGTTGGAAAAACTGACAACACCAGCACGTTCAGCACTGTCTAAAACGTACCTATGTAAAAAAATTTAAAAAGTTACATCTAAAATTTGATTTTTCTAAAATTATCTTCACGGCCTGTAGGTACCTCAAAAATTAATAGCTTTAAAACATATGCTTATTAAACAAACCCCGCTTATTTTTCAATATTTAGTCAGCTGTGGCAATACTGTCATGTTTTTTAAAACACCCTGTGTATTAAAGAAAATAGTAGCTAATCGCGATTTTTTATTTTCAAAAATATTATGTTTAACTATTCTTAACTTAGAAAGATAATAATAAAATACTCTCCATTAGTATTAAAAATGTTTCAGGCTTTTATGGACACAAAAATTAAGCAAAAAAATGCCTCCCCGTGACAATGTTCGCACATTGCCGTGACCAGGATTCGAACCTGGGTTACTACGGCCACAACGTAGGGTCCTAACCACTAGACGATCACGGCTATCGGAGACGTTACAAACAGTACCGGGAAATACTAAGTCGTCATTATATTCCCCATTAGATCCGCTCTGATTCTCAAACAAGTTTAAGCGTAAAGTAAAAGTCCAGACCACCATCTTTTTATGACTCGCACAAAAACCTCAACATAAATTTTTATGGCTGTTATAAAAAGAGTAATTTGATTCACCTAAAGAGTAACTGCAAATATCAATTGGCTCTTCTGAATAGACCTTATAAATAAGGTCTATGATTCGAAACATTGTTTCCTAGAAATATATAATTTTAAGGATGAAATTGTATTGATTATCTCTCAATTAAAAAGCGACATGACTGATCATCTTGTGCAATAGTTATGTATTATATAGGGGGATTCATTAATAATTGTACAACCGTTCCTAACTTCTACGCCCTGGCAAATTTTTATTTTGGTACAATTATTAAATACTTTCTATACAATTAATCTACTATTCCTTCATAGCGCTAAAGTCATTATTTCTAGAGATTTTTAAAGTTAAACATAGGACTACACAATAATTTTTATTTTATTATGTATTTCTTTGTCATATTATTATTCAAGTAGGTGTATTCCGTTATGGGATCGCATTGCATTAGTTGAATTAGGTTTTACATACCGATTAGGACATACCGATTGAGTAATAATAATATGACAACTGAATAACATAAGAAAATTAAAATAATTGTGTATCCTTATGCTTAACCTTAAAAATCTCGAGAAATAATGACTATCGCTATGGAGGAATAGTAGGTTAATTGCCTAGAAAATTGAATTGATTGAAGAATTGAAAAATTGTACCAAAATACAGTGGCGTAGAAGTTAGGAATGGGAAACTGCCCCTCCCTGCATATCCCTGTCGTACGCCTCTGGTAGTAGCTATGAACAATTTTATAACATTTTATACGCAAGTGCTAAAAGTAAAATTTTATTTTGTGCAAAGCAAAGTTTCAGATACGACGGCGAAGGCGATATACAGGGTGTTCCAGAATGATGGTCAAATATTTTACCAGTGTATTCCATAAGCCATTTTAGGATGGGGGGGTATCTTTATATGAAATTTTTCAATTTGGGTCCTTCCTGTTAAGATATTCGAGTCTCAAAATGGCGGAAAAAATAGTTTTTTTATTTTTCCTTAAAAACGGTTACACTTAGAAATTTAAATTGGTAAAATATTTGATCATCATTCTGGAACACCCTGCATATGCTAACATCGCTTTTAGCATATATATCATACACTATTTTTTTTCTACAAACACCATTAAAAGTACAAGTCAATGCAGATTAGATTCATATAAAAATTAGACAGTGTTATAACATTAAAGTACGGGTTCAAAATTGCTTCTATTTTTATAAATGCACATTTCGTAGAGACGTCTTAGGGTTTCGTCACAAACAGTAGTAAATATAGTATTTTGTGAAATTGCTGATAGCTAGCATACAATTTATTACATATACTTCTATTGGCTCTTCCAAATGGTACGAATCTATTTCAATTATCCCCGCAGAAAGAAATCAAGTGAGTTAGAAAATCAAGCCCAGCTAGGGGGTCCATTTTTAAATTCAGTTTTCAACACAAAAGTAGCATTGAGATAATCTCTAATTTTATAAAAATATTCTAATTGAGTTATTTTTATCGCTTTTGAATTTATATCAGACCAATAATGGCAATTATGTATATTTACAAGGTTATTGTTGTAAAATAGGTTATACTCGGTATAAAAAATGTTCCTTAAAAAGAAATTATATTCCTCATAAATCACCCAAGACAAAAAATTGTAATATTTTAACAAGCAATGTAAAAGTTCCTGGTTACCTAATTCTAATAAAACCTATTATATCTTCGCAACTTTTCGTCTAAGCGAAAGCATGTATTATCCAAAAAAAGGTTTAGAAAATATCAATAAGAAAAACGAAACGTATGTTAAATTAAGGAGATGAGGCAATATGAGGTCGTGATCTAGACGCATCGCGGACCGCTCTATACCGAGCTGATTACGGACTTTTACAAAATCAATCGCATACGTGCTTTCGACTTGTTCTGCTGTACTATTTAGACGTCAAAATATGTTCTGTGGAAAATATATTTTTATAAGCGACGCAATTGGCCGAATTTCTTCAAAAAGTTTTTGACGAGACCGCGGCACGAGCTAATCCAGCTCCCGACCTAGTAGGTCAAACGTATATATTTAAAATCATAAGAAGATTTTTCAGTAGACAAGAACAAAACTAGCATAGTCCGTGGTGCGCCTAGACTGCGATCGCATAGTGCGATTCCTCTTTTACCTAATTTGACATACCTGTCTCAACATCTTTGTTGCGCCATTGGTTATTCCAGTATAAATTTCAAATAGCATGTCTTCAAATACCACACATTTTAACAGCACTACAATTATTGTCTATGAGAGTTGTATGTCACTACATAACAAATTAATTTAAATATGAACTACCGGGAGACTAGGAAATAACAGTGCACAAGATACCTATAGGTTATTCTACATTATTTGCAAACATTTTGCAGCATTAATGGCATGTTATTGCGCACAGCCATTTCCTTATTTATGACGCATCAACGTTCAAACATTGTCCACTATGTATACCGCGAAGATGAATTTTAGCTGCACGGTGTTTTTTTGAATCTCACCATAACACAACACGACACTTATGAATGAATTCGGTATTTCAATAAGGACATTGTTTGTAAATTTTTACTACTAATTACAACGCACTCACATTTCCCGTTGCAATACACCGCTCAACTGAAAACTCTAGTAAACAAAAACCAATAACGCAGCACCAAAAAAGTAATACAAACTCGATAAGGCTAAATGTTCTTCTATGCGGCCGTAAAATATGTCCCAGTGAACCTCAAACAATTTTGAACCTATAAGATATTAGTTGAAACAGCATTAGTATATAAATTTAATATAATAAATATTAAATCTGTACGCTATTTTTGTTTTAACCAATATTACGTAAGTGTAAGTTGTTATTATATTATTATTCCTGGCCAAATTTTAGTGCGAGATTGGTTTATGAATTTTCTGCACTGTTAATGCTAAATTTTATATTGTACGATTTTTAAATTTTAAATAAATAATAACTCGAAAATGTCTTGTTTCACGAATAAAATAAATGCCTTTAAACGCAAAAAGCTCTTATTCCATTTTCGAAGTATTTCAAAACTTTGATTTTCTCTTATTTTAGCTCGTAGATCATACTAATTCAATTAATTCCGGTCTAACTGATAATCAGCATCAAGTTGACATAATATTATTCCAAGGCTTTTTAATTAATCACGGACTAACTATATGCGAATTCAAAAAATATGGATTAGGTGACTCTATGTTAACATTTTTTACATTATGTTTCTGTAACTGATCGCAGTTCGTGTCACATAATGGTTTTAACTATAAGTATTATTATTCTTCGTCTGGAGTCCCATAGGGATCTAACTTGGGGTCATTGCTATTCTTGCTAATTATTAATGATATAACTGACGTTGTACACATATTGTGATTTTATTTTATTTGTTGACGATCTAAAAATATATCAAAAAGTTGATACCGTTGAAGACAATCTGTTCATAGGAAATCAAATAAAAAAAAATCGAAAATTACTATACTATTAACAAATTGAAATAAATTGTTCAATAATTTAAAACAATGACTTTTGTATTAAAAAGACAGTCTGTCAAATTTTATTATATAATTAATGATATGGTACTGGCACCCTGCCAATTGATAATTAGGAATTGATACACAAGTTCATCCCAATATTTTAAAATATTTAGACTGCCAATAGCAGCATATACATTCTGCTTTGTCTTTGTCTCATTACTATATTATGTCCATTGTGCAAACTTAAATCAAGTCCGAAATATTATAATTGAGCATAGTCCTCTTTTTTGAGCTCCTAATATCTTCATTTATCTGAAGGTTTATGTTGTTATTTCTATTTTTTTATATTGCTTTTTTTTCATAAAAATATGCAAATTTATTTTATTGTATTAGAAAGGTATTTTAAGCTAATATATATCAAATTTCCTACAATTCCTATCAATGAAGTCATATGTATGTTTTCTGATACCAAACATCTAGGTATGCTAATGAACAATTCCACAGACAAAGCTCTAATCAATAATAATCTAAAAAAAAATAATATAGCTAAATGTACTAACCTGGTTTAATGAAAACACTCTATAAATATCTAAGTTCGCTCTTGGGAACTCGAAATTCAACCACAATAGATGAGATCTGATCTATTTCTGCATTTTTAGGATTGCTTCATCAGGTGGCCTCCTTTAAGTTGAGTCAAATATCTAACTATAAAAATTATCCCAATAAATTAAAATTATTTGAAATTAAATGTCGACAATGTCAAATTGATTTATCTGTCAATGAATTTAAACATAACAACGACTTACTGAATTAATAACAAAATGTTACCCTTTATGTAAACGTTTTTTATATATTTTTAGGTATTAACAATATTGTGTGAAACTAACTACTCTACTCTCTACTCTCTACTAAAGCCCCAACCAGTGTTGAATTACACCCACAATAGATCCCATCTATTGTGTCAATGAATTTAACATCATAACGACCTACTGAATTAATAACAAAATTTTACCCTTTATGTAAACGTTTTTATGTAAATTTATACTATTTATCACCATTATTATGATTGTTATACTACTCCATTCTTTTATTATTTAGTATTACAGTTAATTTGGTAGATTTAAGTATATCTACTAGTACATGTTTATTTTTATGTACTGTATCATTTATTTAATTTGTCCTGTAATTGGAATATGAAATCTATTAAACAATCAATTGATTATTATTATTAATTTTGTATTTTATTATCTTTAAAGTTTTATCAATGCCTATATGTTCAAGAATTTCCTGAAATTATGATATGGAATTAGAAAATAACATTACATTATGTATTACATGTTGCTATTTGTCTTAAAAATATTTACTTCATTGTAATCCTAAGTAAAATTCAAATTAACTTGGAAGAAACAACTTGGGCGGAAAATTTAAAGTACGTATGATGCTATAATTACAACATATTGAATGGCACTCCATCAAAATAATTTTCTATCTACTAAAAGTTCTGAGTAGAAATTTCATTATAATTCATCGCTGTTAATGAGTGGAACAACTATCAACTAATGTTAAAAGTTCAAAGTAATTATTACATACACAGTTCAAAACAATTCGCCAACGTGTTGAATATTATAAATCGAAAGCTACGTCCTAATTTTGAGGTGTAGATATTTTTACAAAAAATATATTTTCTTTAAACTTTAAGACGCTTTCTCACAATTTGATTTTAATTAATTAACTGAAACTGATAAATATATTTTTGAGAATATTTGTTTTAACTCAGTTGATTAAAAGTTTCGTGAATAAACAACGAATTAACTCAATTTAGCTTCAAATCGTTGACAAGTCAATAACTAATAAGTGATTGGAGCACGTAAAGCTAGATCGGTCCACTGACCTTCAACTTCCATTACATACTATATACTATTATGAAAACATCAGCAAACAATTGAATAGGCACTCGGTGTGGAAAATGTAATCTCCTTAGCTAAATATCTTAAAAGTAATTTACAATTTTAACTTTGACGGGAGTACTTGTCGCATCACTAAACCTTGCTTTTTAAGACTTCCCGAACTTTCAGAGTTCATTACATTTTTATTCCAATATTCTTAAGTGATTTCTATACCCTTATGATCTTCCAATGGTAATTCCTTCAGCAAAGTTACTGATTCTAGCAACTGATTTATTTTTAAAATGTCTTGTTTCGAAACATTATTTGCATATTTTATTCATATTCCATATAAGGCTGACTTAGCTTCTTCCTTTGGCATTGAAATAAATAAAAAGTCTGGTAACTGTGTGCACTTAAACCTAAATTAAAATATTTCTAAGAATAAATAGAAGTCCATACTTGTCGTCATGACACACTAAGGGTACGGTTCAATTGCCTGCTTTGCAGCACTAAGCGAAAATTTAAGAAATAATGGTCTAATGTATCGCTGCGCCACATGTTTACAAAATGGCGTTTAAGAAATCATCTTCAATCCATGAATACTGAGTACTCTGTTAATAAATTATTCATGAATCCTGAATCCTGAATACAACATTCAGTTCCTGAATACTAACTTGTATGTATTCATATTATATGAATACAATGTTAAATATTTACAATATTTAGATTAATATTTAAATTTAATTAAACAAATTTAAAAGTAAAAATATGAAACTAGAGGATACAAGTCACAGCACTAGTGGCGGTGTGTGCAGAGGAAATCTGGAGCGCGGTTTTAAAATTTAATTTACAACGTTTTCTAGATAAATACATACAATAAATAAATTAAAAAGATAATTAAATTGTGCGGTTAATTTAACTTTCAGATCTCATGTGGAAAACGCCGCATTATGGTTACTACCAGACATAGTGAACGGTATAATGTCCGTGCTCGGTCTAATACTTCATACTGCTCACAACTTTTGATTCAGGAATGTCAGATATCTAATATTTAACCTAGACCAAAAGAAGAGACAATTTGTTACATAAACTGTTATAACAGTGTAGTAAAAGTTATAAATCTATAATACTGCATGAAACAACCAATCCGTGGATTAATGTGTAAAGAATTCTTGTCGGCCATACCACCAGACATAGACCGGCTTCGGGTTTGTTAGTCCTCATCAGTATGCCATAGGTGAGATGACCGACAATTGAACTGGCTGTTCTCTCATTATGTATGTTCACATATAAACCGAGTGCAGGTGAGATATAAGTGGTCTGCTACATCCTGCTCGGCCTAAGCGACTCGACTTATAGGAAACAACCTACATTACAGAAGGTACTTAATCGCAGATCTCTCGCCCTGGGCGACGCGCCATTAAACTTATACTGTAGGAAACAACTACTCCCCGAACTAATACCCCGACCGGCATTGAATTACACCTGCAGTATCTGTTTGAATAGCCAAGAACCCTTGTCAGCACGTATAATTCAATGCCAGTCGGGGCATTAGTCCGGGGAGTAGTTGTTTCCTGCAGTATCATTTACAGATTTAATGGCGCGTCGCCCAGGGCGAGAGGTCTACAATTAAGTACCTGCTGTAATGTAGGTCGCTTCCTACAAGTACAAAGTAATAAATGTTGAGGGCATCGATCGCAATACACGCTGAATCTGGACGGCCTAGAAACGACAAAATTTGTCGCCAAATTTAACGCAAGAAGCAATTAATTGGGCAGGCATTTCTGATAGTTCCAAATCAATCTTTACTTCTGCAACAGACCTATTGAGAACAACTAAAAATGGTTAGAACAGATAGAAGAGAAATGTCGCCATAAATGCACCCAATCTTGACACACTGAAAACTGAAACACATTTTTTTTATTTCGTCACAAATGATGCCTTTGATTTTCGTCGGAATCAAAATCGCACAGAAAGGTAATAGATTAACCAACAGTAAAAACTATATGTTGCGATACAAAAATATGGTCACAATTATATAAAAAAAATATATTATTTCAGTATTACGGGGATACATCAAGCAACAACCTAATACTTCTGATTATAAAAAAGTTTTATTAGTAAAGTTTTTTTTCTTACAGTAATTTGAAAAGCAGCACCCCAAACAACTATACAGTAATATTGCATCACCAATGCCCTATAAATAATAGTAATTTTTTTATTCAAAATGTCTCGAATTTCATAAAATTTGTATATCAATCTTCTCAACTATTTGAAATTAAAGAAACATGCACGGACCATCTCAGGTGACAATCAATCATAACTTTCTGATATTTCGCGCATATTATTAATACAAAATATTGGTTGTGTTCTATCTCCAGACTTATATAAGGGGTAACGACAGACTCCTGTAATCTTTCGGGAATTATTCCTTGTGTAGACATTACATTTATTAAATACTGCACAAATATTTTATTGTAGCGTTTATTTTTGACAAAAGCATTAGAAGCTATGAAATTACATGTGAACGTGACAACGTTTTCTGAACTAAATATACCGTCTTGAGCAAACAGCTGATCGAGTCACTAGTTTGGTAACTTTTAGCAATTATTATTTTAGAGAGAATTATTCAGTAATTATTATAAAAATTGTAATTAGAGTTAGTAAATATGCCTCCTTTACGCTCTGAAATATGTTGTTTAATATTTTATAATGTATATAAATTATAAATAGTTGGCATTAGTGCAGAAGTGAAGAAATAAAAAGCTGGTACTGGAATGAAGTCTAAAAAGTTGAATTTTCGTAGTAACTCCGAAAAGGAAATTGATTTTTTAGATAACATTGCCGATATTAAGCAATTTCCTAGGTATTTCGTCCTTCTTTGGTGCTGCCCTTTGAAGAGGACAAACGTGTTCTTATATAGTTTTTTGTGCTATAGTCCAAGTGACGCTAAGATTTATTTAGTAGAGAGATTATTTGGCCATTTATGGAATTTATAGAGTCAAGCTGTATTGAGGTTAAGTCAACCACGTGTTCGACCAAATAGGTGTTTTATGCAATTACCAGCCCTAGAATTCGAGTATAAGGAGCAGGAGGACACATTTGTTAAACATAAAGGTCTGTTGCAGTCGAGACGACCTAGTTCTAGCTTAGCGTAGAATCCAGAGTTTGTTTTGATTCATTAGTCGAGTCCAGTCCAGTATTGTTGAAGCGTTGGCCAGTCCAGTTGTAGCTCCAGCAGTTATATGAGCCTGTTGCAGTCCGTTGCAGTCCAGTTGCAGTTCCAGTTGTAGATCCAATGACAGATCCCAATTCCAGTAGCAAGGTACGATAAGTAGCGGTTCCATAAGTACCATAACAGCAGAGCCTATCTATATTTGGTAGTTAGAGCCAGTAGGATTCACAGTATGTCGTAAGTCGTTCCACTTGCAAAGCTTAACGATTACATCGTCGAGTAGCAGTAGTCCAAAATATCGAGAACATTCTATATAGGGTTTGGAAGGTATTACTCTTTTGTATGTACGTATTTTTGATATGAGATTTACCTAACTTAATATATGCCAATTAAGTATTTGTATAGTTTAATGACATCGGAGTATTTTCTATGTGTTGCTGATGTATTATAAAACAATAACGGAGAGTTTTCTTTGATCCTATATATCGATCTCAGAGTTAGGAGGTGTTCTTAGATTATAGATATCATTCTTAGATAGTATAGAATAGAACGGAGTACGGAGTTTAATTTGGTATCACAGAGTTTTAGACAATACCATAGTTTGTTTAACTTGCAGTGCTAATTTTATCAAAGTACAGCCTCGTTACGATTTTCACTTAACGAAAAGACATTCTCAAATAACCGACCATCACTATTGAATATTAAATTGGTATTTTCAAACTTCGGATGCTATATTCATATTATTATTAAATAAAACCTATATTTTACTAGCCATCAAGAGAAAGATATTTTAAGATTTCTGCTACAACATACTGACGTAGTGTTTGAGGTATTTTATTTATAAGAAATATGAAAATTTAACGAACTAAGAATATAGCTATATTTAAAGTTTTAAATCGTTATACTATTTTAGAGAATACGTTTTCTGTATCTATTGTCTATTAGAAGAACGTTCATAGTGGTACCCATTTTTGCAACATATACAAGGTGATGTACAATAAGTTGACATTCCTGAACCTTTAAATAATTTATTTGTTTGATTTATAACTGACGACCCGCAAACTGAAACTGACTTTGAATTGAAGTCTTGCGCTTTAGGTGTAGCAGGTTTTAAAAATAAGTTTTATAAGCTGCTGCATATATAGCAAATTTCTTAACATTCATTTGTTGATTAAGTTTCCTATAGTATAGTTTACAACAATTCCGTTTAATTACAGTACTGTACATTTTAGTTAGTTTCTATATAAAGCTGTTTACAGGCCTTTTAGGCCCAGAGCTGTATTATTCTCCTCCACTCCATTCTAATCTTCGCCTTTATTTTCCAATTCGTTGTATATTGCTCCCTTAGATCTATTGCCACTGCCTCTCTCCATCGCTTCCTCGGTCTCCCTCTTTTTTTCTTGTAATTAAGTTTGCTCCCTATTATTTTCTTAACTGCCCTTTCTTCTTCCATACATTCTAGATGCCCTAGCCACTGCACTCTTCTGGCTTTAACAACTTCGTCTATTGTTGGTGCCTGGTACATTGCATATATTTCATCATTATTTCTCCTTACATAGCCTTCCTCCGTCTTCTTACCCTCTAGAATTCTTCTTAAGATCTTCCTTTCCCACCTTAAAAGGTTTTCTCTTGACTTCTTACTGAGAACCAAAGTTTCACTACCATATAGCGCTGTCGGTCTCAAAACTGTTTTATATATCCTAAATTTTACTTCTCTGGACAAATTTTTTGATTTCATTAAGTGGTTGACTTTTATTATTCTCATATTAATTTCTTGCTCCTCATCACAGTTAGCTGTTATTAGCGCCCCCAAATACCCATACTCTTGAACTTCTTCAAACTCCATCTCTCCATGCTGTGTTCTCAATTCAAAAAATTGGTATCCTTTTTTTGTTCTCCTATTCTCAAAAGCTTACTTTTCTCTTGATTTATCTGCAATCCCACTTTACGTTCTTTCTCCACAAATTTTCTCGCTACTTCTTCTGATTCCCTACTATCACTAGCAATAATGGTCACGTCATCTGCATAACTTACTATTTGGTGACTTTTAAACAATACGTGTTCTTCTCTGGTCAGCTGAATATCTCTTATGACCCTTTCTAGTACCACATTCATCTTTTATTCGTACTTTGGATTTGGTATTTTCTAAGGCCATTTTCAATAGCCTAATCAGTATGGTTGGTATCCCAAATTGTTTCAAAATTTTACTTAGTTTATTCCTTTTGACCGAATCATATGCTTTCTTGAAGTCCACAAATAAAACCATTGTTTTAATCCCATACTCATAGTATGTAGTCAGGATTTCCTTTACCATGGAAATTTGGTCCGTTGTTGACCTCCCCTTTCTCTGTTTTATTAACGTTGTCATAATTTTATACTCTATATCTAACAATGTTATACCCCTATAGTCTCTGCAGTCTGTTGCATCTCCCTTTTTTAAGATTGGTATAATCATAGCATCTCTCCAATCTTCTGGGATACATTCTCCAGATCATTCGGATCATTTCACATATTCTTTGTCTTAAATCCTCTCCTGCGTACTTAGTGTTATCTGCTGCTTTCCGTGTTTCCCTGTATTTTTGTTATTCTTTAAAGCTTCTATAATTATGTCTATTTCATTTTTTGTAGGTTCTTCTACTTCCACTTCCTCTTCCCTTCCCGGTCTCCTCCTTTACATTTTACTTAATTCTAATTAGATCTGTGTATTTATCATAAACATCTAATTGGTTTTATTTATTCTTGTTGCGTCTTACTGATGAGAACCAGAATCACCCTCTCCTACATCACAATGAACTTGTTGACTGTTAACGAAGATGATAGAGTGGCAACCCCAGCCTCTTATAACCCTCTAATAGTAATTTTAACGCCGTCAAGTCCGCAGTCTTCTACTACCCTCATTGGCGCCAACTGTGAAGAACAATCGCCAAGCGCGATAACGAACGCCACCTGTCAATAATAATACGCGAGTATAAGCCGAACCCGCATCGCCAGTAATTCTATAATCGGCCCCTGGAACGAGGCCAATAAATCCAGTCGCGCTGATTTCACTGGAATGACCGTGAAATGGCGGAATAATGGAATAAAGTGTGAGCCCTTTTATTCAGTCGCTTTCCTGCGACAAAGGTCACACACATGGCTGATGAATTTCTTTCCGCGTTCATTCTCGGCAAAGTAAATATGAACTTGACACGGGATTTCGTTAAGCACAGGCGATCCATAATTCATTTTTTTATAAGAATTTACTAGCCTGTTAGTTGGGTATTTCAATAACGCGAAAAGTAAGGCATTGATTGAGAAGTCTTATTAGTCCATTGAATTGTTACATTATTTTGGCCTTAGCGTGCATTTTTTAGAGGACGCAATTTTATTGTTTAGATGTGAGGGGGGGGGTCAAAAAAAGCTTAACTTGAAGTTTGTGGGGTCACATCCTTCCAACTTCGGCCGCCATCTTGGAAAAGGGGTTTAAATTGTTTTTAGAATTTATCAGGTAAACTATTGGTCATACAATTTTTTTTTTAAACATTTTTTATTGCAAATTGAATCCTCTACAATTTTAGTCCAGTAACTTTTTGTTGTAAAATCAAAAATAACAAAGATTAAAGAAAAACAATCACAATTTTTGGTGGTGGTGGAGAAAAGAGTCAATAACTATTAAATAACAATATTGAAATGTCTATAATAAAAAATCTTATTATAAAAATAATTTAAAAATATGCCATATCATTGATATAAATTTATACTTATCAGTAGGGAAAATTAGTGTTCACTTATGGCGTCCAAAAGAAAATTTGTCCAGTAATTTTGATTGTTTTTCTTTAATATCTTTGTTATTTTTGATTTTACAACAAAAAGTCACTCGACTAAAATTGTAGAGGATTCAATTTTCATGATTTTAAAAAAATTTTGTATAACCAATAGTTTACCTGATAAATGCTAAAAGCAATTTAACCCCCTTTTCCAAGATGGCGGCCCCACAAACTTCAAGTTAAATTTTTTTTGATCCGCCCCCTCACATCTAAACAATAAAATTGCGTCCTCTAAAAAATGCAACCCCAAAAGTAACTTTTCAATAAACTATAACTCAAAAATATATATTACGAAAATAATCAGAAGAATAGACTGCGATTTTTAATAAGCTAAGAGTGATGCTTTTATACGACAAATATACTGACAAGACGTCTTAATGATATTTATGCTTATAGTTCTAAATTAGCATTACGGAGAATGATTTAAAAAACCACTTCTGTACGGCACTGCAAACTGGTCCTCTGTAAAACCTGGCAAGGGAGAGTATGTAATCGGCGACCGGAAAAAAAACAGATAAAAATTTCCAAAGAAATGAATAAATAACATTTTGTAACACCTATTTTATAAAGCAAATTCAACTGATTTTGTCCCTATTGTTGTTAATTATTAATAGATCAATTTGTTGTATTAATTAATAAAATAGTTTCACATATCTGATGTTACAACAACAAAATTTTAGAACCGTCTTACCCAGTTTCTTCTTCTTGTCTGTTTTGAACTCGAAGTTATTGACTATGATACGATACGCGTAATTCATCGATAGTGTCCACACAATACGATACACTTCATGTTTTAAATATCCACAAAAAGAAGTCCAGAGGATTTAAGGAAGTCAAAAGATCTTTGTAACCATGGTACTGGTCCTCCACGTCCAATCCTTTGGTATTAATAATTGGACACGCTGTACACGGTACGGATATAATTGAGTCTCATGTATGATACGGCACACTGCTGCAATAGGCCGTGAACGCTGTGGATTTTCGTCTCTTTTACGATTCGGTTGCAAATTTCTCGTGTCAGGCTGCGTTGCACTACACTTGCACTCACTGCACACCGCGGTAAAAATAGCTGCATTTGGCAAATGTTTACTGAGAAATCGTTCTGCTAAAATATTTTCACTTCACCCTAAATTAAAACGATATCCATCAACTCTAACGTAAGCCATTTGTGACACTTGGAAAACTAATGTAAATACTCGTCACAAAATGTTAATACTGTAAGTAATTGGATATTTGAAATCGCTGGTTAGAAGTTACAGTGACCCAGCCACGTAAAGGTTAAAAATACTACAACTTCAATAATTTTTTTCACGTAAATTATAAAGATTTTATATTTATTTACGATATCCCTGCCATTTTTCATGATACATCTTTTCCCAAATGTTTTTTATGAAAATTATGAATCAGTCTGTATAATTTTAAATAATGGAATTTACGGAAGAAAGCAAAAAAAAATAAAAAGAATAAATACATATTCTTGATAAATGAAATACAAAAATTACCTATTAGTTTAATTTTTAATACGGAAAAGGTAACACTAGCTCGCTGTGATTTCTTCATTGATCAAAACTTTTAGTATTTGTATGTTATCATTATATTCTAATATAAAAATCAATATTATAAAACTTATTTTATCCATGACTATCCAATATAACCTTTACATACATGTGTTTCCTTAATAATACTAATATCCATCACTCAATAGTGATGACATCATTATTCACTGGTTTCAAAGAATCGGGAATGAACTAACAAAACAAACATGCTCCGGTGTCAGTAATTGAACCTGAACCTCCTATGTGGAAGCCAAACACTACCCTCTATAATACCAGTTATGATAATATTAACATTTTTCCAAATGATGGTAGAAGTTTACTAATTAAAGTTTTATTTCATTTTTTAAATTTATCTCTTATGAGTGTAATATTTTCAGTAAAGCTATACTCTACTTGCATATAATGGCTGAAATTCACTCGAGTGATTTACATCACTCGCTTTCTGCTCGTGCAGAAACCTTCAGCCATGATTATATGATCGTCGAATAATACACTATTAATGTGATTATTATAATTTACTTGTAATTTGGTAGGCTTCCGTGGTAGTTGTCAATGATTGAACAATTTCCGGAATCGTTTTCTTGACGTTTCGAGAAAAGAACTGAATGACATGTCTCTCGAAACATCAAAAAATCTAAGCCGACAATGTGGCAATCATTTCGTCGTCGAACTGAAAGATATATTCGAAAGAGGATTTTGAAACAGATCATATAAATTAGTAATCATATAATAATGTAACGTTAAATAGTAAAATAAAAATTACCACAAACAGATTTTTTAACTTGGCATTTAAGAATAAAAAATTTGTGCTTCAGCATACCCTTGGCTGGAGCTCATTCTTAATGTCTAACATCTGTATCTTTGACCATAATACACTCTGCCAATTAACTGTTTTAAATTACGAGTATTACATTAAAAGATGTCATGCTTTATGCAAAAGTCTGTATAAAACTGTGAATTAGGTTGAACTGAATATTAATAATACTCTGAGATATAATGGTGTATCTTTGTGGCTGTTCTAGCCCAGCATTGACTAGCCAGTGACCATAAGATGTAGGTACGTGTACTCATGTCTTTCTGTCGACATGACAGTGCGTCCACACCTATGGTATACTTATGAGAGCTAACGCTCTAAACCAGTATATGTCTGGTGATACCGCTGACGACAAACTGTAGCTGTTTGCTATAGGTTCTTAAGTGTAATCCATTGATGGTCATGATATTAACCCATAGTTGTTTCCGCTCTTGCAAATTCCGTAATCTCTGATCAGTGATACAGATCGGGGCTTTCAATAGTACCCACAGTATAGTGGATCGTTCTCTATTTGTAGCGGTTTCCAAGCGGGAGGTAGCCTTGGACAGACAGTTGTCTTGGAGGCCACAGATTGAAATAATTACCCGAAAGTCAATGGCAGCTTTCTGGCAATGAAGGAAAGTAGTAGTAGGTAAAAACTGGAGCCTCACTTCGAAAATACTTCATTGGGTATACACGGCGGCGGTTAGGCCGAAGCTAAAATATGGGGCCATGGTGTGTGGCCAAAGCGGTTACCGAAGATCCAAAGATTGGCCTGCTTAGTCATCACGGGTGTGATGAGGACGACCCCAACTGCCACTTTGGAGGTTCTACTGGAGTTGCCACCCCTCTCAACATGGATTATCTGAGAATAAGAGATATGAGCGGTTGGAGGGCAGAAGATCGAGCAGAAGGCCATGCCACTGTAGCCTTCAGAGCGAAAAGGGAGATCCCAATCTCTGCTTAAAGGATTACTGAAGCGAAGGATATATTAAGGTTGAAAGGGAAGTTCCCTCGAGAGAACTGTGGAAGGTGGCAATGTTCATACCAAAAATAGGAGAAATTTAGTACTACACAGTGTGGGGTAAGAAATATGTGATATTCTATTTAAAATGAATAAAGCAAATATAATTACCAAAATGAAGTTTCATAAATATAAAACTTGTATTTAAGCTTGCACAAATTAATTGAAAATTTTCCATTATAATCACAAATAAAATATTACAACCATGATTAATTTTTCTATAAATGATGCCATAGTTTTATGAGAATATGAAGGCTTTTCTAGGGTATTTTCTAAAATATAGAAAATTTTTCAAAATATTTTGTCTATTTATAATTATTAAGTAAATATTCGTATATTCTTCTCAACCATTATATGATACCCGTAAATCGATACACATAAATATCTAAAAATTGAATGAACTTAAATACATATTCCAGAATTTTGTACCACTTTATATCATATCTACGTGCCCATTTTTTTAGTGAAATTGGAATATTTATGAGTATTTTATGGTAATGCGACGTCTTGGAGTGACGTATATGAATGGCACCTAAAATAAGCAAGAATGTAACTGCCATGTACACGTAGATAAAACGTTTTTATGCTCAAAGTATATATAGCAGACGAAAGGTTAGATGAAATTAAATTCATTCTATTCTTCACAAAGCTTTTTAGTATACATCAAAGGTCGTCGTACTCCACGCAAAGCAAAGCCGCAAAGTAGACGAATTGGGAAAGAGTAATTGTTAAAAATTGGGAAGTTGAATAGCGCATTGTGTGTTGAATGTATTTAATTGCGGTATAATTTAATTTTTTTTTTAGATATATTGGTATATTGCTAAAAGTAAATAGGGTACATAACTGCATGTGAGCTTTCGTTATTTATTCAATGAGAAATTCATTGTAATTTGCATAGTTAACTCTTACTTATTGCATTATTGGCAATGTTAATATGTAAAAATAAATAATTTCATTGGAATTTTACAGATATTTTTTAGAGTATACTGACCAACATATTTTCGCTGACCTGGAATTTTACAGTTCTCTCTTCAAAAGAGAGTTTAAAAAATTATGACCAAAATGAGTTTTAGTGACAATTGAAGTACACATTATACACACACAATTACTTACAACTACTACACAACACATCCATAAAATTCCTCCAGGAGTTCTAGTAGAAAAACATTTAATTTGTTTTTAAATATATTTAAATTTTATGATATTTTTATTTCTAAATACGAAAAAGAATCATGTATTACTTTATATCTACAAAATGGAATATGAAAGTTATTAATTTGCCTAGTACTTACGTCATGTATGGTTTTAGTTAAGATGAAAATAGTCTTATTTTTACAAATATAACATATTTTGTAACTTAAAATATACACAAAACCATATTTTTCCGAAATATGGCATTTAACTACTAACAGCTATATATTGATATGTTGACGCTTACAGCAGACGACCAATCAATAACGATTAATACAGTAAATGTATCCTTAATTATAGGATCCAAATCATTAGTATATAAAATAAATAAAATAGGCCCTAGAAGGGATTCATGCGGAACCCCCATGTCAACACATTTAAAATATGAAACGGTGTGTCAACGTTTATTTTATATGTTAAACATTTCTAAATTTTCCTTATCCTTACTTTAAAAATTTTCGTTCTGTGGCAGACCGCAAAAGATAATTTGTATCTTTTTTGTGCCACATCTCACTGAAAATGCACAAAACATACATCTCAATTTCTGTAATTATTGTTTCCTTAACATTTGAATAAATATCGAATTTTGTAACACGTCTTCTAAGTCAGCGTATTGCACATTTTTTAATTCGATTATTTAACTAGAATTTTTTTTTTTGACATTCGGAAATATTAAATAAAAATTCTTTAATCTCTCTTCAGAAAATAAATGGTGAAATTCCACATACAGCTTTCTATTTTTATTGATAGGGTAAAAAAAAAATTTTATATTCCTGGATTCTTTCCCTTCTTCCTCTTCATATAGGATTGTTAAAAAAAAATTGCACTCAACAACTTTGTATACAGTGCATTAATGAAAAAATACCAGATTATAAAGTTTCAAAGACGGTCATTTTTAAAAATTATTTTGTTTGCAATACTTACAGAAAAAGAAATCAGAAAAATAAAATTTTAAAGGCTGCTATTTTGAAAAAAATAATTTGTTTTTAATATGAAATAGTTGGCTTAGAAAGTATTCAACGGAGATCATAGTCGACCGCAAGGGGAGGGCATTACGACTTGTTCAGGTTGACCTAAAAGATAAAAATAATTTAGCAATTCTAGCTCGATGTTGTAAAAATGGGGCAAAACGATCTTTTTCTCAGGAAAATCGGTGCCTATGATGAGCATCGTCCGAGATGGCTTATATTTTAGATCTATCAACTACCATACGGTTTTTTTAAAGCATTTTCAGTTGTAGAAATGACGAAAATGAGTATTTATAATATGTAACATCTAATAGGTATCTCGTTATCTACAACATTTTGCATTATTTTTTCGTTCCCACTCATTACAGGCCCGTCAGGATTATATGCTAAAACACACTTTGCGTAGTACAGTTAAATAATATTCCCATTTATTCTTAGAAAATCGATCAAAATGAGTTATACGAGTTTGAACATTTTGAAGTTTAATGTGACGTAGTCTGGGTTTTGTAAGAATAATTTTCTTTCCGTAGCTCAAATGATAGAGAATTGTATGAGTTAAAAATATTTTATAGGGATGCACAATAAAAATAGAGGCAACTTTTGTCTAGAAATAATTTTTCTAAAGTGACTCATAAGGGAGCTATGAACCGTTGATTCTTAAGTGGCACACACTGTATACAACGATTGGTGTTATTTTTACACATGTTCTCACTCACACATAATTTTATGTCTCTAACCAAATATAGTAACTATAAACTAATTTCTTTGTTAAAGTGTTAAATTTACTGAAAATTCAACAACAAATTAATTCACTAAGTATGAACTTACTCAATGTTATTTTTTTACTGTGTATTTATATTTACTGGAATGCCTTTTAGTTTATGTTGCTCTAATTTTAGAGATTCATTAGTGCCTTTTGTTGCAGGAGCTGGTATCCAGCAATACGAACCAGCGCAACTGGAGAGGCATCCTCATAGCCTTGTTAGTGATCGTGGTGGTACTGGCGTTGATAGTGACATCGGTCGTCCTACTGACGCCTCCTGACGAGGGTCCTCGGGTAAAAGGTGCAAGATTTAAGCTGCAGGATATTCTGAACCACGACTTCCAGCCGCTCAGATTCAACGGCACCTGGGTCTCAGGTAAGTAATAATACTAAAATTTTGTAGTATTTAATGCAGAATTTTAGTGCAGAAGCAAGTATTTACTATCAGTAATTGTAAATACAAGGTGTCTCATAAAACGTTTCGTTTCTGATGTTTTATTTATTATTTTTTTAACGAAATAACCGCTGACAACAAAAATTGTCATATTGCAGCGAAGGACTTGAGAGCAAATAATGCAACTCCAAAAATCATCGCATATTAATTCCAGTGTTGGAGATATAGAGTAATCTCTTTTTTAAAAACGTATAGCCGAATTGAGTTTTTGCAAATGTTTTCGAAAAATTTGAAAGACCATTCAAATTTACCCAGAAAAGGTTCTCTGGTTCGAAGTCAATATGATGTGGTGTATTTAAGAAGAACAGAAAGTATATGTCAAATCATAATTTTTAAATATTGTGTTATAAATAAATTAAATAGTTCAAAAATTTAGTCACAACTGTTTTTGATTAATTAAATCGAAATAAATACAAAAATAAATAAATCGAACTAAATGTTCAAAATGAAAACCATTTTGTTCCATACATAATAAACGATAGTTTTCCACTGTTATCATTGTAAACAAAATCATGATTGAAATGTCATTCTAATATTGACATTTATTATAATTATTAACAAATAATTAGAGCTGAAGCTAATAGCTTGTCATTCTCTAAGAACAAAATTTAAATTAATCCTATGACTAATAACATAGTAAAAACAATTAATAAAAAGAAATCAAAGTACAATGTAGGTAGTACATGAATGCAATATAAATATTTGAAAATAAATTCATAAGAGATCAATCACATTGGATGTTGACTGAAGTGATGGTCAAGTCTATTCTTGAAAGACGGGGCTGTCCACATTATCTGGTAAATCCTTCCAGGATCGAATATCCTGTTGGGTAGAAAATATTGTCTGTTACGTGAACAAAAGCTTTCCTTTTTAAATTTAAATGAATTGCCTCTAAGACGTGGTACACACATGTGGTCAGTGCAGTTCGCCATGCATGATCCTATAAGTTGTAATAAGATCACCTCGAATACGCTTTTTTTCTAAAGATTAAATTTGAAGACGCCGAAGACGTTCTTTATACAGAAGATATTTAAGACCAACTGGAAGTTTGGTGGCTCGCCTCTGAACACCCTCTAGTCTTGCGATGTCCTGCTTTAATAGTGGGGACCATATGGCCACCGCAAACTCCAAATGGGGGGCGAATGTATGATTTATATAACTTCAAAAAGATATCCAGAGTAAGGTTACTGAAAGATTTTCTGATCATAAAAATCAATTGATTAGATTTCTTCACTGCCTTGGCAACTTGTGCGTACGTACATGACAGATTTTCCATTATAATTATTTCGAGATCATTATGTTGTGAAACGCTAGGCTATTCGATCACCTACCATGTATACTACCTTGAATTAGTTCTAGACATATGGAGTACACAGCATTTAGAAGGATTTAGAGGTATGCATCATTCGGAATACCAATTACTAATAATATCTAGATCATCTTGTAAGTGAAGAAATGATGATGAAAATAGTTTAAGATCATCTACCTATGATAATACTTCGAAAGTACGTATTCGTTAGATCGGAAACATACCAGAAACAGAATTGGTCCAAGGACCGAACCTTGTGCAACACCACTCAATACTTGTCTTTTCTCAGAAAAACTCTTAGCAATACATACTATAAATTCACGATCTTCTAAAAACGATTTTATGTAGTTTAACAGTTTACCACGCACATCGCAATGTTCAAGTTTATATAATAATCGCGCATGCGTCTATATATAGGTTATCCATTGTATGCACATAAAGTCCAAGAATAATAACTAATAGCTTGACGTAAATTGGTAAGAACTGATCGGCCAGGTAGAAAACGATGTTTATGCGGCTATATGACACCATTGTTAAGTAAAAATGAGATAAATTCCTTGCAACTAATTGTCTCCAATACTTCACACGGAACAGAAATTATGTTAATTGGGCGATAGTTAGAGCTTGACAGTTTATTACTTTTTTTGAATATAGAAGTCACACTAGATAATTTCCAATCTGCTGGCAATTTCCCAATTTCCAAGGATTTGAACATAAATTTCGCAAAGAGGACCACTTGCTATTATATTATTATACTACTTGCACATGTTGACAAAAATAGTGGGTTGATTAAATCTGCACCAGGTAATGACTCAATACGCAGGGGGTACAATTACAGGACTTATTTGAATTTCCTCTAGTGTAGAAGGTATACGAATGTTGACATCCAACTCCGGAAGCTGATCACTAGCATCTAAAGTAAATGTATTGCAGAAAGTCTCAGCACCCATTACAGTTTCTAACTGAGTGTAGTATGTGTGCTGCTTATTAAAAAGAATAAACAATTGTAACAGAATCAAAATGCCGTTTAACGTAACATAACTGTCACCGATGCTGGATAGAAAATAGAACATTTGATTTGGATTAATATGAATTTCAATTAATTATTTTTGTATTTAATTAATTAAAAGCAAATTTGAATCTTTCAAATTTTTCGAAAACATTTGCAAAATTTCAATTCAACTACAGTTATTTTACAAAAAGGTTCCCCTCTATCTTCACTACTGGAATTTATATGCGATGCATTATTTGATCTCAAATAGGTACTAAACTCATCGCCGTAACATGCCATTTTTTTTTGGTAACTATTTTTTCATTAAAAAATAAATAAGTAAATAAATAATAAAATTCAACGTCCTATATCTCAAAATAAGATCGGCTAAAGACTCTTGAAGTTCTGCTATTTAAAATTGAGACACCCTGTATATCATTTCAAGGTCACTAGATTTCGCGCACTTCAAAGTCATTAATTTCATGTTTTTTGACCTAATATAAGAGGAGACCTTAACCAACTCATTCCAAAAGTATATATCTTTATAACTTTTGTGCCAATAATATTTTCACAATTTGAAGTCAGTAGATCTTCATATTCAGCAATAAATTTTGAACATAAATGAAAGTCTTCTTTCATTTCCGTAAATTATATCTACCGTTTTTGAGAAAAATGAAGTAGAATTGCAGACTTCACTAATTCTTTAAAAAAGAAATGCTCAAAATGACTGCATATCAATAACAGATATCTATATACAAGAATTCAGACGACTTACGTCTTACGAACAAATGAATAATTCATTATATCTTCATCAAAATATTTAAAAAACTGCAACTGATAGTAATAAAACTATATACTACACTAAAATTTTGCATTATATATTCCACTAAATTGGAAAAAATTATTGTTTTTAACGCGACCAAATATCGGAAATTACATCGACAATAAAAACAAATGTGTAACGTCAGCTGTGACGTAAGACGTCTGAATTCTTGACGCGAGTATAATAGAAATATGGTGGCATATAATAAATAATTATTGATTTTTAATAATTTTCAATTATTTAGATGGAGAATATGATCATGAAATTAGGTAGATATTTGAAAAATACTTATTAAGTACCTACTACAATTTTTTTAAAAAGGTACGCCTTCTAACAGTTATTATTATTGAAAACATCATTCTTTACTTCACATCTCTATGTCATTATCATACAATCGATATTCAGTTTTGCGTCTTGTCACTTTTTGAAGGATTAATAGGTAAAATTATAAATTTTACGTCTATATTAATCATATGTTGAAGTCATCACGTTTTTACTAAAGATAGCTACCTATTTAGAATTAGGAACCCTCATTATACAGGGTGTCTGTGAAAGGTTGGGAAATTTTGGAGCTAAAGATACTGATGACCAAAAAAAGTCTATTCAGCCAAATACGCCTTATCCGAATGTTGCTGGTTTCAAAAATACAGGGCGTCCAATGCTAGAATTTTATTTTGAAATATCTCAATATCTTTGAAACCTGTCGGAGTATTAAAAAAAAATGGCACAATTATGTTCTTTGGCGCGGCAAATAAGAATTTTTAACTAATTTTGACGTCACGACTAGAGGGCGCCGCTTATGGCACAGCATGTTTCTTTAAGTGGCAGATTTTTTTTGCTGTTTAGTGTATCCGTCTGTCTATTGAAACAATCAATTCTCCTACCTGTTATATCTGACAAAGGTATACATTGTTAAGTCGTTAGGAGTAACCAGCGATTGAAGACTGTTATCGTTTCAGATAAAGTGAATTTTCTACTGAAAATACAGCAAAATGTTACTTGAAAAAGTTGTTCATAACTGTAAATTATGAAGACGTTCAAAATTTCGAAAATATTGGCCTGCTTTAATAAAATATTTGTGCTTTGTTGAAAAATGGTTTCAAAAATAAAATCTCGCCGATCTTCTTGAAATTTTGCACTTTTCCATAATTTACCGTTTTGAGCAACTTTTTGAAGTAACATTTTGCTGCATTTTCAGTAGAAAAGGCACTTTACCTGAAACGATAACAGTTTTCAATCGGTGCACTGAATATTTCAAATAGGATTATTTCGAAAACTGTTACTCCTAACTCCAACTCCTGCCATTTAAAAGAAATGTGATGTACCATAAGTGGCGCCCTATACTAGTGCCGTCAAAATTAGTTAAAAAATCTTATTAGCCGTGCCATGAAACATAATTGTGCCAATTTTTTTTTAATACTCCGACAGGTTTCAAAGTTATTGAGATATTTCAAAATAAAATTCTAGCATTGAACGCCCTGTTTTCTGAAACCAACAACATTCGGATAAGGCATAATTGGCTCAATCGTTTTTTTTATGGTTACCAGTATCTCCAGCTCCGAAATTTCCCAACCTTTCACAGGCACCCTATATATTGAAAGTGCATTAAAAGTAACATTTTCGAAAAAAGCAATATTATTTGAGATGTCGACTACCCATTTCATTTATAGATGGTACGAATAGTCTATTGCAGTCAGTGGTCATAGGTATTGTTGTGCCTCTGTTTTCGAGGTAGATACGCCATTTATTATGGATCTAAAATGGCCCACTAACGTTACGATGATTGTTACTGTATGTACTACCAATCAGAAACTAATACAATTTTCTGTATGGTTTTACCACTAACGCTGCAGTTTTACATACAATTTATTTCTGCATTAGTACCCTACAGCTTTTGATTTGAGACAAATAAAATATCGAATATTTTCGAAAAATAAAATATATACATAATTTTAGCTAGGGCAATAACTGCAAAAATAAGAAGAGGGAACGGGTATATTGTTTCGTCTTAAACAGGGTGAGTCATTAATAATGATAGGTAGATAGCTTAAAGGCAAATTGTTAACGTCAAAATAAAGCGATTGTGCCCAACATTGTTGCTCCTTTTCATTCTACAGGGAGTAGAAAAAAAATTTTCGATTTTTTGCTATATTTTAACGTATGGACCGATTGTTAAAAGTTTGTAGTCTTATGTTTTTTTTTTAGGTGACAATTACGAATATGCAAACAGTGTTGTGGTCACGACTGACATTAGTTATACTATACTGTCGATGTAAAAATGTGCCTAACTTTTTGTATTTTACACTTTTGAATTCTTTAATAAGAAGCTTTTGAACTACCTTTAGTTCTAAGTATACCTGTTACAAATCGATAAACTCAACTGTCTTCAAGAAACAGATAATTTAAGTTTTTGAGATTCATCGGAAGTATTAAGATATCAAAACTGAATTCACAACGAACGCTACAACAACTGAAAATTTTGTTATGCATATCTTAACAAATTATTAATCATAAAAAATTGTCAAAGTGACCACCAGCAACTTCAATGTACTTTCTTAGCCTCTTATTTAAATTTTGTCTGACGTTTACTAAAGTTCCGTGTTGCTTGATAATTTTAACCGATTCTTGAATCTTTTCCCGCAGTTGTTTTTGACTATTAATAATGTATTTGTAAAATAAAGATTTAATACAACCCCAAAAGTAAAAATCCAGCGGATTTAAATCAGGGCTGCGTGCAGGCTAAAGAATTTTGCTGCCGCGTTCAAGGGCAGCAAAAGGTGCGGAAAATTTCTATTAAGATATTCTCTTACTCGTCAGGGGCAATGTGCAGAGGTACACCATGCAGAAACCATAAGATCTGCCGTAAATTTAAGGGAATATCTTCAAGAAGGAGTGTCATTAATTAGAAAATTTAAATAATTTTCTCCGTTAAGTGGGCGTGGTAGTATGAACGGCTCTACAATATTATCGGAGATAATTCCACAGCAAATATTGATAAACGAACTTTTGCTGAAAATGTACCTCCTTGGCAGATGAGGATTTTCTAGTTCCCAAGGATGACTATTTCTCCAATTAAAAATACTTCGTCGGGTAAATGTGGCTTCGTCTGTATATAATATTTTATTATAAAATATTATATATTTTATAGTCATATAGTTGTAATCATATTTTGTTGTTGGCGAAGAAACTGTGTAAACTGTAACCTAGCTAGGGGGTCTTGCGGCGTTAAGTATTGAACTGGAGTAAAATGATAAAGATACAATTTTTCTTTCTGGAGTATTCCAGTAGCTGTTGAAATTTGACGTATGGTTGTACATGTGTCATAATCTTATTGGTCCGCTGTTAATATTTTCGGCGTTCCAACGTCTCTTTTCGGGCGAAATGATCCTGTTTCACCTTATCTGTCGTAGAATCTCTTAAATAAAGTATGTAATTCCAAGTACCTCACTTTATTTATTCATTCATTGCAAGTAAAAAATTGTAACGTTAGTGGGCCGTTTAATTTAATTTGGTAATTTGAATGCAAAGTTAAACTAGTAACCTCCGCTTACAAATTTATTTTTTCTGTATAAAACTTCATTTATTTTTAAACCTAACTAGGAGTTACATTTTTTCACAAGTTAAAATATAGATCAAAATAGAAATGCCTATCTACCTACCTACATGCAAAAACATATTTGCACATTTTAACACAATTCGTATGTAGCAGTGTTTTAAAGGTTAAACACAATTCACTGTGTTAATATAACAAATGTTATGTGTACACTTTACATATTAACATGTTCATTTTATTGTAATTAATATATTACACAGCCCCACAAAAAAAAAGTGTTCGGACTAATGGGTCGGACATATGTATTCCCATGTATTTTTCGACGTTGAATCCGATCCCGAGCTCAGAAATGGCCCTCCACGTCTGGAAGTGGCCCCAGGGGCCAAAAATGGCCTCTATACCCAACTAACATTTAAGCCTAATAGACTACTACACAAGAAAAATAATTCTAAATTGATCAAGATTTGCTACTTTCCTCCATAAAAATAGTCTTCAAAGTTACAAAATCTTATAATACCAAAATTTTAGTCAAAAATTTGTTAATTAAGAGTAATATAATGACTTCTAAGTAAAATGAAATATATGTCAATTTATACAGTTCGAAATTACATATTGTTTACCTATTCTATGTTTTCAAATGCTAACATTCCAATAACGTGTAAGACAAAGTTATAATTTACTTAATTTTGCCTTGAAATCTGTCTTAAATATCCAAGGATTTTTTTAAATTATTACAATAGGTAAATCTTTACATATTTATTACGAAGTTGTAAAACTTATTTTGTCTTCAACTAGTAGTTAAAAATAAGGTAACTAGTTATTTTGTCCTATTAATTCATTCAATTGGTTAAGTTCTATTTTTATTACAACTTTGTTGATAATTTATAATGAATATTTAACCTTCATGTAATAGCGCGTAGAAATTGTTTTGTGTTTTAGCGATCTGCAGTGAAAACCAAGCCCTACACAATATTACAGAGTTGTAAAAAACGAATTTAAGCCAATACTGCATATTATGTAAATCAATCTAATGATTCTAATGATAATATATCGATAAACACTTCATATATAAATATTCTTATGACTGTTATCGTGTCAGATGAATTCAGTAGTGCACGTGCATTGAAATTCGAATTGAATTCCATTAGAAAATATTTATGTTGTTTTTGTTATTACGAATACATAATATTATTGGCTTTAATTTGAATTTTCAATCACAAATAAAGCCAAGAGTAGAATTTTACATGTAGGTACCTAGTAATAATTTAATTGGTAATAAATTACCATAAAATATCTTCATTTGGAGGAAATCTCAACCACAAAGTTCGACCTGTTCGAGGATTTTTCCCAAAAAATAATTGTTTCGTTTTTATTGAATTTATTCCATACTTTTGGCGCATACTGTATATATATATATATATATATATATATATATATATATATATATATATATATATATATATATATATATATATTATTCTGAAATTTTGTAGGTCAGTAAATGCATGACTACTTGTCTTATTCAAATTACGCTCAGTGATAATAACTCTTTGTTTACAATCTGACTGTGCATATCGAACGAAAACAATGTCTTACAAATATATCATTTCAAACTGACACTCTATTTGATCGCACAGTCTGATATATTTAACACTGATAAACTTAGCCAAACTGTTACAGTAAATTGGTAGAAGTGCCAATATTAAATTTAGGATTAATTTGCTCCCTACAGTCATGTTTGCTGAAATATTAATAAATATATTTCTTTGCAGATGAAGAGCTGATCTATAAAGACCAATGGGGTGGAATCAGTATAATGCATGCGTCGAATTTGTCCGCCAGAACGCTCATGTCCAACCAGACCTATGTAAGTATCAAGTAAACAATCAATCAAGTAAACTTTATGAATGCGTTGTTCGATATGCCATACAAAGAAAAAGAGAAGTAATGAGAGTCCAATAGAAAACAAGACGTTAAAATTTATAACATATATATTTACTTCTACAAAACCTATTCAAAATTGTCCCCATGAAAGCAAGCTTGGGTCCGTCGAATCCAATTTCCTTGTATCGAATGTCTCTCCTTCCTGCTGTTCTCGAAAATGCAGGTTATTAGCAGCCATGTTAAACCATTCACGCAATTCATTGATATTTTCCAATTCTGTTCGGTATATTTCTTATTATAAGACAGATATAAAACAGCCAGGGTTATTCATCAGTTACCTCACATGGCATTCTGTTGAGAGCTAATAAAGCTCAAAACCGGTATATATCTGGTGAGTCGTTGACGAGTAACTTTGACTGTTTGCTATAGGTTTTTTGGATGTAGTTCAACGCTAGTCAGAGTATTAGCCCGCAGAGTAGTTGTTTCGCTAAATTCCGTTTTTGCAAATATCAAATGGAAGTTAAACTTTGCATACAGTGTGAACTGTTACCGTTATTTTTAAATAACAGTTGAAAATAACCAGATAACAGTTACTGACGGAATGTTTCTGCGAATGTTAAATCGATTGGTAATATGTACAGATATACAGTCCATAAAACGAACCAAAATTGTTGATTGCATAATTATTTATTTAGAGTATTAGCAAATTGCTATGTTTTCAAAGTAGATTTGTTCTTTATTAGAAATTAATATTTTTTGTTATCTGGCTATTATTAGCATTGTTCATTGCATTGCATTACATTGCATTGTTTTTTGCAATTTTTCATTAAATAAAAAATATATAAATCTAATCCAGACTACTAATTTAATACAAAAATCTTATCTAATTATTTTATTTATTATTTTAATAAAATAAAAACAGATTTCAAATACTTATACCGAAATTGTTACGGGCTTATTATTATTATCAATTGTATTATTACATTCATATAGATCATTTTAAAGATAAGCAAGAAATTTATGACTAAATTGATAAATATCTTAACTACATCTACTCTTAAAATTGGTTAGCGCTAAATAAATTTAATATAATAACGTAACATTTACTTGGTTGTTATTATGGTTCTGCTTGTATTATTTTCTTAAAATTTCAATTATAATTCATCATCTGTTTATTCCATTGCTCCTGATATTTAAACGCGCTTTACCGGCAATCAGACTTTCCTTGCGACCTTTCTTGTTGAAATATTTTCTTACCACGGCCGTTATTGTTCGTGCTAGGCTAACAAAACATCGATTTTAATTTAGTAGCGTGTGCTCTAGGCACGACGAAATTATTACAAAATTATTTACGGAGCTGGCTGTTTTTGTGGGCAAATTTAGTTTGGTACATTTGTTAGTTCTGGTAGTCCTAACCTTCTTGGTTGGCCGCCCTGCAACCTAAGTAAGATTTTGAGTTGTTTTCTATATTCCGTTGTCATATTTGTACCCTATCATGAAACCTACTTATACGCATTTATCTTTTTAGACTTCATTATTGTTGTTATCGTTACTGGTGTTGTTGTCTCCAGTATTCTCCACATCGTCTTATGTGCAATCTTAACTACACATACAATTACCTGCCAACGCCAACGTAGGTCCAGTTAAGACAAGGTGACACTCTACATTATCCCTGGAACCTGCCTCTTGTGCTGCATAATATATCAAATAAACCTAATAGTCATATTTAGACATTTCTTAATTTTACTTGCTTGCATCGTATTAATGCTTATTTTTATTTGGCTGTCATATAAGCATAATCAGTGCTTGCTTATGTAGTTGCTTGCTTTATTCCTGCTTTGCTTGCTGATGTATAATTTATTTATTAATAGTGCAAATTCACTTTATCTAGAAATTTGGCTAACCGTTTTCTTGTTTTTTTTTTATTAAAAGTTTAGATTAGTTCACTATAGTATTTATGAACCTTTTGTTTATTGCTAAGACTATAAATAGTACTTATTGTTTACTTAGCGTTGTTTGTAGTAGTTAATGCTTAAATTACTTTTGCTAATTTACCCTTCATTATTTAATAGTATTGCTCTCTGTAATCTAGATGGAGCATAAAGAATAAACGCTATTTCGTTGTAAATAACCAAAGTCTTCGATATCACAAACTAATTATATATAATCTACTGCTAAGATATCCCTACGTGTCATCTACTTATTATATACTTCCTTCTTCTAAAAAACTTGTACACCAAACCATAGCGCTATCAGAGAAGGTTATATTATAATTATTATTTATTTTCTGTCTAGAGACTGTTTATATATATATACTTTTGCTTAGTTTTTAATTTGATGTTTAATATGTATATTGTCAAATGGAGAATAAAAACTAAGCGATTTCCATTTCAATAATAGCTATAATGTGATAAGTTCATTAAATTGTCGTTTCACTATAAATAGCTACAAATTACTGTGACTGATAAGTAAATAGAGGTTTGAAGTGAGTTGTATAGGATCTTTAAATTCACAGAGATGCAATTGCACTGCCTAGAGAATTTCTAAAGAAGGAAATGTTAGCTAAGTATTTGGTACCCTTTCCCATTCCGGACGATGAACCAAGTATATACTCTAGAAATTTCATTGAAGAAGCGGGTTTTCACCTCAGTTACAGCATTGGTCCAACGCACGTTCCATGAATTCTCATTGTTTGCAAGCAGACATCTGAAGATATCAGTCGTTACAGCGATGTCAATAAAGGCAGAATTTTCACCGAGAATATTCTGATCTCAGATTGTATATAAAAAAAATCCGGCGGCAGTATTTTCTGGTATTATTTCAACATTTATTTTGAAACAACTGTCCCAAGATAACGTTGTTATTGAGTTTATCGGTTAATTCTTAAACGGGAAGACAGTTCATTGATGCGAAGATCAGTCCACTGTTACAGTAAAGTGACGAAGGCCTAGAAATGTCGGTGTGCAGAAAAGTTATAATAATAATAATAATAATAATAATTTTATTTGTCTATATAGTTACAATAATTATTACAAAAACATATTACATATAGACAAAAAGGAATAACGCTCAGTTCACGGCATCAGCAGGGCACTGTTCTTCCGCGCATCCTAAAGAGAATAAACGATTCTAAAAATAAGAAAAAGAAAATAAAAAAGCACTTCTAAAGTAGGTGCAGGCATTTAAAAGAGAATATAAAACATATAAAAATAAATAATAGAAAAGTATCCTTAAACTTGATTATTTAAAAAGTAAGATTTGAGAGCTATCCTAAATTTGTAAAGCGACATTGACATTGCTACCGAGGTAGTATTTAGCTCGTTAAATAACTATATTATGGGAGAAGGACCTTTCGAAGAAAGCAGTTCTGTGTCTAGGCATGGATAATAAACCTTTATTTCGTATATTAACATTGTGCTCGTCCGTCCTGAATGTTATTTTATTATAAAGATACGGAGGAGTTTGTGTAGAAATCAATTTATGGTAAAAACAAATTGCGTGATAATTTCGTCTAGTTTTCATAGGCAACCATTTCAGACTTTTGAAAGCATTAGATACATGATCATATTTTTTAATGCCACATATAAATCGGACACAAGCATTTTGCATTCTCTGGATTCTGTACGTATCGGTACTGTCTATACAAGGATTATAAAGAACGTCACAGTAATTAAATTGTGACAAAACCATAGACTCACACAGTAGAATCTTGATTTGCTTACTTAATATATGCCGACTACCATATAGAAGCTTTAGATTGGCAAACGATTTTTTCAACATTTACAAATGATTTAAACCTCAAGCCTGAGTCTAATATTATACCTAGGTTCTTAGCTTCTCGAGTAACAATAAGAGTTTCATTGTTTATGCATATATGCATTAAATGAATAACTTCATCCAAGACAGTATTTCGGCCAAAAAGTAAAACGGAAGACTTTTAGTTTTAAAGAGTGGCCAGACGCAACTGTAGACAAAGCTGATAGGTCACTATTAATTTTCTGGCAAGAATTAATTATCAATAACAACAATGAAGAAAGTTGTGATTGTAAGTTGTACAGGGTGATTCTTTTATCATGGGAAATGAGTTTTTCTCGTAAACGGCTGCAGCAAATTGAGTTCTGTAAAAAGTATTTTATTTGGGCTGATTGATGCTTGAAATTGCGATGGATATGAAAGTTATAATTAAGCGACGCTTCAAAAATTTTGTTGTCAGAAGCATACCATTTTTATTTCAGAAATTGGAAGATCTATTGAATAGAAACACTTTTTCCAAATACCATTTTTTTCATCTAAAACCATTCAAAAATTACAGACCAGTTTTTATGTGTTAAATTGGTCGATTGCCATGCAAAGAATGCATGGTTTTTTAAATTTCGCTAAAGCAGGTAGGCTAGTAAAAATAAATTTATGAATGAACTTTAAATGAACCACTATAGGTTAAAGTATTTTCTACGAATCGTTAAAGCTGAATTTCATTATTAGCACTCAGTATCTCAAGTCAAAGTCAATAATTTGCAAGAATATTATGCAACATTAATGACATCGATGGAAATTTATATTCCAAAACAAAAAAGAGTTTGGTACAAATTTACGCGATTATTTTGCGTTATATGCATATTCAAGATTCGTATCTACTTTATCGGTATGAGATTTTACAGTAGACGTAAGAAAAAACTGTTTCTCGAATGACCCTTTAAAAATGAACCTGTTTTTATCCACGTTTACAAACACAAACACGAAGACGAATCAAGATAAAGCCTCTCCATTACCTCGGCCAGAAGGTACGACATACTGGAGGTATTAAATCGATAATGTACCTCATGCCAGGAAAGATAACACTCCCGCAACTAACTTTTAAAATGATGTAGTGCAGAGTCGTAACCGCCGATATCGATTCCCATCGAACAAAGAGTCATAAAGCAAGTCATAATTCCACAGCTGACACCTTACAGTTTTAAATTTATAATCTAAATTCAATTTTCCATTTCTGTCTACTCGTCGCAAAGTGAAAATTATAGTTCTCTTAGGTATACACTTCTTACAAGGAAAGAAGAATTTACAAATATGCACGCAATTATACAAAATTTGTAATAGTTAATATTTTGACAAGGAGAATGTTGAAGAAAGCGAAATTGTTTGAATATGGAATTAAAGGGTACTTTAACCCTTATACAGTGTACCGTGCGTTTCAATAACTTTGATAACATTTTGACCAGCTGTAACTTTTCTGTTTTTAAAGATATCGGAATGAAGCAAAAACCATATTGCATAGTGGACTAGCAACTTTTTTCTTATTTGAAAAAAAACCTAAGACCAATGATTTTAAAAGATTTTAACCTAACTCATATTTTTTTTTAATGGAACTCCCTATTGAATATTTGGATTCTACTCAAAATTCTAAGCATATTTTAAAAAGCATATCCTATACCTATCTTCAACTGTTTCTGAGAAAATGGCGCCTGCATAAGTATAAGTTAAAATGTAAACAAATTGTTTTGTTCATGGCACACTTTGCACTGAGCTAAAGCTAAAGTTCAGTATTGCTTGAACCGTAGCGTTAGTCGGACTAACCAGCTTTGCGCCCGTGTAAAGTGCGTTAGTTGGTCTAACCAGCCTTGCGCCCATTCACGAAACATGCGTTGCTAGGTAGGCTGTTTATTTACGTCCATATTTGCGCCAAAAGTTAGACCCAGTCAGACCTGTTTAAAAATCGCGTAACTTCGGCCTTTAGTTCCTTGCGTTTCCCATTGTATATTTAGTAATTATATTCAAAAACAGTACTTTTCAGTGCTACGGATTAGTTAACATATCATAAAGTAAGTATTATACATAGTAGTGAATAGGAGTATGCCTTTTATTTAAATTGGTGCAACAGATGCGTAAATTTTTCGCGTAACCTCCGCTAGTCTGACTAACGTTACACCTTGTTGATGAATCCGTATGTTAGTATTTTGTTGTGTTGAGGAAAATGGCAAACAAGTAGAGCAATTTTTACGATAATTTGACATGTTCGTAAAATTATTTCTCAGAAACATATATTCTTGGAATTTTGAGTAGAATCCAAATATGCAATAATATACAGGGCGTTTTAATAAAAAAATATAAGTTAGGTTAAGATCTCTCAAAATCATTGGTCTTTTGTTTTTGTTTTTTCAAATAAGAAAAAAAGTTGCTAGTCCACTATGCAATATGGTTTTTACTTCAATCCGATATCTTTAAAAACAGAAAAGTTGCAGCTGATCAAAATGTTATCAAAGTTATTGAAACGCAGGATACAGTGTGACTATACGTATACAGGATGTCTGCGAATGATTGGAAAATCTCGAAGCTGGAGTAGACCAACATATGTCGATTGAACCAAATATGCAAATGTTGCTGATTTGAGAGGTACAGAATATTCAATGCTTATGTTTTCAAATTTCTCAATAAACATAAAAAATTGTTTGATGTTTATTGACAGGACAAATAGGATTTTTTTGCTTGAGAATTACGACAAATGTGAATTGAAAATATAAAAGAGTGCCCTTCATTTCATAAAAGAGTAGAGAACTGTAGCCCAATTTCGGACAGGTTCCTAATTTTGGATACCCACATATCTACAAAATTATGATTATGTTAGGGGCAATTTTATTACTGTTATGTCTATTTAGCTGGATATTAAAAATATTATATGATAAATAGTTGTATAATAATAACAGAGATTTTTATGTGTGAAATTTTGTGAGTGGTGTTTTTGATATTAATGCACATTTTAATACATTGGATAGATTGGTCGGTGAGCATAGTATATAATAATTGTATATTTATGACGAAAAGTTATTTTATTCCATTTTCCTAATTTTGGATACCAAAGAGCACCGATCTTCAAGTATCCGAAATTAGACAAATAGATACCTATGCGAAATTAGGAATCCTAAAACTTTTTTTAATTATAAAATTTTATTACATTCATAGAGAAAGATGCCCAAAGACAATGGGAAAACATACGTTTGTGATTTTTATCTGAATGGTTAAGTTTTATTTAAGAAAACCTGTTAAATATTGTCACAGATTTCTCAACCCGATTTTTTCTTTCTGCCAGAAAAACAATCCGTTAATTAATTACTTATCTTTATTAACTACTCAGTACACTACTGAACACTAATTACAACTCAACTAAACACTTATTTAATTAATTGCTATCTAAATCACTTTGATCTCTCCAACTCGGCTGTTTATTCTTCTTTTATAGACCCAACGAATATTCCAGGTATATTCTAGCATCTCTAGATCCATTTTCCCGAACGACTCGAATGCTTCTCGTCGATTCCCCATTTTTCCAGTCCCGTCTCGATCCACGGTATTTTGTTTGTTTAACAGAATCGTGTAGGGGCGATCGGGGCAATCTTAGCAATTCGCGGTACCATAGTCGTCGATTTGGGTGTGAGTGGGGCAAATTCCGTGACAATATTTAGGCGTCCTAATTTCAAATACCCTTTAGAATACACTACATACACTAAACCAAATAAGTATATTCAAATATTACTGTCTCTTGAAAAACTTGATTCGTTTGACTTTAGAAATGTCTACATAAAATTGATGTTTTGGACGGATAAATGTACAAGGGTACAGTCTTTTGTGATTTATTACTTGCTACACAAAACTTTGTGATATCCTCAAATTCCGTGTGATACGTCCAGTACTATTTTCCAGGTCTTCAACGATAGCATTTATTGCATTGAACATTTACATCATGCTGGCGAATGGGTCTTGGAATAGCAATAGTACCAGTCATGCAGTCTTATCAGGAAATCTATTTCGATATTTTCTCGTTGCCATTACCAGCATTTTCATTAAGAAGTCCTTAAATAAAGAACGTATAAACTCAGCATATTCTTCATTATTACACAAATGCAAGTTTTAACAAATTATAACAGAAAATATTAACACAAACGAAATATTTTTGACAGTTGATTATTTAAAATAGAACAGAATGAACAGAATATTAATTTTTTATACTTTATGCTATATTTCTTAGTTTATACTGTGATGATAGTTACTAAATTTTTTCGCCGATTAATGTCAATTAATGGCGTAGTGTTAGTGACAGTTGTCAGGCACTAAAGTGTCACATGTACTGCCTAGGCATTAAACCTTATCCTTATGACGCGAAATTAGCAAAAATTCTCGCGAATTTCGCAAACCAGGAATATTATCGCTATTTTCATCATTATGTGGGGTTAGTAAGTTTAACTTGAACTTCTGACAATCCACCATATTAGTTAATAGACAGTTTTATGATGAAATTGTTAGAAAATGTTGCAGTTGTTGGTAAAACTTGCTAAAAATTGAGACTTTTCCCGCCATTATCGTGAGAATTTTTATAAATTTCGCGCTTTGGAATTATTTTTCTTGCCGCTAAATTAAAATTTGTTCTTTAAATAACATATTTTTATTTATTGTAAATATTTATAGTGAAATTAAACAGGGATATACCTTGTCTTATTTGTTTTGAAACATTTACTTCATCTATGTAGGTTGAAGTGTATACACTAGTATGAACTATTGAATCCTCCAAAATGATTGAATTATTTTAAAAAATCGCTTCCAGCATTTGATGTATTTGCAGTAGATAACATTTTTTTTTGCTAACAGCTGATTTAAGACTTATGGACTCTTCAATGTAGCCTTCAGCTATCGTTGAAGATTTCCATCCACCATTTGTGATATTAACTTCTAAAGTTATTAATAGTGTAGCTTTAGCTGTACCGAAACTTATTCGGTATATTCGTGATAATCCTTTAATTTGAAAAACGCAGCAACTTGTTGTGGTATTTCCCAAAAGTATGAATTCTTATTGATTGGTTATATGCTTCACCATTTAAACATTTAAAAGAGAATCTGTTACTATCTATTTGAGAGGATATTGCGGTACTATATTTCCGTTATATGTCCAAATATTCGATTACAATGAAACAAAATGTTTTCTTTGATTTTGTAGTTGTCATAGTGATCAGCAATCTATTCCCCATATCTTCAATATCTACAATTTTTATTTGAAGTAATTCATCACATTGACACGGCCAAATATGGCGAAAATTATTACCACGTAAAATAATAGTCAGTATTCTTCGTTTACAGAAATATTTTGTTTATGATTTTCTTTGTACTTAAATACGTATCATCAGGAGCCTCCATTATTTTTTTTAATTTGTTTATTTTCTAAAATGTAGATTTTTTAATACAATATCCATCCGATTGCTGTTTCAAGAATTCTTTTAGTTTAAAATACTTTAGTATTCATTCAAAGTGTCTGAGCATCGCATATGTTGACCATAATGAGGAAGATTTCATACTTTTGCTTAATTCAGAAAAATATACGAATAGTGCATTTTCTGAAAAAGACTAGATAATGTTATTCTCAGCCCGGTAATCGATAAATTTTATATATATTTGATATATCTTCTTTGATTTTTCTGGTAACAAATTACACTCTCTTTGACTCAATTATTGACGATTACTGTATACCTAAGTTATTTACTTAATAACGCTCGTCTCGTAACAGCCACAGATGACCTGATGGAATTATTATTATTGATGAAAGAAGTATCATACAATATTAATAATATAAAATAAATAGCTCTGTTTGCTATTATGATAAAATTAAAATTGATCGAGGAAAAAATTATATTTAACGTAACAGCAAATTAGATTTAATGTCTTGGCTGCTTTAATACCAGCTGCGGCATTAAATTTTTTATTTTACTGCCTAGTTAAACAAATAACTATTATTTTTATATATTTTCAGGTATTAACAATATTGTGTGAAACTATCTACTTTGTGGACTAAAGCCCCAACTAGCGTTGAATTACACCCACAATATCTATCCATATATTCTTTATTATTAGCTTTTGTAACAATTTTACTGTATTAGAAAGGTATTTTAAGCTAATATATATGAAATCTCCTACAATTCCTATCAATGAAGTCATATGTATGTTCTCTGATACCAAACATCTAGGTATGCTAATGGACAATTCCACAGACAAATCTCTATTCAATAATTATCTAAAGAAATTAATCTATCTAAATTTACTAAACTGGTTTAATGAAAACACTCTATAGATATCTAACTTCTGACAGTGGAAACTCGAAAATTCAACCACAATAGATGAGACATGAACTATTTCTGAATTTTTAGAATTGCTTCATCAGGTGGCCTCCTTTAAAGTTGAGTCAAATATCTAACTATAAAAATTATTACAAATGTCGACAATGTTAAACTGATTAATCTGTCAATGAATTTAAACATCATAACGACCTACTAAAATAAATAGCAAAATTTTACCCTTTATGTATCGTTTTTTATATATTTTCAGGTATTAACAATATTGTGTGAAACTAACTACTCTGTGGACTAAAGCCCCAACCAGCGTTGAATTACACCCACAATATTGCTATTTATTTTAGTAGGTCATTATGATAAATTCATTGACAGATTAATCAGTTTGACATTGCCGACATTTAATTTCAAATAATTTTAATTTATTGGTATAATAATTTTTATAGTTAGATATTTGACTCAACTTAAAGAAGGCCACCTGATGAAGCAATCCTATAAATGCAGAAATAGGTCAGATCTCATCTATTGTGGTTCAATTTTCGAGTTCCCACTGTCAGAAGCTAGATATTTATAGAGTGTTTTCATTAAACCAGGTCAGTAAATTTAGATAGATTAATTTCTTTAGATAATTATTGAATAGAGCTTTGTCTGTGGAATTGTTCATTAGCATACCTAGATGTTTGGTATCAGAGAATATACATATGACTTCATTGATAGGAATTGTAGAAGATTTGATATATTAGCCTAAAATACCTTTTTAATATAGTAAAAAAAATAAGTATTATTTTGATAAATCATGTCTACTACGTTCTTTCAACTTTCAACATTTTTGAAAGCACGATAAACTTAACATTACTTTATTTTCATTACCAAAGTTTGATCACCTTATATATTCTTTTTCTATCTAATTTCAGAATTTTCTTTTCCATGATCTAAATGATTATTTCAAAAAAAATTAGATATCTTTGTTGACAATTACTTTGTTAACTTAAAAACTTTTCAATCAACTTTAGCGTTCCATATTTACAAGGGATCTGTAACATAATTCACGATTCCGCAAAAGACAATCCACTGTTTTAAATTTATAATAGAATTGAATTTTCCCAGTTCTTTTTCGGGATCCCGTCAGTAGCAAAATTACCGCGCTTTTAAGTTTATTTATAGATCTGATTTGCAGACTGAAACGTTTCAACACACTGACATTGACTCCACATCCTGACCCAAATACGGCATGGAAAATCAATTATGTTATTCTTGTTCAAGAGCAGAATCCTTTTAGTTAAACAGCGCTTATTTCAGTCGTTACATTTGCTAGGGAGCTCGATAATATGCAAATTTACACACACCATGCTATTATGCTCTGGTAATTGTTGCAGCTTCCGGCACATTTCCGGAAAAATTTGTCGATTATACGTTGCAAAATCCATTATGGTTAAACACCACCTGATTTAGAAGTAATTTTTTACCTGCAATCGTGATTTTCTAATCCTGTTTGAAACATATAAAGCGGCAAATAATGGTCAGCAATTAAACTAATCCGGCTTTTGGATATCGGGAGTTTAAGTAGATTTACGATAATTTTTAAATGTTTTCACACGCGTATCTATATTAATTTGCAATGCGAATGAACGATTTTATTTGTACAAAGAATAAAATATACAGAGAGATCTTTCCACTACCTTCTGCTACTCGGAGAAGAGGAAAAATATGTATGAATTGTCCTAGATAAAATTGTTAATTGGACTCCCATCTGGAGGAATGCACCTACAAAGCAAGGATGTCCCTACGTTTGTTCCAAATTATTTGAGAAAAATCCGACGAGCGTTATAAATAACAATACTGACTGTATGTGCTGCTTGTCAGCTCTATGACCACTCATGGCTCGACAGTTTGCTTTCCTAAAATACTTCATGGACAACTAAGATTAAAACTCTTTTGTTTTCCTGTCTACTGATAACAGTAGCGATCATCTGCACACTGTCAGCTGTTAAAATTATCCACCTCTCTATGAACAATAGGAAGCCAGATGGGTAGTATATGAACTGAAACAAACGGCTCGAGATACCAAAGGCTAAAACCATAAATCGTACCAGTTTGTATACCTACAAGAAACTGTCTTTCATCCTTGTTCTTCCTGGAAGAAATGACTAGAAATGGAACAAAACCGACATTTTAAAAGCAGAGACGTATGAGCATTATGTCCAAAACTCTAACAAGGGTGTATATACATTTAATATCTCGAAAGTCTTGAAATCTATTTATCTTGTAACCTTCAAACCTATGCAAGTTAGTAAAAATTTGATCAGGTAGCCAAGCAGCTTTCCTGCATTCTACCGAAGTAACTTAAATAAAAGATAGAACTGTCAGTAAGCTCTAGGAGTGGTTATGAATTTGCTGCACAGTGATTCTCATTTGAATAATGTGTTTTCCTTACTACATTGAATGTGTTCAAACTCTTGATGCCTCTAATTATGCTGTACAAAGATTATTCTGCCAGTAGATAGGTATTAACAAAATTCAAACATTAAGGCCCATATTTTGCTTCTTGATGAAATTGATTTAATAATAGACCAGGCAGAAAAAATAACAATATGTTGTTAAGGTACTACATTTTGGAAAATAGTCTGATTGATGTATCTTGTTGAACTAGTGAAGTGTATCCTGACCTTATAATAAATTAATTAACATCATAGTTAGAAAAGGTGCCTTTGGTTGATATATTTTTTGAACTAGGGTCAGATATTTCCTAAATCTACATTATAGTCTCCCAATTTTTTTCCAAGCGGCTTTTAAAAACCTTCGTTTAGGAACGTGTGGAGAATGATTGACAATTCGGCGATTTCAGGAATTTTCTGGAGAATACGATGTTAATTTATCAGATGAAAAGTTTATCTAGAAATAATATATGAACGTGTGCAATATTTTTTTGATAACCTAGATTCACTCTATGCGACCTCTAAAATATAATCATCCCGTATATATGATTTACTTTATAGATTCTGCATACGTTCGAATTAAAAACTATAAATCTGGTATTTAACTAATTTCATGGTGTTCCACTATCATTTTAAATTGCAATGATCTACTAAACTGCATTCAACCTTTTCATATCCCTATATACCTATCAACTAAACTGTTTATCTGGTTCAATAAATATTATTGGATATTGTCTGCATAATTGATCTCTGATGCTAATAATATACAGTTTATTTGAGGTAATTGTAAACAGTAAGCTTCGATATCCATTTCACGTTAAACATTGTAAATAACAGCTTATTAAATGGGACACACAACAAATATGTATAGATATGACTGCGTATTTTTACAAAAAAAACTTCTGTAAAATAAATGGCTAGTGCATTAGGAATAAACTTCATTTGAATGTTTCAAATTGGCTTATACCATCAAAATTAAATCTTTTATTTTATGACTACATATAGATCACTAGATCTTTAATACTGTTCGTTCGCTGGAGAGTAGTCTCACCTACTCTGTACTTCATTGTAATAGGCCGAGAGCGCCGGCTGAACGTCATAACGCTACATTTTTAGGCGTTCAGTAGTAACCATAGAAAAAGATAAATACAGGACGTGCTTAAAGATGCGCGAAGTGGTCATCGTGTGGTTTCCGACATTTTTAGGTATGTTGAAGCCGGTAAATTTAAATTTGTAAACAAACATTGTTGATACTGGTTTATTTGCCTGATACATACCTATTTGCCTGATAGGTATGTAAATAATCATCGCTACAGAACAAATATTTTTAGCATTGTATATCTTTATATTGTATGTAATTTTTTCAAGTTACTCTTAAATAGTTTCCTTTGTTTTGCATAATAAGGGTCGAATTAATTAATACTTGAATATTTAACAGTCTCAATAAAATAATTATCAAAAGGGTTAGCCTATACATATGTATAGTGCAATTTTAATTAAAAATTTTGGAAAATTAAAAACACGTTTATGAAAAATATTTTATGTAAGTAAACGCAATGATTAAGTTACTTTATTTTTTGGTTCATAATACCTATTCACATTTGTCGAATTAATACCTGATGTCTTGTGTTAAAATTTATCTGATTTATGTTTCTTCTTGATGAAATCATAAGCTATATTTTCTTTTACATGCAAGGCTGAATTTATTGAATGCCGATTGAACTCGCATGTCAGGCTTATCCGATGGATTTAATAGGTATATTTACACTCATGTCTAGTTAATTAAATCATATCGGTGATTAATGATTTAACTTATCGATTTCATTAGATCTATGCACCACGTCTAGAAATGAATTACTTCTTTAAAATGATACGAATTTCCTTGTGATTCCACCATATGTCACTACTACGAAGGCACTAATAAGACACTAGAAAGTAATGAATTATCATTTATTATAATTTTAATTACTTGTTTTACTGCAATACTTTATACATATAAATTATAGAAGGCAGTTCAAATATACAAAGATTACAACAATTAACTTATCATATTACTTGAACCACCTTGGAGCGAACACCCCACTCTAGAGTGATAATGAGTTAACCATCTATTATGAGCTCCGAACTGTGAACCGATTTCCTTCTTTCCACCACTTCTTTTTTAATAACTCTTTCGTGCAGTACACTAGCATACTCGTTACATCTTTTCTTAACTTCAAGAACTCTTTTTCTTTACTTTCCTGTGCTTAAACTGAAATAGAAATAAAAAATATCTGACATATTTTATTTGTTTTAAGTAAATATAAAATATATCTATAAATATATACAGAACGAATAAAAGTTTCTCAGTCTCTTTTGTTTCGTCCTGCTGGATACTCCTATACTACCAGATGACGTATACTAGGAAGGAACTCAAGCTAATAGAGGTTTTCCAAAAAGTATTTAATATATAAATATTTTTATAATTTTATAGTAGTCAGTTTAATTTAGCTCGATGCACATATAAAATTAATTACCTACATAAAACTCTCTTATTTTATGTGGTGAGCTTGAAATACTAGATGTACAGGACTGAATGTCATTTTTTCAGAGCTTGATAACTTTTCTCTGGCGAAGATAATGCTATAGTACTACTAGAATTTTCAGGAAGCGCACTGCAATTCATTATTGACAAAATTAATCAAAATAAAGAAGTGATGAAGATTATGAAACTACACTGTAAAAAATAATTACAGTTAAAATAGATGGCAATTTATTTACCACTCATTATTGCTGTAATTCTCTTACCGATTGTGACTTTACAAATAAAATGTAAAATTACGTTGTAAATTTATTTTGTGGTGTAATTTTAGGTTTTGCAATTGTAATATTACTTTGTGATTTGTGATTTTACAATACAAAAAGTATTTTTACAATGTAACTTCCACAATTACTTGTAAAAATACAAAGTAGCTTTACAGGCAGTTGTATAGTTACATTGTAATAATACATTTTATATTATGACTACAATGTAATATTTTTATTTATTGTACAGGTTGGTCCAATTTGAGCACTTAGGTATAGAAGGTTTCTTCTATTTTCCGAAAGGACAGAAAAAAGTAGCCAAGATATTTAGATCTTAATTTTTGAGAAAAGTTGAATAGCGAGAATTAGATTTCAATATTTTGATTTGTTTAAGAGATACCTACATGACATTTTTAAATTTTGGTCATTTTCTGTGGTAACTTTTCTACTTATTATCTTAATATTTATACATTGTAAAGAGATTTTTTCTCTATGTGTAGTATCTAGTGGCTTGAGGAATATTTTTTTATAACTTCTAGTTTTCCGCATACAAACATATATGTTTTAATGAGACATGACCTAAAATTTAAAAAAATGCTATATAAAAACTAATCAAGATATCGAAATGAAATTTTCGTTATTCAATTTTTCTCAAAAATATTCCCGTGACATTTGGACTATCTTTTCGGAGAATAAAAGAAACCGCCTAAAAGTGTCGAAACTGACCTAACCCGTACACAGGACATTTTGTTTACAACATTCGAATTCACTAACAGTGCTTTGACATACCTAGATACCTAAAAAAAAATCTGAATAGCAATTCATTTATAACTAATAGATTAATATGCCTACATGAGAAAAATTGAAATATCGTAAGGAATTAACGATTGGTACTTACCTTAAGTAACATATCAGGCTTTTCCGTGAGTTTCTCAATAGCATCACTGCATCAGAATGTTATTTCAAAAGAAAAATGTACTCATATTAAGTAACCTAATTAACATGAATTCCAATTGCTTCTAATATTAACAAATACCCTTAATAGTAATACTGAATTTTTGATATGATATCCCCAATGATGTCAAACATTTTTGGAATTTATGACTCATTTAGTTGAAAATAATACTTATTTCTATTATAGCCCAGATGTATACCTTAAAATCAGCAGAATAATCCTTTTTAAATTTATAATTAAAATTTTTGGACAAATTGTGTAAAAAACATTTGTTACACAAAACCACACTTTTCCTAACTGATTATATAAATAGCTATTTTGTACTCCGATTACGGCTCAGTTAGCTAATTAGTAGTTACAGCTTTATTACATCTTCAATATATTAACTGCCTTTTGCTTATTTTTTAGCTTAGAAATACATGTACATACAGGTACTGAAGTAATAAAATATTATGGTTTTACGGCAATTTTTTATTAAAATTTGGTACCTACACATTTAGGTTATTTGTACAAAACAGAACACTTAACTTTATACAAGACATATAACAATGTAAAAATATATTCGTACAACTAAAGTTAACATTTTATAATATACAAACGAAACCTATGATCTTATACTAACTATTACAAAGTAATATTAATTATATAAATGTGCATAGATAGTAAGTAGATACCCAGAACTTAAATCATGCTAATCCTCCCCTGTTCTTCAAATATGTATAAAATATAATTCTAATAGAAAATAATATATTTTTATATATTATGTAAGATGAACAAGACAACAGTGGGATCCCCGATTGTTGTAGATGCAATGTTTCTTTGTTTCAATAATTATGTATAACTTACATACCTATTACTTCTTAATTGAGGTTATGTTTAAACAAGCACTAGACAAAACTATTTATAGTACTAAAAACACTCACTTATCACTCTAGATATGTTTATATTGCTAGTCACTACTCACTAAAATAATTATGTAAGTACCTAGGTCCTAGGTACATGCTGCATTCATCGAAATGAAGCAAGAAATAATGAAGGCGTCACCACCCAACGCTCTCAACGGTTAGGTTATGTTAGCGCGTTTTAAAATTAGTAGTATCTTCACATACACATTAGGCATATTTTTACAGTCAATTATATAGTAAATTTGGTATGTTCAGTAATTTTACAATGTAAAAATGGATTTCACATTATTAATTGTAAATGTATTACAATATATTCGATAAATGTACAAATTATATTATAATTACATAGAAAGTTTACGGTTTTATTGTATATTGGCAGTTTTCTTGTAAAATTACAAGTGTCAGTGTATTATCATCATTATTTTTAGAATTATTTTAAGACAATTATAAGGATATTCTTACAAAGTACATTTGTAAAGTTACTGGCCTTTTTTTCAGTGTACCTAGTTTTAGTTCTCCTCATTCATTTTTCTGCACATTTTCATTATTATTTTTTATTTTTAATGGATAAAAACATCAATTTCAGAGGAAACTTCTATCCTCCGTATCTTTTGATATGGAACTGCAACATTTTTTAAAGTGCATCTCTTTCCTTTATTAAAATCTGTTTAAAGGAAATGTTGTGAACAGATACATTTTCTACGATTCCACTGTAAATTTGGATGATCTATTATTTCTAAAGTACGTTAAATCATTCGCCTCTGGGAAACCTAAAAGTAAATGAATTATTCTTAGACATGGCGTCTGCAAATATTTTAAATTATTTATTTATACTATATTATACGTAATACAATAGTAGATTAATGTAAATTTTACAATTACTGTTCGATCTAAATGTCACAAAAAAATATGTATGCTTCAAAGATTTACCTACGGAATGTTACTGTAGTTCCTGTATCTATTAGATGGGAAACGTTTTTCTATAATAAATATAATTATTATTTACAAAGTTAATATTTTATATAACTATAAAATACAATTTATCATTATGTACTACATATTAAAATATATACTTACCCCTTCGTAGGAAGAAAAATAACTTTCGATAAGAAAAGTCTTTAATAATGGTTAAATAATACATAAACTGTAAATGAAAACTAAACACACACTATATTATTGAAAAGTTATAATAAACTATCTAGGGTTATAAACGAAAATAAGCAAAACATAAATAAACAAAACCACAGAACTCAGTTTTATTTGTAAACAAACCACAGAAACATTACTAAAAATGGCTGCCTGCAGGCTATGACCCAAAAAATGGATGCCCAGACGTCTAAACTTGTTCTATATCTGTCTTTTTCTATACCTATTTGCTCTGCACCAGACGTTAAGTGTATCTAAATTACTCTGCAATAACACCGCATCCAACTCAGCATCAACTTCACAGAATATTTTCATATCATCGGCGTAAAGCAAACAACGAAAACCGAGATCACAGGCAATATCGTTTACAAAAATTGAGATTAAAAGAGGTCCAATAATGGAACCTTGTGTGACTCCTGACGTATCGAACACCTTGCTATAATCTAAAAGAATAAGACAAATAATTAAATGATTGTCAGTGGCTTTATAGCTTTTTTCAGAAATATGTGCTAAGGCAGTAATAATGCTGTGCTGGAGTCTAAAACCGGACTGAAATGGAGGGATAATGCTGTAATATAACATAGTCACTGTTTCCAAAAACCTTTTCGCTCAAAAGCAAACGTGTTAAAGTAATTGAAATTATTGAAATATTTTTTTTTCTGAGATATGTATTATAAGTATAACAAATATTTTTGTCAACTTTCTTATATTTGTTTCTGTTTCTGTTTTAGTTACGACTAAATCCATCGAGATTCCAACTGTCTCCCGATCAAAGGTATCTGCTGTTAGCCCAGAATGTACAAAAACTATTTAGGCACTCGTATCTTGCTCAATACACTGTCTACGACATCCAAACAGGGTAAGTTAAATATAATATACAGGGTATATTTAAACGCTCTTCACAAATGTCACATGTGATTTGGGTCAAACAAAACGTAAATTTACTTTAAGAGCTAGACGGCCTTGAAATGTCAATTTTTAAATGTTTTTATTTTTATTATAAATTTACAGATGCTTTTACAATTTTACTGAAATTTGGTAGGTTAGCATGTTTTTATAGGACAAAAGATATAAAAATTGTTAAAACAATCTACCATTTATACGCAAATTGTACTCATTATAGCATCTAAAGCCGTGTACATACTTTTAATAGAACCTCATTACATTGTGATATTTTGATGTTTCCATATTTGGTTTAGCTGTCCGGTCAAAACGTTTGTTCACTGTTTTTTAATTAGAATAAAAAATCATAGTTCGAAGACCATAAAAATACATACTATATGACGCAAATAAAGCAGTCTGTTACACATGAAAAAATAAATTAAAAAAAAATAAAACTACAAGAATGAGTTTCAAATGAATTTCTACATGAAAAATCAAAATATACTAGTGACGGATCACAATACAACTCAGGTGGTCGCTTAAACATTTTCTTTGAATCTAGGTTACAAATTTTAATGTACTTTATACTGGTTTTTATCTTTTGCAGAATAAGCATCTATTTCTATAGAATAGAATTGTTATATAGACATAAAATGCAAACTTGAAACTAATAATAAAACAGTAGTTGAGATATTAATTTAGTTTACTTATAACTTTTTAGCATGATTTAAGTAAATAAACATTAATTTTTCAATTAAATCAATCATATCATATTAGAGTTACTTGCTACATCTCAGACCGAGGAATTTTGGGATACAACACAAATGTACGTGATATAAGTAATTTATTTTTATATTGTATATTTAATGTTATAAGAAAAACGAGTTTTTTTCTTGAAAATCAATTATATTTCAAAACAAATTATATAGTATAAATTGGCTACCGAATATGCAACTTTTTCAATACCCTTTTTTTTGATGTAGCAAAACTACTAAAGGTTTCGTACTATATTTATAGTACTTATTTATATAAAACAATATTTACAGTTGTGCTTTTACGCACGTGCCTAAAAGTTCTGATACCCACAGTTTGCAGAATATATGAGCCTGTCTTTTGAATGCCTTTTTCCATATCCTATTTCCTTACCTTAATTAACATTTTAAAAAAACTACGATGAAATTCTATTACGTTGCAAGTGTGTATGAAGCTTAAGATTATTTGTCTCATTTTGAATACGTTGCCAAATTTTCTTCGTTATTTGTAGACTTCGTCTTACCATAGACTTAAGGTGTCCCATCATGACCATTACATATCCATTTGTTTGGGTACTGCTGATTTAAGTAGCATTTAATGAAGAATGTGGTGAAGCTCCATCGTACATGAACCGCATATATCTCCAAAGTTCCTGAGCAAAATCCTGTAGTAAACTGAGAGATCATTTTTTGTGTATGTTGCAAATAAATTTCTCCTGTTAATCTTTAAAAAAGAATGACAAGACCAATAATACAATTACCGATTATTTCAACCCACGCATTAATTTTAAATTCATATTCATAAACGTGTTATGAAAATTAGTTTTCCAACACAAACAATTCATGGGAAAAAAATTGGTTTTCATGACAAAGCTTAAGTACATTCAACAAACTGATAAAAAGTCAGTCGCACTTCCATGCTTTGTTTTTCATATTGAAAAGTTCTTACTAATGGCTTCCACCCATGATCAACAGTTTTAAGAGTCAAGCGACCAATCTCCTGAAGACAACAGCAATGTCCTTGAAAGTATAATTATATAATATTAATAAAATATCGATATATTCTACATTGGTGTTTAATTCAACCATGATAAATAAAGAAAATAAAAAAATCAAAATTGTTATAATATTAATTAAGATTGACTATTAAAGCTTAATTAATTAATAAGGATTAATTTGTTACTATACAGGATGATATCATAAACGTCCTAATAAATAAATATTTAAAAACTGTATATAAACGAATTTTAATTTGCCCCTTCGCGTATTTTAAATGTTTTTTTAAGAAGGCAATAAATATTCGTTAATTTTTCACATTGGTCAGGCACAAAGTATTCATATCAGAACAGTCTGATAAAAGTGATAAATACTAAATATTTTTTTAATTTTGATTATGGCAATGCAAGTTTTTCATTATTAAGAAATCCAATACTATTTTCTTGTAAATATTTGATTTTTTTTTTTGATTTACTTCCTGACACGTTTTAATTTTTCGCATTCCCAAAACAGTGTTAATACAAAAAATTTCTATCAAATTATTACGAGAATCCATCTCTATAATAATAACCCAGAAACCTTTCAGTGAATACACTTATGGAAGTCCTGGAGCATTAATAATAAAATGATTGATTAAAGCAATAAAAGCTCATTGTAATGAAGCTTTCTTTGGTATATTCAAGCAAAAACCCCATTCTGAATTCAGCATTTTCATTGATAACGTAATAAATTTGCAGATAATAACAAATTTGGGTATAAAAACATTTTATGTAGTAGGGCTTTACTATAACGACTACTGCAACGTTTTTGGCAATTTCTGCGAAATGTCACTTCATTGTATCTTCAAGATAATTGATGATGAAGTTTTTCTAATATTTATATTTATTTTTTACACTTTTCAACAGAAAATTGACTTTTGGAAAGGTAAACGAGTATAGTGGCCTATATTTGAATGACTTATTGTTGCTTTCTACTACTTGATTCTAGGAATAAATATACGAGTGTATTTCATTTCTTAAATTATTTTTTGTTGAAGCTGTATTCCCAAGAATATTAAAGGTCACTTTTTAATACTCTGATACATGGAAGTACAATTACAGTTAAATGTATTCTATTGCACAATCTTGAATAAGCCAAAGTGACAATCGAGACAGTTAAATAAAAAGATTTGCTGTAGTTCAAGGTTTGCTACATTTTTACTATAAAACCGATAACACATTACCGGTTGAACCTCGTGATACTCAGATAAGGTTATCTCTTGTACGACATGAGTGACATGACTCGTGTATGAAATAAATGATATGCCGACAATACACGCTCGCCGAAATCGGCTCCTTCGCGAAGCGTTCAGTCTACACGAGACTACTTTACATGCTAGGATAGCAAGCTAGAATTCTGACATTCTATTTTGGCTTACTATACTGGCTTGGGTCAATGCTAGAGCAGCACACACGATACTAGAAATTTTAAGTCAAAGTCAGTGTCATTGTAGTCTTCCGTGGACAAAAATGAACAGAAAAATTTTAAACTGAAATATTTATTTGGGAAATTGTGTCAACTTGCATTATATTAATTATTAGAGGAGTTGCTAGAAAATCATATTTCTTTGTAACTATAAATATGCATGTTTATCTTCATAACAGGGCATTCCACTTAAAATTAATTACTTTATACAGGGTGTTTGTGAAAGGTTGGAAAATCTCGGAGCTGGAGATTCTTGTAACCAAAATAAGTCGATTGAGCCAAACATGCCTTATCCGAATGTTGCTGGTTTCAAACATACAGGGCGTTCAATAATAGGAATTTATTATTATTTTTTGAAATATCTCAATGACTTTGAAACCTGCCGGAGTATTTAAAAAAAATGGCCGTGGCATGTTTTTGACACGGTAAATAAGAATTTTTAACTAATTTTGGCGTTGCTTATACAGGGCGTCAGTTATGCCCTGTTCCTTTGATAAAAAGGGGATTTTTTTTGTATTTAGAAATACGGACATCATGTATTGAAAATTGGAAACAGCGTGCTTTGTTTCATAAAAAAATACTCTTGTTCGATTTCGATATCTCGCTTGGTTACCGAGATATGTGCATATACAAATGTCAATGCATTTCGTTTTTTAGCAACTTGTAATGCTTAAATTAAATTAATGCGTCTTGACGGCTAGTATGAAGCAAATTATTTACAGTTTTTTAAATAGCAATTTAAAGGAAAAAGAGAACAAAAAGCAATCGTTAATGAATATTTTTCATGAAATTTGGTACGCAGATTTTTTCTAAAAAAATCGTTAATGTGGATTCCGGATTTTTCAGCCTCTCAATGTTACCTAGTAGGCCTTAGATTAAAAAAAACTGGACGCCGCTCGGCCTCAAAATACATCTTTCCCCCTCCACATTCCAAAAAATCGCTCCATAAATAAAAATGTTATGAGGGTGGCCCTCACTGGTCTTTCGTCCATTCCTAATCGCAAACTTTTATATAGATGTTTGTCTTCAATTTTTAATTATTTTCTTAATGTCGATTCTGGAATACCATGTTCTTTGCCGGCTGATCGTATTGAACTTCCATGTGAAATTTCCAGAATGGCATCTCGCCACTGGTCTTTCGTCCATTCCCCTTTATCAGTCTTTCTTTGATATTTACTTGGCATCTGCAGTTTCGCATATATAATGAAAATTTAAAATAGTAAAGCACTGGGGTAACTATGAGCGCTCATAGTTACCCCATTATTTTGCGCACCGGATTATGATACCTTATAATGTTTTAAGACTTATATCAACAAATAGTCATGTAATTTAAACTTTCTTATAAGTCAATTTAACCTTAAAAACTGATCTTTTTAATGATATGAAATTTAAAAAGAAATGTTAAAAAGTAATGTACTTACCGCTTATGATATGTTACCATAAATAAGTATCACATAACCTTAGAAATAACAAGTAGTGATAGATGGCGTTACTGATTGAAACAGGTACATTCAGAAATGTCCGTACTAGATGTGCGCACAGTTACCCGCTGCGCATATTCACCCTACTTTCCCCTACAAGAGAATAAAACCACTTTTTTACTTTACCTCCAGACGCTTTGAAATGTCAAGTTGAAATTTTAATTTTGAAGACGTTTTATGGGGAGTCTACCAATAAGTTTAATTTTAAACTGAAACATTAGGATTAGTTTGAGGAAGGGGGTAGCTTTCATTTTTTTCATTTCCATTTTTCCATAAATATTTCATAGTTTTTTAGATAAAAATAGTATTCTCTTGCTCGAAACTGACAAAGCGAACCGTTAACGGGTAAATAAGTTTAAAAACCTGGTTTACATAGCTGCATAGTTACATTGCATTGTCGAAGTAAAAAATTATTATACGAGTTAAACAGTACTTTGATACTTGTGTTTTAAAGTCATTAAGTAAGACTCATACCCCAAAGCGTTTAAAAATTTTAACGAAAGAGTAGGTTTTTATCCCCTTTGCGAATGGTTGTAACTCCATAATTCTATATCAAAGTTATCTTAATTTGAAATAGAAAAAACTAATGCGACTTCAAATTCAATTCAAAATTGTATTCATCTTCAAAAATATGCAAGGTGTTTAATTAAACAATCCTAAGTTTGTTTCATATATCTTTAACGCTATTTTTAACATCATTTCCAATGTCATTCAAAATATCTACAATTTCTGTATTTGTATCTCAAATTCCGTTGCAAAAACTAATTTTTTTCTCTTTCTTCATGCTCCACAATACACTGAAAAGCTTAACACTCATACATACTTAGGAGCAATGTTGTAAAATTTTATAACTGAAAAGCGAGAAATTTTGTTTTAGAGAGCAAATTTACACACTACCTGAAAGGTACATCTACACATAAATGTACTGTATTGTTACTAAGCATTAGAATAAATAACTGTACAAGGTTATGCTTTACTAAATACTGCTTCGAATTTTAATATAAAAACAAAGCCGCTTAATAAAACACACAACATAGAAATTATAATTTGGTTCAGATAAAAACGAATATTTTAGGCATATTCGTAAGGCGATAAACTGAAAACCAAAATAAGTATAATGAGATGAAGCGGTTACATATTCGGCTATTCTCGATTATTTCATCGATTTAATGTTAGCCGTTTAACTTGTTGCCGTCTACCACCACAACTTTTCAACTATTGTAGCAGATGTTCTCCTAAACTAGGTCAGTCGCAGATGTAAATGATACAAACTTTAAAATAACATGTCTTAGAGTCATTGAAAAGCAAATTGTTTAAAAATATATATATTTTTCATTGTAGCTACGCTCTCTGCTCTGCGCTCTATTGATTTAGAAAGGTAACAAGACAACACTGAAAATAAGCCAGTGCGATACAAGGTGAGGTACTGCGCAATGACTGCCGATACAAAAGTTTAAGTACAGTTTCAAAAATTAATTGTCACTCGACAATCGGCTTGATTAAGAAATAAACATTTCAGATTAGTATTCTGGGGAATAGATAAATTTTAAATAGCATCCACATATTCATATGCCAGTACTAAATGTAACAATAACCGTTCTTAAGCTACTAAAACCTTCAATAGCTTTTATAGTTTTACCAGAAAAAAATTAGGACATTCTTTTTACAACTTTAAATATGCGTAGGTACTCTTAGGGCCACACGTTTCTAAGATTACACATTTGTGGTTTTTAAAGTAGCATTAAATGTAAAAATGACCGTATCACAATAAATCTTCAATAAATTGTAGTTGTCTTTCACTTTTTCTTATTGTAATTAACTACAAGTTAAAGGGAGAATGTAGGTATATACAGGCATAAAACGAATAGCAGATTTATGACGATTTCGATTTAATGCACTATAAAGGTGTAGCGCGCACTGACAACGCCAAGTTCGATGCGAGTGCAACAAAATTTTGCCCGGAATACTCCGAGCGTGCAACTGAATCGATCAAGCATCATATTTTAGTGAACAATTCATAACCTCATTATTTGATGAGTCATAACCAAAATTCAAATTTGTATGGATTTATTTTATCAATAACGTATCAATTGAATAAAAAAACTACCATAAAAATGGACAAAATATGCTTTTCAACTGATATAGTTTTTATTCTGAATTTGTTTTTTGAGTAGAACACTGATTTTTCAAAATCGTCAATTAAAATGTTCACCAAATTCCCTGCTTAATCTAAAAATGAGAACAACTGGCACAAGCAGTAATTAAGTAACTATAATTATTTATTTACTACATCTTCCACTGCTAATTACGTAAATTTTTTCTCTATTATTACTTCTAAATAAACTGACTCTCATTTAAATTTAGACCTTTTATACGTTCAAGTTTTTCTAAAATTCACTATTTTATCAACAAGTACAAGTCAAATACTATTTTGTTGCCGAAAATGGATGGAAATGAATCAAGCATGGAAATGCTTGAATCGAATAAACATTTTTGTTAACTTTTATTATTACTTTTCTAATCACAAGTTAAAGAATATATCATTGTTCCCTGAAAGCTTTTGAAATAATAAACTGTGCATTGTTAACTTAGTTAGATAATAGATCCCTAAAGTGTATGCAACTTCGATCGGAACCGTTGCAGCTGCTGGGTCTTATCCGCAGAAAGGATTATTGATAGCATAGCTCTGAACTACGAACTGTACGCTATTCATCCTACTTTAGTACTTTTTACTGTAGTTGTAGATGAAAATTTCCTCTTAAGCAAACTTGCGTTCGGAATTGATTTACATTCGACATTTTAAAGAAATTCTAACCATTCATCTTGTGAAAAAAGGTATGGGAGAATTCATTATACAAGCTGTCTGCTATAAGAAGGCCACTCCTATGAATCTCTCTTAATACACGATGCTTGTTGCATTATTGGAAGTCTTTATTGTCGTAAAAACAAATTTGAGATTCATGGCTAACTTTATGTGTAAACTTTTGGAGCTTTCTAACTTCTTTATTTTAAAACTTACAATGGATGTAATGCTATATCTGCCACCTTTAGATATTTATCTAAAACTAAAAAAAGTGATTTAGGCAACTATTTTTCACTTAAAGAATACTGGTATTATACCAGATATATGATGTGGAGAGGTTAGAAGTAGTCTGTGGAATGGGATCGTCAGAAGGACACCCCTTCTGCAGACAGACACTGACAGTATTTCTCCCAAGTTTACTTTTGACAGAGCCTACATGGTAATTATCAGCAATGACACAATTGGATCTGGATTTTATTCCAGATCCCTGCACATCCCATATCGGTGGGCTATGGATAAGCACTACTGTGGTACAACGGAACTAGCAGGTATAACCATAGACGCCAAGGAAATTGTCCGTAGGCATATGATGTGTAAAACCATCAGAATCTACACAGATAGTAGTCAGCCACTGCTGGTCTTACGTAATCATAATATAACATCTAGATCAGCATGAGAGTGCCACGAGGTGGCATCAACCGACAATATCTGTACGCTGGAAAAAGGGACGCAGGCGGTGCTATAGCAATAAAACAGCTGATAAGCTAACTAGGAGTGCATCCGGTTTCGGTATCTTTGGATCTCGTTCCTTCAATATCCTCCCGCTGTCAGCTTTAGTTGAAATTTTTGTGGGAGAACACCCACAAAAAATTCAGAATACAGTGGGATGTAACAAATAGTTGTCAATTTGCTAGGAGTACCCCAGCAAGAATACAGCTGAAAAATATCTGATTATGACTAGGATACATCTTTGTCTAGTGGCAGGTATTCAAACTGAACACTGTTGGCTAAGGAAGCACCTGCATTATATGAGAAAGTATGAAACACCTCTTAGTAGGAGTTGCAAACAGAAAGACGAGACAGCGCTTCATGTACTCTGTGAGTGCACAGTAGTCTCATCAACAAGAGAATCTGGGTTGGAAGAGCGATGGCCTTCTATGGCCTACATTAGAGAAACTTTCCTGAGCAACGTCCCAACTTTTTCTCTTTATTAGGTTGGTTAGCGGCTCAGGTGGATTCATCTTTTAATGAGACGAAGTGTTTTTGAAGGCTATCCTCTCACCATTCCAGAATACTAAATATCGGCTTTATTTTTTATATTTATTACATTTTTTACAATTTTAATATTAAAAAAATAGAAACATTATCGTGTTGCTTAAGTTAATGTAGAAATTGTTTTAAGCAGCCAATTACGAAGATGTAATAAATACAACTACTTCTTCTTTTAATAAAAATACAGATTTTCTTCTTCCATTGTTATATATTTTTTTACATTAAAAATAATTGAGCCTTCAACATTATTCTTGCACAGACAAAGTAGATTACGCTAAATATAGCAAGGTATGAATATAATGTGTTACCTCGGTAATTTGATCATTTGGAAAATTGTTTATTGTTGTTACAGTTAATACATAACTGTTAGATTGAAAATTGTTACAGTTCATTGTGATTTGAAAAACTTTGATTCTGTTACTGGCAGCGAACACTTACCACGATCATTACATAGCAACCTGAAAAACTACTAAAATCAAATAATATAGATACAAAAAAATAAAATAAAGAACTTTGCAAATATATTTTGCCTTTATAAATTTGCATTGAGCCCATCATAAGACCTAAGTTTTGCAATTTGGGGTAACGTTCTTCTGAGAGTAACTTAAAAAAGTCCAATACTGTTTCAGTTATTCTCTGGTAAAAAGGATCTGATTGCAAATCATACAAGTTGAAGGTCTGTTTTGCTTACGTTCTCAACAGAAATAGTAAGTGGCTGAGTAAAAACTGGAATTTGTCCTTCGATTTTTTAAAGTCACTAAATCGGTTTTCGAATTGTTCTGCAATTGTGTCAATGTATTTTATATGAGTTAAATATAAAGCTTTCTCAAAATCCATCATTTATTCAAAGTGTCTGTTTCTGCAAAAAATTAAATCGTGTTTTCCTAGTGAGGACTTGAAAAAACCTAATTTTATTTTTAAATCCTCTTATGTAACCATATAAATTGGCAATATTCTGCTACTTTCCTAGTAGCATCAATTCGTTGAAGTGACATGTCAGGTATGTTAAAAATGTAAAATCTGATAGAAGCTTTGCATCTACAATTTGATTTTAGTAGTGTCGGACTTCACTTCATTTTTAAGAAAACTATGAATCTCCTTGCGTAAAGCGGATACAAGAGCGTTGCAAACAGTTTCCAGCTCTTAACCAACGAATTTGGGTGTGAAATAATAAGTCCTCACATGTAGCATTTACTTCGGCCAAATATACATGAACTTTCTGCGACTCAAAGCGCGATTTCCCCTCTTATAACTCTTATAATATTAGTTATTTTAACAATCACTTTCTTGCCATTCATTTGAGTGTATCACAGGACAGTTGAAATTGTTTTGTTTTAAGAGTCCTGCAAGTTCACTTCCTGTTTCTATCATAACTCTGGCTCCATCAGTGGTAATAGAGGAACATTTATTGAATCCCCATAGTCTAGTACCAACTTCAAAAATATCCATTCCCTTAGTTGTACTATGAAGAGAAATAAAATCAAACATCTTCTCTGCTACACTGACGCCCTCTTGAACATTTCGAACCAAAATTACAAGTTGATATCGGATAGGTCAGTGCTTCCGTCCTGGAATGAAATATATTTACATTTTTCAGTTGGGTCGTGCAATTTTTTAGATACATATTGATTATTGTGGTATACATCTTACAATTGTTTGTTGCTGACACTGAGATTGACAATTTTTTTAAGCAATTTTTATTTCATTGAAGTGATTTGCCTTTTTGATGCATAATTCGTAATACGCACTTCATCACAAAAAATTTTTTGTTTTGAAAATTTCCAGCGCTATGAGAAGCGGGAATACCGCATTTGTATCAGTATCAGACTTTTCAAAAAATGTTGTTGTTATTTTAGTTTTTTCTTATAAACCATAATGATAGCATTTCTAGACTCTCCTGTACACTGCTGAAACTTTTTCTTGTGCAATGCAGTTTAAAGTTGTTTCATATTCTTTACGAAGAGAGAGAATTTGCATACGAACAATGTACTGAAGTTTATTATTCTTGTTTGTATTAAATAGTCGAATTCCAACACTTGGTCTTAACCATTAACTTCAAGAACCGTATTCGACGTTTCTATGAGTCTTCATTCCACACCTTGACTCAATGTTCGAGACCTATCGATGCGGTAGGTATTATATCCAGCGCCAGTGGCGTCACATAACCTATGTATGTGTTATTTTATCGTTGATATAGTAATGGCTCGTGTGTGTAGGTATATTTTTCTATAATTGGCTACCTCTGCGGATCGGAAAATATGTCTGAGCAGGCTGCATGCGAGTTTTGTGCCTCATATTGGAGCATATCGAAGTAATACACGTTTCGACTTTTGTTACGGCGTTTTAGCATAACATCATAAGATCAACCACTATGTATCAGCATCTTACAACGACTCTTTTAAATATAAAACGTTACTACTAAGTGAAATAGGTTTCAAAGCATTAGTTTAATTTCAGTGTAATACGAGTTTATATGGTAAACATAATCGCGCAGAGTTTAGAGCAGAGTTTCAAACAACCGAAACAATACGAAACCAAATTACGTATAATATTTGATTCAAAATAAATGGTTGCTGCAAAACCACGAAATGTCCTAAATTCCACAGCAATGAGTTTGGCATTAGAAGGCCAGTAAACATAAAATATTTTCTCCTGATTCGCAGCGGGATGCTTTAGTGGGATTAACGTATCACGTTTTCCATTATTTGCTACAATCCCGCTAACAATTCCGTACATCGACAGAGATGAAACACCGACATAGTGGGCATTATAGCAAAGGCGCTTTGCGGAATTTCAGAAATTACCACGTACTGAAACAGGTGTATTTTATTCTCACAAATACTCGCTAACCGCAACTACGCGTCCAGAAATTGCGATGCTTTATGAGGGAGAAATTTAGCTTTATTAGGGAAGGATTTAGGGAAAGAGAAGAATACAAATAAGCTTTTGATGTTTTCATTAGCTAGTAATTATTCAAAAATAACAGATGCATGGAAATTTTTAAAGAATATTATATATTCTTTATCATGACATACAGATGTGTTAACGTAATTACACAATGTATTAGAAAAGGATTTGACTGACTGCTTGACACAATAATACTCTTTTCCTGACTATGTTAGATCCAGTCTTTTCTGGATTCTAAATGTATCTAAACTATGTGTACTGCATTTTAAGTAAAAATCAGTACATATAACACAGTTATATATCAGAACTACAGCCCACCAGTAATTTTTTAACACGTTCGCGCCATCGTGACCCACCGGTGGATCACACAGCATTTTACTACTGGACGTGCGTGTCCACCGGTGGGTCACGATGTGGGATAATTCAAATGGCATTTTAAAATGTACGTTTGTTTTGAATGCTTTTGACAATGAAGTTACGGCTACCTGAAATGTATATCATTACACATACAAAATCGTTTGGGGATCAGAGGGAATTAAATACTTAAAACAAGGGCATTTTGAACAAAATTAACTTTTTTTATTGTAAACTTGTTTAGACGTAATAAAAATAAATCATACTAATATTTTTAAGCTAATGTTAGAGGGAAAAAATAACTTTAATGTTGCACTTTTTTAAAACATAGAAGACACATTGTTGGTTGTCCTTCACAATCTTCACAATACGTAAGTACTTTCGACGCCTTTGCCCTAGCTTCTTTACTTCCTTTCTCTTCCTGTATTCTCTTATAGCACTCGGCGCATCTTCTTCTACTTTTTCTTGCACTTCCTTCATACTTTCCTACCCTGTGTCTGCTCCTTTATCGTTTTCTCTTCTTAGTGTGATTCTCATTTTCATTAACCTGTACGTCTTCTTCGCCTTCTTCTTGGTAGGTGACATTGGGGGTGTCTAATTGTAATAGCCCTTCAATTATTTTTTCCCGAAAGTGGAGCATGTCCATTTTTTGTTTGCCACTGTTGCAGTTATATATTACCCAAGAATTTACAACGCAAGTTCCAAGTAATACCTCAAAAATAACCTTTTTGTACCACTTCACAGTTTTTCTTAGAGTGGTGTAATAAGAAGACATCTGATCTGAGACGTCAACGCCTTTTTTAGCTTTATTATAGGCAATTATAGCAGGGGGTTTCAAAATATCTTCTCCTTTACGATTTTTACGTCCGATTGGAATAATTTGATCAATGTGATCAGGAACCGTACTAATCATTTGTACAGCACGTTTATCCACCCATTTTATCAACAAATACATAAAATGTGCTATTTTGTTCACGTGTCCACGGGTGGGTCACGACGGCCCATACGTAAAATTATTACCAAGGGACGTCGTGACCCACCAGTGGGTCACGTTAAAATAAACATTTTTACTGAAAAAATAACCTTTTATTGACACAAAAATAGGTTCAAATAAACAACTAACAAAAAAAGAAAATGCGTCCCATATAGTGGATTTTCTATTATCGTACCGTCGCGAACGTGTTTTAAATTATGTCAAGGGGTGCAGGCTTAGTGGCAACGCAGATGATGATTTGATTCACATCCTCTGCAAAATGTGTCTGTTTACTGTGTTTAATGACAAAGAGACACAAATATCTTTGTTCCATTTAAAAATATATGTCCTTTACAAGGTGTCTAAAAATAGGTAATCGAGTTATAGTTCGGAGCCTTATATTATCTCAAGGGGTGCAGATTTTGCGACAACGCAAATGATAATTTGATTCACATCCTCTGCAAATTGTGTCTGTTTACTGTGTTTAATGACAGAGACACAAATGTCTTTGTTCCACTTAAAAATATATGTCCTTTACAAGGTGTCTAAAAATAGGTAATCGAGTTATAGTTCGGAGCCTTTATAATCAAACAGACTGTATTAATATTATTTCTATTCTGTCTAAGTACGGGGAGGGGCAAAAATATAGAAAAGTGTCCTTCTATTTTTTATACAATTAAATTAGTCTTAACAAGAGAAAGTTTCTGAATTCCGATTAAATTGTTCAATATTAGATACTTCCACCTGAATAAATATTTCTTGCTTCATCAGATCACCTGAAATATGATTTTCAGGAACGACTTTCCTCTCCGACCGATGCCCGAGGAGGAGGACCACCCCTACCTCCTGCTGGCCCAGTGGGCGCCGAAAGGCCACGGCCTCATTATGGTGCAGGACTACGACATCTACTACAGGAAGACGCCCAATTCGCACACCGGGTACCGGATAACGAACACCGCCGTCCCGGGCGTCGTTAGCCACGGAGTACCTGATTGGCTTTACGAAGGTGAGTGCCATCTACACTGAGAGAAATGTCTATTTAAATACAGTGTTTGTACTAATTAAATTGCAGTAGATTAGTTTCAGAGATACTGATAAAATTCATAAAGAAATAATAACTTCAGGTACCTTAACAACAATATATTATAGACCAATAAAACCAACACACAAAATAAAATAGTTATTTCTTAAGATACCTACTATACTCTTATATAAAAGGTGATCCCGAATATGGTGCAAAAAATTTGAGGATAAATTTTATGACCCCCCTTAGGAAGTGATAAATTCAAAGTTTTATTTAGTTTCTTCCGAACCATTTGAAATTAAGAATGGAAATTTGTTAGGATATTTTCTGATAACTGTAACTTTTTTTCGATGAGTATATTTTTCTCCTCGTTCTGTTATAAAGCGTTAAAATAAAATACCTCCTGTATATTTTTCATAAAATTTTTATAGAGTTAACTTTTTGAATTGAATGTTTTTTGTTTCTTGCAATTTTTTGATAAGCAGTACAGGTTTTGAGTAAAAAATAAAGTAAATCACAAAAGAAATCTAATAAAAGAAAATATACAGCAGGTACTTTATTTCAAGATACGTAAAAAGTCAAAGAGGGTAAAAAATACTCGTCGTGAATATATTTCGCCTGCCTAAATATCACTTCTTAATTTTATAGCGTTTAGAAGAAACTAAATAAAACTTTAAATTTATTTTATTTACATCTATTAAAGTCGGCCATACCCTCAAATTTTTTGAACATTATTCGGAATCATCCTGTATAACGTTGACCACGAATCTGATAATAGATTTGATTTATCACGCTTCAGCTTTTATTAAATCGGTAAAATCATTTTTTAAAATAGTCGGTTTCATGAACCGAGAGGAAAAAATGTTACTTTGAAGTTTGTTGTAGGTATTTTGGTATGGAACACATATAATTTTAGTTAAGCCTGATCAGCTATCAGACTTAACTAAATCCATGTATTGCTATAAACTGCCACAAAATGCTGTAAATTTTTCTAAATCACCACAAATGTCTCTAGAATCGTCTAGAAATGAGACATTTCATATGAATTACGGTAAACCACAGTAAAATGTCTTAAATCTCAGATATGCCTGAAGTCATGCTCCTCACTGAAGACTCAAGTCAAGAAATAATAACCATGTGTTAGTTGAGCCTAATTTATCTACAATAGTTTCGAATAAATCACCCCATTAAAATGCGATAAATCGTTGAATTCATATTCCTGACTGAATTATGGGTTTTATATGTTTTTTGTACATATGTATATTTTAAGTTAGGAATAATACCACATAATGTAGTATACAAATAAGCGATTTAGGATGATTTAAAGAAATTCTGCTTAATGTGATGTGCCTTTAAGCTTAACTAACCCCAAATTCTTGTTTCTTGACTTGACAGACTTCTGCGAAGAGCATATATAATATAATAGTATCTCTATCTATCTCTAGTATCTCTAGTATCTCGATATGTGTGGAGGAGTCGATGGTAATTCTTCTATATCGCTGATATCAGACATTTTGATAAATTATCGAAGTTTAGCTAGGTATCTACAAAAATTTAATACGTACTGATTTTGACATCTAAAATAATTACATAGGAACCTAGGATAAACGTCAAATGCACAGCATGCTTGATTGAAAAATTATGAGTTTCTATTGATTAAAAATCTGTATCGTAATGAAAAATCTGTATCGTAATGGGTATCATTATGAAACGGATTATGGGCATATAAGTGCATTGTTATAATACGGGTGTAGAAAAAAAATTTAACAGCACCATGTTAAAGAGTATCAAAAATTATCTAAAAAAGTATCTCTTGTTGCGATACAATAAAATGAACCATTTCTGAGAAAAACAACTTCAAACATTTTCATGTGTTAACGCTATTTTAAACTGATATTCACAGTTTCAACTCATCAATTCAAAATTTATTCACTAACTACATTAAGTAAAATTTTTATTTAGTATTTGCTCTTATAATTAGTTCTCGAAATGTCCTTCCATTTCGACACACAAATTCATTCTTCTTAGAAAGTTGCGACGAACCCTGAAGAATTTTCCCTCTTTTGCTCTTATCATTCCAAAACTATCAATAATTCGTTGCCTCAGCTCTTCCACGTTATTCACAGGCCTTCTGTACAGCACCATGTTACTCTCTAACATGTCCAAATTTATAAAGCGATGAAAACAAAAAAGTTGTGGGCCATGGATCGAAGATTAAGGTCAGGTTAGGCCCTTTGGCACTGAAATATTTGCATCATATTTGGAGCATAAATACATGGGCACTAGTAATACATAGGAAAGACTTGGAAAAAAATCAAATCACAAATAAAAAAGTAATCTAAGAAAAACTAAAAAAAAAATTTCTTGACACCCTGTATCTCCGTTAATGTTATGTTTTCGAAAAATTGTTTTAGGACTTCGTGACCCTAATTTCTTGTGAGGAATCACCTCCGAAAGTCTTGACGCATAATTTCCGAACACCCTGTATATTTTTTAATATTCGCAGATGACATGAGATAACAGTGCTGTTATATGCTAAATTCTATATAATTCAGTTTGTAAATGTCAAAAATCACTTATATTTGTAAAAAATAGTATACTATTTCAAAAATACGGTGTCCTTAAAATAAAATTTTCGCAGCTTTTTTCTCAAGTTTTTTCCAAAGTTTTCCTACTGTTTTTTTGGCAAATGCTATAACCTCTCAGTGTATTGCCTTCTTGAAGGTAAAAGTGTATCAGATATTAATGGCATGAGGTTTGGTGCGCATCAGTAGTCAATCGATTTAGTTAAAGTCACAGGGATAGATGTCGTCTGTCCTAGGTGAGTGATTGTGGTGATATGTATTGCACAATGTTACGTAAAAAGTGACACGTTTGAAATAACGATAGAAAAATGATGAATGGATATTTTTAATAATATATACTCGTATGCTATAAAAGTAGTTGTATGTATGCACAGTATATTAATTTAAAACTGCTGTGAGGAATATAAACGTCGATCCCTTGCTGTAGACTGATTGCAATCGGTCTAGATTGTATTTTTATAAACATTGTTTTGTCGAACGAAAAACTTTCTCACTAGAAAGCAGATACATTTTAAATGTACATAAAACAAAACTTAAACAAAATAAACACATTAGTTTAAGTTAGGTGACACTTACTGAAGATCTTTCTGTTTTCATTAAATAAACATAGATTCTAAAACAGAACAAATTATATGTTTTGTTTACTTACCCCCATATATCTCTTACTACTTTATTTTATATTTGAGTAAAATTCTGCGTAATAATATATTGTATTTTGAGATAACGTCTGTCTGTGTCTAATACAATAAATGAGTATAATTTTGCCTACTTTGATGTTTTTTTTAAGTATATATTCTCCCTTATATCTTTATTAAGTTATTTACGGAAACATTTCTGGTTATTAATTTAAGCTAGATGCATTAGGTAAGAAAATTTTACACCAAGCTGTCTATTAATTTGAAGGTAGAAGTGGGGAACAATTATATTTTGTATTGAAAATAATTACATTATATTTATAATACAGTAACTTATTGTTTTTATTTGTTTTAATTTACATATAGACCATTAAAAACTCATTAATAAAAAATAATTAAAGAATCAAGTCAAACAAAATGTCAACCAAATTGTCAAAAAATTTCCAAAGTAATCACATACAGCTTACTGAAACGAAAATGAAACAGTTTGAATACTGTATTAGACAGGTATTTGAGGCTAATATAAATCAAATGTCCTACAATTCCTATCAATGAAGTCATATGTATGCTCTCTGATACCAAACATCTAGGTATGCTAATGAACAATTCCACAGACAGAGCTCTTTTAAATAATTATTTAAAATAAAAATTAATCTAGCTAAATTTACTAACCTGGTTTAATCAAAACATTCTATAAATATCACTTTTGAAACTGTGAGAACTCGAAAATTCAACCACCCAGCCAGATGAGATCTGACCTATTTCTGCATTTTTAGGATTGCTTCTTCAGGTGGCCTCCTTTAAGTTGAATCAAATATCTAACTATAAAAATTATTATACCAATAAATTAAAATTATTTGAAATTAAATAACGACAATGTCAAAAGTGACATTGGGAATGCCAATGCCAATGAATTTTAAAATTAAATATGACAATTACCTACTCAATTAATCAAAAAAATTTGTACCCTTTATGTATTCGTTTATATATATATAAAAACGATTATTATTATTATGTGCCTAAATTCTAAACAAATAGAAGCAGCAAAATATGTTCTAGTTCAATCTTTTTGGCAATGAAAACATGTTTGTGGGAAAACAATTGACAATAATGTCATAAATTATGGTTTACGAATTCTGAAATAGAATATTTTTGACGTAAAATAGACCTTACAAGTTTCATTCGAGACTGGCTCACATTATCTTCAATGAAATTTAAATACATTTGCTCTACAGTCTTTATAACTAAAAAAGTTGGGCCAGAGAATATCTATCAATATATGGATTCTTTTCTACAGCAAATAAAGATTAATTCCACAGAGAACGAAAAGATTTTGTATTTATTCGAAACGCGAAATGATTTGCGCCCCAAAACCTTACTATGTTTTATTAATAACGCCCGAATCCCTATCTATATGTTTCAGAGGAGATTCTGGGCACAAATTCTGCATTATGGATGTCCCGCGACGGCCTCCTCCTGATATTCGCTTCGTTCAACGACAGCCTCGTCGAAGAGCTGAGATTTCCGTGGTACGGATCGGCCAGCGACGGCAGGCTTTACCCGGATATCCGCTCCCTGCGGTACCCCAAGCCAGGCACAAGGAATCCCCAGGTGACGCTCACGATGGCGGATCTAGCGGATACGTCGAATATCAAGATGAAGACTATTATACCCCCACCGGTAATGGCGAACAGGTAAACTCATTTTATATACTCTAATTTTAACCATAGTAGGAAGATAGCCCATAAATATATTAAAAAATTTTAAAAATTAAATAATAATAATTTCAATTTATTGTCCAACATATTAACAATCCAGTAACAGGACAAATATAGTAACAATTAACAGAAATGTACATACATTTATTAAAAAATCCAAATATTATAATATTAGACACAATGTTAAAAAAGTGAACAAAACATAATAATTATTATAAATCATTAATTAGTCAAAAAAAACTCTTCAGAAAGTCTGTGGAACGTAGTGAACAATATATGTCGTAAAGATGTATCTGAAACAACAATAAATAAAATTAGATTGGAAGATGGTGAGGCAACAGAAAATAAAAACAAAATTTTAAATTCTTTAAATAAGCATTATAAACAATTTTTCTAACTTACTGACCATGACATAACATTGTATATAATATTTCCTGGGAATTGGTCAAAATAATAAAACCATAGTTTAAAATACCATGCATCATAGAGATTTAATTTATGATTTCGATCGTTTCGGGATAGCACCCATCTTCAGATAAAAAAAAATTATGTTAAACTTTTACATTTGTTTCTATCTAAAAAGAATTTTTTACAAATTATTAAATGTTAAAAATATTAAATGAACGAACTTACAAAATTGTCCAATTAGTTTTAAAGTACATAATGATTTGACTTGCAGAAATATATATAATTTTTACATTTTTGTTTAAAAACAGTCCAGTTATTATCAACAAGGTCAGAGGCAAAGTGGCATAAAATATTATTTTTGATCGAACCAAAGTAGAAGAATGTTTGAAAAGAAATCGAGCGGTATTGTTTTTTTTCCATTTTTTCAAATTATAGCTGGTTGTGATATGATAAGAGCTACTTTCTAATTTTTGCACTTATTCGAGCTGCAATTTCAAGACGTAGTAAAGTTATAAAGTTATTCGGTTTGGAATACAAAAAAGTATAAACAAAAAGTGAAGATAATATAATGGGCTTATGATGACCTGTTTTAAGTTTCTAAAGCTGGTAATTTTTTGTTTTATACCTATTGTCATACAAAATGTGCACACCGAATTTGGTTAAATTATCTCAAGCGGTTTAGAAATTAAAGACTGATTTTTTTAAATTTTTGACACGCATTTAGCTGGACAATGGCGGTCTTAAGACCCCTCAATTATATAACAAAAAATCCTTATTTTTTGACCACAGAATACGCCACTGGATTTCTAACCTCTACTTAAGAAACGCCCTGAAAGAAATTTCACAAAATTAGTATTACCTATTTTTAAAAAATATGTTTAGTTAATTTGTTTCGCATCTTGGTCATATTGATGATCTGCCCATCTTATCTACCCTTATATGCACATTCAAGTTGCTAAAAGCTAATAAAACAGGCTGAAATGGCACATTGCACTGAGCAATTGCATCTCTAGTTTTCCTCTTGTTAAGTTAAATATTAATACACGTTGCAAGGGCAACGCAACGTTGTTTAAAATTCTACAGTGTTTTTAGGGCTTAATTGAAGTCTCTATAAAACTCAGCTGTAATTGTTTTAAGCGCAATTAATCAAGCAGTTAGGGAAGAAATATTTCTGGTGTAATTTGCGCTGGAACTTTTCCTGTGGAGATAAAATAAACCAGAAAACGAGAGCGGTGAAAAGGAGATGTTCCAGTAAATTGGATAAGGCGACGGAAATAATAAAAGCCACAGATAATTTTTTAAATTTAATTAAAATATATTATTTTAAGTTCAAGGTAAGAAGAGATAGGCCGATAAGAACTTTATGTGGTTTTGTAAAAGCCTTTTTATGATAATGAAAAGTACACTTTTTTCTTGTTAATGAAAAATTTACATTTTTAATAGGATTGTTGCTGTACATACCTATCTAAAAAATATTACTTTATAAAAATTTGATAAAGTACTGGGAGTCACAAATTGTGGTAAAGTTACGCATTTAACAGCCCACTAACGATAATTGTACCAGTAAGAGCGTCCACCTCTCGTTTAATTTTAGTATTAACGTTTTTGCTATAGTATTTACATTATTTTTCAAAGTCAAAAATGGCTTGCGTGTATAGCAACTCAAAGTTGATGGATATCGTTTTAATTTATGATATGTGTCAAATGCAGCTACTTTTACCGCGGTAATGCAACTCTGACACGAGATATTTGCAACCGAATCGTAAAAGAGATGGAGGTCTAGAGCGCCCACGGCGTATTGCAGCAGCTGAAGAACACATCTTAGAGATTGTTGAAGAGAATCCCCAAATAAGTACCAGGCAAATCCCTCAACAAGTACAAAAAATGCCCCAATCAACAGTGTGGCGTATCATAGACGAGACTTAATTATATATGAACCATGTACAACGTATCCAAGCATTAATACCAAGAGATTAGATTTTGTGAATGGTTGCTGCAACAATATGCTCAAAATCCAAGATTAGCAGCTGACGTGTTAGTTAAAGTATACCATTCACAATACTCATGTTTGATATTTTGAACATCCTCACGCGATTCAATGGAAACATTTTCAACAGCTTTTCCTTAAATGTTTGGACAGAGATTGTGGATGATTGCTTGATCGGACTATTTATATTACCAAATCGAATGGAAGGGGTTCAGTATTTCGAGTGCCCTCGAAATGATCTGCCTGGACTTCTGAAATATGTGTATTTCGGTGTGCACGGTAATCTGCTTAGATAGATCTCTTCCTATTTAGAGAATAGAACCCAGGTAGTTGAATTAAATAATTATAGTTCGAGGGAGTAAATGTTACTTCGGATGTGCCGCAAGGTTCCCAGTAGGGTTCTCTACTACTTTCCATATTTATTAATGTCATTGGCAAAAATTTTAAATACTGTATTTGATTTGAAAATATTCACCTTTATTGAAGATCAAACTCAACAATTCTTAGCATAAGAAGATATTAATAGATTAAATGATTTCTGCTCTTTAAGGAAAGTTAACTTGAATATTAAAAATGTTTTTCATTTACCTTTTCCCGCAACAAATAAATCTACAAGTCTAACTACTATACAGGGTGTCCCATAACTTATGGGCCATAGAGCAACCGGAGATAGTAAACATAAAAATATGTCTTTTGAGTCAAACTTGCCCAAGTAATATGTTACTATTTAAAGAATTACAGGGTGTTGAAAATTAAAATACATTTTCGAAAAATGATGATAACTTTAAAACAGTTGAAGCAATACGAATTTGGCATTAGTTTTTTAAGTAGCTATAACATGAAAAGATAGATAACACTGACAGTTGTCACTGTAACAAATTTTGTTACCATTCAAGACACACTAAAAATTGTTCAGCTATCGACATAATGTACAACGACACATTCAATTGTGAACATCTGGAAAATGGCTTGAGATATCGTGATCGACCAAGAGTCCCTTTTTACGTAACAATGTTGGATCTTTTATAGTTTAATATATAAATTCTATTAACTGTACAGGTAAAAAAAGTATTGGTGAAGTAACTCAACACAAAGCACGTAGCAAGCGCCCTTTAGGAAATATCTTGAAACTAATGCCAAATTCGTATTTCTCGCTCCAAAAAACCTAAAAAAAAAATATTTTAATTTTCAACACCCTGTAATTCTTTAAATAGTAACATATTACTTATACTCGCCTCAAGAATTCAGACGTCTTACGTCATGGTTGACATTAGGCAATTGTCTTTATTGTCAACGTAATTTTCGATATTTGGTCGCGTTAAAATCAACAATTTTTTGCAATTTCGTGCAATATATAATGCAAATATTTAGTGTAGTATATAGTTTTATTACTCTCAGTTGCAGTTTCTTAAATATTTTGATAAAAATATAATGAATTATTCAATTGTTCGTATGACGTAAGTCGTCTGAATTCTTGACGCGAGTATAGACAAGTTTGGCTCAAAAGACATATATCTGTATCTACTATCTCCGGTTGTATAGGTAACAATAAGTTACAAATTCATTCAAAGATTTGGGTGTGATTCTAGATGGTAAACTGACATTTGAACATCATATTAATTTTATTATTAGAAAAGTATTAACAAATATTTTTAACAAATTAGAGCAAGTGTAGAGAAAATTAATAAATTTCATAAATTTTAAACTCACCAGATATATTCTGTACACATATTTCAATAAATCACATTTTATACTTCGGAAAATAGACGAAGGGTGTATGATATAGTATTTTTACATAAACTATTTTCTAATAAAATTGATAATCTTTATTGTAACGAGAGTATTTCATTTGCTATTCAGAATTATTACATAAGGTTCCCTTCTTTGTGTTACCTCCTGCTCGTACGAATTACCTGTTAAATTCACCACCGATGAGTGTGCACAACTTTTTTCAGAAGTTGACATATTTCACTTATCTTTATCGTTCATAAAATTGTGGATGTTAAAGTATCAATAATAATATATGTATGCAATTTAATTACGCAATGTTTTTTTTGATTTAGTACATGCAGTTTTCAATTATTAGGTAACATGTGCATGCGTATATCGTATTGTTTACTATTATATATTTTTCTGTATTCTATATATTCTTACCAATACTGTAAATTACTGTAATATATTTTCTATATGATAATTTCAATGTTTTGTTTTGTAATTAAAAGCCTTGAAAGACAGATAGAGTTGTGATCCACGATATAATTGGCTTGCACAAATTAAATCATTTTGCTATATACAGGGTGTTCGGAAAGTGATGGGACCCAGCTTAAACACAGCTTCCTGTGATCAAATAGAACCGATTTATACAAACTTAGCTTAGTCCAAAACTGCCTCGCTCAGAAGTTAAAGGGCTTCAAAGAAAAAAAATTGTTTTCTTGTTATGGGCATAACTAAGAAGCAAAACGTTAAATCACATTCAAATTTGGTACAGTTATGTCTTACATAAGTACAAAAATTGTGAAGGAGTAAGTAGCACCGCATATAGTAGAGGTCGCTCTTGAGAGTTTTTTGCAATTAATTTTTATTGTTTATTTTTTGGTGGTCCTATTCTGATATGCTTGACTGAAGATTATGATGGATAAATTAATTTTGCGTAGAAAAGCTATACTTGTTCCATATTGATAAAATGCATCGTTTTTGGTAAAAACGTGTTTGTATAATTTTTTTTGGAGGAATAAAGATTATTATTATTATTACCGCATATGTGTATTTTTGGTAAAATTGGGGCTGTTATTGAAAACATGAATTTCTTTTGAGTAGCCAAACTTGTAATTAAATAAATAAATATGTGTATATATTATATTATTAATAAACCTCTTTTAATCAATATCAAAATAAGTTACCTGGCGCATTCGCCATAATTTAGAGAAATACGTTTTACTTATGCCTAAACGATTAAATTAATACATTTAAAAATCTAAGATTTTTGGTATGATTTACGTTGTGCATATTTATACGGTATAATACGTTAATAGGAAAATGTAGAAACACAATAGGTGGCTGTCAACTTGTGTTAATTGTTGATATTACTTGCTTCGTTCTGATAGAATGCTTTTGTTGATATTTAATAAGTAATCTTTTGGGGAAAAGAAATTTAAAACTTAATTTTGACCACCATGTTTCAATTATCATAACTAAACATAAGGCTATAAGAACTATTTTTCATATTTATTGAAGACCAATTTAAAATCTTAGCACCTAATCATGATAGTTATTTTCCACTTTATGCCATCACCTAGGTAACAAGCAGTAACTGGCAGCGACCAGTTTTCTAGATCACGGCACAACAACCCGGAAAAGTTCTCTTTGCCTTAACTAAATTAGTATAATATTACTTTAATCCATTTTGCCTCCTGTAATATAGGCAATATTGCCTACCTAATTAAATTTCCCTTTGCCTTTCTATCTCCAATGTTATATCCATCTACTATCGGAGTAAAAAGTCCAGACCCCTGGGTTTGAAAGCCGATATTGCGAAAACGTAGGAGCGAAAACAATTGAAATTTGGACCATAGGTAACCTCACTATTATTGTTATGCACAATCGAATCGGAATTTGTTTTTGAATTTTAGTCATTAGAAATAATGTACCAAAAAACACGATTTTCTGGCGGCGACACGTAATCCTGTCACTTCAACTCGTCATAACTTTTTTATTTACAGACTTTAAAATGTTCAGTTTTAACTGGTAGTACATTAAACTGTGCTGTTTCGAACTGTGTAAGTCTCTCTTCTTAGAATTAATTATTTTTTTTATCTTGCGTAAAACAGAAATTGATGGTATCTTCGTAAATACAGCGTCTTTTTTTAAAATACAATGATATGAATTAATGCGCTTGTAAACAGTGTATGAGTAAATATAGTTCCCAATTATTTCTTACGCGTTCCGTTCAAGCGGAGTAAAGTGGATCGTTGTGGGGTTGCACTCAGCCGTCTATCGCGACATGACCAGTGTCGGGCACGAATACCTTTACTCTATGGTTCAATGGTAAAAATAATTTCCAACAAAAAATTAGGACACGAAAATAACCTAAGCTGGCTCTGTTTAACACACTTGTCTAAATTTCGTGTGTAAATTTTCAAATTCAGCATAAAAATTTCACTTATTAGTTCAAATTTAATTACTTTATCTCGAATCGTTTCGATAATATTGAAAGCTCGCTTATTGTTCATTTATTGACATGTTTATATGAAGTTTTCTTCTTATTTTTAGCCGTGGAATCGCCCTCTGAAATATTTGCTCATAATATGCGTATATCGCACACATATATACCAGGAATAAGACGTTTTATTTTATCCATCACGATAACTACGTTCATATCCAACGTGGCAGAAGTTTGCTTAGAAGCGAATTCTGTAATTTTATTTATTAATACCCTCAGAAACGTGGCCTGATACAAGAAAATTATTAATGTACCACATAGAGCGCTTTCACAAAGAACAATTTCCTCTTACGTCAGAGTGCATTAATAAAATGTAACGGCAATGAGGTAATCACCGATAACGGTAAGATTGTATCGGAAACTGCGGGTCTTGGTTTATTAGTTCAGCTTTGATAAGATGTTAGAAAATATTTACTTATTTCATACATATTTATCTATAAAATATAAATTGTTATTGTTATTTCTCAGTGGATTACAAAGGATTTGCAACAAGACATGGTGAAAATCTTATAGCTTCCCGTGGCTGATTGTGAATTAAACCCTATTGAACTAATGTGAGCTTATGTTAAAAATGACGTTTTTAAACGAAATTCTACATTTAAAATAAAAGAGGTTTTGAACCTTTGCCAATCGGCCATATGGAAAATATACCAAATTCTGTTTGGCCCAACTGGGTTGAAGATGCCAAAAAAGTGGAACAGAAATACAGAGAAAAAGAACATTTAGTGGATACTGCTATAGAGCCATTAGTGATAAATTTGAACGCCGAAGACGAGGATAACATTAATGATGGTGGCGAGGAAATACCTGATGATGATGATGATGACGACTTAGACATATGCATGTAACATATACCATTCCCATTTTTATATTCAAGCTAATGCGAAAGAATCTTATATTATGATCAACTTTGACATTGTATATGAAATATAAATAAATAATAAAATAAAACTGTATATGTTATAGTTAATAAAATCACAAATAGGCAGAGTTCCACAAGAATAATATTATTATTATTGTCAAGAAAGCTAAGAAAATAACAATTACAATATTTATGCTATACAGAAGTATGTATCAAATAAATGTTTTCTAAGATCTTAACAAAGCTGAAATAAAAAAGCTCCCGACACTGGTCACATCACGAACCTCGCTATGCCGCGCTTTACTCCGTTTGAACGGAACGCGTAAGAAATAATTGAGAACTATATTTACCCATACACTGTTTACAGATGCATTAATTCACAAAACTGTTACATTTCTTTGTTAAGGTATTTATATGTTCTATGACTGTTTTTGTATTTAAAAAATAGATACCATCAACTTCTGTTTTACGCAACATAAAAAAAAATAAGGAATTCTAAGAAGAGAGACTTACACAGTTCCAAAGAGAATCGCTCCTACGTTTTGGCAATATCGGCTTTAAAACCCAGGGGTCTGGACTTTTAACTCGGATAGTAGAAACAATTAAATTTTTGATTTACAAACATGCCAATAAGACGAAATATATAAAATTTATCTATATGGAATTTATGGTATACTCAGTATATGGTTAAATGAAAGAGTGACTCTCAGCCAAATAGTGCCAATTTTTAATTTACTTATATTTGTATAGACTTTTTTAGAAAATGAAAGACGAAAATTATTATTCTTATTACTGGAGTATAAAGCGTCCTTCTCTAATTATAAATCTACCTTTTTTTTTCTTGAAGCTCACACTCATTAATACCAACATTTCTTGCAGCGACTACTACTTCACTGCAGTATCGTGGATTAGTTTGACTGAAATATCTGTCGTCTGGCTGAATCGGCCTCAAAATCTGTCCGTAATCACCATATGTACCAGTCCAAAATGGGATTGTAAAGAGGTAAGTTAATTATTACTTATTATTTTCTTGTTGGGACCTCATTGTGTATAAAATACTTATTTTCAATAAAGCGCACTTAAAAGGGTATTTGAAATTTTTTGAAAGCGTACTATACGATTTTGTCTTCCATTTTAACGTCATACAAACTACATTTATAAATATTTATCATGTGTCAGTTTTGAAATTAAAGTGATCTTACTGACTAGTTCTCTCTACTTTAGCATATTGAAGTCGACATTTTATATTTGCCAGCATTCACAGTTAAAAATAAAAACCATCTATAAAAATTACAAAATGCTTGCCTGAAATTCTGTTATGATGCTCAAAATTTCGATTACGTTTCGCTATTTTTTGTTTCATCTAAATGGTTAAAATTGCACGAGATTTGCTGTTCACAACATTCATTAACAAGAATTGCCACTCGGACAGCCTCACTATTTTCGATAAACTAATCCGTGGTAAAGATGTTCATCACTGTTCGGCAATATTTCAATGTTCTTCCAGTTACAATGTTTTAAAACTATACATTTCTTTGTTGGTAAGCGTTACATCCTGCTTCACTGTAACTAGTTTTAAAACAGCAATAAAAAGAGCATTATTGGCCTTAGAATGTGAAACGTTTATTATAATATTCCTTTATTTTTATTAACTTTTAATTGCCATTATTACTTTATTTTGACTAATTACATATAATGTATTCTGTGTATACTTATACGTTTAAGAATATATTTGTAAGGGGCAGTTAGAATGCGTTGTTCTAATAGATCTTGTGGCCATTTATGGCATTTCTCTATTAATTTTTAGATAGACATAATAAAGGCATATTATTTATTATTATTGAATGGTTAATTTGTTAGACCTGAAGGCGTTAACAGAATAATTGTAGAACTCAATATACTAGAATTCATCAAATCTTGACATGTTCCAAGACAAAGTCGATTTTAGCTAGTGCCCGAATAATAATAATAGTGCCGTTTGAAAATATCAAACAAGTATATCAAGCTGCTTTAAACATAATCAGCCTATCAAAATACCTTGTTTCAGATTTCCACACCTTTATCACCAAAATTGTCCAAATTATGGAGTTAATTTGAAATTTAAAATCACATTTTAACACCCTGTTTATCAAGTACTTGCAACAGTTTACTAAGGCATGTTTGGCTAAATCTTATTGCTTTGACGTCTACAATCTACAGTTACTCCACGACGTACCTATTTTTTACGAACCACCCTATTAACCAAACATCACTCGAAAACTGTTGCACTTCATGACTTCTTATCTGGTTGGTTCAAATTTTTGTTTACTTGAGCGTACGTATTTCCTTCTTAACCTCATCTGAGACCAAACTTTACAGATGTCCTTAAATTATTTGAAATTCAAGACGTCAAGAAAGAATAAATAAATTTTCACAGGCTTTATTAGCCTTCCTCTACTACATGATATCATTAAACACAACCAATTTATTAAATCGTAAATCAACAACTTCAAAATCGCTCATGTAATCACTGCCAAGATCACTGATGGCGTCAACTGCTAACTCCGGAGAATTTTTGTTTTGTTAGCCCATTCCCGATACTGTCACGGTGAAGAATTTAAGTTTAGTGACTTAAGTGTAATTAATCATTAATCACTTCTATAGTGCATTAAATATGTACATCATTATACTTGAAGAAACAGACGAATAATGTATATATTATATTACAAGGATTTTTTAAAACTTAACTAACTTAAAAATAGATAGATCTGACCAAAGTCTTTAAATAAATAAATACAATCTTGTGACACTAATTAACCTTAACCTTATTATAAAATCTGTTCGAAATTTTGTCTCGACTTATACACACATTTGGACACGCCTTATCCAATGTTGCCATACTAAAGCGAATGTTCCTCTTGGTTATTGTTCCTGTAAACACAAACTATTTGCGGCAGCTGTGATACGCTCAAAAGCCTCTATGGTTTCCACTTCGGTACGATACACCTCATTTTTTAAATGGCCCCACAAAAATAAGTCTAGAGAGTTGAAATCAGGTTACCGCGAAGGCCATGCTACAGGTTCACCCCGTCCAATCTATCGTACACATAATGGAGATAATTTAGAACATCTAGGTGAAAGTGTGAAGTGAAGTGAACAATTTTTGCCTGAACATTCAGTTTTCAGTGAACGGTGTTGTAAGTGGTCCTGTTTAATTGCAGAGCTTTTCGAGTTCCCAGACTGTGTATTGTGAATGTTTTGAATTCCATTGCTATTAAATAAATCTTCATATGTAACTAGTGCATCAGCAGTAAATTTCAGATTTTCAGCATTTTGCTGCAGTAACCACTCACAAAACCTAACTCGTAATGGACAATCCGCTGGTAACAGCCGCTTGAACACGCTGGATATGATACAGGTATAACCGGCCTTCGTGTAGTAAACGCCACACCGTCGATTGGGATAGTCCAGGCACCTGTCTAGCAGTCCGCCTTGTCGGGAAATCGATCCACATACAAGTGCAAAGCTGCCAATGCATTTTGTCTAACCACCATAATTAAAGATCATGTCCACTACTCAGCATTGGTGTACACGTAAACCATTTGGAAAATTTTTAAGATTGACATATCCATGATAAATAGAACAACACTACTGGCTTCGTTCTTTACCACCTAGAGAGCATATCCCCATTCGAAACCTATTCGCCAGGCAGGCGTGTTGGCTCGCGCTCCAGGCGCAAAAATTTATTTACTTTTTTGTACTTATAGCAGATGCCATTAAATTATATTTGCCCAGCTACGTACTCATTTATGTCATAACTTAAAAAAAATACGCTAATAGACTTTTATTACTATTTTTTTTTTTTTGGTGAGTTTTTTACATAAGTTCTGAATCACCTCTTATAGTCAAGGACAAATCAGTTTTAACTAACTCGATAATTAATTCCATACAAAACTGTACGATGCTTATAAATAAACTTATAAAACCAGACTTTTAAATTCAAAATGTTTTCTCAACTTACGTGGCATTAAAATTCCATGTTCCCTTCTCATATCTAACCAGAGTTTATTACCGGCAAAACGTTTTACTGCCAGCCACAATTAATTTCATCGAAAGCCTTTCTCATAAAATGTAAAATTGTAGTTATTATTTACGTTCAACATGGAAGCCATTCCAATTCCGAGTTGAAAGCCAGTTACCAGACGTACTAGATGAATTTATTTTGTTAATGCCAAATCATTTGCGTGTCTGTCTTTAATCTACCCATAAAATACTGCGCATTTTGTTATCTGCGAAGCCACAAATCAACTTTTTGCCTTTTCCTTAATAGGAGTTTGTTTACACGACATTAGTCTTTACAGACGTTTGCGCATTTATACAGAACCCTGTTAGATGAATGATTAAACTGGGAAAAGAGTAATTTATAATATTTTTTGTTTCGATTTAGTTAGTCACTCCGAATATATTTGATCGAGATACAGTAAACTTCAAAGAATAAAAATGTATATAATGTGATTTGATAAATAACTACAAATCCAAACAAATACCAGATACACGGAAAAAAAGGCCAGCCATTTTGCAGATATACACAAGAATATATTTATAAATGTGTGTAAATAAAGGAACTTCAGAGAAAACTACTGCTAATGGCACTATAAACATATGTAATTACATATTATAGTGGTCGCTTCCATACGTAGTCGTAAATACAGTAAGAAGGTAAAGAGTGCGGTCAATATGCCTTGGAATTAATGAGGCCTCCGTTTCATTTTTTGTTAAGTGTATTTTAGATGTTTGTAATGGGCGCTATGTCCAAACGACAATGTATTTAGAAATATGTCATTCTAGCTAAATATATCAAATGAATACATTTATTAAACGTTTTTTTGATTTACTCTCTTACTACATTGATCAGTTGTTTAACAAACTTATCCGTTGTGCTAAGTCCAAAAGTCTGTTAGCCGATATTTCTCTCGATTTCCTCGCATCTAAGAAAGGTTTACCAAGAAGTAGAAATCTCATACGTACTAGATCCCCCAGTACATGTCACGCAGTCTGCTCCTTCCAATGGCAACCTCGGCATATTTTGTTCGCTACTAATCTCATGTTGTAGAGATGTTTGTTCACTCGACAGTGTCATGTTAAAAATGCTGCGATCTCCCTGAGCTTGATCTTACTTCTGTTCAGCAATTCATTTGTTCTTTTCTGCGAAGGAAAATTAAGCTTTCCTTCGCTTGAGCCTGCCCTGGTTTTGAAAGTCAATATTCAATGTTCTTTTTGAACCCACTTTAGCAGAGTCTACTTTATGGCACTATAAGGAACGCCAAAGCCTGGCTCTGGAAGGATATTTCAGATCACTTTTTTATTCAACTGTTTTTTCATTTCCTTCAATTTGAGAAGTAACACTAAAGAAGATTAAGTCATCTAGTCGGTTCATCATCATCATATCATGTTTGCATAGCAATATGGTGCATAGTTGGAAGACATACTAACCTGTGAAATTTCAGTCGTTAATTCTTACAGATGCATAGTCAGCAAACTGCAGATAGATCTAGATTATTTTAGTTTCTGTGGATGTCTATTCCTTCTCTGTAAGGTCTTGGACATAATCTTCTCTCTCACTAGAATCTTGGTTTTGTCCAGGTATATCGCATGTCTTCTATTAATAATAATAATAATATCTCTACCCCTCATTCTAATCACAGGGAGTAGCTTAGAAGTCGAAGACTTGTGCGGGAGAGGGGGCGGCATATTATTTTTAAACAGGCCGCATTTGCGCTCAGGAACGACTTACGTTGGTAGGCCCTAACCACCATTCAGTGCAGGAATGAGGTAAACCTGGAAAACTTCATTAATTAAGGGGGTAGTCAAATGTCAACCGGTATCAATCTCTCACATTGATCCAAGTTAACATTATTCCATCCTACCATACCCGCAGAGAGGGTGCCAATCCTCTCCACGAATATAGCATATACGGTCTACCGGCAGCTGGGCGCGAACCAAAAGCGATCTAGTCACCTCGATTCAAGTATCTACTGACACCTGACTGATCTGCCTTCCTATACTTCGCAACTATTGATTGATACTTTTTCTTTACCCTCGTGCTAAATTTTTGCCCTGTTTCTCCAATTTATCTCTTACCGCATGTACACGCATTTATATACATTATGACCTTAAAATATGTTGCTCTTGAAGTCTTGGAAAAATTACCCTTTTATTCCTCGACGGTATTTATACTGCTTCCTTACAAACGCTTTCTCTTGTCAGTATATCGTTGTATATGCATAGAGCAAATATACAGGGTGTTAATTAAGCATGTGCACAAATTTTAATTGGTTAATCTATGATTGATTTTAAGACAAAAAGTTCAGTTTATGTAAACATGGATCCGCAACGGCTTTGTTTTACAGACACTGGGTGTTAAATTTAAAAAATAAGTCAAATTTTTGGATCTATTTTCTGAGTAGTAATAGCTACTTAGTTGAAATTTGGCACACCGTAATAGGTATTTAGTTAGGTTAGTAGGTTAATAGGTAATTTTCTAATTAGCTAAATGAAATATTTCACAGGATTCATTGAGATATTTTAGATTAACAAATTTCAAGTAACACGCACATGAAATTAATTCAAGAACTTAAAGAACGACATGTGCAAGAATCTATGATTTATTATTTACTCTTTATCTGATTTCCTTCTAATTATAAACATATTTTACAATAATCAAGACTTTAAAACACTGTTTTCCCTTTTTTGAACCATTGACTTTTGAACATTTGTCTCAAGTTCTACAAATCGGAATTTTTCCCTCAAGCATAAGGTTTATATTCACCGGCTTAGTAAATTCATTCCTTAATAGAGATATATGCTCCGACAAATCCGTTTTCCTAGATAAATTTGCACTGGGCGCCGAAAAACCTGCAATTCCACAAATAGAGCCATCCATTAGAGGAACTTGGACTTTCTCAGACCGACTCGGGGTTGTAAGGACAAGGCAACTTAAACAAATGAAATAATTATTATACCGCTCTCTATTCTTCCCAGGCGCGGAGAATGCCAGACTATATTCAGAAACTTTCATGAATAACAGATCAGATATTACCGAGTATATGCTTAGACCTTCATTGCAGTTGAAAGTTTAGAAATGAAAAAAACATTAAATCTATTATAGAAGTTTAGAAGTGCAGATTACATTGTCTGAAAATTAAATTGCAGAAATTGTATATATTCGTTTCTATTTTGTTCAGTCGTTTTTCAGTTAGACGAGGCAAGGGCAGCTGCCTCTCCCTATAAATATTTAGGAAACAAAACATTTATTGTTAAAATTCAGAGTTTCTCATAGTTCTACTAGCTATGAACAGTCATATTTATACTTAAAATTTTAACAAAATTTAATCTTATATGCTTTATCTCATAGATATAAAAAGTAAGTAGTGGGGTAGAGTGGTGCAATATAATTTCAAGCAAGTGGCATATAAATCATTAGGACATGTGAATATATGCTTAGCATATTATCATAATTTTATATGATGCCTATTTAAGTCATTTAACTCGATATTATTCAAAGCGGGGTGGTTATTAAGCAAATATTTTATATCTCGTTATCAGTCAGTATTTATTTTACCCCTATCGAACCCACTACTCGAATATAAAAACTTTTCATTCTTTTAGATCTATTTCAGAAGTATTCAAAATGTTGTAAAAAAACATTAAATTAAGAATTGAGCTTTGTGTTTATTTATATAGGATTTGCAAAATATTTCTGTATTTTGTTTGGTTAAGAATTGATATTTGTTTTACGTCAAGAATAACTAGACCTTTTTATTACTGAACTTAATATTGAATTAGTTATTTTTCAAATAAATACTTATTGACGTGTTTACAGTTTTATTGTCAATTTATTAGCAGATAGCGACTATAAAAAGCTGTAGAAATTTTCTTTTTACGAAAATCGATTTCTCGGATTTCCTCATTCCTCTATATTAAACTTTAGCCCTTTCTGTTATGAGATAATGACGCTAGGTGGCATTTTCTAAAATCGCTATTTTTAGTTTTTATCCTCCATATGTTCTAAATGTCCTAGCCAGTACACTCTTCTGGTTTTTATATCTTCATTTATTTTTGGTGCCTGGTACATTGTATATATTTCCTCATTATTTCTCTTTACGTCACTTCCCCCATCTTCTTTTCCCTTAGAATTCTTCTTAAGATCTTTCTTTCCGACCTTAACCTTTCCTCCGTGCTGCGTTCCCAATTTGGAATTGGTATCTCTTTTTGTCTTCTATTCTCAACTGCCTACTTTACTCTTGATTTATCTGCAGCCTACTTTACGTGTCTCCTCCACAAGTTTCCTCGTTAATTATTATTCCCTACTATCTCTTGCAGTTACGACCACATCATCTGCATAACTTACTATTTGGTAAGTTTTTAACAATATGTGTCCTTTTCTGTTCAACTGACTATCTCATGAAATTTTCTAGGACTAAGCGTTGAGAGTGAATCGCTTTGTTCTGTCGATAGTAAAACCTTTACCTTTTATCCGAATTTTGCTTTTGGTATTTTCTTAAAGTCATTTTCAATCAGATTAGTTGGCATCCCAAATTGTTTCAATATTTTACTTAGTGTATTCGTTTTAACCGAATCATATGCTCTCCTGAAGTTCACGAATAAGATCATTGCTTTAATTCCCTATTCATAACCAGTAGTAAGAATTTCCTTCACCATGAAAATTTTGGTCCGTTGTTGACCTCCTCTTTCTAAAACTTGCTTGATACTCTGTTTTGTTAATGTTACCATACATTATATCTAGGAATGTTATACCCCCATAGTTTCTGCAGTTTGTTGCAACTCGGTTTTTTAAAATTGGTATTATCATAGCATCTCTCCAAACTTCAGGATCATTTCGTATATTCTTCGTCTTAAATCCTCCCCTGTGTACTTAATGTTCTTTGCCGTTATTCTGTTTTTTTTTCTGGAATTTTGTTATATTTGTTGTACAATATATGGTTAAAAATTGTGTTCAATGATTCTTTATTTTTGGCCATCGTAATCAACAGAATATAGACAGATCTTTTCAAATTTATCCGATTTATCATCTCCAATAATAAGAAAGTTACAATAGTGAGCTTTCAATTTTGAACACACTGTATTTCGTGTCATCCACCAGGCTAATTATATCTAGCACGTCGAACTGATCTTCACTTCCAATTTCAGACCCAACGCATCACAGGGGACGGGCACGGCTGGGTGGACATGGGGGACAGCCCCGTTTTCGGCCCCGACAGCTCCAACTACATCACGGTGGCGCCCGTGCGAGACGGTCCAGCCGGCAGCTTCCGGCACGCCGTGGCGGTGAATATCCCCAAGAGACGCATCGTGCCGCTCACCCACGGCAAGTTCGAGGTCACGAGGATACTAATGTGGGACCACTCCAGCGATGTCATGTGAGTAATTGTGCATGTCATGATGGTAGGCTGAATGAAAAGGGCGCGGATAATGCAAACGCGATGAACCTTCTTAGATTTATAGCCGAGTTCCAAAATAGGAGAGAGTGACTAATTCACAGCACTTAAATGAGTACGGAAGGTGAGGGTTGCAGGGACAAAATCTCATAGGCATGCCACTTGCGAGAGTTCAATGAACACAAAATTATCAAAAAATAAGTTGACGTTGCGTGAACCTAGCACTATAATACAGCGATGGTCCACCACTACCCTCGTACACCTCCCTAATGCGCACTCCGCGGATATCACAATTTAATATTTACTTAATACTACACTATACATGCACATCTAAACACTACTTGTTACTGTCACTATAACGGTCACATATTAATACACACTTATCATCGGCTATGATAGCGTGCCTTATCAATTAAAACTTCAGCACCAGGCATATGTGACAAACATACAGGATCAAATCATTTTTCAAATACTTCCTTATTCATGTCATCATGATAGTCTCCTGATCGTTGGGATTCAAAAACAAGTAAACCTTGTTTCAAAACTCCTACTGTACTTCCAATATACTTATTGTTTATATTAAGTATCATCCTTTTTCAAAATGTGGCTTTAATCCAGTCAAATATCGTTCAAGAACTGCCATGTCGTTTGCTTTGGATATTAAAATCGCGCCAAACTTGTGTCACCTTTTATCACCAAATGGCCTTCATTTATCCATGATTCGTTCATGTAATATATTCTTTGATTCAGATTTCGACCTCCTAATATTTGCATCAAATAGTTTCTTCATAATACTATTCCGTCGCTTTCCATCAGCATACTCTTTCTATTTCATTTTATAAATCGAAAATTGACACGCATAATAATTTGCAGAAGCACCCTTCTAAGAGATTCTAGGCAAAGTTTTATTATGTGAGATAGCAACCCAATTTTTGTTTTTATTAGAAGCTCATTTTTAAAGTACCATCCATGAATTCTACAAACCGCTTATTTTGTGTCCTTATCAACCTCCATCTTCTCCCTTTCGTCAGTTTCCATTGTTTTCAATTTCGTAGTTGGCAAGCCGGGGTCATAAGGATACTAATGTGGGACCACTCCAGCAATGTCATGTGAGTAATTGTGCATGTCAGGATCGTAAGCTAAATGAAAAAGGCACGGATAATGCAAACACGATGAGCCTTCTCAGATTTATACCCGAGTTCCAAAATACAAGAGAGTGACTAATTCGCAGCAGTAAATGAGTATGGGAGGTGAGGGTTGCAAGGACAAAATTCCATAGACGTGTCACTCGAGTAAGTTGAATAAAGATAAAATTACCACAATAAGTTGACGTTGAGTGAACATAGCACTATAATACCGCGGACGAGGATGGTCCACCACCACTCTCTTACACCTCCCTAATACGCACTTCGCGGATATCACAATTTAATACTTTCAGTGCACTGCACTATACATACACTACTGGTTACTGTCACTATAACAGTCACATATCAACACTTATTATCGGCTGTGGTAGGATGCATTATTATCAATTAGAACTTCAGCACCAGGTTCCATATGTGGCAAAACAAGATCAAACCATTTTTTCTAATACTTTCTTGCCCATATCATCATGATAGTCTCCTATTCGTAGTGATTCAAAAACAAGTAAACCTTATTTCAAAATTCCTGCTGTTCTTCCAATATACTTATTGTTATTATTCGACGCTATTCTTTTCCAGAAGATGACACGAGTCAAAAATTCTTCAGAAAATTCTTACCGTTTGCTTTGGATATTGCAGTCGTACCATACTTTTGTCGCCATATGGCCTTCATATATCCATGATTCGCCCATGTAATATATTCTTTGATTCAGATTTCGATCTTCTAATATTTGTCTTAAATAGTTTCTTCCTATTACTATTTCGTCTTTTTCCATCAGCATACGCACCCTTCTCGATATTCTAGGCAAAGTTTCATTCTGTGGAATAACAACCTATTTTTTTTTATTGATGGAAGCTCTTTTTTAAAATACCATCCATCAATTGTTCTGCGAATAGTGTACTTGCATCATCACCAGAAGCTCATTTTTAAAGTACCATCCACGAATTCTATAAACCGCGTATTTTGTGTCGTCATCAACCCGCATCTTTTTCCTTCCGCCAGTTTCCACTGTTTTCAGTTTTGCAGTTCAGCAAGTTTGAGGTCACGAGGATATTAATGTGGGACAACTGCAGTAATATCATGTGAGCAAATGTGCATGTCAGGATGGTAGGCTGAATGAAAAGGACGCGGATGATGCAAACGCGATGCACCTTCTCAGATTTATACCCGAGTTCCAAAATACGAGAGAAAGACTAATTCACAGCATTTAAATGAGTACAGGAGGTGAAGGTTGTAGGGACAACATTCCATAGGCGTGTCACTTGAGAAAGTTCAATGAACACAAAATTATCACAGAATAAGTTGACGTTGAGTGAACCTAACACTATACCGGCGACGGCGATGGTCCTCCACCGCCTTCTTACGCCTCCCTGATGCGCACTCCATGGATATCACAATTTAATACTTACAATACACTGCACTATTCATACACATCATACAGTACTGGTTACTAGCACTGTCACTATAACGTTTACATATTAACACTTATCATCGGTTATGATACGGTGCATTATCAATTAGAACTTGAGCACCAGGCTCCATATGTGGCAAAGCAAACCATTTTTCTAATACTTCCTTACCCGTATCATCATGATAGTCTCCTGTCCGTCCGTGTTTCAAAAACAAGTAAACCTTGTTTCAAAACTCCTGCTATACTTCCAATATACTTATTATTATTAGGCACCTTCCTTTTTCAAAAGGTGATTTTAATCCAGTCATATATCCTTCAAGAAATGCCTTGCCATTTGCTTTGGATATTGAAGTCGGCACGACTTTAATATCCAACTTTTATCACCACAGACCACCTAGACTGAACTTTTATAGGGCCAAGTCAGTGAAGCCTTCCGTCGGCCTAACCTCGGCCCAGCTGGCCTCATACTCTCAGTCAATGTCAGACTTTCGTTGTGGTAACATTGTGATTATTTTGTCAAATATACGAGTTTTCTTTGTATAATTATGGAGAAGTGCATTGTTGACAATTGTAATAGCTGATCAGATCGGATAGTGATGAAATTTCATTTCTTAGGTAAGTAATAATTAGAAATAATGGAACACGTTTTATGGCATTAAACGGCTCTGCGCAGGCGTTGTGCTGACATTTCTTAGCGAGGTAATAAGTATTTAATGGTTTATTAAATAATACTATGTGGAACATTTTGGTGATGCGAGTACTGGCATCTTGGAAACTATAAGAGATACGAAAATCGACAGTTGGGGAAAAACTCTGTTGCTAACTTAATGACGCTTGCAGCTAGATCTAGGTTTTTGAGTTATTTTGAAAACAAGTTTATATGGCGTTATTCGTCTGTAACTTTTTCGTATATCATTTACAACAAACTTCACGACACTTGTACACAAATGTGAGCAGTAATCTTTAAAACAGAACGTTATCAAAGTTCGACCTCCATGCAAACTCAAAAAAAACTTAACAGATAAACCTGAAAATTTAATAATTTCTTACTTTCACCGAGAAAAGTACACATGCAACAAATTAGCGAAATAAAATGATATTTAATGGGTTATCTTTCTTTGTCACGTAGTATAGTTTATGTTTCATGGAGTTGGCTCAATATATTTTAAACTTAAAATTCTTATAAATGTCGAGTTTTATTTAAAATTTGTTAGTACGAACTAAGTTGGATAAGAAGTCAATATGAATATTTTTATATATAGTTTCGGCAAGAAAACAATTATTTTTTGTAATTTAGTGTAATATATAGTGGAAACATTTAGTGTAGTATATAGTATTAAATCTGACTATTTCTATTTCTTATTGAAACAACCGTTCTCTTCAACAGTTAGCTTTATTCTGCCCAATCTTTACCATCTCCATTACATATTTGCTATGTAACGTTTCTGTCAGGGTAGCTAAATCATCGCAACAATCGTGTTATAATTATTTTAATATTATTAAATATGTTACATCATGTGAGAACGATCATATTTTACAAGCAAATTATAATAATAAGTAACCGTAGTTTTGTAGCCACTAGGAAAAATGCGTAACAATAGTTTTATTATTCTTAGTTCAAGTTTCTTAAATATTTTGATGCAAATATAATGAATTATTCATTTGTTCGTATGACGTAAGTCGTCTGAATTCTTGCCGCAATTATAGAACATTGGCATTTCGAAGTACTAGCAGAAGAAAATTAAATTTTAATATTTGTCTGTTACAAAAATTTATAACTGGCGAAATTGTCTTAATAGTTTACAATTGTTTGAGACATCCTTTATGTAGATGTACAAAAACAACGATTTATATTTAAAATAACATACTCTAAAAAATTAATATATACAGACATATTTAAAAAAATAAATAAATCAAGGAAATGTGTTTTCTCTATTAAATATACGATCTAAATTTGAGAAACCAGAATATTATCCAATTATCGTACGGGGAAAACAAACTATAAATTAAATTTTGTCATTTTACAAGTCCCCTGTTCCAATGTCAATGTACGGCATTATCTCAGTTAACAAGGACTCCCTACTCGTTATTTGCCGTAGTCGCGTTAACAGGCGATATTTAATTGGATAACTCCCCCAACAACACGGATAACCCTATCAAGGATCGCGCAAATGTAGCCCCAAATCTTAATGCCTGAAAATGTGAGAATCATTAGCTGATCTTGCCATCATTCTATACGGCTTTTTAGACTATGATTATGTTAGGGTCTGAAAACTAAAGGGAAACTGTAGTGAGATGAGAAAGTATTTAAACCTTGGGTATTGCTTTAGAGAATATGAACCAAAAATTTCCCCTACGGTAAATTTATCATTCAGCCTTTAACGCGTTTATGAAATAATTTTACAAAAATATATTTACAGGGTGATTCAATCATAATGTCATTAATTTTAGTTACATATTAGGAAGGCCTGAGAAAGACAGAAAATCGACAAAAACAAATTATACTCGACGTTTAAAATGAAGCAAATCAACTCATAGCCTACGATAATACGGCGCTCCGTGTTTATTTATTTATTTAAACATTTAGGGACACAAACGAGATAAACCCATAAACAGCAGCCACAATAAACATAACACAACATCGCATAGACAACAATTTCCTAATCATGACATCAGAAAGTATCGAACGCTAAAGCGAGCAACGCCATACCTGCGTTACCACATTACGGTTAAATTTTTGTGTTATTTCATAGGCAACCGCTATTACGTATATGTACAAAACCAATAAATTCCAATAAATAATAATAAATAAACAACACTGAATTTTCTTTATAACTGATTTTAATAATATAATATTAGTATTAACTTAGCCATGTAAAATGTTTGGTTAAGTAGAAGTTTCACACTTCTCAACATCCATTAAAGTAAAATAAATAAAACATAATTATTTACCTGTTTCAATTTGCATTCCAAAATTTATAATCAAAACAGCATACCTCATTTTATCAAATAAAATAGTCAGAACAGTAAATAACGTCTGAATATACAAAATATAACCTTAAATACACACACATAAAGCTAAAAAGCCACTTCTTTGACAAGAACAATTTTACGTCTGGACGTGAAACTATTACGAAAAACGTACGGCGTACATGCGATAAGCAAAGTTTACACTTTTATTCTAACTTTAGGACTGTAATTGCACTGCTGGTTGCATATGTATGTTCCCCTCGACTTCATCAAGATACAGACGTACAAGTTTTTGCTATAATATCTTTTGGCATAACATTATTCCGTGTCAGCCACTCCAGATATATCTTGTATTCTTTTTGGTATACGGCTTCACTTATGGAATTAATAATTCTCTTGCTTTTTCAGCTTTTTTCAAAATCTGCTCCATTGTATTTGGGGTAGAAAACACGTTTTTAACGCAAACACAACTTGATAACAAAGTTATCTGTTATCTGTTTATAAACACGTAACATAGCAACAACTTAGCAATAACAAAACTCTTATAATCAATGGTACCTGATTCAAATATACTGGGAAGGTAATAAATTGGTACATTTTTTCCGTTTTAAAAATAAATAATATTTTATTGAAATCGGTCAGAAATAAAATTGCCTATGTACCACGGGAATTAATAAGCTTTAATAACCTCAGGCAATTACTGTCCCTCGGGCTGGACGCCCTCGGGACGCAAACTTTGCCATCGGTAATTAAGGCCCTTATAATTCCCTTGATACATAAATAACTATTACAAATTCATTAAATAAGCTCACACGCCGAAATAAAAATTTGAAGGCCCAAAATAGATGTTTCAAAACGTGAAATGCAAATTTCTGTTTTATATATACTATATTTGTATGCTGATTGAGAGTGACTGTCAGATTTTGTTAATTTGAGATAAATAATTTAATTAAAACAACATTTACTAATACTTTGGGCGCAAGGGCTCACTTATATATTTTTATTAATTAAGAATTAATTATTCCCGTTTCAGATATTTTTTAGGAGTACCAGAAGGCAAACCTGGACAGCAACATCTTTATCGAGTTACCTCTGTCCCACCTCGAACAGGAGCCACTCTGCCACCCCCAATATGCTTAACTTGTGTGAAGGAACCAGCCCCTACTACACTGCCTTTCCTATCTTTAGACGAAAACGTCTATAGAGTCAAAACCTCCATTTGGGAAGAAGAAGACGACGATACAATCATGACAACGCCTCCGCCACGAAGAAAAAAGAAGCAGAAGCAGAAGTCTAATCAAGAAGAGCCACCTTGTCTATACCACAACGCCATTTTCAGTGGTAGTTGGAGTGCGTCGTACTACGTTTTGGAATGCTTAGGGCCTGGAATACCCACTACTAGTTTGTATAAGACGGCTATGCCGAAGCCTAAGCTGCTGATGTGGTTGCAGAATAATACGAAACTGAGGGAGAGGGTGGCTAAGATGGCTATGCCACAGATTAAGACGTTTCCGGTAAAAAATAGTTTCCAGCTTTTTAAAATAAGTAGGGAGCATGCCAGTGTAAACGTACAAAATTTATCGGGCCATAGATCGAGCCAAATATTATTAAAACTATAATACAATTTTTTCCATAGATTTCTTCTTAGATGCAGAATGTTAAATTTGAATATATTATAAATGATTTAGCCATTTCGTTGAATTCTTCTAAATTCAAGTAATCAAATTGATTTTGGCTAAAATACAGGCTGATTCAGTCATAATGCCATTAATTTTAAGGGAAGATAGACAAAATGCGTACCTGTAATAGGAATATACGATTAAAATAAAATTAAATGTATATTTATGCTGAAAAAAAATTCAGATCATTAGTTAGACCCCTTTTCAGGCTGCCACTGACCTCTGGCGGCCTCAATTCATTCACAGCTCCCAAATGAACTCAGTGTCGGCCTCATGCCATGTTGCCAATTTAAATATTTTCCTAGTATTGGACATCAATAAATAGTTGCATTGCCAATTTTAGAAACTATTGTTTTTTCTTGTTCACTTCAGTTTAAAAAATATTTAATATGGAAGTCCGAGATAAATTCAATAATAAACAAGCCTGCTCGCCTCTGATCAGATGCTCATAAAAAGTTTATTGAAAGTGAATCTTGATCTACCGTATTATTAGGTCAATAACCTAGGTTTTATTGCATCTTTCTGTATTCAACGACAAGTAGTAAACTAAATTTAAAACAGCTTCTATCTCATTGATATCAATTTGTCGATGCCTTGCAAGTTCTCGTCGCGAGTTGCAATACATTGGTCTTTTCACGTATCTCTCCATATGTGTGGTGTGATCTCCAAATTTGTGAAAAATAAACCGACTGGCTGAATAAATACCCTGAAGTGTGAAATAATATATTATATTCGAGTATGTGGTCCTGACGTGGCAACGCTGTTTCGCTTCAACGCTCCAACGTCGTATGGATTCATCAGAAAATTTGTAGTCTACCAGGGCGCCGCATTACCGGAAACTACAGGTTACTTTTCTGTCATTGATATTTGCTCAGGCTGAAGTAATATTTCTTATTCAGCAATGATTTTGAATAAAAACGTCGTATTTTATTATTGCCGTACAATGTATAGGGTGGCCTAATTTCGGGTGTCCGTTATAATTGCAGGCTATTTCAGAACACTGGGATACTTTTTCGAGAATTTTTATAGATCTCCTCATATTTAAGATACAGGGTAAAATTTAAAAAAAAAAACTACTTTTATGGGAACGGTGAAATTTGCTGCTGATAGACTTTTTTACATAGAATTAATTGGCATACTTGTAATTTCTTTATAGGGTGTCACTTTTACGTATGATACAAACAAAAATATTTGAAATGGAACACCCTGTATATTTTTAAGCAAGTAAAAGCATATTCCCAGATTCAATGTTTGTTGGCTTCAACTAAACAATTTGCATTTTCATCCAGGATGTATTGCTTTTACTACTAGGTACCTACACAATATACTATTGTGGTATCTCGGAAAAAAGAGATTTTTTTCTGAAATTTCAAGGCTTAAGTGATTTTACAGATTTAAAACTATAAGTTTTTATATTTTGTTTCACAAACAAACAGAAAATCCGAGAAGACGATATTTCAACGATAACTTATTTTATTTTACAAGAGTTTTTTTTACCCATCCGAAGACTATTATAACCCAATAATTTGTTTTACGCTTACACTGGAATACCTTATATAGGGTGACTCAGAACTTATCTAAAAAAAAATTGGGAATAGATGTGTCATGAAAAATGAAGTCAATATAGTAAAAAATTTGTAAAATTTATTGTGAAGTGAAGCAGAAGGATTTCCCGGTAAACATGTGCCAAATGCAGCTACTTTTACAACGGTGTGCAGTGAGTACAAGTGTAGTCCAGAGCGTCCACGGCGTATTGCAGCAGTGTGGTGTATCATACACGACGCTCAATTATACTGACGTTGAATAAAGTTCTATGTTGCTCGATTCTTGAATTTCTTCCCACACTTGTTCTTGACTATTAATGTCTTTGTAAACTAAATATTTAATATAGCACCGAAAGTAAAAATCCAGCGGATTTAAATCAGGGCTAAGTGCAAGTCAAACAACTTAGTAGTAATGTGCAGGTCCACCATCATGCAAAAACCAACAAAATATGACGTGTGTTTGAACGTGTGATTTCAGCAATTCGCACTAAAACATCATCTTCTTGGTCCGCTGTTAATATTTTCGGCCTTCCAACGTCTCTTTTCGGGCGAAATGATCCTGTTTCTCTTAATTTGTCGTACAATCTCTTAAATAGTCTATGATCGCATTGTCTGTTATCTCGATATAATTCCAAGTACCTCGCTGCTGCACGGCGACCACAAACATACTACCTAATCTATAAATTAAGTGGCGTTGACAGAAACAATATAGCAGTCAGTAGTAGTGACAGATGTCTACTTATTATTTCCACGCCGACTACTTTGGAAAAAATAATTTTCCAATTTAATTTCCGCCAAATCTCAAAAACTTAAATCCAAGCAGTAATACCAGGGGATTGGATCTACTGACTTTAAATAATTTAGACTAATTTTTGTGGGGATATTAAAATAATTTAGTATATTGCACCGAAGTGAACACTATTGATGATTTGCGCAAAGATATCATAGCTGCTGCCAATAACTTACAAGTTCAAACGGACAAGAAATGTTAGCGTGTGTTAGTTTGTAGAAACTGGGTAAAGTAACGTTCAGATAAACGTTAGTGCAATGGCACTGCAGTTGTACTGTTGTATTGTAATTGTATGGTGTTAAATATTATTTACTCTGTTTACATAAAATTACTGTAGACTTAAGAAGTTGGGAAATTTTTCCGCTGTGAGTTGGCGACATGCAAAAACTCAAGATTCTTGACCTTCAGAGAGGTTATGTTTATGTTTTGTCAACTACGTCCCTATCTACGGAAATTGTTGGTTTTTATCATTTGAAGAATAGTAATTAAAAGCCTACCCTAGATAAAATATAAGCCTACAATCTGCAGGAATAGATGGTCTATTTGAATGTTTGGTTAAATCACAGTATACTAGTATATCGTGGGTTAAATGAGGCCCCACTAATTTCAGCAAGTCATCAAACACTGCCACTGTCATTTGGGTGAAATGAAAAAATAATCGGCATTCTCATTTCGCATTTCTTTATATAAATTATAGAAATCACCTTGCATGTGCATCTGCGGTTAATAGGTCACACCCACCATCTCCGAGTTTTTCTTTTCATTTTTTTTGCATGTATAGTTTTTATACATATTGATGTCGCTGCGAATAAGAGCAGTAAAAGTAACTGTTTCTAAACCAAACAGTCCTCTTCATCCATTTTTTTAGAAACAAATCAATTCTAAACTAAATATCTAAATTAGAATCTAATTTAAAAACTTAACCTGCAAAAATATGAATCTACTGTTTACTGTCAAAAAAGCAGTTTTCTGATTGGTTCTTGTATGATTGTTGGAAAAGGATTGGTAAAAGCTAAAACGCTTTTAGCTTCTGCCATACAACTGCAGTACAAAGGCGTTACTGTTAAGTTTATCTGAACGTTACAAAAGTCACCCGTATTTCTCGTCGTTTTACTTCAGTATCTTTGAATATTTGCAGGTGGGATGAGTTAACATTCCTATTATTTACTAAACTCTAGATTATTCAGTTATTAAATGTTTAAAATTATTTGCATTTTGTAGAAAACACTAGAATTCGGCGCCCTTTTTAATAACTTTTCTGCAGTACCAATGCAACCGCACTAATCTTATATGAATGAAGCTTAAGATAAGCCCAAATTTTGTTGTAGCATCAGGTATGTCAAACTATTTTACTAATGAAAACCACAAAGCGACAAAAACAATTGAATTTGCTACATTAAAATAGGTGTTGTAAAATGTAATTTATTCATTTCCTTCGGAATTTCCTTAAATTTTTTGTCCGGTTGCCGATTATACGCCTTATCAGATTTTACAGTGGATCAGTTTCGAGTGGCGTGTATTTTTAAATCATTTTTGAACGGCTCTTGTTGATTTTATTTTTACAAAAGTTATATTTGTAAGAGTCCTCAGTACATTCTAATAAATTTCATTTCATTCAAAAATATAAGTTCTGAATCACCCTGTATAGTACACAAATTGGGTAGTACAACGAATATTAAACCTAGTTTGCTCATTATAGGTGCAAATTTCGGGGGGCTACCAGGCACACGTGCGCCTTCATTTGCCCCCTGGCCTGCGAGAGGACGAAATAACCCGCTATCCCCTAGTGGTCCAGGTGTACGGCGGTCCCGGGAGTCAGCTGGTGACGGAGCGGTGGAGGATCGACTGGAATACGTACTTGAGCGGGCACAAGGACTTTATAATCGCTCAGATCGACGGCAGGGGATCCGGAGGGCAGGGTCACCAGCTTCTGCATAAAGTCTACTATAAATTGGGTTCGGTCGAAGTGGCGGACCAATTGGAAGTTACGGAGTGAGTTTAATGTATAATTTATTAATTAGTACGTGTCAGTGCTGCAACAGACTTTAACGAATAATTTTTCCCGTCACAATAAATATTTTCTAACACTCTTAAAAAATTTTAAATTAGTAATTTAATATAAATAATATCATACTTAAGACCACGGTAAATTTTAAATAAAAAGATTAAGATTGTACAAAATTCGAACACACATTCTTAAAAATATTGATAATAAGAAAGACAGGAGATATCAAAGTTGGAATTTAAAAAAATAATTTTCGTACTCATTTTAATGCTTTTTGAATGTATGAACGTAAAACTTTTGGCGTAGATGTTTTTAGATACCTACAAGAAATCATATTTTTTTTACCTGTAACGTTACTCCATTTTTGTTAAAAATTCTTACATTATTTTCATCAAAAATATGGGGTTTTTGTCGTTCGCCTTAAAAATGAACCATATTTCCTACATATTGCATTAAAGGAAATTTTATCGTAGTGTGCGCTAATAATAATATCTCTACCCCTCATTCTAATCACGAGGAGAGAGAGCGGTATTATTATTAAGTAGCCCAGGAACGACTTACGTTGGTAGGTCCTAACCACCATTCAGTGCTGGAAAACCTCATTAATTAAGAGGGGTCGGAAATCTCGACCGGTATCAATCTCTCACATTGCCTAAAGCTAACATTCTTCCACCTTACCATACCCGCAGAGAGGGTGCCAATCCTCTCCACGAATATAACTGATATACGATCTACTGCTAAGCTGCGGGGCTCGAACCCATACCAGTCTAGCCACATCGATTCAAGTACTGACGTCTTAAACCGCGCTACCACTGACTGACCAATGAAATAAATGAAAACATAAATTTTAACAATTAAACATCTTTTCGAGTATATTAAAATACAAATTATCAAGTTAACAAATTTTATTCACAAGACAAGTTGAAGAGGAAATCTTATTAAGCAAAATTACAATTTGATCAAGAGTTTGGCAAGTAAAAAACTGAATACGTAAGGGAAGAAAGAAATATTTCAATGTAAATTTTCAGTATGTCCACCATTCACCTTACTTAGCCATACGATTCATGAAAGATCACCTGAAATTTAATAATACCATTAGATAGAATCAATTTCTTGTCAACGTTGAACATGAGTATTTATAGTGTTTCTGTAAGCACTGTGCCCCATACATCAAAATCTAAAGCCCCAACCAGCGTTGAATTACACCCACAATATCTACCCATATATTCTTTATTATTCGCTTTTGTAACATTTTTTACTGTATTAGAAAGGTATGTTAAGCTAATATAAATCAAATCTACTACAATTCCTATCAATGAAGTCATATGTATGTTCTCTGATACCAAAGATCTAGGTGTGCTAATGAACAATTCCACAGACAAAAGCTCGATTCATTGTCGATATTTAAGTTCAAATAATTTCGAATAAGATTCGAGGTGACAAAAAAACTTAACTTCGGAAAGAATCTATTACAAATGTGGACTTTTCTAACTAAAGCTGGTGTATATGTTAAGCTTTTTAGAAAATACATCATTTATGAATCAAAGCAATACTTGAAGCATCGTTTAATCATTAGGTAAAGGCTAATTATGCTGATCTAATTTTCGACAATTCCAGCTATGTAATTATCCAATGTGGAAGCCTCAACAATCGTGGTGTAAGGCCATTATTTAGTCCAATCAGCTGAAATTTATTGTATTCAAATGGCCAATGAACCGATGCTAAACAAATTCCTGAAGTTCTTATATTTGTTTTTACTTTCACTCATAAATATATTTTTTTTAAATCAAGAGATACAAATATTTTAGTAGAAATTATGTTAAAAACATTATTTCGGTAAATAATTAATTAAAACTTTATAAGTCATTTCTATTTTCGACGCTATTTGGTAGATTTGGTTCAAATATCGCATGGATACCATAAAAAATGCATTAAAATCAGCACCAATCACATTGGACCCTTATCAGCATAGTACTAGAATATAATGCTGAAATGTAATCATTTCCTTTTACTTTTAGGAGAGAAATGCGCTAGAGAACATGAAAAATCGCGAATTGTACCTTCACTCTGTTGCATATACTTAGTAATTTGCATCAATTCAAATGTTACTAGGTTTTTAAAAGAAATCTGCGGGATGTGATAATGTTTATAATGTCATATACAATTTTCTCAATGTATCTACAGTTGACATATGACTGATAAGAGCGAAAAAAAATCAAAAAACTATGTCGGCTGACTTTTGACAAATCAATCTAATAACTATCAATGGACAGCTCTATGTGTATTGGCGTGCATATACCTCGACTCAACAGTTGATTAACAAGACCTCTTGACTTGACACGCTTCATTCTATAAAAATTAAAGAACTGTTCTAATCTTTAAACTAGGAGTGTAATGTATGAAATTTTTCATTAAGCAATTTATGACTTCCAAGATGATAGCATACTACAGTTTGAAACCAACCACGATTGTATTGAATGTATGCGCACTTTCATTGACAAAACAATTTAGTTGTTGAGAATTCGCGATATGAACACAACTCGACTAAACAGTTTGGTCGAGGTATCAATTGAGTGTATGCGCCCGCTCTTAGAGCCTTTTCACACGGGCCACCGAGCAGCGCTTCTCTCGGGTGACGCGTAGTCGCCGCCTCCCACCGAAACGTCAACCATAAATTAGTGGCTCCACTCAGCAGCGCTGCACAGTGGCCCATGTGAAAATTTTCACCTAAGGAATACCCGGCATCATTTGTGCCAATTTATGTAAATACACCCTGTATATATGAAACAAACATTTACGCGTCCTTGAATTCCATCCCACAAATTCACCATAAGGACACAAGAAGTTCTGAAAGAATGACAAATGACTTATGGAAATATTCATTTAGCGGAGAATATGAAATAATTGTATATTATTCAACGAACATAATAATAATGATGGCTGTAATTTACGAGAGTGAAGGTGCTGTAAATTATCCGAGTGAATTTCATCCATTATTTGCAAGTAGAATACTATACTTTGTCCACGACTATTAATAATATTTTAGCAAAATGTTTACTGAAAACATTACTCAATATTTTGACACTCATATTATGAGCATGACATAACACAATTACATTATAACTCAAAACACTCTTTTGATATTTGTTGTTCACTTGATAAATTTAGAAGAGCAAATAAAACTGCTACCATAAAGCCTTGTCTTCATGGACGCGAAATTCGCAGATATTCAGGTAAATTTCGCGGTTTTTGGTTTAAATTATTAATGGCGGGAAAATGTCCACTTTTAGCGAATTTCGCAAAACAAGATATCATCGCTATTTTCATCATTATGTGGGGTTAGTAAGTTGGTATAATTCGCTGAAAATCGAGACTTCCTACCATTAATTAATTCGGGCCAATTTTCACGTCCATGAGGACAAGGCTTAATTCGGAAAAATATTAATATTACAGTAACTGTACAATACAGTAAATACCCGTTATGTATTCGTTTTAGAAATGGGAATGGTTATAATTAGTTTGATGCCAGAATCTTCAATGTCTTTTAGGGTCATATGGTATAACTCTTCTCGTCGACAACCACCAGCAATGCCTATCATTGCGATTACCTGTAACAATAGAGAAAATGGTTTAAAACGAAACCAAGAAATATATTTTTTGTAATTAATTGACATTAAGTATCTATATCATTCAAGATGCACATTGTTTAATTCAAAACTAATGAAAAGGTTAAACTTGATTACCTTCATCAAAAGATACTCTTCTGATGGGGCTTCCTTCATGAATCTATTAACTTCTTCTCTTGTTAGAACTTTTGATTTGTTTGCCTGATGACCAACTGCTTGCTATTTTAAGAAAGCCAGTTTTGGATATTTTGAAATATCACCTCCTTCTTTTACCCTCAGCATAAACTTGAGCATCGAATATTTTGTTCACATTGTCGCAGGATTCATCTTTTTGGAGATATCCAAGAAGTACGCCAAAAGGATATTCTCATTCAGGCCGTTTTCCACCTTATAGGTTTTTCTCCACACATTGAAGAGCTGGTATTCCTTCTCATAACGAGCAGAAGACTTCGTAGGCACCAATTTACTGGTTGCTTCAGCACATTTTAGCTCGATTTCTTCCATTTTTTACGAAAATTATCACAAAATACGCACGGGATGACAAACTGTCAAATTTGTTATTTTTGTTTATACATCAACATCACTAAGCTAAATCAAAAGCTATGCGATAAAACAAGAATCGAAACCACGCTAACACCTACATACAGGCAGGTTATGTAAAATAAAACATTAAAATTTAATTTTTAATACAATACAGTATGAAATAAAACGTTGTACGATACACGGCCGTGAAATGTCATTAAAGTACCATTTCCCGGCCTTGTAACGTAAATAACTATAGGATAGTCCAGGACAAAACAATACTGTGACATTAAAACAACTTTGAAACATATCTAACAATTAATATTCAAAACACATTGTCATGGAAATCAATAACGCTATAAAATTATTATCTGAATGAATAAAGTAAATGTTCAGGTTGGATCTAACACAATAGAACTTGTTAGCTCATTTTTTATGGCACACTGTGACTGAAATAAACAAATTAAAACGCGTCCCCGGGTACAGTTTACATCCTCGAAACTCGTAAAATTAGGCAACTGGAAGCAATGCTGCCATAAATACCGTAAAACTGAAGGATGGTCATTCTGTAACACTAATTTGTCGCACAGTTCGCTGCAGTCATTAAATGCGCCATTATATGATTTGAAATTTGCGATGTATAAATTATTACTTTGACTCTGTGACCCATATCACCGTTCCGTGTTTTACGAGTCCTGACGATTTATGAGGCTTCATGCAGAATTTGATCCACCCCAGTGTTCAGGTTAGAATAGCCTCTTATGTGATAAAGAGATAAAAGCAAACCCGTTTGCTCATTTTTAATTGCCCCGGTGAATTATACCTTCTGCTAATATTTTCATTGTGGTTCATTTAAACTGATTGAACATTAGGGCCTTATTGCACGGAAATACATGTGTACAGAAAGTCCCAAATTAAGTTAACCATTTTCATCTTAGAAACTGTAAGAGGTAGAATGCTTAAATTATTACAAAGAGCTCCGTTTTTAAAACATTCGTACAAATCGAACATAATTTGGATAATAAATTGAACGTTCCTGTAAATGTTCATCTATTTCATGTACATTAGATCATGATGTCAACCGGTGCTGAAGTTTGTGGTAATTGTTGAAGATATACACGAAAAAAAAATTGCCGCAAATATTCTTGCAATTCTAAACGACACATTTCCACGTGTAGCGATATACAGGGTGTTTTTAAATGAAGTAACAAAAATGAGACTACAGATGCCTTAGGTGAAAATAATTTGATTTAACCTAACATACCTATATCCTAAGTCGCATAATAAAAAAGATACAGGGTGTTAAAGTTAAAATTTTAGACGTACAAAATTTCAAAAAGATCGGTCTGCTTCGATAAAATCTCTTGTGTTTTATTGGAAAATGGTTTCATCAAACCTCGTCGATCTTCCTGAAATTTTACACGTCTCCATAATTTACCTTTGTGAATAACTTTTTCAGGTAACATTTTGCATTTTGTATTTTAGCATAAAAAGCACTTTATCTGAAACCAAAACATTTTTTACTATACCTTTTTGAAATAAAACAGGTAGGAGAACTGACTGTTTTGATAGTCAGATGGATAGACTAAGTTGCAAAATTATATATACAAATATATACAAATTTTATGTAAATATTTGGATTTCTTAAGAAGTTATTTACAAATATCGAAAATAAAATTTAACTTTGACACCCTGTATCTTTGATATTATGTGACTTGGGATATATGTATGTTAGGTTAAATCGATTTATTTTCACCTAACGAATCTGTGGTCTCATTTTTGCTACTTCATTTAAAAACGCCTTGTATATACACATAGTGGTAAAATTACATCCGTTATAGTAGCAAATGATGTTCAGTAATTTTTATAATTTTGTAGCAGATTTTCATGTGAACGCATAGAGTGAAATAAACCATAATAATAAGATATAATGCTGTCCGGTTGTAGTAAAATATGCGTTGCCTGAACCTAACTGTTTCTCGGGAAAATTCGCGACCAATAAAAAAGTTCCACCTAGAAGTAGCGGGAATAAACTTGATGCAAAATTGTCCTATACATTTTTATATAGAACCTAATAGAAGAATAAGCACCTATAGATGTATATAGAACCTATAATAAGATCTCACATTTCTAAGGGAAATAATACCTTTTTACTGTAAACAATGCAATCTAGGCTATAATGTTATACATGGTCATTTGCAGTAATTAAAGGAGTTCCAATAAATTATCAATAACTGCTCCGGCCGGTTGGCTCGTAAACTTTGCGGCTTTTCATTTACAAGGCATATCACAGAGACATATAGTATATGTGTAAAATGACGTTTCCACATCCACAGATGTGATGGGGGCGAGTACATAAAATTTTTCAACTAAGGCACCTATACGGCACAAAGTTTCAAGGCCCGTATTGTCTTGTATAAAAAAAAAACAGAATTGTACATTTTGTACATCGGTCAGCACCGATTCCTGATAATGAAACAGAAATAATTGGCGTAAGGCAAAAATAAAATTCATGACAGTAACTATGGAATATTACTGCGATATTGTTGAAAAATTGCCGTGTATGTAAGCCAATTCTTCTTGAACCGTCGATTCACTAAATGCTTGTTGTATATGTGAAAGCGAAAGTCGATCACACTTTTCACAGTATGAAAATTAATATAATAATAACTTGCTAATATACATGGTGTCCCAAAATAGAAGACCATACCATTAACCACATTTTCTTTGGACAAAAATAATGCGACTTTCCTTGTACTATTTTTTATTTGGTCCCTGTTCCAATATACAGAGTGTTAAAGTTACATTTTACAAAACTATTTTTGTTAATAATCCCATTGTTTTGTAAAATACACACTTGAAATTTTTCATGTACTTTTATCTTATTCTGGCATACTTATCATATAATTTTGATGAAAAATATCGAAGGATAAATGGAGGTAACTGAGGAATGTAGTACCCTTTATCCCCTCTAATTATTTCTAAGTACGCCTATGCAGCTTTTTCTTGAAATATCAAACGTAGAATTTTCTTGTGATCATTTGATCTCTTTTATAATGTTTTGTTTAAATGTTCCGTTTTGGATAAAAACGGCAATTTGTAGTGCCCATAAATCTATCATTCACTATCATTTTCAAGTGAAACTAAAATTTTGTGAATATGCCTATTATTACAATACCTTGGCAACTTAGCAAATCGTAATACTTACTGTTTGTTAATTAAAACAAAATGGATAATTCTTAACACCCTGTATATTGGGACGCCCAAATAAAAAATGGCATAAGGAAAGTCGCATTATTTGTGTCCAAAGAATATGTGGTTAATTAATGGCCTTCTATTTTGGGACACCCTGTGTATATAATTGAAACATAGACAATTAAGTAGGTGATTGACAGCTTTGTGGTGACACTAATATAAGACAGTTTTATTGTTTTTACGTAAGAACTACTGATTTTGCAGGTACTTGAGAGACACGCAACATTTTATCGATAAGCGTCGTGTCGCGGTCTGGGGATGGAGTTATGGAGGATTTGTAGCTGCTTTGGCCCTTGCAAGTCCCAAGAGCGTCTTTCAGTGCGCCATTGCTGTGGCTCCTGTTACCAATTGGAAGCTTTACGGTAAGTTCTTGGGTAGTACCGTGGGTAATTATGTGTTTAATTTCATTGAAAATGTAGACCTATTAGCCGCAAATTATCTCGATTCTACATTTTAATTAAATCTTTTCTTTTTTGTAGTTACGAATATAAAACCCTGTTTACGATATTCTACATAAATATATACAAGGTTATTATTCAAAATGCATTAAGATGATAGTGAGTCCAGGATGGACTCTATCGTCGCGCATGACGGTATCAAGAACGTCTAGTCTTCACTATGTCCGACACCCTGGCATCTCTCCTTATTCTTTCTTTTTTTTACTTCGTTTGGTCCTACGCATACCTTTCCTTCTTCACCACTCTTGACACCAACGACTATCAATCCCACCGAGCCTATTCTTTAATTTGTTATTGCTCATACCACTCCAAAATATGTTAAATGTTGGGCGCCATCCCTCCATTTCTCCTTCTCAGACTTTGTAAACACACTCCTTTACCCTGGGTAGCTCGAAAATCAGAGCCGTAGCGTTCGAGTGCTCTAAGTACTCCACGTAGTAGAAACCAATACTTGGAGTCCCACGTTGGGCGCCATGTCACCGGTGGCGCTCTTCTAAACGTGCCTTAGCACCGCAATTTTGAAAGTATGTTTATGTCACTCAAAACCATAAAGATAACGGAAACCTTTACTCAAACGTACAATAATGAAAATTCATATTATTTGTCTTTTTAAGTCATCCACGCCACGACTCATTAACCGAAGATCTAAGCTCGTCTGACTGTCGACTGTACATAATCACGAGATAAGACAACCACTTTTTCGGCTATATCCTTCAAAGGGTTTTAAATATCAACTCGAAATTATCAAAACCTTTTAGAGGTACTCTATTAAATTTATTGTAAAATGAAAAAATAATCCTTCGATTGAAGTTAGTTTGGGAAGGGTAGATATCATTTTTTCTCACCCCCTCCCCTCAATTTTTTCTAGCCCTTTCTGTACAACATAACTTTTCATAATTTCTTCAATAAATATGCTCTTCGAACATTATAAATCAAATCGTTTACAAGTTATTGAATTTAAAAGTTGGGTTTGTATATTTATGTAGAGTAATCTAACATTGCATTGTCGAGGTATCCGTGAAACATTTTTAAATGCTTTGAGAATTGTGTTCTAAAGTCATCAAATAAATGACTGCAATGCGTTTAAAAATTACGAATTAAAAAGTAAGTAAGTAAGTAAAATCTTTGGTTTGGTCTTTATTACATGTTAAATGTGTTAATACATATTTTTACAGCAGTAATAGTATATGGAAACATAGCTAATGTTGCACACTTTTTTCTGAATTACTTTTGAAAAATTCTAAAATACATTTGATATTTTCTTAAATACATACACCTGGCCCCTGAAATACAAATTACTTCATTAAAATACAATTGACATTTTCTAAATTAAGGTCGCCCTATTTGTCGCCGTAAAATGATCAAATTTGTACAGGAGGTAGCTACAGAAATCTCGAAAAATAGAACATGTAGAACAAAACTAAAATTTTTGATATTTTGTTTACTTATTGTTACTATTTAGATTTTCCTCAAATATTAATGTTTCAAAAACGTTTCTAAGACTTATATTTTTTTATTGTAACCCCACATTTTAATAATTATTTTCGTATACTTGTAGCAATAAGTAAATTTATGTTATAACAATATTTATGTATATCTACAGCTAATTGCAAAAAATATGTATTTTCAGAGACTTCTGTACCTTTGTTGGTTAGACTGCTTTTTCTTGTTATTTATTCGTTTTAATTCGGTATACTTGAATAATCGCAGGTGGCATGAGATAACTTCCTGTTATTTGCTAAGCCCTAAATTATTCAATTATTAAATGCTTAAAATTATTTGCATTTGTAGAAAACATATTTGTAGGAAACACTATTCTAAGAATACGGCGCCACTAAAGCTGACTTTTCCGAAATTGAGACTTTTTAAAATATTGATTGATCTGAAAGTTAAATTATGAATTTTTAAATTGAAACGACTTTCTTCAAAATACAACTGCCGAAAGCAGCTTCTCCAAAAATAATTAAATGTTGACCTAATTGGCAATTTAAAAAGGTATCTATATATAATGATTCAAAAAGTAAGATTGTAAAAATTTATTATACAGGTTGTCCCATAATTAGTGTGCAATACATTAGCAGTTGACTCTACTATCGAAAATAAAGTTTTTCAAAATATTTCCTAAACGAGCTAATGCATAGTTATGAATTTTGGTAGGTAGGACACTCGTTAAATGATCTAAGTAATAAATTGCATAAAAACTATTAATTTTGGTCAACGGCAGGGGGGCTCACGGGTAAAATGCAGCATCAATATTTTCAAATTTAAACATCAAACTATGATAGATATGACTTCTTTTATTTTATAAATGTCCTCTAGATTTCATGACCTGCCTATCTATTCATATAATTTTTTCCTTTCTTTAGATTATATAACAAAACTTTTAAATCGATTTTTCTTGAAAACGAAGTATTTAAGTAAATCAAGAATACATTTTTTTTATAAAAAAATCATATCTGTCATAGTTCTGTTTAAATTTAAAAACAGTGACGTGCAAAAAATTAGTGGCGCATTTTACCAGTGTCCTACATACCAAAATTCATAATTATATCTCTTAGGAAACATTTCTCGATACCTATACAGGGTGGTTCATTAATAATGGGACAGAGCTTAAGGGCATGTTGCTGACCTCAAAATAAATTGATTAAGCCAAATATGCCTTATCCGAATGTTGCTCCTTTTCGATCTATAGGGTGTCAAAGTTGAAAAAATAAATCACATTTTCTTTATTATTTTTCGATCGCACCGTATTTTATGAAATTTGGTATAGGGGGTTTCTTGGTACTAAAAATTCGAATATGTCGACAATTTTGGTGTATCTGCTAGAGGGCGCCACCAACGACGGTTTGAACCCCTTTAAATCGTTTCGACTTTTTTGTGCTACACTGTGTCTCAATTTTCTTCCCTATCTTTTCTAGTTAAAAAAGGTACACCTTGTTCATGTCGCTAGAAGCAATGGTTCGGATAAGGCATATTTGAGTTAATCGCTCTATTTTGAGGTCAGAAACATGCCCTTAAGCACTGTCCCATATATAGAAAAAAATCTTATTTTTAATTGTAGAATATACTGCTAAAGTATTGCACACTAATTATGGGACACCCTGTATATTGTCATACCGCTATTCAAAAGTTTGAGCCCTGTCATCCTATTTAATTCTTGAATATTTCAATTTACTGTTTTCAATAATTATCTTGTCAAATTATTTCTGCAGACTCGGCTTATACAGAGAGATATATGGGTCTGCCCAACGTGACCGACAACTACAAGGGCTACGAGGAGGCGGACGTGAGCAAAAAAGCGCACCAACTCAAAGACAAGATGTTCTATTTGATCCACGGTTCTGCGGACGACAACGTGCATCTGCAGCAGTCCATGGCACTCGTGAAGTCTCTGACGGAGGCAGGAACCCTCTTCAGACAGCAGGTTGGAATCAAGCACAGATTTACATTAATTTGAGCTGTTAAAAAACTACTGTTCCAATTTTAGTGCAATTTATTTATCTAATCTTATTCATTTATTACTGTTATTTTCTAATATTTCACACGTCATTTAATTTGTCTCATATTCTTAATAATAATACTTTTTAGTATTGCTATCTTGATTAAAAGTTTTTATAACAATTTAAAATATACGTCTTTTTCTTGAGCTTTATTTTAAGTAATCTTAAAAAATTGAAATTTTGTATATTTATTTATTTACTCTCACATTCAAGTAATTTCAATACCATTATCAGTATACACCAATAAATCAATCCACTGTAAAATGAACTGCAGTAAAGTTTCGCAACCATGGTCACGTTAGAGATCTGCCCAGATCTGGTCGACCAAGTATACTAAATGAAGATGTGCAATCACAAGTTCTTTTGACTCTTCATGAAAACCCGCATTCCAGTATGAGAATTTTACCAGGTGATTTTTAGGTGTGAGTAAAAGCACATTGGGTAGATTTCTTCACAAAAGCAAGTACCATCCCTACAAAGATCTGTTGTCCGACGACGATTTCGACAGACGGACATTGTTTGCGAAATTCTGATGGAAGAATGTCAAGCAGATCCGGATTTTGTCAAATGCATAATTCTCGGAGTGGCACCGTTAATAAACAGAATTGTCGATACTGGTCAGATCACAATCCACACTGGACGATGGAAGCATACACTTAGCGTCCCTAGAAGGTCAATGATTGGACCGAAATTGTTGATAATTGTCGATAATCGAATTTTGAGGCCGTATTTCTTTGAAGATGCCGCAAAATATTTAGATTTTCTTCAATTTGATTCAGTTCCTTCCTTGGTTGCACTGTTCGCCAATGAAGAAGAACCAGATTTGCTCAATGACACAATTTGGTTACAGCAAGACGGTGCACCACCGCACTATGCCATCGCTGTTCGTTGCTACTTAGATGACGTGTTTTGTCATCGGTGGATTGGAAGAAGACGGCCTAAAAAATGGCCCGTCAGATTTAAGACATCTGTTGCCGTAGCTGAAATATCGTAAAAAACTGAAAATAGGGATTTTAGAAAATGCGATCTCTAACGTTATTATCGCACAACAGAAAGATCTAAAATTTGGTACAGAGGAATAACAATTTTCTAGGAACATATTTCCGTCGAAAGAAAATTTCTACGGACACTAGTTTCGATTTGGCAGCATTCAATTGTTTCTTTCTACTTATGGGCGCCATATTGGATCTCGACAGTAAAAGATGAATGAAATTCAAATACGTCAATATGAAACACTACTACTATTTTATTTGAAGAAATAAAAAAATAAAGAAATTTAAACAAAAATCTAGTTATTCTTCACATAAATCAAATATTTAAACACAAATATAACATATAACTTCTAAAACGACATTAGCAAAGTCATAGAACCTTCATTTTCTTATAGACCCTTAGTGACACTTCCTTAGCTTTAGCCGAGAACCTTTGACATGCCCTTATTTTTCTTGGATGCTTCGGCGAAACTCTTGCGGAGATATATCTGAAAATGCTGACAGTGAAGACAAATGAAACGTTTGGTGCGAGACGTCTCATAAGACCACCGTTGCCTGAGGAACCGTTCCGACCCTACAGCCGTGGTACCAGTACTAGCAACCGAAATCGATAGAAGATGACCAGTCTAATGCGAAAACAACAAGGGCAATGAAAATATTAAAATCACTAAAATCACAGGATCTTCTATTTATTTTTTATTTATGTTTCACTGTAATTTTTTCCGTATAAGTGACTGTTCTGTTTCAAATTTGGTACAGTAATTAGTGTTAATAATGCAAGTATAATAATAATCACCAAAATTAACCGATCCTGAGGGACATTAAGTGCTTTATTAACAGCAAAATTGAATTTTGTTTTTCGAGAATTCTTCGAAATCTATAAAACGAAATATTAACTATAATCATTTTCATTAAATATGTTAAATCGTTTTTAATAATAATTGTATAATAAATTGAATGGCTAGTATTTTAATTACGTATTTAATTTTGACTGTAAAAAAACAAAACATTATCTTTTATGCAAGTTCTAGTATAAAAATATGATTTTAAAATTTATTATTACTTATAATAAATTAAATGGCCAGTAGTTTTAGTTATTTATGAATCTAAAACGAAAAGTAGGTACGAGTAATTTCTTTAAAGTCTTAGGGCTTTTAATTTATTTTACCTTATCCTCCTAGTACTTTAAAGTTCCATTTTTCGTCCAAAAAGTGATCCAAAAAAAGCATCATTATTGAACAGTGTGAAATAATAATATATTTTTAACAAGCATATAGTAATGGTTGTAATTCACGTGGATGAAGGTGAGTGCTGTAAATCACCTGAGTGAATTACAACTATTACAATATACAAGTATTTGATACATAGTGATTTTCTGGGTTGTTGTGTAACTGGTAGCTGCCAGAAACAGAGTTAAAATGCACATCCCTAGCATTAGCCGGTATTCTTTTACCTGCCCTGGTTGTTATAGGGCTAGGCTCTGTGAGGACAGACCCGCTATCGGTGTCTCTGGGCCCGTCCATATATTGATTTCGATGATTTTTTTTACTCATGCATTTATTATCAATAATAACTGTACCATATACCTCCGTCACGAATTATTATCCGTAGCGATAAAAATTCTCCTGCTAATTTTTGCTATTGTTTTTTAATAGAAACTCTATTTAAATTATTGCTCACAGTTTCTGGGCATCCTGTATTGTTGATAGTGTTTATATGGATAGTGATTATACAATATTCCAAAACGCAAATCGTCCACATATTTTTAAATAAAATCATCTAAGAATTTTTTAATCAACCACATTTGAATTTAATCAAAACAAATATTTTACTTCATAGTCAATATAGGCGGTTTTACGTTCCATTTTATTCGAGCAACGATAGAAATTCACATCAAAGGGTTCAAAAGGTAATATTTTATTTGAGAGCTGAGATTTGTGCAAAAATCGCTATCTGTGAACGCATTTCGTTGATTTATTTTTTATCCTTTTTCATATTCAACACACGGAAGAATGTCATATATATGTATATATTTCCCTGCTTGCTTTATTACCCTACAGTGTTCTACCTACCATAAAGTGTAGGACGACGAACTTAAATTTATTTCCCAGGTTTACATTTTCTCCATATTCGAATCTTGTGCTATTCTCTTAACTTTAGTTCCCACGATACCGTGTTTCTATTCTATTTAGGTACTATATATTTCTTTGTTAGTACTGTATTCCCTGTTCTTTCATTATCATTACTTCATTTACACTTCATAGGTTATATTCATCTCATCATTGTTTGGTTGTATAGCAAATGCATATATTAGCCACAATTTCCTTACTGTAATTATTGATTTTAGTTCACTTTAATGCATATTTTAAAAGCATTGAAATAATTAAATTTTATCTTAAACCATGGAATACAGTCGAGTGATAGATAGACGTATTTCTTTGGTGACGTATTAGTAAATCTTCTTAACCATTGTTTTAACTATCATAGCTATTTATATTACAGGAGCCATTATTTCTATTGTATGCCAAATGTGGTGTCATTCCTACCATTATACTCCTGTCCACATATTAGAGGAGAGGTATCCTGGTCATAGAATCGAATTTGTCGTTTATTTTAATAAATATTAAAAATTCCTTCAAGAATGTTATGGGCCGACGAAGCCATATTGAACAGAGACGTTAACTAATTTCCATAATTTATACTACTTAAAATCCGCACGTTAAAAGGCAAACTAGTTTCCGCAGAAAATTTAGTATACATATGGATGGAGTAAAATACATAGGAATGGAGTTGGTTATAAAAATTTTTTGCGTGACAATTTGTTTTAATTACTGAAGAATATGCCTTTACTAAATAGGCACACGGTGATATTTCCGAGACTTATTTTAAATTATTTTATGGTTGATTTATAACCAGCCAGAAACCCCGATCTAAAGTCTTTGGATTTGGAAAGGCATGAGAGCACTGATGTATGCAGCGGAGGTACACACGTGATGCATTAATTATAAGAATTAGACATGCAGCTAAAGTGAAGAATACGTGCAAAATTGTCACTTTTATTTAGTTATCTTAATTCCTCTTACTTATAACGAGGCTGGTAATCTTTGTATTATTTATGGCATATGATGGTATTCCACCCAACTTCATTACCTCATTTGTAAAAAAGTAATAATACAGAAAAGTTTTCTAAATGATTTGTATGTTTAATGTATTATTAAAATTTCAAATTGCATACACACGGATGTATAAATTCTACATTTTCTTGAAAGAAGGCTTTAAGCCCGTGGTATTCTATTTCATTCGAAACATTTGATTATAGATTTTTCATTTCATATTAACTATTAGGGTATAAACCAATGAAAAAAAAAAAATAGGTGGTAAGAAAAACTTGATACTTTTGATACAGTGCGTTTCAATAACTTTGATAACATTTTGATCAGCTGTAACTTTTCTGTCTTTAAAGATATCAGAATGAATCAAAAACCATAATTGCATAGTGGACTAGCAAGTTTTTTCTTATTTAGAAAAAAAACAAAAGACCAAAGATTTTGAGAGATCTTAACCTAACTTATATGTATAATGAAACGCCCTGTATATTATTGGATATTTCGATTCTACTCCAAATTCCAAGCATATTTTAAAAAAAACATCCTATATCTATCTTCAACTGTTTCTGAGAAATAGTTTTACAAATAAGTCAAATTATCATAAAAATCGCTCTACTTGTCTGCCATTTTCTCAACAGAACAAAACACTAAGGCTCGATTGTTACCAGCACGGCTCAAGCAATGCTGAACTTCAGCTTTAGCTCAGTTCAACGTGTGCCATAAACAAGCAGAGCAATTTTTATGATAATTTGACATGTTTGTAAAACTATTTCTCAGAAACAGATGAAGATAGGTGGATATGCTTTTTAAAATATGCTTGGAATTTTGAGACAGGGCATTCCATTTAAAAAAATAGAAATTAGGTTAAGATCTCTCAAAATCATTGGTCTTTTGTTGTTTTTTTTTAATAAGAAAAAAAGTTGCTAGACCACTATGCAATATGGTTTTTGCTTCATTCCGATATCTTTAAAAACAGAAAAGTTACAGCTGATCAAAATGTTATCAAAGTTATTGAAACGCACTGTACAGGGGACTCTTACAAATACAATTTTGTAAAAATTAGAATTTTTAATTTTTACAAAACGCCCTTTAAGGGCAAGGGCATTTTCGAAATGCCCTTTAAGGGCATTGCGAAAATGATTTAAAGATACACTTCTGCACGGCACTGGAAACTGGTCCACTGTAAAACCTCATAATGCGGCAAAGCATGCTATCGGCGAGCGGACAAGAAATGGAAAGAAATTCCCAAGGAACAAAATAAATAACATTTTATAACACCTATTTTATACAACAAATTCAACTGCTTTTGCCGCTATTGTTTAATTTGTGGTTTTAATTATTAAAAATAAAACGTCGTGTATTATACACCACACTGCTGCATTATGCGGTGGACACCCTGGATCTCCATCTCTTCCACGATTCGATTCAAAATTTCCCTCGCGGTACATACACTTGCACTCATTGCACACCGCGGTAAAATTAGCAGCATTTGGCACAAGTTTATCGGGAAACTACTGCTAAAGCATTTTCACATTGCCACAAATTAAAACGATATCAATTAACTCCGGCTATACATGTAAGCCATTTTTGTCACTTGAAAAATAAATGTAAAGACCTACTAACAAAAACGGTACATGCTACAAAAAGTAATCGAATTTCAATATTCGGAGTCACCTGTCTAGAAACTGTAGTTTTCCAGCGATTTAAAAAGCATTGAAACTACTACAACTTCAATATTTTTTATTCGGAAAGTATAACGATTTTACAACAAATTTTTTTACGACATTGACTCCATTTTTCATGACGCATCTATTCCCAAATTTGTTTAGAAGATATTTATAGTCAAGGCAATTGACAAACAATAATGCTCTCTACTAATACGTTCGTAGAGTAATACGTCTGCTTACCATTCACCCACTTACCTTAATTATTTTAATTCCAGATATATCCAGATGAGAGCCACAACCTCAGCGGAGTAAAAAAGCATCTATACAAAAGCATGGGGCAATTTCTGGATGACTGTTTCCGGAAACAGGTTCCTCCGGAGTTCAAAGCAGGACTACGGAACGACGTTGAGTAGTATACCTTTGACGATTTCCTTTAGATGGACTCTTACCTAAAAAATATGTGATTCACCCCCAAAAATTAGGATCGATGCAACAATATTTTCAGGTTCATTTGTTCAGTGAGAGAAGATATAGTTTTAAGTAGATAATCTTCAAACAGAATATTATGGTAAGCGCACACTTGCAAACGACGAATGAATGGTCGTCATCATTTATTTTTTTTAAAAAGCGTACACTTGTACAGAAATAAGATACAAAATATATCAGAGAATCCATACAACTATGATAAAAATATGTAAGTATGTTTAAAGTTGGAAATGCGTCATTTATTTTGTGATTGTTTTTACAATTATTAAAGTATTACTGCAATTTACAGAATCATATTGTCACGTGTTTGTTAACCTGCATTATTGTAGATGAGCATCCATAGTTTTCAAGAAGTACAAAACTACTATATATAAAAATTGTTCAAATAATTTACAAACATGTATTAGTTGTTTTGTATGCCTGATTGTGGGGTACGTAACAGCAAAGTTGGAGCTACGGTTGTGAAGAGAATTCTTGGTCTGAACTACGCGCTGAATTCTCAAGATCTGTTGCAGATGATTGGTGTGGATACCCATTCTATTCCAGTGCAACCTATATGTATTGTAGATCTCCATGATCTTAGAGGTTTTTTGCATAGCTTTAACCTTCTAGTTAGCTTTGACAGCGCTTCCTTCGCATAACTACCAGCCTCCGGTTTGTCTCTTCCAAACAATAGACATCGCATCCTCACTATTACCACTTAATCACACAATATTATGATGCGGTATTCTCTTCCTCCTGGTAAAACCTATGTAGACTATATTCTACCAAGCCAATGTTACTCAGATGTTTTCTGAGTCTACAGTATCCTATTAGCAATTCTACTATTATTCTTAACTCCTTCAATGGCATGAAAAGGAATTTACTCAAACTCATAAATCTCATAGTCTCGACGCTTTTTATGCGCTATCATGCAAACTGAATTTGATCTACTTGACTGTAAGGGTAAATAACAATTTTTTGGTTTTAACCTTCCTCTCTATTATCTCTATTGCATATTATTCAGTGTCCATCATCTCCATGTGGAGAACTGTGGCACGCATTTCTAGATTGAGGAGAACTGTTAAGTGTATTATGTTGAAGAATAAAGTTTACAGTGCATTTTGCGATTGAGATAAGTTTTGGTTAAGCTGCACATTTGTATGGGATGAATGACTAAGAGTAAAATATGAATAATAAATTGAATTCAAACATTTTCGACACTAGCATTCAGTAGGCTCTAAATAGGATTTCTGACTACTTATCTGACCTCTTTAAATACAGAGTGTTCTGAAATTAGTGATCCAAAATGATTAACTTTTTACTATGAAGTACTGACATGATTTAGACCTCCCCTATAGGTATGTCTTCTTATTTTAACCACTAGTTTTTGAAGATCCTGTTTATATTTTGAATAAATTTGTATTCGCCTGTTGTCGACAAGTGTGCGCTTACCATTAAAAGACAATCTTGTGTTGTCTACAGATTTCATCGAACAATGTTTTTTGATGAGATATAGGTTTTTACTGATAGGTAGGTATTTACTGAATGAAATCATACAAAGTAATAGATAATCAATAGTGACTTGGTTAGAAATAAAAATTGTATACTCTCCCTCATTGGCTGAAGAAAATGTTGTTGCAATATCCTTCCTCGGACTATTTTTCGTATCCTATTTGATGGCGTACGATTTAACTACAATGAACAATCGTCTAAAAAGCAATTTTGCTTCAAACATCCACCATTTGAGGATGTTAGTGATGAAAGTGCCAAATTTTAAAAAATTTACGAATCTGTATACTGTATGTCGGCGAAAACGGAAATGTCTTAATAACCTGTACTCAGGAACACCATTATTGTATCTAAACTGTACAACAATTGAAATAAGGAATTTGAAAGACAGTTTCTGATTCCGATTATTGGACGGATACGAATTTTAAACCATATAGCGATAAACTACAATCAGTATTAAATAAACTGAACTAAAATTGGGGAAATAGCTAACGTAAAGTTATAACATATCTCAATTAAAAGATGTCTTCGTGAATGTTGTACTGTTCAAAAGTGTATATTTCAAAACAAAACAGTAATATGCTAGTCAATGACAACTGTAATTATATTGTGAATATTAAATTAGGACATTGATAGATTTTAAACTGATGACCAAGATTTACTAGCTAGTTAGAACTGTAGTTCCATTTTAAACTAACCTTCAGAATAGCTCTAGAAACGTGTTCAATATTATTTTACTGAAAAGTCAACACGAGGACATTTTACTAGGCAATTTATAAAAAGCAATCAAATATTTATCAGAATTTTGAACACCAAACTATACATTTCTAGTTCCATAACATTTACTCATGAAGCCAGTAACTGAACAAAATTTCATTTTTTACCACAGTTTACTAAAAAGCGGTAAGATACCTAATTTTATTGATATTATAAGCCATCAGTTGTATATTATTTTAAAATAAGTATTTACTATTTCAATAAAATGTAGTTGTAAATTCAGAAAATGGTGAACAATCTCGAGATTTCATGAAAACGATGTAACAATTTTATAGTCATATTTTTTTCTGATTATCCAATAATATACATATACTTGCATTAGAAAGTTAAGGACCACAAAGTGCTGTAAGCGATTTTTAGAATGACAAAGGTGGTAGATTTTTTTTCATATTAAATTATATTGGTATGTATAACTGACGCCTATACATAGTATTGCTAAACGAGTGCGTCTATGTTTTTTTAAAAGTTTATTGATTTATCGATAGTCTAATTTTTTACATAATCGCCTGCCAATTTTTTATTTGCTCACAACTGAGAGAAGAATAACACTATTTTAAATAGAACTTTAAAGATAAAATATAAAAACTAGTTATTGTATATATAAACCCATCTATTTCACACGTTTCTCTGTTCTAGTGAGGCACATTTGACATTTGTGTGCGCTAGCATCAAAGTTTACTGAATAAATATAAGATATACCACTTTCTGTTGGCACTTTGCACATCTTTTCAATTTGAACTTTTCTTTCGAATCTACAACCTCTATAAATGATCTATTTCAAAAGATCTACCCTAATCCGAGAAATTAACCACCAGTACCAGGACTTCCTATACACATTTTTTAATATTTAATTCTATCAGTACTGAATAATTGTCAGTTTGAAGATTGTGACAGCGAGGTCAGAAAACAACAAACTAACGTTGTTCTCTGGCGAGGTGATCTTTGTAAAAATAAAATATTAACTACTTATTTTTGGCACTGGTATGCAAAATATTGACTTTATACAATAATTAGGTACTTTTCGAACTAGTACAGGGTGTCTTGCAAGTTGTTACAATAATTTTAGGAGGTGATAGAATACGTGATTTTGAATCGATTGAAATAAACCATACCTACCAAGTGTTACAATATTTGGGACAATTAATTTTTTAGTATTTTTTTTTAATTTAACCGTGCTTTTCTACAATTATTAAAGTGTGGAAGAAAAATAAACCTTTTTATAACAAATATTTGTATACTTTTTTTATTAGAAATTAATGAATTATTTAATTGATTTAACCAATATCCAAAGTGGCTTCGTTACTTACACCTAGAATTTCATAAACGTGGTTTTTCTACTTTTTCTATTTAAACCTTTGTGTGTAGGTTTATTCAAATATTATTAAAAACTTACTTAAGCAATGCTCTGCCAGTTCTTAGGAAAAGTTTCTTAATAAACATTCTAAAAATTAGGGAATTTAATCTTAACACGTTAAATATGCAGGGAGCGCATTCGCCAATACAGGACAGCTGTTCAATATGTAATAAAGGTATGGGAGTCGTGCGTCGATCTCTGGGTTTAATGCAATCGTATTTGTACAAGCATAAAAAGGTCACTTGCTTGAATGACTCCGTATCCTCTGAAAAAGAGTCTAGTTATGGTGTCCCTCAGGGATCGGTTATCGATCCCCTACTTTTTCTCATCTACATAAATGACCTGCCGAAAAATGTGGGTACAGCGAGGGGGTGTTATTTGCGGATGATACAACACGATATCTATAAATAAAGAGTGAGATATGATGCGGGCTAGCATGGATATTGCACTTGCAGATGCATCAGATTGGTTTGCTGCAAATCAGTTAAAGTTAAATAAAAATAAAACGAAACAAATGATTTTTAGTACGAAGTCTCCCAGTGATGGTGTCGCGTCTGAGGTTACGGTGAAGTTCTTGGGTGTGTGGCTCGACAAGAGTTTGACGTGGGAAGTACACTGTACTAATGTATCGAGAACGTTATCTAGAGTAATATACCTTATTAGAAATTTGCGGGATGAAGTATCTTTTAACTTGATAAAGACTTTACTACTCTTTATTTCATGCTGCCTTTTCATATAATATTGTAATTTGGGGAGACTGCACATCTGAGGAACGTCTTCGCGGTACAGAGGAGGGTGTTGCGAGTCATGGCTAGATTGGGATATCGAGATGATGTCAAACATACATTTAGAAAATTAATGATCCTTACGGTACCTTCAGTATATATACTGTCAACGCTTATGCATGTCAGACAGAACTTGCACGACTATACCGAAGTCCGTGAAATTCACACACACTCTGCTAGATATAGTAAGAAAATTTGAGGAGTGATTTTTTGAGGGTTGCTAAGAGCAGAAATCCCATCAATTTCTGGGGACCTAATATAATAGCTTGCCATTAGTTGTTAAGGGCCTCCTTGTAAGGAAATTTAAAACCACAATTAAACGACGGCTGTTAGCGGAGGCTTACTGCACTATCGACGAGTTTTTGTCTGACAGAAATGCTTAGTTTTTAACATGTATGTTTGTTTTATGTATATAATGGTATTGTGTTTTTTGTGTAGTATACATACATTTTATTGTTGTACTTTGACTTGTGTAAACCTCTTTGGTGTAAACATTAATAAATATCTACTCTACTCTACTCTAATAAAAATGGTTTAAGAAATGAACTTTACACTTTAACTGAGATTCGAATAGTTTGACAGTTGATCTACATTTACGGTTGCTATGGAAACTGACGACTATTGTTTTCTCATGGCATACCAAGCTATTTAATAGAAACATTGATTTTCCTTTTTACGCCGTAACTTTAAATTAGCTTTTACGATTTGAGCAATTGAAATAAAAATTTATTTATTTAAATACAAACCCAGCAGGCAAAAGCCCAATTACAGGGTAGGTTACGCAAAAAAAGAACATTGACATGTAACACAGTGACTAAATTAGTTGAAAACAACATAAAATTTAAAAATATAAATAACAGTATTACAATACAATACCAACTACAATCAACAAAACACAACAAGAATGATTAAGACACACGTAATAATTAAACAAGAAAACAAGAAAAACCCTATCAATTATGGGAATACTGATTTAATTAGCAAAATTGTGCAACAAAATATGTCAACCTTGCTCTCAATTTTACAATAATTATGGATCATTTGATAAAGTGGGGAAGCTATCAATAAGTTTAAGGGGGGGTAGACATTTTAAAGATATTAGAGCATCAGGAAGAAAGTCTTGGTACCCTATATTTGATTTGATTGTGAAGTGCAACGGTATCTAATTTATTGTTTACAAGTTTGTACAGAATTATAACTGAGTGCAGCATCCTCCTAGATTGAAGGGTTCACGTTTAAATTTGACTTCGCTTTTACAAAGTAGAAAAATCATGTTTATGAAGTTCTATGTAAGTAACGAAGCCACTTTGGATTTTATTGGTTAAATAGATGAAATAATCCGTTCATACCTAATAAAAAAAGTATAGAAATATTTATTATAAAAATGTTTGTTTTTCTTCCACACTTCAATAATTGTAGGAAAACACGGTTAAATTAAAAAATTAATTATCACAAATATTGTAACACTTGGTATATAGTATGTATGTATGTATGTTTTTATCAATCGTCTCAAAATCAAGTATTCTATCACCTCCTAAAATTATTGTAACGACTTGCAAGACACCCTGTATATTGGATGTGATTGTGCTCACATCACACGATATTCAAAATTCTGATAAAAGTGTTACGGAATAGATTTCGGATAAGTGTTGATTTTTTAACAACGACGTACTCACTCATGCATAACTCACGCGCATCCTGTATATAATTTTGAAAGGGTATCCGCTGTCCGTTCCTTGTAGTTGTACAGATATGGGTCCAACAACTGTTCTATTTTTCCAGTACTGTTGTTTCATATTAGACGCACACTGTGACTTAAAGCTGCACAATAACGTAAGGGAATTCTAGATAACTATTAATTCCTTAAATAGCAATAAAAGTTTTATATCTACTTGGTAAATATTGTTTGTATGGTGCGTTTCGGGATGTTTCCGATTTCTATGTGGCTGCTTGAGAAATTGCTGTCGGGGTAGCCGTGTAGAAATAAAATTAGACGTAATTGTTGGAAATTTATATAGGAATCAGAGGCCGACAGATGTTGGTAAAGATTTTACTAAGTTTTCTCATTTGTAAAATAAACTTAGCAGAGATACATACAATGAAGGTAAAGGTGTCATATACAAGGTGTCTCAAATTGGATACGATAAAAATTCAATATAAGAAACCATTAGAGATAAAAACATAATCAAGTAGAGTTAAGTGTTAATTTTCCTGGAGAAAAAAAAAAAGAAAAACCTTTCTTGTATAATAATTTATTTAATAAGACACATTAAATTGTCGACGCCTGTGTGCCTCAGTACATAACAAAAAAGCACAAATATCCATTTTGATTTAGTTCTGTGTTGAAAAATTACATATAACAAAAGGAATATTTTTATCGGCGGTATAAAAAATATAAGAACATTGATAGCCTAAACAATTTCAAGGGACTTGATGTGAAGCAAAAACTCTTGCTGATAGGGACTACAGAAATTATTTAGCTAACGTTGCAGGTGATATAAAAACTGACCCAAAACAATTTTGGTAATTAATTAATTACAAAAGAGGTGTCAATAGAATTCCCGGTATTATGCGAGAACCAAGAACTTAACAATCCTAGCAATATTGTCGAATCATTTAAAAAATATTTTCACAGTGTCTTCTGCAATCCAATAACACCTTTGATGCCAGTCGAAACTTTGATATTGATATTAACATGCCTACTATTTCTATAAATGCTTTTTCTGATATCGAGATAATTAATTCCATAAAGAAACTAAAAAATAAAATGTTGTGTGGACCTGATTTAACTCCAGTTTTTTTGTTAAAGATTGCGTTCAAGTTTTAGCATATCCTTTACAAACAACATTTAACTTGTCATTGCGCCTTGGGATTTTTCCTGATGATGGTTTGAGGACGGCTAGCATATTTCCTATTTTAAAAAGTGATGACTCATCTTGTGTACAGAACTATCGACCTATTACACTTTTATGTAATTTCGCTGAAAATCTGACTATATAACTGGATCTATCCTCACTTTAAAAACATAAAATCGCCAGTTCAGCATGGTTTCATGGAAAACGGTCAACTAACACTAATTTGATTTGTATGACACAATTTTTGTCAAATTTATTAGATGTACAAGGCCAAGTGGACGTTGTATACACAGATTTTTCAAAGGCTTTTGATCCCATAGACCATAAAATATTACTGTACAAATTATCTGCTTATGGGTTCACTGCTAATACGGTACAGTTATTAAAATATCGGCTTCAAATCTGGGGTTTATGCTATTACGTCAGGTGTCGCTTAAGGCTCTAATCATGGGCCATTACTCTTTTCATTATTTGTCAATGATCTTAACGTCTCTATTACTTGCAATAAGTTAATTTTTGCTGATGATCTAAAAATTTATTCGTCTATTAATAGTTTACATGAATGTATGGCTCTTCAGAACGAGTTAAACAAGGTATCACAGTGGTGAAATTCTAACAAGTTACAATTAAATATTTTGAAATGTAAGGTAATATCATATACACATAAAACAAATCCTATTATTTTTCATTACAATGGAGATACTGAAGTTTTATTACGTACTGGCATGACTACAGATTTGGGTGAATGCTTCGACAATAAATTCAGTTTCTCTGAACACATGCAGTAAACAGTTTCTGTTTCTTTAAAGCGTATGGGGTTCGTAATAAGACAAGGTCGTGTATTTGAAGATAACGAGGTTCTAATAAAACTGTTCTTCATTTTCGTTCAATCGAAATTTGAATATTGTTGCCAATCCGTACTACAATTATTACATCAAATTAGTTGAATCTGTTCAGAACAATTTTTTTAAATTTATAGCATTTCATGTCGACGGCGTATATCCCAACATAGGATGTGATTATAAGAAATTAATTACTCGTTTCAATTTTAATTCTTTAGAGTTTAGGAGGAACTTTTACAGTTTAAAGTTTCTACATTCACTTCTGAGTAATAATATCGATTGTCCTCAAATCCTAAATTTCGTATACTTTTTAACAAATAGAGTAGCTAGTGGTACACCACGAACTTTTTACTGTTCGATTGCTAACACTAATGTTTTATTGAAGTCTCCTGTGTATTCAATGACATGCAATTACAATAAAATATGTACCTCATGTGACATTTTTCACTGTAATTTGAAAGAATTATATACCACTTTTAGTTATATTAGTAATACATAATTTTGTTTGTATTCGTGTTAGTTTGTTTCGTATTGTCATTTCTTAATTGTTCTCAATTTTGGTTTATTTATTTATTTACTTTGTAAACTTTTTCCTGTAATTGGTTTGTCACTGTTGAACAAATAAATTTGTTATTATTAATATTAAATACAAATAGCTATTTATGCAACAAGTACAAAAAGTAAGTGTTTATTACACGCGACGTGAAATTGTCCAACGAGGCCGTCAGGCCGAGTAGGACAACACTTGCACTAGTACAATAAGAACCACTTTTTCCACTAAATATAATTCAATAAAGTTTTGTTTTTTGCATGAACGTAGAAAAACATATTTATTTTCAAATTTATTCAAGTAGTAGATTTTCGATGCAATGTTTCGTGGTTTAACAATCTTTATTATTTAAATACAAACCTATTAAATTTTACTGGAATTGAATTGGTGAAAATTCAATTCTCAATCCAATTCTATGGTGACCAATAGATGGCGCTGCAAAAATCGTTAAAAGATGACCAACAAAACGTTAACACATATGATTTATAACAATAATAAATAATAATAATGCTTTATTGCCCAACAGATTTCCATTTACTGGGTAATTTACAAAATAATACAACTAAACAAATATAAACCAAGAAAAGAAGAATATAGATAAAAAAAGCAAGACTTATAAGCAGACATATATATCTAAATCACACACACACACTTGTAGTGTGTTAATATTACAATGATATAAATTTAATCCAGAAGTGGAACATTCAAATAAAACTAACTATTGCCTTGCAGCGTTCAATAAAGTGTAAAGAACAAAAAAAAAATGTGTCGCCCATGACTAGTGGTTTACATAAAATATTAGTATTTGGCGTTGCAAGTCTAAAGGTGTTAGTCCTTCTTGAATTTATCCTAGGTACGGAAAAGTTACTTATCTTCAAGCAATCCTCTAAACTATTTATAACATAACTTTAAATCATCAGCATAAAAAAGTCTACAAGAACTAATAACATCATTCAAATCATTAATATATAGTAGAATGAAAAGGGGTCCAAGAAACTCTTGAGGTAGCAAAATATTGAGTCGGCTCTAAACAATAAATAATAATAATTATATATAACTATCTCAAAGACCTTAGAGAAATTTGTTATTATAGATATTGGCCTATAATTCTGGACGTGGACCTGATTTATGAAAAAGAGATGTTTTATTGTCGATATGACAAGAGTGTTGATAAGAAAACTTGAAAAACAACTTTTCGTTCATCAAACATGATCCTAATAATTTGAGTATTGTTGCCACTGTTAAATCAAAATATAGCGTCTTCGCATGTTTCCGTTTTTTCAAATATTTCGTGGAAACCATATAATTCAAACTTTCATAAATGAACAAACAAAAAATATTTTTGTAAGTTAACTTTTGTTAAGACTTTATTTTTTGTTAATTTTATTGTGAAAATTTTTTTAATATAAAATCAAAAAAATACTCGTATCTTACTACCAACAGCTTTGAAGAAAAATAGCGGTAATAATTAGTTTTCTTGTCTGAAACATTACCAAACCAATCTTAATAGATAGCTGAATGATGAAACCACTTGCATATTCAAGTAGAAACAAAACCTTAACCATCATTAACCATTTACATCTAACTCCTCAAATAATCCCGTTTAACAACAAAATCGATTTTTTTTAGAAAACCGCACACAGATATTTTCAATTGGTATACTCTGTTCCAATTTATATAAAAAAAATTCCGTCTCTGAGCTTTCGACATACTGTTATTTTATCCAGTTTGAGATGTCCAGTATTGCTACCTGATTGTACAAATCTTATGGTATTTTGCTAAATAAAATTTTTACCAAGTGTCAGCCTTAACAACGCCAGTTACCTGATATAGATATTTCAATAAGTGAGATTATCAGTGAGATCGATGTTTGATTAGGTATTGATCTGTATATTTTATTTACGTTACTTTTATGACTTACAGCACATTTTTTATTACTGTGAATTAATATTTTGTATCTATATTTTTAAATATAATGTGCTATACTCAGTTCTGTATCATTGATATCATACTTAGTGAAAGCAACACATTACTTTATTTTTCTTAGAAAAGGAAAATAAACATATGACTCATGAACTCTCTCTACACTCTAAGTTTACTAAAATGATATCAAACAACTTATTTATCATAAAATAGGGATATTGCATATTATAAACATTCAGAACATTTTTAGATATAGTGAAACAAATCTGCTTTTTGAATACTTTTCTTAATACTTTCGGTAAGCTATGAAGATCTTCCAGTATATACTAAGCTAATTCTTTTGACACTTTGAAGCTCGTACTCAATATCGAGCCTAGTGAAAAAATCTTTTCGATATCCCTATTTAGACTATATTGAAACATTATTTTTCTATAGTTGCTTATTTGTTACTGTTTGTTGTTCTTTCAAAAATTAATAACTAAAATGCTGAGCTAGTTTTACAAAGAGAAACTAATATTGTCAGAAAATCAGCATCTTTGTAAATCTACTCCAGTTTGTAACTCAAAACGTAATCTAATACACCTAATACTTTTGCCTTAAAAATTAACCCCTTCGTACTATCATTATTGTTATGTACATACATTTGTTACTTCATTTTTAGAATCGCTCCATTTCTCATCACGTGATACACCAATTTCTCATTTCTTGTACTGTACATAGCTCCTACATTCCTAAGATTTCATCAGTCGATGGTTGTTACCAAAATTATAATTATTAGATACGTATGAGATAATTTATTAGGTTATTGAATAAAAATTACATTAAACTCTCTTTACTTTCTCTTTACCTATCCCAGTAACCATAAGATATGGATGATAAAAACGAAAAAGTGAACGCGTTAAATCAAATAACTAAACCCCGAAACAATGAGCTAGATCTAGAGAGCACAGGAAGAATATGGAAGTCATAGGTTCAATCTACCAGCTTTGGCCACTTGAAAAAAAATGTCAAGTAAAGATTGTTGGTATTTTATTTTCAATGTAATTTTAAAAACTTGGTGTCAGTGAGGTAACTAAACGTAATTAATTTCACAAAAAGACATAGTTGGCCAAAGAGACAGAATGAACATGTAAAATATGTGCATTTTCAATCAAGTGCCACTTGAGCTAGGTTTGGTCATAAAGGTATCTTCAGTGGCTAACGTTGAATCTATTTTAGGCCATTTGCAATATAATTACTAAAAATTTAAGGTAAAAAAAAATGAAAATTAATATTTTAATTTAAAATTTACACATATTGACACGACCTAATAATATGTCCACCCCTCATTCTATTGACAAGGATTAGCCCAGAAATCGGAGACGTTGGTAGGCTCTAACCACCATTCAGTGCAGGAATGAGAGAAACCTGGAATACCTCATTAATTAGGGGGATGGTCAAATGTCAACCGGTATCAATCTCTCACATTGACCCAAACCAACATTCTTCCACCCTCCCATACCTACAGAGAGGTTGCTAATCTTCTCCACGAATACAGCTGATTTACGGTATACCGGCCGCGGGATTCGATCCCACAGCAGACGGGTCAATTCGATTTAAGTAGTTACTGACGCCATAAATCGTTTAACCACTGACCAACTTATCATTGATACCCCAAATTTATATTAATAGTTCACTGGCTGACCCCTTTAGCATTAGTATACGTTTTAGGTTGAAAACCTTTATGTTGTGGTCACTGTACTTATTACAGTTGGTATTGTTTCATCACACCTACATTAAATAGATAACTAACTTTTATCTTCAAATATACTCTTGTTCGTGTTTTTTTATTTCAGATTGATGATTTTTTAGGCAGCAATTTCCTAGTTTATTTTTATGATTTATCTTCTTATTGATACACGATATTTTTCATCGGCATCTTTTCTCTGTTTCTCAAGCAATGTTTTTCTTCTGTTACACCTATTTATCCACTTATCCAATGTATGAATAGGTACAGAATAAAAAAATTGCTATCTTTTGTTAATGTTTTCGTAAACGGAATAATAATATGAATGCATTGTCATTTTTAAAATTTTGTAGGTGCAGATTTGTCAATTCAGTACACCTGCAGGCACTTGCAAGCCCCACTATCAATGCAACTTTTACCATAAAATCTGAGTTCTATCGTTCTATCGCTTCCAGCAAAAATTGAGTTATGTTTCCTTTTGTTAAAATCTTAGATCTATTTGATCGACATCCTTCCAATTTTTTTTCTAGAAACGTACTGAATTAAATAGACGTACTTACTAATGTCCATATTGTTCTTCATTGGCGTAACTGGACGTAGCATATAATAATAATAACCAAAGCGATGAAGGCTTGCTATGTTTTGAAAGATATTCGAAATATGCCAGAAGAACATTTCATTGCTGCTATTACACACTAATCTTCAAGTTTTGCATAACTTTGCTCATACGTCCGTCTTGGTTTTTCGGGAAGTAGGGAATCGACTACGCTTCGCGCAATGTCTTCGATATCTGAAGGAGCACTCTCTGAATCAAAATCATCCATATTAATATTCTTTTTCACTAAAACTGAACTTATGACACAAAACTGGATGCCAATAATGAAGTTGTGAAAGTCAAATTTAAAACAATCAACAACTGCAGTTACCATGACATCGTCATAATTTTGAATTTCAATTTATGAAAATGTTTCTGATGTAAATGGATTCTGCAAATAAAATCTATTTGGACCGTCGTAGATTAAATTTAGAATGATAAACGTTCGATATGAACTTTGTTAATGAAACTTGTACCATATCGAACTAACATCATTGATAACTATAAAAATGACAAATATACAATTGGGTTTTCCAATCAATCACTTTTTTAAAGAAAACATAATTTTGGAAAATCACATATTTATTGTACAAAATATTACATTCTATAATAATTTACACCTTTTCTTTATTTTCTTATCACAAGTTTTTATTTATTTGGAACTACGTGAACTAAAAGGATGTATTCTAATTGTATACCTGAGGTGTGTTTTCTCGAATCCATGTAATGTACTTTTTAACATTCGTGTAAACGCTTGGAACTCCGGCTGCCCCGCACTGATCTGACCCAAAAGATAGGATTCCAACCTGTGAATAAACGTTAATAAGATAGACGTAAATATTTGAAAAAAAAACTGAAAATTTTCACGACTAGTGTAGCAGGCCATTAGAATAATATGCAATAGAAATGACATAATTTTAGTAATATTGTTATTTATTAATGATAATTCAAAATTACCTTCTCATAGAAGATTTTGAAAGAAAAATGATATTAAAAAAAATAATTACATAGGCCCCGATAAGTCCAGTAGAAGTTTTTCTCATTTAAATTTGACAACTACGAATTCCAAGACAATCGATTTCAAAAAGAAAAAAATAAAATAACTTGACAAAAAGGGTTTGGCAGGATAAGCATATGTGTGTGCTGCTTCCTGACGGATTTACTTAAAATTTTCTGTAGAAATCAGTAATAATGTACGCTGAAATTTTCCTGAAGATTATGTTTCAAAAGATTTTTTTATGAAAGTTATGGGGGTTTTATGAAAAATTAAAGATTAAAAATATTTTTTTCTCTGGAACTGTTTCTCCGATTTTTATGCCTAAAAGATATGTCATGGACTTGATAGGGCAACGCTGTCAAAATATTGCTGAACCTTTTTTTCAAAAAAGAAACTGGTAACAAAAAATAAAAACTTTTTCTTTTATGGGATATGCTGCAGATACTACACATATTCTACCACAAAAATGTTGATTTATATAATATAAGGTGTAGATAACTGATGGGAAGGGTATTTCATAGTTTAAAATACATGAGTTGGAGCGCAATTACAAGGTGTCGCCGGTTTTTCGATCTTAACATTGGTAAAATATAGAACAATAATAGTCATCTTTTCTATAACATTTTTCTCCATGACACTCCGTTTTTTTAATAGAGAGTATCGTATGTAGTAATCGTAAAAAAAGGTTGACGAGAATAACTTTTTTAAACTAAAACCAGTGACGTAGGTATGGGTCTTTTTTACCTTTAACCCCCCTATACTTCTACGTTAATCGTGAGAAGTATTTTTTCAGTACAAATATTAAAATTTTATTCTATTTTCTAAAAAAAGTGCTCTTCAGGATATTTACTTTTTTTCAGCTTCTATTTATTTCCAAAGTTAAGAACAAAAACACCCTATATTTGCACACCAACTCATATGTTTTAAACCATGAAATACCTTGCAAACACAGAATTCCAAAAAATACCTCTTCTGCGGGCTAATACCCCGACCAGCATTGAATTACACCTGGAAAACCTATAGCAAACAGATGTCACCAGACATCTAACGGTTTCGAGCTTATTAGCTTATGTAACCGACGAATAACCTGTTTTAAGTCTATCTAACCCGAAATAGAGACCATGAATATCGCAAAGTAGCAAAGCTATATCTAGCAGCCATTCGCTACTCCATGCTGGACTAACAAGCCACAAACACAAAGCGTTCTACATCGTAGTAGCAACCATTGAAAGTTAACGATCTCTATCGCGAGTCGGCAATATCGATATGCTGCAAACACGGAATTCCAGGAAACAACTGCTTTGCGGGCTAATGCCCCGACCAGCATTGAATTACACTTGGAAAACCTATAGCAAACATTCGTTATTCGTCGGTTACCTCACCTATGACATACTGATGAGAGCTATAAACTGGCTATAGGTTTTCTAGGTATTCAATGCTCGTGGGGGCTTTAGCCCGCAGAGTTGTTACCGTGTTTTCAACATATCAATATCGCTGACTCACGATAGAAGTCGCTAACTTTTACTGGTTTCATAAAGTAACAAATGGCGAATCGCGAAATAGCAAGGTTACATTTAGCCTTGCTATTTCGCGATATTTATGAAATACATTTTCAATCGGTTTGACAATTAGACACCTTATACTAGATAAATCAAACGCTTTTGTGGTGATAGTATCTGCAGTATATCCAATAAAAAAAATCCAAAAATTTTTGAAAGTTTGTTTTGCCAGTTCAGCAATTATTTTACAGACTTGCCCTATCAAACTCCATGGCATATTTCTTGAACAAATATATTTATTATTTTTCATAATGCCCCCATAATTTCCATAAAAAATCTTGTTGAAGCAATTTCAGCTTACACTATTGTTGACTACAGAAGATTTGAAGTCAATCCGTCAGGGAGCAGCACACACACACACACATACTTATCTTGCTAAACCCTTTGTATAAAGACTTGCTAACGAATAGATATTTCTTATTCTTTGGCAAAACCTTGGAAAAATTCCGTTCTATTTGACCAGTTTCTGGGCTGGTTGTCATATCGTCGATTTAGACTTTTTTTGACGTTACAAAACTTTTTCAGAAATAACTCTTCAAAGCTATCCCGGAAATTCGTTGATAACTGCCAGGAAACTTTCATATCAAACTAAAAACACATTTTTCCTATTGAAATCCAGAAAATATTTGCTTTTAAGAAAGCTATTTGTTGGAGAAATTTTATATGTCTTTTATTAGAGGCTTACATTTCACAGGACATTTAAAAATTAATAATAAACTGTTACTAGGAGTTAATGAAACTAAAGATTATGATAAATTAATTGATCTTGAAATGATGATAAATTAATTCTTACCTGGTAATGTGTATCTCCATGTCTTACTAGCAAAGGAGCTCCTCCAAAGCCACTGCAAGCATCGTTTCCTGCTTCTCCTCCCGCACATATTTGTTCTTCAGAAACTGGCAAGGTCCTTCCATATACCCGAGCACATTCTTGAATACTGATTATTGGAAGGTTCAAAATCTGCTGCTGAGGTGGTGTACCTGTAAAATTAAATTTGTAAATTAATAACAATTAAAACGCAATTTAAAATTACTCCTAACTCCCTATCGTAATGTAATGCAGATACGTATAAGAAGGAAATATTCTTAAGAAACAAATAAAATAAAATTTGCACAATGATAATTTTCAGTAAAATGTAAAAACCTATAAAATTAACTAAAATTCGTCATTGGTGTAGAACCTATGCCAATCTTAAAATTTGCGTTGATTTATTTCGAATCATAAATTCACATTTCAACGTATTTGAGTAATTCTCAAAAATATTAAAGCTATGATTAAAATAATATTATATCTCCATAATTCATATCAATAACTAAAAATTGCATGAAATGCTATTCTCCTCTCATCTAAAGAATATATGATAAAATTCTGTTTGCTATAACACAAGCACAGTCTTTAGTTGGGTGCCGTATAAAAGATCTAACTGATAATAATAATAAAAATAATAATTTATTTGCAGCATAAAAACTACACATGCAACTGGCTAATAAATTAAAATGCCACAAAAGGCCAACTTTGAGCGTGGTTTGACATTACAATTTACCTAACATTAAATGTATCTAAACAAAGTTTCGAAAGACTAGCAAGTAATTACATTCTTTAAGACAAAGGTTGGACAGATTGGTTATGTTTCAAGGCAAGTAAACAAAACATATGCAGATACACAATATATATACACACTTATATGCTGCTGCATTATCTATCAAGATATAATAGGAAGATCACATAATAAATCTTTGGTTTCAAGTAAATTGTGTACTTGTGATCTTGGTGTATTATACATCCATTTTTTAATTTTAGATTTAAACATAGTATATGAATTAATTATTTTTATTTCGACAGGTAAGATGTTATAAATTGTATGTCCTAAATATAGAAAAGATCTTTGCATTTTTATTTTTTCAGGTTTAACAATTTTATACATGCCTTCTTTATATCTAGTATGTATGATCAACTGGAATAAGTTCTTCTTTATGTTTATACTACAATATTAAATCAAAATAACAATATAGTTGTGGAATATCTAATAATTTGCACTCAAGGAATAACTCGTTTGCTTTTATCACTATGTTAAAAAATTGCAATGTCGTCTGTAGTACTTATTATGTTACCTTTCGTAGGCAGTTCAAAGAGGTCATTCAAATATATGATAAAAAGTAAGGGTCCCAGGTCAGTACCTTGAGGCACTCCATATTCCACCGTTTTGAAATTACTTGATGTGTTATTAATTTTAACACACTGCTTCATTTTAGTTAAATAACTTTTTAGTAATAAATATGGACACCTATTCCCTCTAAAGTTTTTAAAAGTCGGATAAGTGTCAAACTGTTCAAAACCACAAAGACACAGTTACTGTTTCATCTAGTGGCTCGTACATTTGAAACGTTAATGCAGCAATTACATCCTGTGTCGATCTTGCTCCTCTAAAGCCGTATTACTTTCCAAATAATATGTATATTACACTTAATTAAGTACACAATAAGCCGCTTTTTCAACATTTTTTCGTCGATTTTTGCGAAGGACGGTAACAAACTTAGAGGTCTATAATTAGCCACATCCATCTCATCTCCTCTTCTATACATATATTGTAGAAATTACTACTACTATGGAAATACTCCACCTTCAAATAACCTACGAATGATGCAAGTTAGAGGAGACCAAATTTCTTTTGCAGTAAATTTTAAAGTTTCAGATTTTAGACCATCCAATCCTGGAGATTTTCCAATGTTTCTATTATTCCTAAAACTTCTACCTCAGTAGTATTTTTAAGAAAAAAATAATTTGAAAGTATAGTTTTCTTGATCATACCAATGTTTGTAAAATTTTTACAAATTCATTGGATTTGTATATTTTCTCACAAAACTACATCAATAAAACATCAAAAGAGTTTTGATAGAGTAGCTTCAACCTATCGATAATAAATTTTCGAAAATTAAAACTTACTTGTTTGTCCAGCTGCTTTTCCCCAACCAACCAGCAGCCCATTATTGTTGGTGACGGACCACGATTCCGGCAGGCATATTGGCTGCGCGGTCACTGCAACGGACATTACAAATTATCGAATATCAATTTGTTGAAATCCAGCCAGACAGAAAGCATGCCTAATATCCGTAAATCTAAAAACGTAAATCCTTTTCTGTGCCTGGTCAATTCCGTATAAAATCCATGTATGTACTCTGTTTTGCACATACTGCCTTTTAATTGTTTATGTTACAATAGGTACATATTTTTCAAGGCAAATTAATTAGCAACATACAAAATATCAGCTGAAAAATCAGTACAATCAAATTAAAAGCAAAGCAGAATCAAAGATTGAAACAGTATAGTATAAGGAACATTTCAAACAAAAAAAAAAAAGAAAAATGTACATTATTTACGTTACGTTAATATTCTACATAGTCACCATGTCATTTTAAACGCTGTTGATATCATGGAAAACGGTAAAAATTTTCACTTGCACAAGAACTTAAATTATTCACGATAATTTTCAGAAAATATTTGTGACCGAAAAAAAAAACTTCCAGGAATAATTTACGCTCGTGTTGTGTTCGGTAAGTTGATTTTACGCCCCAAGTATGAAACAAACCTGACATTTTAAATTAATTTCACTGGTTGCAAAGTCGATCAAGGTATTGTTGTTGTTGACATATGTTGATTTGTAATTTTTATTGACTGTTTTATCACAGTAGATGTCAATTACTAGTTCGAAGTATATGTACGTTGAATTTAATAAGTGTATACTAAATAGTCGCAATTTGGAAAACCAAGTTATTAGACAAGAAATTCAAAACCTAATACCAGATAACCCTAGAAAATCAAAAGCAAGTGTATAGAGACAATTTATTGAATTTTGCAACGAAAAGTCGCATAATATTTATGAGGACATGAGTGTGATACAGCTGGCTAATATATTTCAGAACTACGCGTTTAATATGAAAAAGAACGTGGAATTTATGACCGCCAGTGCTGCTCAGGATATTAAGGCTTACGGTGAGCGCTCGATCCAAAGGGATATAGTTTTCGCTCAGTAACTCCTCAACGAAAAATGATAAAAATATGCGGTTTTTTTTTAATAGACTACAAATATTATTATACGTCGACGCTGTGTTTTGAAATTTTGAAAATATGCAAAATGCATTTAAAAAATAATAATTTTACACTTTTTCAAAATTTCAAAACACAGCGTCGACGTAAAATAATTAAGGAGTTGCTGAGCGAAAACTATGGGTTTGTTCCAACACAGCAAGAAACGATTCCGAACCGTCCAGAATTAGTCAGTCAGTTCAGTTGTTAATGTACTCTCGGCGAATGCGACGTAAGACGGTGTTGGTCAAACATTTCTCACGGAACTGAACCAGTTCTCGACGGTTGTTGGAACAGATCTTATATATCGTTTGATAGAGCGCTCACCGTAAGCCTTAAGCGCAAAAAACTACAGAGCATTCCATTAAAAAGAAAAGTGAATGCCTCAGCCTTAACCAGTGACGAATATAAAAAAATATATTAAAATCTGGCAATTTATGTTTCATGTTAAATTAAACTTTATAGGGAATAATAAATAAAAATATTAATTCCTATAAATGTCGTATTACTGACAAGTAGGTACATTATTTAGTGGTTATGAAGAAAATAAATAACATGGCAATCTGTAAATCATACACCGTGACCCATTTGTTTTGGAGTCAGTTTGTAAAAAGTTTATTAATCGTGCAATTTCTCCCGGATTTTTTTAAATTATAGAGCTTGATAAACTGTACATTTTTTGCAAAAATGGCCTGGTTGATATAAAATTCAAGGCCTACTATGACAGTTTCTAGAGACAAAATTTTAATAAATCTGTGCACGCCACTGGATTGAACGCCACTGGATTCAACACCCCTCAAAACGGGTCTGTACAAAAATTTAGAAGAATTAAAAATGCACACTAGTTACTTATTTATTTTCAAAAATTCATAGTTGGCTATGGAAAACAATTGAAGAGTTTATATTAACTCTCAAACAAATAAAGTCTAAATCGATATTAGAACTTGTTTGTACTTAATGCAAATTAAATTATGAATCATTATAATTATGGAAAATTGTAAGAGTAAGTGTAAGAGAAAAAACAGAAATTGTTCGTCTTATTGGCGACAACGTGCGCTCGGTAACAGAAGCTGCGGCAGAATTTAGCATCAGACATCCAAGTAAGTAAGTCGAAGTAATCGGTTTCCAAAAATTTGCTTAAAACAAGCCAAAATGGACATCGTGGACTTTTTCAAAATAACAACCAAATTTTGCAATATTTTAACGACAATCTCCGAAATAGTATTATAACAGCTAGTTTGGACCCCTACTTAGAGAAAGTATAAGAAGATGCCTGAGACAAACAAAATAAAAGCTTTTAAGCCAAAATGTTTGCATACATTGGAACCAGAAGATGAAAAAAGATTAGAATTTTGCTATTGACTGCAAGAAGAATATCTAAACAATGGTAACTTTTTAAACAAAATTTTATTCACCAACAAAGCCACCTTTACTACAAATAGGGTGACTTCGAGTCAAAATTGTCGTCACTAGTTACCTAAAATCCAGAATTCATCATAAATGCTAGGAAACAATATTCTCAAAAAATGAACGTTTGGTGTGGAATACTGTGCCACAGAATAATTGGTCCCTTTTTCTTTGACGGTAAATTGAATGCGGTTGGGTTTTATTTAATTTTTTAAAAATGAGTTTAGGAACGCATTAGATAAGTTACCATTAATTTGAAGTTATCTGATAGTGCTATCCATAATGCTCGTTTGATAAGAAACTGGCTAAATGAAAATTTCGAAAACTGTTAGATAGGGCAAAACAGACCTTTCTGTGAGTGGTCACCGAGATCCCCGGACTTAACGTCCTTAGATTTTTTTCTTGGGGGTTTACTTAAAGAAAATGTGTATAATTCAAGATCCCAACATTTAGAAGAACTGCAAGCTAAAATAATCCGTACTTTCTGGAAATTACTCCAAAGCAAATACGAAATGTAATTAAGAACATACGAAAAAGTAATGAACAGTGCATTGGGAAAAATGGTAGAAATTAGTTCTTTCTTGTGATATAATTTTAATTTTTTTTTGTTTCTTTGTTTGTTTTATTTGTTCTCTATAAGCTTAATGTCATAACTAAGTTGTTATAAACTATGAATTTTTAAAAATAAATAAGTACCAAGTGTGTATTTTAAATTCTTCTACAAAATCGTTATTGCTTAAAATTTTTCGAAAAAATTTTATGCAAACCCATTTGAGGGGCGCTCAAGCCAGTGGTATACACAGATTTTTTCTAAAAAAATCGCTAATATGATTTATTAAAATCATAGTAGACCTTGGATTTTATATCAACCAGGCCATTTTTGCTGGAAATGTGCAGTTTATCAAGCTATATAATTAAAAAAATTCAGGCTGAATCGCACAATTAATAAACTTTTTGCAGAGTGACGCTAAAACAAACGGGTCCACACTGTACATGTTTACCTCCCTCAACTGTCAAAAAATTTTCACTTAATTATCACCTCCCTTCGAAAAAATTTCTGAAAATTTTTCTGGTTGCCATAGTAACGAGTCAAAATGAAGACATCTTATTGGTTTTAAAGTAAAGATGCGAAATTTTCAGTACAAAACTGTGCCACGTAGAATTGCAGCCAGTTGAATGGTTTAATCAGTTCTTACCTAATATGTCAATACTATAGGATGTGTCGCACTATTCAAAATCAGCCATGAGGAATGTTAAAATAATGAATTCTTTAGTCTGCTAAGAACCACATACCTCAGGGAAAACGAGGTGCAGCAATTACTTAACATGACGCAGCAGCATCAATTGAAAAATCATCTATTTTACAGTTTTGAGATTTTACGAAAAACATTAATTAATGTTAATGAACGGTGTTTGGCGCCTTCCCACGAGTTCAATTCTAAATGAATAGAATTTCACGCCATGATCTAGACCTGCATGTCATGGCATGAAACATCAATTAGATGATCCTTTCCAAGGCTGTTTCTCCTGTGGCTGTATTGAAAAGTGAGTCTGGTACCGTTAGTTCACGGAAAATTTTGTTTACATAACACTTTGATATTTACCTTGCACTTTTTATAGAATCATAAAAGATTCATATGTATACGCGTTCAAAATATTTGAATCTACTTTACTGATACAATAAACATTTTTGTAAGCAGAAAGCAAAACAAACTCGTTTAAAATTGAACCGTTGAACTTGGTTCAACTTCTTGCCGAAACAGACGAGAAAGCATATTTTTCATTTTACTGTAGTATTAAGAAAATGTATACCAAGTGTTTATTGAATAACAGTTCTTTCACATTACAATTTCTTAAAATGTAAAATAACGTGAAGTTTTACCTGTGTAGTTAATTTTCGATCTCAGGACGAGCATTGCGATATTGTGCTTATAAGTTTGTTTCTGATAACCTGGATGAACGACCACGTGACTGATGGCTATGTCTTGTACTGGCAAACCGCAAAATTCTTCTCCACAGTCGATAGCTGTATTAGTCATCCACTCTCCAACGCGAACTGCATACCTAAAATATTAATTATTTATTTCCTTGGTTTAAATAATATGCAAAAATTGTTTATGGTGTAAGTTTCACTGTCTTTAATATTTTTAATCTAACACGTGTAGATTATTGGTAAAGAAACGAAATTTTGTGGGAAAAGAAGTCCAAACCATCAAAGAATTGCGTCAGAAGTCTGCGTCAGCAATTCGAGCTTTTAAAATCTCCTGCTATATATAGATTTAATTCTGAGTTATTTAAGAACGCACCAGCTTTTTGCGTTTAAAAAAAACGCAAATCAATTGTACCACACCCGTTCAATAATCATTGCAGTCAAATCAGTAGCTCATTCTTTCCTCATACATGTTTCATGCAATTAAAGATCTAACGGGAAATACCATTGAAGAACCCCGGAAATTTCAGCAAGATCAAGAAAATTCAAATGGATGCAGATGGTATATATAAGAATGTCATTTCCACTCAAAGAAGTTTGAGACGAGCAAGGACGGAGTAGAAAAAGTGTGCATCAAATGAACAAACCTACTTATCCTTTAGGAATTAGTTTAATGAACAAACAGAAAGGGTGGCCTTAAAAATCCAAATTGTCGGTTGGGATATGTTGACGATATATTTATCATATCGCCTCAAGGATATAATAGCACACAAAGATTAAAACCACATTAATGAAATACATACATCGGGACATCAGTTCCACTATGGGGATGGAAGAAGACAATTTTCTTTTATTTTTAGATGTGAAGTTACCACGTTATGGTATAGTGTCTACAGGAAACCTACTCACACGAACATGTTTATATGAATGATCTTCATCAACATGCTGTCCTGGAAATAAGGCGTTTTAAATGTCTCTAGTGTTTGAAGGCTATATCACTTAGAAGAAGAACTAAATCATCTACGATCGTCTCTTATGTTAATATCGTCTTTAACATTTCAAGGAAGACTGCCTTTCCGAAGACTAACTGTAAAAGCGATTTACTTCAAGGTTTTGGCGTATATAGAATTCAGTATACATGCAACAATGTCTACGTACAGGTGGCACTTAGAACAAAATTAAAGGAACACTAGCACCCCCTAAAACAACAGTGAGAATACAGAATGAATAGAAAATAAAAACAAGATTTTGGTAAGAATGAGGAAATTCTGGTCAAATCTTTGTAGAAATAACAGAAATTCAGAAAAATCGTAATAATTTCAATCTAAAGCTACTATGATTTCAAACTACGAGTCTGTACATTATAGATGAAAGGTTCTTCTTAGAAACTTAACCAATGACGTTACAACTAGCCCGGTAGTTGTTCAATATAGAAAAATATATAACGAATAATATTTTAAGAGAAAACGAGAAGCAAGTCAAGTAGTACTTGACAAAGAAAACCATTAGAAACAAGCAAAATAGATTGCAAAAATAAATCTTAGAGAATGTGAAACGTAAAGATAGAATAAAAGTATTGACTGGTTTGAGATTTAAATTTTGGTTTCTATACTTACAATTTGAAGTTTTCTGCTTTGGCTAGGGCACAATGAGCTGCGGTTAGGACGATCCTATTGCTTATGATCGATCCCGTGCAAGGGAATTTTACTTCACCAGTTAATACATCTAAACAAAACAATTTTCAGTTACGCTAAATTCATGATTAATATTAAATTTTTGTTAAAAAAGCTGCAACTGAATATAAATTAAAAACATTATTACAAAAATATCGATTAAGTAGCAAATTATTTTAAGACATACTGCATATTATTATACAGGGCATTTTTTATAAAATTATTTATTTAGCAATATTATGTTTTGAACATTTAGAAATTCAAAGTCCAAGATTCTTTACTGTACCTTACGTAGTAACTTTATTTCTTCTTATGTCAATTATATAAAAGGATTAGTCAGTTGCAGTTAATAAACGCATTGAAATAGTTTCAACAGTAGCATCAAAAATTTATAGAACTGATGTAATGCACTCCTTGTTTACACAGAGGAGCATATTGTCATCCAGTTTAGGAAGTTTATTAATATGTGACACGCTTCATGAAAGTCACGTTCTAAATTAATTAGCTTTATCCAATATGTGTTATCTTCTTCCTTCTAGAACTAACAAACTCGCTTTACATTAAGTTTCTTCATCCTACACGAGGTATCATAATTTTTAACTATAATCAAATACTTACCTACATAATTATCTGACTATACATCTGACCGGATTTGGGTATTATTCGAATACATTGTATGCATGAGTAGTATTCAGTACAATATGTGTGTAATCAATATCAGTATTGAATACTTTTATCCGACGGTATCCGGTATTCCTATTCAGCGCTTTTAGATATGTATTCGTGATTCAGTACACGAAAATAGTATTCATGAACAGTTAAAGTTTTTAGGGTATCTATGAATACCTTTGTATACATGAATACTGAGAATTCATAATTAATGTGAGAATTAATTCCTGAGAATTGTGGTTGTTCTTACATTATATTTAACTCAAAATGCTAAATATAAAGTATCATCACTTAAAGTATCATGGTTATCTAACTTAATCTTTTATAATCTTAAAACACAAGAAACAATATGCAGATTACAAAATATTACACCATAAATAAAAAAGCTAACATTTATTTTATATACACACAATTTACTCTTTGATTACGGGTACGGGCGGACTAAGCAGAGCCCAGATAGCGTAGTACATATAAGTTCCCCCTGCGCCTTTCCTCATGACCGATGGTAACCAAGTTACGAAAAATTGAAGGCAGGCGGCGCCCCAGAGCCCTCCTGTACCAGCCACCACTGGCACTGTGACGTGTGTTTTCTAGTCTTATATTTTTACTTTTAAATGTATGTTAGATTTGAATATTAATCTATACATATGTAAATATTCAGCATTGTATTTATACAGGGTGTTCCAGAACTTATCTAAAAAAAAATTGGGAATAGATGTCATAAAAAATGAAGCTGAGTATCATAAAAAAGTTTTTGTAAAATCCTTATAGTTTTCGAGTAAAAAATTATTGAAGTTTCAACCTTTACATCGCTGGGCTACTGTAGTCTCTGCCAGGCGATCCCGAATATTGAAATCCGATTACTTTTTGTACGTATTAACGTTTGATGCCAGTCTTTATATTAATAAGTGTCAAAAATGGCTTACGTGTATAGCAACTCGGAGTTAACTAATATCGTTTTAATTTATGGTGATGTGAAAATGTTTTAGCAAAACGATTTCCCGGTAAATATATGTTAAATATAGTTACTTTTACCGCGATGTGCAGTGAGTGCAAGTGTTGTGCAACGCGAGGGAAATTTGATACCAAACCGTGGAAGAAATGAAGATCCCTGACGTCCACGGCAAGGGATTGGACGAGGAGAACCGGTTTATTTCTTTCCATTTTTTTGTCCGGTTGCCGATTTCATGTTTTGCCGCCTTATCAGGTTTTACATCAGGTCCGGTGACACGCAGAAGTGTATTTTTAAATCATTTCAAACTGCCCTATTTAATTTTTTTTTAACAAAATTGTATTTGTAAACGTGATGTGTACATTCATTTTTTTATTAGATAAGTTCTGAATCACTTTGTATATTATGAATACTTGAATACAACTATTCATAATTCAAGTACTTTTTGATTGTTGCATTCAGAACTCAAGTAATCATGAATACTTTTTTATTGGAGTACTCATATTCATAGATTGAATACTTTTCCTGCATTCATTCCCAGCTCAGCTACATCAATCGGATGGCATTAAGCAGCATAGCATGCCATGTGCAATGCCTTCATATTATATACTATCACTATTTCAGATATTTATATGGTAATATTATTTCAATGTGTGTGATGTTAGAAACATTTTTGTTCAGAAATAAATTTTTTTTTTCTCAAAAACTGTAGGGTGTGCCATCTTGAAATTTTCAGAGAATATGTAAAAGGACATGCCCTTTCGATTTCTGAAATTAGTTTTTTTTGAAAAACCCGTACAAGACGTAGAATTTAGGCTTAACTTCAGAAACGAATTTTCGTTTCATAATAAATAATTTTTTCTCAAAAACTATAGTGTGCCACCTTGAATTTTTCACAGAATTTGTAAAAAGAGTGAGTTTTTATTATGGAACGAAAATTTGTTTGTGATGTTAAGTCTAAATTATGCGTCTCGACCGGTTTTTTTTAACTAACTGTAAAAATCGAAGGGGCATGTCCTTTCCATATCACACTCTGTAGTTTTTGAGAAAAAAATTATTACGTGATGGACCGCAAATTCAATTCTGAAGTTAAGCTAATAGCAAAATTCGAAAAGGCATGTATTTTTACATATTCTTTGAAAAATTTAAAGGAGTAATAGTTGTAGTATTTTCCTATAGTTACGGGTGGCGCAAAAGGTATATTCCTTAAATTGAGCCGGCAAGTGCTCCATCTAAATGAAACCGTGGCCGCGATTACCAGAAACATTTCTGAACAAAAATGTTTGTAACACACAAATTATTTCAGTTACAATAATTTCTTACTTCTGAATCCCACTCTTGCTACCCAAGGATAAGCTCCAATTCCATTATATCCTTCGCCTTGTACCTGCGCTGTTCCACACCTTTGACCATCCACCATTTTTCCCGGAGTCAAAGTAGCTGCTTCGCTAGCTTGCGGACAACAAATCAGTCCAGAACCCTGGTAGCCGCAACTTAGTTCTGTTATACTGCAAAGTTTTGTCATGTTAATATTTTGTTTTTATATTTATTCATCTAAAATTTTCACTGTTGTCGTTTTACCTCTTCGTGAGAAAACATTCGTTGTTTATCAAATTGTTCAAAATAGGACATGACGATAAGGGAACACATTGACTACTAGCGGGGCAGAACGTTGATCTTTTATTGAGGTGACTAGTTTGCTCACTGTCCTGTAGACTACTTTGTACGTTCAATATATCTGAAAAATAGGAAATGCATAAACTGTTTAATAATATGAAAACACAGAAAAAGTAATTATTGTACAGGGTGTCTTAAACTCGATAGTATAGGCCTACTATGAGGACACGTGGTGTTAAATGAGATGATATAAGCTAAATTTTCAATCGAAAGTATTATCTTTGAGATTTGACAGAAACGACTAATGACGTCATCAATTACATATTTTCCAGAAACAAATTCAAATCTTTTCCTGTTAAAAAACTCTTTTTTTTCGAATAAACTTTTATTAGAGAATTTTTTCTATATTATTTCCCGTTTAAAAGTTATAGGCAATATCGTTCTAAAGAAAACCCACCTAAAAATCACATTAGCGGTGGAAGGATTGTTGTTTCAAGTACATAAATGTCACGAAATACTGTCATGTCGGTCAGTAGTCGCGCGGTTTAAGGCGTCAGTACTTGAATCGAGGTGACTAGATCGGCGTTGGCTCGTACCCCGCTGACGATAGACTGTATATAAGCTATATTCGTGGAGAGGATTGGCACCCTCTCGGTGGGTATGGTAGGGTGGAAGAATGTTGGGTATGTTTCTGGAAGAAATGTAATTACTGATGAGGTTACCTCATCCCATTTAATACCACGTGTATTTAAATTTGTTCTATCTTTACAGTAGGCCCATAATATCGAGATTGAGACACCCTGTACGAAGAGGGTCATTCCATTTGAAATCGTCTAATTGGCAAAGTCGACCCGTTTTAGATTCTGATGTAACTTTGAAAATCTCTTCTCTAGGGTCCCAAACAACAAAATTTACACGAGTTTGATTTTTACAAGCGCTTGTTTCCGCCTATTTAAATAAAGACTCTTAAAACTTGCTATTTTTAAGCTTTATTAATTTTTGCTGTAAAATTTGTCTGTTTGAAGATATTTGAATGATCAAGACGGAATTCAGAGTGGGAGAGATAATAGTTTCAGTGGAAATAAAGATAATTGGTCCGGACGATCCCTTTGAATAATAGCAGCGTACTGAAAATGAGTGTTTTTTAGTCATTTTTCGTGAATTTCAATCGACTCTAGCGTCTTAACTGTTGAGAGTTAAAAATTCATGCTCCGCTGGAATTAAGTATACATATCATAGACAAAATTCAGCCACAAATTGACCTGAGTAGCCGACTCTTTATAGAAGAAAACTTTGCTTGAAGTTTTGAAATTTTTAAAAATCCCAATATTCAGACTATGAAACGAGATTTTTATCTCGCAGTCAACACGCTCGTTTCATAGCCTGAATATTGGGAAGCAAAGTTTTATTCAGAGAAATCGTCCGAGACAATTATTTTCATTTACACTGAAACTACCATATTTCCCACTCTGAATTCCGTCTTTATCATTCAAATATCTTCAAACAGAAAAATTTTACAGCAAAAATTAATAAAGCTTAAAAATAGCAATTTTTAAGAGTCTTTATTTAAATAGGCGAAAACAAGCGCTTGTAAAAATCAAACTCGTGTAAATTTTGTTGTTTGGGACCCTAGAGTAGAGTTTTTCAAAGTTACACCAAAATCTAAAATGGGTCGGCAACAATTTTTATTATTTTCAGACGATTTCAAATGGAATGACCCAAGATTATTTATATCTAAAGATAGATAAATTAATTACAGTACGTTTGAAAGCATAGATAGACAGGGATAAAAGAGACACAATAGGACACCGGCGAAACACAGTGTTAAGTATAAAACCAGTATTGCCAGACCTACGGATTATTCCATAGATCTAGGGATTTCTGTTACGATCTACGGACTTGGATTTATCTCTAAATTTACAGATTTCTATACCCTTACAACTTATAAATGTCCAGATAGATTTGTACTAATATGCATCTATTTGAAATCCCGCCGGATGCATATTGCTGCCTCACTGAAGCGCTTCATGTGAATTATGTTTTCACAAATTAATTTAATAAATATGAAACAGAAACACTGTTTATCTACTAAAACAATAGTAGGTTTAATACAAACGAAAATTAATGTAGATAAAAGCAGCTGTTATAATTATACTTTAGATCCTAATTTATCTTAAAAAAATAATAATAAAGGTATTTACATATAACAATTAAGAGTAAATGCTGTTAAATGTATTGTATTTCCGATAGATATTTTATTTTGTTTTATTTTATATTTATTTTGTTATTTATTATCTATATATTTATAATATTATGAAGTTATACTAATGTGAATAAAAGGCTAATGTTCAGAAAATGTTGCTACTGACACAGGACTGAGGCATGAAAACCCACTCTCAACGCTTTTTTTAAATTTGTACTAGAAAAGGTCATAAAAGATAGTCAGCTAAATAGAGAACACATATTGTTTAAAAGTCACCAAATAGTAAGCTATGCGGATGATGTGGCCATAATGACAAGAGATAGGAGAAAATTAGAGAAGGTAACAAGAAAATTTGTGGGTTTTTACGCAAGTAAAGTAGAACTAGAAATAAATCAAGTGAAAAGTAAATTTTGGAGAATAGGAAAGCAAAAAAAGATATAAATTTCAAATTGAGGACGCAGCATGGAGAGACGGAGTTGGAAAATGAAGTACAAGAATATGTGTATTTGGTGGAGTTGATAACAACTAAGTGTAACGAGGTACAAGATTGATTGGGGAATAATAAAACCAAACAGAAGTTCAGCAGCAATAAACTATTATGTAATAAAAAAAATTGTCCAGAGGAGTTAAAGTTTAGAATGTACAAAACAATCTTAAGTCCGGCGGCGCCATATAGCAGCGAAGCCTAGACTGTCAGTAAGAAGTCAAGAGAAAACCTGTTGAGGTGGGAAAGGAAGAATAAGAGAGGAAGCATGGCTATGTTACGAGAAATAATGAGAAAATATATGGGATATACCAGTAATCAAAAATAAATGTTGTTATATCCAGAAGAGTGGCTAGAGCATTTAGAACGAAGGGGAACGAAATGAATGAAAACTAGGAGTAAACCTAATAAGATGTTTAGATAATAGAATGAAACGTCGACGATTATAAAATTGGTGTTTTTATTTTGCCTAAAATTCAACTTAAAACAAACAGAGAAGTAAACCTAACTATAAGAAGAAAAGAGATAGACCGAGGAAGATATGGAGAGAGGCTGTTGCAATAGATCTAAGAGAGAAAAATATAACGGACTGGAAAAGAATGGACAGAAATAGAAGGAAGTGAAGAAAAAATAACCCCGGCCTAAATGGCCTGTAAACAGTTTTATACGGGATAATCCTAAATAGTGTGCAAAAAATCAGGGTGGATTGTACAACTAATTTTAATAGGGATCTTTCATAGTTTTTTTTTATATGAGCCGCTCTTAAGGAGTTGCGACCCCTTAACAGGGGATGATAAATTTAGTGTTTCGGTGTTAGGCTGATGATACTTCTTCTGGTCGGGTACGTTTTATTCTCCTACTCTTTTATAGGACTGTGAAATAAGGTACCTCCGGTATATTATTCAGCACATTATTTGGGATCACCGATGTATAATAATAAAAAATAATTAATAGTGATAGTAACCCCATCAGGTGAGAGAGACGCTAAAATACAGCATCATGCAGAATTGCTGCTACATTTTGTTACATTACAAACTATAAACTATATGCTTTTATTTATTATATAAAATATAGTCAATATATTAACAAATAAAATTAATGGATCATTTGGTTTCTGTCTCATAAAAATACAACCACTCTTTTAATAATATAGGGCCTCTTTCGAACTTATCATACGTAGCACAATATTTGAAAAAAAAAACATTACTGTATACATAACAAATATAAATCATTTCTTGTCATTACTGAAAATATTTAATTTCCTTTATTTTATTGTCAAATTTATCGTTGATTATACAATTTTTAATCTCATTAATTATAATAAGCTTTTAATTAATATGATTTATGGTCGAGTTTTAGACTTTTTGATATATTTACATCCTGTGAGCAAATAATTATTTTTTCTTTATTTGGGCGAACTATATAAATAAATGCTAGAAGTCCTCCAAAACTAATACATGGGAGAAAGGTCATCTGTGTTTACATCGCAAAACATAAATATTCATGCAATTCATTCTTAAAAAAAATAATTATTGTGAAGCTAAGGTTAATTAACAGTATGAATTGATAATTAGTACCGTTTCAAATGACTCATCTAATAAATAATGTTGAAGATCAAAGTGTATTGAATGTACTTTGTATGTGAATATTAAGTAGATGATATCAATTGTTACTGTTCCATAATTTCAGTTTCTATTTTTTACATATTTTATGTAATATATTGTAATGTTATTGCCAAGGTAATAAATAATTAGGGATATCCCATATTTTTTTAAAATTAATGTACGATGTAATCTTTACATTTCCCAGTAAATGAAACTAACAAAATAGTAGTAAAGGAAGTCGATAGTTATGTATAGGTCATTGAAATAACATTCTGTTTAGGATCAGTTTTTCGTAGAAGCTATTTAAATTCTAATGCAGAAATGAATTTTATATTTAACTGTTAATAAAGGTTCAATGAATGCGTCCTATATTGAACTAATACATAGTTACTATACAATGAACAAGGATTCGCTATTGTTGAGGAAGATAAAATAAGTTCTTTGAAACAGGAAATATATTTCACTAAGACCAAAAGGAATAAAAGAGCGAAGATTTTTCCTTGCATATAGAAATAGGAAGTATACGTTCAATCAACGTAAAATTTTTGAAATTAAAAAATGCAAACGAATACACTGTTGAATGAACTTCATCAAACCTTTCAAGCCGGTCCCAGACAATGTGGCAAATGACTTTAACGTTGGACACATCGTCTTTTACACGGGGGTAGGCGCTGGTGAATTCCATGTGTCCAACGTTGGTTACATGCCACGTTCGGGTTCTTTCGGTAAAATCGGTCCCAGACGATGTATCCAACGTTGGTTCCAACGTTGGGCACAATTTTTGTCATATAAAGCTGGTCCCAGACGATGTGTCCAACGTTGGTTCAAATGTTGGTTTCAATGTTGGTGCCAACATTGGACACAATTTACGTCATAAAACGGACGATCGACGGTAAATATGAACCAGCGTGTGAAGCATGTTGGAAGCATCGTTCGTCACACACCCACACGAGCGATCGTGTGTTTGACGCAATCCAGGATCGCACATATTCCATTTTTACTGTTCTCTGAATCTGCAGTATAAGTACGACACTGACGAACGTTGGCCCCACATGTGATTCCAATGTTGCGACAAAAGTTTACCCGATCGTGTAGCAGACACACTTGCCATACTATTATGATGAAAATTGTGTCCAACGTTGGAGCCAACATTGGAAGCAACATTTGAACCAACGTTGGACACATCGGCTTTACCGGCTTTAGTTGAAACCGGTGCATGATTCTAGACCTAAATGCAGGAGTAATGGAAAAGTACATCTGTAGCAAAAGCAAAAAATGAGAGCATTTATTGTAAGAATAAAGTATACACTATGATCTTAGATTCGCTTACGACGTGTGAATCTCGATGGGTTGCCAAAGTACTAATGGTCCAATTTTCTCTTCAAAAAAACAAAATTTTGGTTCATATAATTTTTCCGGGAACATTAAAAATTGTATTTTTCATAATGTTAAAGACTGTTAACAAATAATTACATATTTTCTTTTGATTTTCATGAGACTTACACAACTTAGATAAATAAAAATATTTATTATACATAAATTGATAATTAACATTTAACAAATTAGCGAGCGTAAAACTACTTCTATCTCATCTATTGTGGCTGGTGTGCGTGTTCCATTATGAAAGTGAATTTGCGTTTTGAAAGTTATTGAATGATTTTATTATATTATTATGTATTTTTTTAGTTTAGTTAGTAAATTTAGCTAGATTAATTTTTATTTTAGATAATTATTGAATTCAACCTTATCTATGGAATTGTTCCTTAGCATATACATATAGATATTTGATGTCAAAGATTATGTACATGTAAATTTAAAAAATATAACCTGTGTTCCAAAATTCTATCATGAAAAAATTTCAACTCAAAATATTATTGGTTTGTACCACAATAAATGCTTTTATATTATATTTCAGAACTATTTCAACCGGATTATTTATGATCTCCTTAAAACTCACATCAACATTAAAATTCATTTAAAAAATGCTTTAACGTCCAAGATCTAGAAAAGAAAAGACGATAGAATTCATAGACAAAAAAATCTTATTTTTGAAATATTAGAACCGACTGTAATGTGACCACATTCTCACTTATTTTTCATATCATCATTAGCAGTATAATTTTAATCAATTTCTGCTAAATTGGTCATATAAATAATTTTCTGTTTTTCTATTTTTATTTTAACAACAGTTTCTTAAACTTAATTCATGGCACAACGATCCGAAGTAAGTACATAATTTTTCCACAAGTAAGCAGTATCTGCTTCCGAATGATATCATACCTAACTATTACCTCTGACGTTACCTTTATAGACTATAAATTTTCCCATTATCCTTGACCATAACTGGAGTAAAACCCTATTTGCAAGCACAATTTAACAGTACAAAAATATAATCACTTACAAAACAACACAGACGATTTTTCCCAAGGCCAAACTTGGCCAACCATGCGAAGACTTGTTCTATTACTGTTATCACATGTAAGCAAGTAATAAGGTAAGACAAATTCATGGAAGAATCAATTAATATACCTACTCTTAACTAATTTTCGGATTATAATTTGTCATGCCAACCTTCGCTAGGATATAATTTTCTTGAGGCATGAGACGTGTTTCGTTTTGATAAGTTTATTTAACTTAACTAATTTAAATGTATTTTGTTATGGATTGTTAGATTCATTCATTAAGTAGATACCTAAATACCTGCAATCTTTGACTTACTGTGGGATTGTGGGAATTTGTAGTAACAGACATAAAACAATGCTTTTGAAGCTTATTAGAAAATACAGGGCCATTATAAAATTTCATCTGGAAGCTGCAATTGACACTCTTTTTGTCATAGAACCCCTACCTAATGTGGAAACACAAGTTAAAATAATATCTCAAATAGATTATTTGGTCAAACCTCAAATTACTATTTGGATCATAAGGCGTGACGTCATTGCTCCAGCTAACAATTTCCTGTTCTATAAAAATCGTAAGAACGTTTCCAGAGCAAATTTTATAGAGCAATGTTTGTTCAAAGAACATTTTCAAAACGTTCTTACAACACATACCATAAAAATGGACACCATTCTATGGAACTTTTTAATTCGTTAAGCTGTTCTGTAAGGTCTGCAGGAAATACTTATATAATTGTTAAATAAACGTTATCACAGAAATTTTATAACACAGTTCTTACAGTTTCTTGGTACTTATCAACTCTGAACTCAGGCAAGGGTCTTCACGAAAAAGATAGAGGGAGACAATGCAGTGCTATTGTCAAGAACGGAAATTAAATAGAAAATTAGTTATTTGAAAATAATTCTAATTGGTAAATATATTTTAAAAATAAAATCATTTCAAAACTCCAAAGCAGTCCAGTTCCAACCTAGTTTAAAGTCATTGCATAAACCATATTTTATTTTAATTTCGTAATTATATTCTAGACTGTGGATAAAAACGTACAGTCGGCAAGTTACGACATTCCCAGGTGCATTGACCACGATGACGTTTTTACTGCAAAGCACTGATTGGCGGTGGTCCATCAGACCATTGCTGACTTTACAAAAATCATGAACCAAGGGTTGGAACTTGAATGTGGAGGCGACGGAAGGGAGTCGGTGGTAGTGTAGTGAGTGTAGAAGTTCCCCCTTTTTTTGGAATAGCGGTATATCCCCTGCAAACAATGGGAGTTGGAAATAGGTAAGACCTATTATTAACTGATATTTGTACAACCTCCAGCTGGTGGCAATATTTTCTCGCCCTTATACTTCTTGTTACTGAATAAATTATTTTGTTACTGTTTTTTTTGGTGTGATTAATCTACATCTGTAGCTACCCCCTTGTGCGTAGAGATAGTACGTAACACTATGTTCAAAATAACAGAGAAACTTGCTATATTTTTGTGTGGAATAAAAGTCTGTTCATTAAATTTAAATAAATATTTTGATAATAATATTGAATAATTTTATTTGAATTACTAAAAACCCTCTTAACCGGGTTATGATGCTTAAAGTAGTCTATAGTTTTGAAATGCTGTTTTCATATTGTTTACTTATAAGATAAATGGACCGAGAAATTCAAGCGGCATAGACAAAGACGGATTGTCGGGGATTAAATTTTAGCTACCTACTACAATTTAGTACAGTTCGATCACACAAAGTTTTTTTAAAAGTACACCTCATCTATACCGATAAAAATAAAAATAATATAAAAATATTGAATATAAGCACCAATACTACATTTATTTACGATTTACATACATAATAAGCTTTTATTACTCTCTTTCGTTTCTAAACAGACTATAGTGACCTTTATCGTGACTACATAGATACAGAGGGGCCAATGATAGACAGCATTTTGATTCGTCATTTTTAGACAAATATTAGAATTGACCAATTATCAAATAGACAAAAGGTGTTTTTTGAAACTGGTTCGAAACAATGAGACTGGACTTAATTCAGTGTGTTTGTCTAGGTACTTCTTCCCCTTTAATAACACAACAATTTATGCACTTTGACTTTCAAAGTGTTCCCGAGAAGATAGTGTTTAGCCTTAAGAATATAGCACCATTTTTATCTTAAATATGGAAAATATGAACAAAATGCGTTTTGCAAGCCTCCTTCTCAAATATCGTTTGTTTAATATTTCTTTCGAAAGCCATTGTATGTACTCAATAACTAATAGAAAATGGTACTTTAGAATATGGTTCAAAATAACTGAAAGTCAACGACAAAAAAGAAAAACAAGTATTACGAAGGTATAAATATTTTGATAGTAATTATTTTAAAATCTTGCTATTTATTATTTGTTTTGTCTGTGCAAATAAATCAATATATGAGTATGGACCTACTAATACATACTTATAATTCCTATTAAAAATTTAATTTCATTTCAAAACCATTTTGCGTAAGAAAATAATTATATGATACTGTAGTAGATAATTATAATATACCTATTAATTTACTTCAAAAAAATAATTAACAAATTTATTTTAAGAAATCTTCCATTATTTTAACGCTTAACTAAATGCATTGTCCATTCAATTAGAAAAATCAAATCATGTTGATATAAAAGGATCATAGTAAATAGAAAAATATATATGTAGATATATGCGATTTATCTTTCTTGTCTCTAGTCCTATATGAAGCCAATAATGTATAATGCGAAAAGATTTTAAATTAGTATTTATAACAAAACATAATATTTCTACAGGGCGTTAAAAAAATGTTGTTAGTTACTTCTATTGATTTTTAGTAACGTTACAACAACGTCTTGATATGTTAGTTAAAAAAATAAACAAAGGAATACGAAAATTTAAAAGTCAAAGTTAAGGGAAGTGTAGCATGTATTTCGAAATAAGTAAAATTATTTGTAAAAAAAATGTATCACTATACTGTAATGTGGTTAAATTACACTGAATGTTCGTATAAGGATTGCTTCTAAAACACTAGATATTAATGACCAGCCTAATTTTGTATGGCCCTTTGCAAAGACCGTCTTATGTTACCAATGACAATATATATATTAGCTATCGAACATCTAGATTTAATTAAGTTGTCAGTTTGTTATCAAATTGTTTTACACGATTTTTAGAAAATGTTTCAAACACAGTAGGCTATTAAACTGAAATAGAAACAGATATGACATTTGACGAGATAAATCTCACAGATTAGGTACGTTAACATTTTGAAAATTGTCCCGTGCAATCTAAACTGTTAGAAAGGTATTCTAAGCTATTATAATATAAATCAAATCTCCTACAATTCCTATCAATGAAGTCATATGTATGCTCCCTGATACCAAACATCTAGGTATGCCAATGAACAATTCCACAGACAAAGCTCTATTCAATAATTATCTAAAGAAATTAATATATCTAAACTTACTAACCTGGTTTAATGAAAACACTTTGTAAATATCTAACTTCACTTTTGACAGTGTGAACTCGAAAATTCAACCACAATAGATGAGATCTGACCTATTTCTGCATTTTTAGGATTGCTTCTTCAGGTGGCCTCGTTTAAGTTGAGTCAAATATCTAGCTATAAAAATTATTATATAAATTAAAATTATATGACATTAAATATCGACAATGAGTGTTGCCTATCAATTAATTTTAAATTAAATATGACAAATACCTACTTAAATAACGTTTACCCTTTATGCAATCTTTTTTTTATATATATTTTTAGGCATTAATAATATTGTATGAAACTAACTACTCTGTGGACTAAAGCCCCAACATGAGTAAATTTCAACCCTCAAATAAAATGCTTAAACCATAGAAAATCTACGTGAAATAAGGATTCCAAATCTGCAAATATTACCAAGAACCGTCAATCCAATGTCAAGTTATATCATTTTAAAAATTTTGCTGCCCAACTTTTATGTTGAGTAGTGTGTACAAGGCCTAACGGCTTTAATCTAAAAACTGACAAAAAAGTCTAAAGATATTGATGTTACCTTAGTAACGAATCATATTGAAATGACCTAAAAAAATTGTTTGCGGAAATTTCACTCATACAAACTTCTTGATTTTTTGCATGACTTCATTACTCCGTATATAATAAGCCTATGGTTCTACGATAAATATACGTCATGCAGCTTAATCCGAAAAAAACTAGCTCATAAAATTTGCAAGCCGCGTTCAAAAATTTGCATTCCTGTTGAAAATATTGAACTTTAAATTTTGCCTAAAAATCTCTATGTGTAAGTTCGAATGGCCAGCAGCTTATTAAATGTGTTATCATGTTTTTAAGACTATAAGTGTAACGTGTAACAAGTAGCCCTCTAAAAAATAGATGTATGTTTATGTTATGTAACAACTTCATACAATAGAAATAAAAAAGGAGGACTTGTTATACACCAATTTCAAGGTAAATTAATTAATTGTTCTGTCGTAATTTTAATATTAAAACAGTTATAATATGCAAAATTTTTCCTTGAAATGAATATGAAGGGTAATAATAAATGTAGGGATATCCGAAAAATTTTACAGTTTGTAAACAGAAATGTAGTAAGTAGCATTTTATGAGATTTAAAACATATAGCTACATGCTATGTACATTTTATTCCGCTAGTACAATTTCCAGGCCAACAAATATTAGTTGAAATAAATAGTAGGGATAATTCTGCTAAAATGTATAATTTTAATTAAGTTATTATTTACTTTATTTAAGCTATATCAACTTTATAAAATTTAATTTAAAAAATATTTTTTTTCAGATTACAGTTATCAATTTCAGATAATGTTAATTAACTTTCAAAATTCAAAAATGTTATTGCAGTGAATTCTTACTTCAGAAAGTATGTAAATTATTTCTGAGAAAACATAATCCGATGTTATTATTGAATAATAATAAGAAATGAAGCATTTTCTACTAATAGTACAGGAATAAAGCAGAAAAATTCTATGCAAGCATAAATAAATGTTCAATAACTCGAAAACGATTAAAGATAGGAATGTCGTCATATTTTGGAAATCAGAAAAAAATAATAATAGAATAATACACAAGGAGTTCCATTAAAAAATATATTATTGCTTCTTGTATTCCTCAACTATGTGCTTCCATTAACTTATTAAAGCGGTTCAGTTATAGCCACACAACTTTTATTCAAAACTATTTTGTATCTCTAATAATAACGATAATAATTGGTGGCCTAAATATAATGACAACCCTGTACATGAAAATAAATTATCTGCAATTTTGCAATTTGTTTTGTAAATTTGTAGCAAACTATCTACTTTTTTCGCGATTTATTATTATAAATCTGAAAAGTAATTAGGTATAGAACTTATGGTGAACTGGTATAAGTTTGTAAAATCAGTTGTATTTTAAAAGCAAATCAAATTTAAATTTGTTAAAGAAGCAAAGACAATGTACAATTTTCAAAATTAATATTAGAAGGAATATTACTTTCGCTTACATTTACAGTTTTTGTGATTGCGCTAGTAGTGGTACCTACTAAAACCTGATTAGCAATTTTGATCTTATTTTCAATGGAGTTCTCGACATAACCCTCAGCGACTGTCGTTGATTTCCAACCAGCATGACGCTTTATTGTCGTGATATCCACACCAGCATCTGCCAGTAATGTCGCTGAAGATCTTCGTAAGCAGTGACCAGTATAACATGCAGCATCAGGTAATTCTAAATACGAAGCTACTACACTTGGAATTTTTCCCATGGTATTCTTGCCAATTGGCTGCGAACTACATTTTCCACCTTTGTAGTACAAAAAAAGGCGCTTATGTTGGACGTGGGGAGGACGAAGGGACAGGTATTTTCGAAACAATTCAAGCATATTTCCCACATCGGTAACCAGAAAGGTTCGTGGAATCTTTGTCTTAGTGTTCGGAATTTTTACAATCAAGAAAGAGCCTACATCCTCAACATCATCTACAGTTAAATTGACTAGTTCATCAGTTCGACAAGCTCCGGTAATCCCCAGAATTAATCCAACCTATAAAAACCTTACCTTAATCATTAAGAATTCTTTGTCATCTGCACTTGATAGAAAACGGTCGATTTCACCCTTTGTCAATATTTTCGATTTTTTCGCTTGATATCCGTCACCGGTTCTTTTCAAAAATGCGATCAGCTTGGGGAATTTGCTTATATCTATGTTGTCGTAAATTATCAAGCATGACTTAACCATAGAATATTGCGCCCATAATGTGGAAGACTTGTAATTCTTTGCATTTTCACTGAAGTATGCCAACAAAACATTCTCGCTGTATACTTGAACATTTTTCTCGGCGCACCACTTTTTGAACCGATTGTAGACTATATCGTATAAAGATCTTGACTTCGTAGGCAGCAAATTGCTTATTGCAATATTTGCAGCCTCCACAATCTCTTCCGACTCACAATTATTCATTGGGCACAAACTTTAAACTAAACCAAACTAGCACCTTAATTTGACAATTCTTTTTGTTTGTTTATTTTGTAGTTATGACAATAACTCAACGACTACTAAATAAATGCTCAAATCCGAATACAATAATTCTGGTGCTACTTACTTCATAATGACAAAATATGTGTTTTTAAGTTAATGAGACCGTGGAAAAAATAGTATATACCATTCGGGAGAGATGCTATTTTGTCCTCGGTGCATTGTAGCCCTCGGGCTTCAAATTGCACCTCTGCCAAAATAACGCATTTCTCTTCCTTAGTATAATGTACTATTATTATTAAAGCTAGTCAATGACAAAGTCAAATGTGACAGTTGGAACACACACACACAGTTGTCACAAATAAATAATTATAGATAATATGACCATAAGTAAATGGTGTTTTTTCTTACAATTGTTAATACCTACATTTTATTTAGATATAGATATACCTACCTAAACATGTTTCGTATGTAGATATATATACTTTTCCGAAATAATTTCAACAGAAATTATTTTTTTGCCCAACTGTCAAAATACAACTTTTTTTAATCGCTATAGATACGCAAAATTAGCCATTTTTAACAGCGACAGAGAAAAATACGCGATTATGAAAAAAAGTTATTTTTATATCTGAAACCCGAAGTGGTATTTTTGCGTTCAAGAATTTCCATTCTTGGTGTATCTATTCGAGAACACAAAAGCATTTTACGTTCGAAATACAAAAAATATCTTTTCGAAAACTGCAATAAAGTAAGACAATTCTGTTATGTTTAACAATTTAATGTATATTTCAAATCGTTTGAACCTTGTTTGTATCAAGACGGTTTAGGCACGGTGACTATCATAACGATAGCAACGTAATAAACAATAAAAATTAATTTGAAAAAGTAGTGTCAGAATTATACATTGTAATACATATTTTAATAGCGTTTAATTCGAAATGAGCTCGTAAGGTGAAGACGAGCATTTACCATGGGAAGTATTGGAAACGGCACAAAGTGCTGTTTCGCAATTAATCCCCAAAAAATCGTCGACAGTATGAGATAACCTACAACGATTTCAAACGGTGGTGTAGTTCGAAGAAAATTCAAAAAGTGTCTGAAGCGGTATTACTGGCATATTTCGAACATAAAATTAAATCTTCGACATTATGGTCAGTATATTCCATGTCAAAAAGTGCACTGAATGCGAAAGAAAATAATTTAACTCACTGCAATATTGGCACTTTCAATTTACATGTACCGCGAAATAAATTGCATTCGTCTTGTTTATAATAGTTAGTGTTTTATATTGAAAGGTTATATTACTTAAAAAGTATATTGTTTAATTAATAAAATCAAAAATAAGTTGCAGATTATTTTGACATTTTTTTTATGTTCTAGAACGAAAAAGATTTTGGTGTTCTAGAACATAAAATTATTTCGCAGCTAGGTAACAGAAAAGATTTGCTTTGTCAACTGAAAATTTAAGAAAAATGTCGACTTTTGATGACAGTTTTCGAAAAGTTTTTTTCGAATGATTTGTTGTCTTGACCAAAAATTCATATTCTCACGTGCCATTATAAAACACTTTTTGTGCACTTAATATAAAAATAATTTAAATTAGTGTAGTTCGAAGAAAATTCAAAAAGTGACCGAAGCGGTATTACTGGCATTTTTCGAACATAAAATTAAACCTTCGACATTATGATCAGTATATCCCATGTTAAAGAGTGCACTGAATTCCAAAGAAAATAATTTAACTCACTGCAATATCGGCACAATAAATTGTAATAGTCCTGTTTATAATAGTTACTGTTTTGTATTGCAATGTCATATTTCTTAAAAATAAATATATTGTTTAATTAATAAAATCATAAATAAATTTCGAAAAAATTACAAATTATTTTGACATTTGTTTTATTTTTTTTCCGTTGACAAAGTGAGTCTTTTTTGTCGCCTATCTGCGAAATGCTTTTATGTTCTAGAACACAAAAATTTTTTATTAAACACTTTTTGTGCATTTAATATAAAAATATATATTATTTTATTATTGTGTACATCTAATTAATGCCATAAAAAATGTTATATCCTCTAATTATCAAATTATCATATTTCAGCGCAACTAGGCTCTAACACCGTCAATTACTTTCTCTGCTCTACTTACCGTCGCTATTCACAGCCCCATTCACCAGGAGCGACAACCAGACCACGTATTTCAAAAATTCCAACTCGCGAAACATGATTGCCTCTACCGGTACCGGCAAATTAATAACAGCAACGCGGAATAAAAATCAAGCAATGGCTGGTTTATCAAGTGACCTTCCACTAAAAAATCATCATACATGCGTAACACAATGTACGTCCGTGATTTAGCTAAAAATATTACCCCCACCCCTGCTTATTTGTGGTTAATTACATCCACATACCACCCGAATGTACCCTTTTACATGCACAGCCGGTGGTCATATATATTTGTAATGGTGTCTAAAATTTTGAACGTGAGCTGCTTGGCAATATGAGAAACAATGATGTATTGTTCGAGGCTGAGAAACGAAAATGAGTTTTATGACTCAGTGATGATTAAATCTTGTATTGGAAATGTAAGACTGCATTACCTAGATAATTATTGCAGACAAAATATTAATCTATCACTTTAAATCGAATTGTCTTCTTTTAAACTTTACTAAATCTATTTTTATTATTTTCTCACCTAGAACTAATTACTACAGTTATTTAGTTAAATTGAATGGTAAGTCTATGGAGCAAGTTAGTACTAAATTATTAGGTATACTCGCGTCAAAAATTCAGACGTCTTACGTCACGACTGACGTTACACATATGTTTTTATTGTCAACGTAATTTTCGATATTTGGTCGCGTTAAAAACAATCATTTTTTGAAATTTAGTGCAATATATAATGCAAACTTTTGGTATAGTATATAGTTTTATTACTATCAGTTGCAGTTTCTTAAATATTTTGATGAAAATATAATGAATTATTCATTTGTTCGTATGACGTAAGTCGTCTGAATTCTTGTCGCGAGTATATATATATACATAGATAATGCATTAAATTGGGAGACTCATATAAACTCATTGATAAAAAAATTATCCTGTAGTTGTTATGCATTATGCATTATATAGGTTGTCAAAAATTACAAGTAGATCAACAGTGTCAGATTATTACCATGCAAATTTTGTTACAAAGGCATCTTATGGTATTTTTTTGGATTCTTCAAGTCATTTTAAGAGGGTTTTTAAACTTCAAAAACAGCCATTCGTTACATTATGAGTAAATCTCAAAGTACATCTTATAGAAACTTGTTTAAAAACTTAAATGTGTTAACTCTCGCCATTACTTATATTTCAGAAGTAATAATGTATGTAAAAAATATTTTTAGTGTTTTTTTAACGAATAACTTTAATTACAGTTATATCACCAGAATAGGTGATAATTTAACTATTCCTTTGCATAAGTTATCTAAGTATGGAGAATATCCAAATTATATAGGTATAAAACTATATAATAAGTTACCTGAGTATATTAAAAATATATAGGTACAACAAAAATAAATTTAAAAGGGAAATTAAAAACATCTTGCATCAAAATGTTACTATACGACATCTGAATTTTTAAATGACTAAATTGTTATCGACATTAATCATTGACACATAGTATATATGTTTTTATTGTTAAAATTTGTTATTTTACTTGGTTTGTTATTTTTTTTTCAATTTTGTAATTGTAATTTTACTAATCTGTTATATTTTTGTATTTTGTTTGTTATATTGTGCTAATTGTGACTAGTCCTATACTATAATTCCTTTGAAATCATATATTGTTTATGTAACAGTTGCAACATGAGTTTGCTATAACGTGATATTTTATTGTTTAATTCTTCAAGAGTAGGTACGCACCCAAAGAGTACGCATGCGTATTGTTCAACAAAAAAAAAACAAGAATAACAGCAACAATTTTCGCAACTTAACAAAATGTTGCCCTCTGATAGTTTAAAGACTAACTTTAAATAGTTTTCCTATGCATTCTTCAAAAAATAAAAATGTATAAAATGTCTTTGTCAGGAGGATACTTTCTTAATGATCGCGCGCACTGGTTGACAACTAGCTGTTACCGGCTAATATGATCAAGCTTAAACTAAATTGAATAGTCCGAAACTAAACTCTATAAATCAATCGTAGGTTACTTGTGAGGAATAATATTTTTCCTGAAATAAGGAAAATTAGTCTAAATTTTTATAACATCTATTTTAATACAGCAAATTCAACTGCTTTTCCTGCTGTTGTTATTAATTATTAATAGAATTAATTTTGTGGTTTTAATTAGTAAAATAGCTTGACATACTTGATGTTACAATACAATTGTGGGCCCGTCTTACCCTGTTTCTACTAACTAACACAAATGTTTCTGCTTCTTGTCCGTTTTGGTGATGAAAGATTGAAACTACTAGAACTTCAATAATTTTGTTTGCGATTTTACAAAAACGAATTTTACGATATTGACTCCATTTCTCATGACGCATCTATTCCCAATTTTTTTTAGATACGTTCTGAATCATCCTGCATATTGTTAATAAAAGTTTACTTTTATAAACAATTTCCTGTGCGATAGATAAACTTTGGAATAACTGTTCAAACTTTTTTCGATTTCGAACCAATGTCTGTTTCACTGTTAGATGCAAAATTAAACTATCTAGCCAACAACGGTGAAAGGTCGGTTTAAAACTCTTGGAAATATTCGTTCGACTGCTTTTTGAATTATTCACAACACAACTCGAATATTTTTAAAGTTAGAAAATAGAAATACATGCTGTCCTTATATTTTTCTATAAAATTGTATTAAATTGTATGTTTCGCATATATAGCAGAGCATAGCCGATTACACAACTTCTGCTGCATGCGCAATACGCATGCGCCAGAACAGAACCCAACTAGCAACATGGAACTTCAACAGAACCGAGTTATTTTATAACTATCGAATAGCGTTGTTTAATAAACAGTTTGATTTTATAGAGTAAATTATTGTGATAATTTTGTTCCTGAAGAAAGAAATTTTGTAAAATTGTTTTATAATAGTATTTACAAAGTGTTTTATAGAACAAATCATTCGGATGAAGAAGTTAGGACAAACCAAAAGAGGATCCAGCCAGCAACTCAGACACTGGTCAGGAAATCGAAGAAAATGTATCCCCAAATCTTAAGACTGATCAGTTCTAAAGAGGATCTAATTGAAAACAATTATGTTATATGTAGCTTTTTGAATAATAAGGGCACCAAGACGGACACTCACAAAACTTTGTATCCAAAATAACAAAGATTGACATTCAAATAACAGTTGTTTGCATGAGCCTTTTCAAAGGTGCTCGAAATAAATTTGTATATCCCTGTATATCTGATGTTGGTGTGATCCAAATTGATCAGTTGAAATTCAAACTTTCTGTCTTGTAATTTGCAGGGGGATTCATACCTTCAAAGACAACGTATTAATCGTCCCTACTCAAGTTTTAATGTTGATTTGAAGAGATTTTTCTGTTTTATGTTTTGTATTTAAGTTTTTATTATTTTATGGAATCTTACTTTGTATTTGTGTTTTTTATTTTTTCATGATTAAACTTAATATGAGTGTGAGTGATGCGATTGCGATAGTTCATTAAGTAACAAAAAAGTGTTTATGAGTAATCCCGAATAATATGCAAAAAAATTGTGGGTAGATTGTACAACCTATTTTAAAGTGTTCTTTATATAATTTGTTTTTATTGAAGCTTCCCCTGAAGGAGTTATGACCCCTTAACAGGAAGTGATAAATTTAAAGTTTGCTTTGAAATTAAGAAGTAAAATTCAAATAGATATTTAGGCTGATGAAACTTTTTCTGGGCAAATATTTTTTATTCTCCTCGTTCTGTTATAAAATGTTGAAATAAAGAATAAAATGAGAAATACAATACAACTGCAAAATGGAAAACACTGGAAACTGGTTGATGATACATGGATGATACAAAATACGCGATTAGTAGAACAATTATTCATGGATGATATTTTAAAATTGAACTTCCGACAATAAAAAAAACAGGTTGCGATAGTTCCTAGAATATCTAGAAGGGTGTTTTTACGAATTATGCGTAACATGAATTTTTATTTTACAAAACGAAATCGATACAGTAGATATGCTGGCAGAAGGAGACGAAATATTGACATGGCGAAAAAACTATTTGAGATATCAAATATTAGAGAAGGTTGAGATCTGAATAGAAAAATATACAGGGTGTCTTGCAAGTCGTTATAATAATTTTAGGAGGTGATAGAATACATGATTTTGAGTCGATTGAAACAAACATGGCTATATACCAAGTGTTACAATATTTATGACAACTATTTTTTTTATTTAACCGTGCTTTTCTACAGTTATTGAAGTGCAGAAGAAAGACAAACCATTTTATAACAATTATGTAATCCATTTTCATTGCATACTAAACATCTGTTCTGTCCTCTGTTTTGACGAATGCGCTCCCTGCATACTTAAACATGTTAAGATTAATTTCCCTAATTTTTAGAATGTTTATCACGCAACTTTTCCTAAGAACTGAAAGAAAAAAAAAATTTTTGTAATTTTGATATTATGAAAAACAAATTTAAGGTGAAAATTGTTCACACAAAATTACATTCCACACAATATAAAAAATATTAAAAGGTAACAAATAATAACTATCCGGTTAAAAATTGAAGTGAGATTATTTTTTATCGCAATTCACAATAAATCGCCAAATGTTACCAAACTTAATAAAACTTGGTTATTTACTACATTATAGTTTTCTTATATTGGCACTTCTGGGAAACCTGTGACAATGAGATGAGTGCTTTCAGGCCTCAGGGAACTCGAGCGCTAAAGCGCTTTACTGAAGCGGTGTGAATAGTGCCATAATTTTCATGCACGTTAATATTAATTTTGGTGCTAAATTATTCATTCCTTTTTGTAATGATTTTCAAATATAACAAAAATATATCATATCTAGATACCTACTTAAAAACAACTACAATTATGTTATTATATTTTTAACTCTAGATAATATTGTTTGTATACATCTAACAATTTATATAAAAACCCACGGATTTCTTAAATTAAACTGGATCGCTAATAGTATAGGGTGGGGGAAATGCGAAATAGCTGCAACTACGGGGTCGCCATACTGTGCTAAAATTTAGGGATTTTGATTACAGTCATTGGTGTTCCTGTGAAGATCACCAAATGTGCAACACTGTACATTAAATTCTTATAACCTAAAATTTTTGGAGTTTTGGTGTTGTCAGTTGTGTCATTTATGTTTATATCGATATCGATCTCCAGCAGTTTATGTGCAGTGTTAGTGAGTGTTAAAGTAGCAGTGAACAATATATATATTATTTGTGTTTAGTTTTTAAAGTACTTTATTATATTGTAAAATGCCTTCGTGTTTTGTAAAAGGATGTCACAATTCTGATAAAAAAAAGAAGCAAGGTGTCAGCTTTCATTCGTAAGTCTACAATAAGTTGCTCACCTATCTTTTAGTTTATAAATTTAGTTCATAAGTGTTTGCTACTTTTACATTCAATTGTTGTAGTTTTCCCAAAAATCAGACACGTGACTGGTTGATTGCTATAGGACGGGATGTAAACACATCAGTAAATCAACAGCGAATTTGTTCAGAACATTTTTTGCCAGATGAATTTGAATATGTTGGTCTATTGAAGAAAATTAAAGCCAGTGCAATACCATCTCTAAACCTACCAGTAGCACAAGAAGCAATTAATCCTGAAGAGGCTTCGAGAACTGATATCATCGTATCAAGTCATCCAATTGATCCATCACTTGCATCCACTTCACAATCTCAATATCAGATTGAGTTGGGTCCATCTACATCTTTTCCTTTGGAAAAAACATCGTCAGATTCGTCTTTATTAGATTCCGGTAGTTCCGATGTGGATAAAGATTCTAGGTATGTCGTAAGTTTAACTATTTATTTTAAAATGGTATTTGAAAATATAGGTTTATTCAATTAAAAGTAGGTACTAAATTATTTTTTAAAGACATGTATGTTCTGTGTATCAAATTATTAGTAAAAACAAATTTCAGGAATCGTACTGTATTCAGCATTCCTGAGATTAAAGAAAGAGCTTCTAAAAGGAAACTTCAGGCAGATTCAAGTTTTTCGTCTCCCGAGAAAAAATCTTTGTCAGGAGTGTCATCGGGCAGTTCAGGAACTAAAAGGAAAATTATCAAAACTTTGCATAGCTATAGGTAAGTTTTAAAGTGTTTTGTTAATTTCTTCTGCAATAGTATATAAAACACATTTGTGGCGAAATTTCACATTCTACCTGTTTATTTTTACTAATTGAATATTATTTTACAATTTGTAATTGATAATGTATTTTTTAGTTATAGTCCAGAACATTACGTTAAACAACTCCAGGAAGAGAGACAAAGAGCAGATGAATTCAGAAAAAGATACCAAAATGCTGTACGAACCAGTATTAGAAGGAGGAAAAAAATTATTAGTTTGAAAACAGTCGTACATGATCTTAAAAAGAAATTCGAATTATCTACCGATGCGTTATCTGCTTTAGACAATTCCTTTGCAGGTGTACCTCTGGCTCTTATGAGAAGAATGATTTTAAATAGCAGATGCCGAGGAAATGTATCTCGTAAAGAATATCCCAAAGAATTGAAAGCTTTTGCGATGACTTTACAGTTTTATAGTAGTAAGGGCTATGATTATGTTAGAAATACTTTTGACTTAGCTCTTCCGGCTCCCTCTACAATACGAGCTTGGTTATCAAAAATTGATTGTTCCCCTGGATATTCCAAACCTAGCTTAGAATCACTGAAACTTCGTGCTTCAGAATACTTTCAGAAACATAATAGGCAGTTATTATGCTCTATTATGTTGGATGAAATGGCAATTAAAAAAGAAATTGTAAGTGAGAAAAGTAACCAAAATGTTTGGGGTTATATTGATGTGGGATCAGATTTTGATTTGTCCAATGATTTACAACCAGCAACAGAAGCACTGGTAATTATGGTGGTTGCTGTGAACGACAATTTTAAGTTACCTATAGCTTATTTTTTTATTAATAAGATTTCTGGAGAAGAGAAAGCTAATATTGTTCGTGAAGCACTTTATCAACTTCATGATACTGGTGTTAAAATTTTATCCGTTACCTGTGATGGTCCTCAAGTTCATTTTCGTATGATGATGGAGTTGGGGTGTAATATCACAGATCCACATAATTTTAAAACATATTTTCTACATCCTATCGATAATACTAAAATTTATGTAATATTTGACATATGTCACATGTTGAAGTTAATTAGAAACAATTGGGCAAATTCAGGAATATTTCTTGATCCTGAAGGTAATGAAATTCGATGGGATTATATTACCAAACTTCATGAATTGCAACAGAAGCAAGGTTTATATTTAGCAAATAAGCTAAGAAAGAAACATATTGAGTGGAAGAAAGCGGTCATGAAGGTAATTATAGAAGATTAAGAAAATGTGAATTGTATATTATATATAATATAATGATTTTAGGTGAATTTAGCGGCACAGACGCTCAGCAACAGTGTTGCTGATGCCCTACAGTTTCTATCTGAAGACATAAAATTAGAAGAGTTTAAAGATGTTAAAGCGACAATAAAATTTATAAGGATTGTCGACCAGCTTTTTGATATTTCAAATTCTAGAAACCCATGGGGTCGAGGAATGAAAACTCCACTTAGAAAAGAAAATGAAAATTATTGGAAACCATCTCTGGAAGGAGCTATCTCATATCTTTTGCAATGTAGAAATGATAAAGGGATACTTTTGTATAAAACCATGAAGAAAGTTCCATTTTTAGGATTTGCAGTTTCAGCCACATCTTTTTTGCAAATATATGAAGAAGAAGTAAAAATTCATAATAGTTTGAAATATATATTAACATATAAATTTAGTCAGGATCATTTAGAGCTTTTCTTTTGCAGTATAAGGTAAGGGTTTATGAATGTACATCTTTTTATGTGAATTTTGGCACTGTTTATTAAATTTTATATAGATTTTTCATTTAGACAAACTAGTGGTAGAATTCTGTTGCTAAAATAGTGCAATTAACGAATATTCAAAAATTTTCTACACATATTATGTTTACTTTTCACTGAAGTTAACAAATTGCAGAATAATGATAGTCGATTTAGATTTAATAAGTTGCATTTTTAGATCACGAAACGGATGGAACAATAATCCAAACTGCTTGCAGTTTATGCGTACTTATAAAAGACTATTAGTACATCAGGATCTTAGAAGTAATACTGGCAATTGCATTGCACAGGATCAAACAAATATACTGACATTCACAAGTACTAGAGAAAAATTAGACATTACAAAGGTGCATATGCTACGAAATAGAGAAGAGGATAATGTGGAAGAAATCGAAGAGGATGTTAAATTATCTTTACCGATTCATTTTAATGAATATTCTGAGAATGTTATCACTTACATTAGTGGATTTGTGATAAGAAAAATTCAGAAAAGAATAAAATGCCCGAAATGCATAGAAGCTCTACATTTTTCAGAAGACATTGATTATATGGAAAATTCTTTAAAATTAATTAACAGAAAATCAAAGGGAGGTTTGCTACTTCCGTCTAAAAGCTTACAAGAAGTATGTAAAATAGTGGAAAACAAAATACAAGTTTTATTAGAAATTGAAAAACATTTGCCACCAAAAAAAATATTTATAGAATCACTATTAAAATACACCAACAAAATCACATTCGATGATAATCTCTTTCGGTCATTAAAAGACCATAGTTTTGATTTTGGAATTGAAGAAGATTCTCATAAAAAACTGTTAATATCTGAAATAATAAAGGTATACTCATCCATAAGGATATTTAGTATAACCAAAAAAATTAATGAAGACATTTCCGGCGAAAAAATTAGAAAATCATTAAATAAGCTTATTCTTTTTAAACATCAATAGTGTAATTTCATATTGTGGGAATCCACTTACTTAAATATTATTTTGTCATACCTGTAAGTACTGCTGAATGAATAACATCCTGTATAGGATATTATATACGCATTAGCTAGAGGGGTGACTGAAGACGAAGCAATAATAAACACGGGAACGCGGGGCGAGATTCAACAGGTAGTTACTAGTTGGTTGGGTTTTAAGACTTCGGCAGGTTGGCTGGAAGACAGTGACTGGTGATAAGTGGTGCATCTGTTCTAATTTTACAGGTCCAGTAACTTGTTTTTGTATATTGTATTTAAGACTAACTGTCATTGTGTTATGTTTATTATTTTCTTGTCTGTTCAATATTTTATTACAGTTTCATTATATGTTATGACAATTTTGAGGTAAAACAGTACTTGTTGATTTATTGTTGAAATTATATGTATAACTTTAGCTTGAGTCAAAGTTATGCTGTTGTAAATGGTATTGTAATCTACGACTACTACTTTATTACTTGAATTAGCGGTTTGTTTGTCAGATGTTTGTAAGAGCCTTGGTAATTCTATTAATATTTTCTTCCGTGACTGGACAAACATCCAATAAAACATATGATGCATGAGATATGATTTGAGATTTTTGTCAACCCCTCAACTACTAGCTGGGTAGCCTCCCATCTGGGACCTCAGTACCTTCTGACGCAAGTCGGCTAACTAACCAAAACACTCTTCAGTTTTATATGTAGAATTATGATTATATTACCGCGAATTCAAGTACTGAAGTACTGTTACAATTTTATTATTGTTATCACTATTATTACCATTGCAATACCGATAGCAATTCTTTGAATTGTGATCGGGGTTTTCTCTGCCGTGCTCTTTTCCCCCGTGAATTCAAGGCTGAGTACGGCACTGATAGGTGGTTAGGTAGGCTATTACACCATTGACAGAAAACTAATAAACGAGGTGTATTTAGTAATTTGTTTTGTTTTATTTAAAACTATTCAAATCTCCCTAATTTCATAAATATGTAGCACATTTGAGGTAAGTCAATAAATTATATAAATAAACACAACGTAGGTAAATCTTCTCGATTATTGGCCAAATACTTCCTCTTTCAACAATGTTGAACAAACCCGGGTATGTTACACTACAACATTAATAAAATTATGATATAAATGTGTACATATAGTTTCCTTTAAATTGTATTTTATAAGTTTAATTGACAAACTTTTTTGTGAAATAGCAGATTTATGTCATTATTTTACATATCTTATAAAGGATCAATTATTGATTTCTGAAATTGGAATAATAAAAATATACTTCTATATGGATCTTCAGTTTAATAAAAAAAAGGGATATATGTTTTATACTAAATAATCAGTATTATTGTCATATTTTTCTTTTATAATACCATACACCCGGTAGAATTTGTTACAATTATGAATTTGCTACATCGATTTGACAAAATCATGTAGCAGTTTGATAGCACATCGTTTTAGCAACATTTTACTTGACTGGTCATTAATTGCTTGTTTTGACAATGATTGTAATTATTATTCCATTCTGTTTGAAAAAGGTTTTTATAGATCTAAATTTTACGTGATAATGTTTCAGTTGTAATTTTATACCTAATAATAGTGTCAGAAGAAATCCATTATAGTTTTTATTTGAACACATCTCGACATAGTAACTAAATTCCTAGGTGACTATACACGATATGTTTATAATACTATACATGTTACTGACATTTAAATATTTGCTTTATGGTAATAGTCACAATTCTTTTAGTAGAACAAGTATCACACAAATATTAGGTTATTTCAAGCGAAATTATTAGCAACGTAAAATAAATTTTTAAGCCGGTGTACGTGATAACTTAAAATTTCCCGCGGTAACCACACTATTTCATTGGGTAAAAAATCAACCAATAGAATTTTAGCACAGTATGTCTGCCTCCTGGAAAATGACAAAAATGCTATTAAGAAATGGCGATCCAGTTTAATTTAAGAAATCCGTGATTAGCAGTCGTCAACCACGGTATATTAGGTCTATTCCTTTGCACAGAAAGTGTAGCACCAGCTGCACTGAATAGCCCGAAAACGTTCCTTTGCAAGAGAGTATAATATTTAACACCACACTTTTTTATTCCATTGCCCCAGTGTTAGTTACACTAGTGTAATTTATCTACATCTAGACCGAGCAGGAGTAAAATGCACTGGACATGCGCAGTCAGCAACCTGTATTATCTTTAACAAATCTTTTAAAGTTTTTTTTAATATTTCACAATTCTTGTAAGAACTAAATAATCAAATTAAGTTTTATTTATCCTAAAATATTTTAAAAATCTATCAGAATATTTAGGTACAATTTCTTCTACATACTGTTTAATTTAATTTCGTTTTTATCTTTTAAATAAAGAACTGATTAATGTTTCTACTTCATCACCACTATTACTCGAGCTAGCCGAGCTTGAATGAAGATCTACTAATCTATTGTCTAGTCATCATCACAAAAAACATCTTTGACGTCCATAATTAATAATTTGTTAGGAAACATCTTTAAAATTTAGAATATATCCTAATCTTATTACTGCACACGCATGGTTGTTCTCTGGCTACACCATCTCACACTTCGTTATTCCTTTGATTCAGCACCACTTCTGCACTGCGCTGAACAGCTGATTTTCAGTGTAATTTACACTACACTGAAAAACAAAGGAAAGAACCTATTAACTACACGTTCGGGGCCATCAGCAGGTAGCCAATGAAAACTGGGGACTTTTGTCACGTATGACAAAGTCTATCTCAGCCATAGACTTATAAGCAGAGATCTCAACCTATCTTTCGAGAAAGACTGTCTTTATTTGTAGGAATTTTGTAACGTTACCTGGCCCCGACCGTATAGTTAATAGACCATGGTCGTCGGCAATATGCCCCTGGCACAGTCTATATTTTCTAGGTTTGTGGGTACAACAGTAACAGGTGGTAACAGTGAGTAGGTATCTATCACAGAAATGTAATTTTATATTATGATTCCAACAATAACGCCCACTAAAATACACAAAGAATAACACTAACGAAATACAAGATAAAAGAAGAAACCATACTGTACGCCAATGACGTGTTTACAAAAAATAATGGGAAATTAAGAACACAATTCATATCGTATGTGCAGATGATTGTCTCTCTCGCACCCACATACATAACCAATGAAGTATGTCTTTGCTGAGTTTCATGTGCCTCCTTTTATCTGCTCCTAGTATCTATCTTTGGATGCGCAATGGAACTAAACGCATTCCATATCGTACATTTCAGTGATATCTATATAGTGATTTAGGCATAGTTTATTTGTCTTTTTCTATGGATTTAGGTTACAGGTATAGGGAAATTTTATAGGCAGATGGCAACATTGTTTATATCAATCTGCCAACATATTTTTGCATAAACGGTAAACGGTGCCAACTTAAAATGCTAAATGTGTTTACGTTTACGTTTTAGTAATTTAATTATAAGGGAATTGCTCTTTCATTTTAAACTAAATAATAAAAATGTTGCAAGAAGATTCAAATGGTGAATCGTCCTTTGAAATTATCGAGAAGAGAAATCAGTTACCTACAAACACTGAGAAGATAGGTGATACATATGTTAAGAATTATTCAATTCAAATAATATAGGTCACAAGGTTTCTTCTGTATTTAAATAAGAATATGTGTATTATACCGTTTTTCTATTTCAGAGTCATTGAGTACTTTAAGTAGTGTTTCCTCAGCATATTCAATACCTTCACCTAGTCTTGCTATTCAACCAAGTGGAAATTTACTATCTAACGTTGCTCCACCATCGACAATTCCAGATTTTACATTGTGGCAATCAGCTACTCCAACAGGAATTACCTCCAGTATTGTGGCACCCATTACCACTCAGACATTACCCACGCAACCACAGTCTGTACCAGCACCACGTATAAATCCATTACCTTTAGCTGCTGAACAATTTCCCAGCACAAAATTCAGGTATAATCAGTGATACATTTTTTATATTTTTTCACACACTTAAATATTTTTAGTGCTGCTATTCCACCTAGCAAAGGTATCCCCCATGGATTAATAGAACAACCCAGAGTTAGCCAAAATGAAAGTACATCAGGAGGATTTATGGGTCTGTTTAAAGAGGCGTTTTCTAGTGGTGGAGTCCTATCCAAAGTGGCAGAGAAAGCGAAAAGTTCTGTCGATTCAATAATCACAACATTGGATCCTCAAATGAGTGAATATATATGTAAGTATGTAAGTCAATTACCATGTTGTCATTAATGATAAATATTTGGTGGTGGTGGAATGTAAACAATACCTTCAATGCTTCCAACTGATTCACTTTTGCTTGTATAGATTCGGGAGGTGATACAGAAATTACAGTCACGTCAGAAGTCGACGATGAAGTTGGTGCATTAAGGGAAGCATTTCACTGTGTCTTTGGAAAGGCTTGGGTGAAGTAATTATTTTTGTTTATTGTATATATGAAACAGTTAATTTTGCCAATTATTTTAAGTGGAATCAAATTGAATCTACCCCCCAAAAAATCTCTAGCTGTTGGGTTTGAAGTTGGAATTAAAGATGCTGAGGAGAAAATTGCTTATTCATTGAAGTATCGTAAAACTCCTACGATAGCTATAGAAGATATTTTGTTTGAACAAGCAGACAAGTAAGAATCAATAAGATATTATTTAAGGTGGTCTATTTTTTATTTCATCAAACTATATATGTATAACTGACAAATGGCTGTGTTTGAAGTATAAACTGTTATTTTATTTTAAAAATACAGGGTGAACCTTAAATAAGTACAAATATTTTAACTGCTGGTGTAATTCGTCATATAGATCAGTCTAGTGAAAGCCATTTTTAAAAATTTCTAATATTTACGGATATTAATTTTTTTTAAAAATACCCACATTTTAAGAACCGCTGTCATAACCAACCTAATGAACCATATGATTTGTTGCAAGGTTGCCATATCTCCTCTAATATAAATATTTCCTTCCTAATGTTTCCTTTAACGTAATAGTAAAGTAATACGGTTAAATTCTATTTTAAAAATACTTGTTTGAAGCATAAGTACAGTAAAGTTGGGTATGTAGTATCATACGCAGTATTATTAACATAAATTTTAACTGCTTAACTGACCTTACTATAAATGATTAAAAATGAATTTCCGCAAGTTAAATACATACTACCATAAAGTATTTAGGAAGATATTACGTGATATTACTATGTTCAATGTTCAAAAATTATACATAAAAGTGCACACAAGCTTACCTGTTTGTTAAAAAATTAAGTATTTAATCAGTAATCCACATTTCACAAGTTAAATGTCATTGTACACTGTTAGAAAGAGACACAAGACACAATTTCCTTAAGTTATTTTATGAATAATAACGAAAAACTATGATTTTCATACAGCATATTAAATTTAATTTTTGCCACATAACCCCAAATGAGTCAGTATTAACCATTTATTTCGTATCCACAACCATAAAGTGACTTCGCACTTTAATCAGTGAAACAAATTTTAAAAATAAAGGTACACACAATATTAAATAACAAAATAGCAGCTTGACGTATGCATTTAATATCAAGAAAAGCAAAGACATTCGTGTAACACTGGCAACACTGTGAACCACACGTTCAATCTGCAGTGCTATGACTCATAAATGTATGGAAGTCAGCGGTCCTCAACAAGTTTTCTACAGAAAAATTACAAAATTTATTTAAAATTTCACTTTTTTATTTCTGATTTTTGTAAAAAAAACTATTATGTGTTCTACACAGTGAACTATACTGCTGGTTAAAATATTTGTACTTATTTAAGGTTCACCCTATATACAGTACCTTATCCATGAATATTAAACAATCAAATTTACATCTTTACAGTGGCGAAGCATAAAATTTTATCATGGGTAGACATTCAGAGTAAGAAATTCATATTGGGCAAAATATTAAATTTTTTGTAAAAGTATCTATAGCATGTTCAATTCACAAAATTAAGTATCTTTAAAAAATAATAAATAGAAACATGTTTATTGCACTTGTTACAAAATAGAAAATATACATGGTAATTCAGAAGTTATCTAAAATAAAATTGTTGAATGTACAGGGGATTCTTACAAATACAATTTTGTAAAAATAAAATCAAAAAGAGAAGTTCAAAAATGATTTAACAATACACTTCCGCACGGCACTGGAATCTGGTCCACTGTAAAATCTGATAAGAAATATAATCGGCAACCAGACAAAAATGAAAGAAATTACATTTTACACCTATTTTTATACAGCAAATTCAACTGCTTTTGCCGCTATTATTAATTATTAATAGAATTAATTTGTGGTTTTAATAAGTAAAATAGTTGAACATACCTGATGTTACAACAACATAAATGTTTCTGCTTCTTGTTCCTTTTGAACTTGTAAGTTATTGGCAGCATTTATAATATGTTTGCGTAAATCATCAATAGTGCCCACTTCAGTGCAATATTCTTCAATTTTTAAATATCCCCATCAAAAAAATTCAAATGATTTAAAGTCAGGAGTTTATGGCGGCCATGGTACCAATCTTCTTTGTTCAATCCCTTAACACGCTGTACATGGTACGGCTCTAGACAACCTGGACCTCCATCTTCAATTTGGCTGCAAATTTTCCATATTACACCACCGTTTGCACTACACTTGCACTCACTGCTCACAGTTGTAAAAGTAGCTGCAATTTTAGTAATAGTAGTAGTAGTAGTAGAAACATTTTCACTTCACCATAAATTAAAACGTCAACTGCGAGTTGATATAGATGTAAGCCATTATTGATATTTGAAAAACTAATGTAAAAACTTACATCACCATTATCTAACTAGAGACTCCAGTAGATCAGCGATGTACAGGTTGAAACTACTAGAACTTCAATAATTTTTTTCTTGGAAACTATAAAAATTCTTTTAGCTAAGTTCTGAATCATATCAAATAAAACGAGAAATATAAAAATAATATTGCACGAAATAAAATATTAAAAAATATACAAATATAATTATTGTGATGTTTCAATTTCAAAATGTTCAGTGCTTGTGTTAAATTTGTCAGGCTGCTTTTGAGAATTTTTTAAAGTCAACTTCTAAATATAGAAAAGAAAAGCAATTGCCTTTAATATGAACGATTGGAGCCTCTATATCAGTCATCTTATTATATTTATTTTAATTTTTATGTCACACACACAAATATAACGGGGAGTATTGCAGTTATTCTAGTTGACCACATGCATCTCATATTTTAAGTCCAAGGCAGCAGGACAATACTTCACTTGTCAATTAGAAAACCACAGCGTTTGAATTGAATATAACCAGACTGAAAATATAAGATAGGAACTAATGTCTGAAATTGTGACATTTTGACACTAGAGCTTTATAAGTACTAAACATGTTTTGTTCTTAATGTAAAACAATGTTTACTAGTGAAAAATGACATGGATTCACACAAGACATGCAGCAAGAATTCAACCCATAAGTTCCTCTTGGGACTCCACTGGCATAGATCCTTGTCTTAAGGTAACCCGTCGAGATTAAAAGTGGTGATTTTGAGTCAATCATTTACGTAACAAATGGCAAGTCCTTTTTTATTGGTTTTAAGATTTTGTGAGTCAAAAGTAATTTGCTAATATTACTTGTATGAACCCAACAAGTCATTTTCTTTTGAGTTTTCCACAAGTATTCATTGTGTCATAAAGCCTTTTAAGGATGCACAACTGATATTGAAGACAAACCACTTTTAGAACTTATTAGGCTCTGGTACCAAATCAGCACATTTTCCTATCTTATATTTTCATGTCTTAATCTTCTCTACGACCCAAAATTTGTATCTTTTTAAAAAAATCCTGAAGTTATCTGCCAAATTTCAATGATTTGACCTCGATTAAAACTTTTATCGAAAACAAAACCAAAGCTTAAATATAATCAACTGATAAGTGATAAATTTCAAAGAGGCTTCTTGATGTATGAAAAATTTGGCCTTTAAGAGTGCTAGGTGATATCTCTCCAACAGGATTGGATTAAAAATATTTGAGTCATTTTAAAGTGTATAACATTTTAATATTCAAAGTCTATTACTAAAAGATTGTGAAAATTAAAGTGGTCTGGTAAAAAGTTAAAATTAGTTCTCAAATAAACACAACAAAGGTCAACTTTAACCTTTCCCGCCAATTATTTAGTTATCAAGCTAATTGTTTAATAAGCTGTAACTAAATATTTTTCAAATATAGTTACATAATAACCATTTTTTGATAATCTGCCTATCCCCAAAGTTTGATGAAAAAATGAGACTGATCTGCACACAGGTAAATGTCAGTGTTTTCTCTTTTTTTAGATGGTATGGCCTGAGTTTGTTGATTCTTAAGGACAGCGAAAAGCAGATTAATATACAAACCTTCAGTCAAGCCACACCTATTCCAGTGAATGAGATTCTGAAAGAAATTAACTCGAGCAGACCAGATTTAACGACTCTGTCAACTGAAGAGAAATTAGCAACTTATCTTCAGGTATTTTTTAAAAATGTCCAACAGTGAATTCATTTTATTTTACATGTAATGGAATATTAATTTTTCGATATTTTTTTATAGAAGAAATCAGATTGGCAAACGAGTATATCTGGAGTTGCAAGAAAAGATGTTGTGTTGCTAGCAGGGAAGACCCTAGTGAGGATGTATAAAAATCAGTTAACCCCAGTTAAATAAGGTTGTATATTCTTTAAATTTTAAAGCAGACTGGGTTCTTAAAATTATGGAAAAAATCTTTGTCAGATTGTAAAGTAAATTATCAAAACAAGTGACACAATGTTTGACCATTTTTCGATTAGTTACATGATACAAATTAAATCAGTTATATTTAGGTGTCTTCTAAGAAAAATGTAGTTATGGGAACCCAGATAGTTTCCAATTATTTTTAATTTCTCTATGAACAGTACTTTTTGTACTTAATTACGTAAATGAATGTAATGTAAAACTAATATTTCTAAAACTCTGATTACTTATTATCTACGAACTGTAAGGTGACAATCTCTGTAATGCAATTATTTTTTTGCCAATAACAGCCTCAAAGCATGAGGCTAATTATATTGAAATGTTACATAAAGCCTAATCAGTTAATATGATACTTAGTAATCAAAGACCAAAAAAAAGGAATATTGAAAGAAATAAAAAGATATAGAATGTAGCTAATGTAATTTTTAAAGTGATATGCAATGTTGACATGGACATCCGCAAGGGGCAAAGAATCACAAAATTTTGTAGAGTAGGTTTTATAGGTTGAATTTACCTTTGCCTCTCTTGGAAAACAAATCAATTTTACTAGTTTTTATTGACTGCATTTATCTGTCCCCAGTGTGGCAAGTTTTCTGCGGACGCCCAAACATGTTTATTTAATATACATAGATATTGTATATAAAAGTGTTGCAGGATTACAGGGCTTTTAATAATGCTAATAATTAACAAATATTTCCATGTTAATTTGACGAAGTAGATAGTAATTATTTTTTCAAACTAATGTAAATACGTGATATACAACTGTGGACAAAAAAAAAATTATTTTGGATCTATATCATTTCAAGTACCTAAATAGACAATTTCAACCGTTATATACCTTAAATTTTCTCTAGTTATCACTTTGTAATACAGCAGAGCATCTATTATCCAAATTTCAATCATTCAGATGTCCGGTTAACCAAATGTTCTTGTGTCATAAGTATAACAGTGAATGAAACCCACAATTTTTTTTTTTTTTTTTGCAAACTGATAGACATGCAAGGCTAACAACTAGCTGTATAAGTTAAATGCAGTAAATCATAAGTTATATAACTCATATTGTGTATAGTAAAAATATTCAGTTCAATTATTCAAATTAAACATTTTCCGAATACCCATGTCTCCCAATTACATCAAATAATCAACGCTATGCTATATATGAAATATCTCCAAACTAATCACATATATTTGTAAACCTAACAGTATCGTGTCCTAATACCGTGTAGCAACTGATTCCTATTATCGCACCGTGTGGTGTAAAGCACCATTAGATATATAGAACTAAGATCTATCTAATGTTGCCCACAAATTTTGAAGTTATAGGCTACCAGGGATGGAATCCTGCTAATTATAATTTTATTAATCAGTTGCATTTGATAATTAGATATACCAATTTTATAATATCATATGACTGAAAACACAAGGAGTGCTTACATTATCCAAAAATGCATAAATTAGTCCAATTACTAAAGCATGCATGCTACAGAGGTAGTTTGCTAAATCATACACACTGTGTCCGATCCAAAGACGTGTATTGTAATGCTCTCTGAATACTGATGACCTACAAGTCATAATTTATAGTGAAAATCGTCCTTACCTTTAACTTATCCGACAGCAAAGGGTTATGGATTTTTTTGTCCACAGCTGTACACGATGGTTGTGTTCAGCACACAGTAGCAATCATTGAGGGATCAACTATGTGTTTGACCAGTGAGTGTTGAACAAGTTTCAATCTATTTGATTATTTGTTTTTCTAAGTTATTACTAATCACAAATAATTATTGCTAGTTAAAATGGTTGCTAATATGCCATTAATAAGCAATCAGTAAATAGTAAATGCTCAGTGTGCCGAATGCGATGAATGACTTAAATGCTTTATTTATTTCATTGATTACATTTTTCACAATATGACAAAAGATTTACCTTAATAATTTAAAACAGAGCATATCCATTCGAAATTGTATATTTCTACTGCATATTATAAAAATTAAAATACTGAATAAGGCACTTGAATGTAATCATCTTGAACATCATTAAAAATTAAATTAATAAAGTGCCTCCCATTATGTGCAACAGATCCTGCTCATTTTTAGATCAGCAAAGAAAATTGTTTAAATGATTAATTAAAAAATCTCATTAATATTTTATATTGTAGCTTTATATTATGCCATATAATTTAAGATAATGTATATAAAAATTACATAAAGGATATATATAGATATTTATTGGATTTTTATTTTTCCATAGGGTGTATTTATAAATTTGTAGCTCATAGGAATCAAAACAATATTTTGTAGTTTTAAAATTTTCTTAATTGGAGTAGCACATAATGATTCCAAGTCAAATTACGAAAGAAAATAAATAAATAATCACCTTTGGTTCTACATATGCTACATTGTAGCAAACCTCGTAAAAATTGTGATCCTATATTTTCTTAATAAAAAATGAGTTTCAACTCATACTCGAGATCATAAAAAAAAAAAAAATTCAAATTCCATATTTATTGGGTTGTTATGTCTTTTATAAATTAAAAACAACATATTTTCAAATATTTTATTTTATATAGTTTACATACCTGTTTAAGAGAAATTGTATATTTTTCATACTTCTAAATATAATTACAAAAAATGTTCGAATATACTCACTTGGTTCCTTTCTGGTCTGTTTTGCTTCACTTCCTAACCAATTTTGCAGCTCTCCTCTTATTCTGGAAAGGAAAGAACGATAAGCATAGAACCATATGAAATATAATTTTATCTAAAGTATACTACTAGTCAGTTGGCCGTTCTTCTGTCTTCAAAAAGAGGGTCAGAACAGGTCTGTGATAGAACAATCATCATAAAGATAAATAAAATAATGCAAAAAATAAAATATATTTAAACTTACCTAACTGGAGATTCCCAAAATCACGAACATGTTCAGCATACACTGGAAAAAAAAAATCTAATGTAATGTCTGTAGCGAATCCAGAAGACGAAATAGCTAACAAAAACAAATATCAGACCTGTTGAGCTTATAACATTTTATACAACCATCACAGTTATTCTGGTGTATAATATCATCATATTTAAAATATTCAAGACAGTTTTTGTTATTTAGGAAAAGTTTAAAAGAAATGTGAAGTCTAGTCAATATAACTTTAATTTAAATGTGAGAAAAAAAATCTAATAATTCAATTTATGGACATACCTTTGTCTTTGTGAAGCTGCAAGGAATTCCTTATTTCACCACCATTTCAACCGGAGCGCAGACATATCTGAAAACACAAAATTTAAACTAACAGTGCCTCAATCGTCTACAATTCAAATATAATATGTGAGAGTCAGATGGCCGTTCTTTTATGTCTTCAAAATGAGGGTCAGAACAGGTCTGTGATAGAACAATCATCAGAATATCAATTATTGCACATTATAGTAAATGATTGAAATACTATAACTCAAGGACATACCTTTTCTCTTGAAACTGCAATTTCACCTTTATTTCAACCGCAACAGGGATCTGGAAAAAAATAAAAAATAAACTAACAGTACCCTAATCTTATGCAATTTGAAAATAATATATAGGTTTCAGATGGCCGTTCTTTTATGTCTTCAAAATGAGGGTCAGAACAGGTCTGTGATAGAACAATCATCATGATATAAATTGAAGTGCATTACTGTAAATGATCTAATGATATCTAATTACTAAAAATAAATATATTTAATATCATAAATTATTTGTCATTTTCTTAATACAAGTTACAGCAAAATATACAAATAACCTGTAACAAAAAAAAAATATATTTTTTGATGACGTTATAAAAAAAAAGTTACTTTCGAGGCTTATATTTATTAACAAAATAATGGCATTATCCAGCCAAATCAGATAAATTTCAATTGAAAGCTGATAAACATCTGATATAGTAGTTCTTTAGTCTGGTACTACCAGACAATAAAATAAATGTGAGTATAACAGAACGGAATAGAGTGCTACAAATAGTTCAATGGACTTTTTAAATTTATATTACTTCATTTTACAACTGTGCATTTTATTTACATATGGGTATAGGCATAAGAGAAATTTGAAAGCTTCGGGAAAATTTGATAACTTTACAAAACTTTACTCAAACAAAATTTAGATTTCAAATTTGCCACCAAATCAATAAGCGAAACATTTTACATTCCATTAGTAGTAGTAGCAGTATAATTGTAGTTTCTGCTATAAATTTATAAAAATTTTCTTGAACATCTTTGTTCAAAGTTACTTAATTAAAGAGAAAATTATTTCTGAAGAATATGAAACATTTTAAATTAAAATAAATAAGGATATCGTGCGAATTTTAGCGTAATTCCAGTTCTAAGACTTATACTTTCTAAAAAATTTAATTTAGAAGTCGAGACACTGGTTTCACACATTTTTATAATATTCTAATGCTCTGGAAAGCATGAGATTTGTTAAAATCTTTGAAATTCCCAAGCTACTGTACTCAAGACAATGCAAAAACCAGTTGTAGAATTCGGAACACCAAGTTGCTTATATAATTTTACGTTTGATAATTGAAATATTAAAATTTAATATTTTTGGAAACCTGGAAAGAATTTTAAAATCTGCGAAATTTCCATTAAATTTTGGTAACAAAAATGTTGAAGCTGATTTGTTTTTTCTTTTTTTATTTAAATTTTCATAAGAATAAAAAAAAATCATATTGAAACTAAGTTTCTTTTATCCCAATTTAACAATTTTTATTCTTGACAGGCTCTCAAAAAAATAATTACCTCGGAGGATGCTGTATGTCCACCACGATAAATGTCTTTGTATTCAGATTCCTGCAAATAAAATTATTTTAAGAAAAAAATTACATAATATCTTCAATATTTATAGTAGATAAGTTATTTATCAGAATTAATCTCTAATCAGGGAACATCTTTAGGTGTCCTAAGTATTACTCATCATAAAAATTATAATGCAACAATTTGGCAAGATCATCAAATATTGTCGATAAGCCCAGCATTTATGAAATTATAAAAAAAATTACCTTGCCTCAGCAACACTTGCTAGGAATCTTGTCACTGCCTGCAATGAGAGGTCCCGAAATCCTAAAAAAATTAATCAAATTAAAACAAAAAAAAATAGCAGTCAATATTATGTAACAAACAATTGATTAATCAGAATTATTTTCTAATCAGGGAACATCTTTAGGTGTCCTAAGTATTACTCATCATAAAAAATATAATGCAACAATTTGTAAACATCAAATATTTTTTTATTGTCGACATGTGGTGCATTTATGAAATTATAAAAAAATTACCTTACCTCAGCAAAATTTTCTAGGGGTCTTTTCACTGCCTGCAATGAAGTCCTGACGTCCTAAAATAAAAAATTAATCAAATTAAAACCAGAAAATAGTAGTCTCAATAGGTATATGTAACAAACAATTGATTTATCAGAATTAATTTCTAATCAGGAAACATCTTTAGGTGTCCTAAGTATTACTCATCATAATAATTTGAAAGATTACGAACGATAACAGAAACACCATAGACAAATTAAAATAAGACCATTTGAAAGCATGGCAACATTAATAGCAGTGCCTCCCTGCGCATCTGGGGTTGCCCGTATAGGCATTTAACATCAAAATTGTCAAATATCAAATTACTAATTGCACAAGCAATCAACAACAAAATAATTCGTACTGCAGGCATAAAGTTTATTTTTGATTTTTTATCTGTGATTGGAGTAAATGTAACTTAAAAATAGTAATTCGTGTTATTAAAATTTATGTTCAATATAGTATCAGGTGTTCAATTTAAGGAATCAACATTTCATGAAGAATTAAATTTTGTGAGTAATCTGTACGTATTATTTAAGCTGGTTTCGGATGGAGAGCGATAATTATAATATAATTTTATATTATATCCGCCATTATAATAGGTACCTATGCAGTTTACTATGTATTTTTAATTACAAAAATATAAATATATTATCAGTCATCGTCCGTAAGTGGCTTTAGGTACAATTTATTGCAATAATAATGGCACTCATTAAAAGGAATCTGACAATTTATTTAGAAATGCTAACGCATTCGTAATGAAATTTACTTCTTAACAGTTCTTAATCGTTCCACTCATTAATAAGGATCTAATGAAATTTCTATTCAGAACTTCCAATATTTCAAAAACTGATTTGAGGGAGTGCCATTAGTATTGCAATAGATTGCAGTCACAAAATTTAATAACAATAAAGTTATTTATTTTGCATTTATATTCTTGTTTGTTTGTATTTATGTGTTAACATTAATAAAAAAAATTATGATTCTTATTATGACGAGTTTATAACATTTACTAAGAAAGTCCCTATGAAGAATAATTGTGAGATATGTATATAGTACTATTTTTCATTGTAGCAAGAAACTCATAATAATATAAATGATAATTTGTATCAATTATCCTAAAAATTTGTGATATTATTATGAGTTTCTTCCTACAATGCAAAATATTTTCCTTTCAGAAAAAATATGTAAGTAGGAAATGAATTCGAATACAGATGCCCATCGGGGCGCTGCCTCCTTTTGTTGCCAACTTTATAGTAAGAAATAACCCCTCTTATTTTCTATTCTCTCTGAGAAACACTAAAATGTATGCAAAAAAAAATCAAAGATGCTAAAACTGATGTAAACTTACCTTAAATTGCTCCTTTCTCTAATTGAAATTGAAAGGATCTGTAATAAATTACTATATTAATAGACTATAATACAGTATTAGTGACAAATTAAATGTCTCAAATCTTCCTTTGGTTGGTATGGATAGAAACCAAGCCACCATACACAGAAAAGACATTGCTGTTCCCACAACGAGCACACCGTTTTCTACTCTAAGACGCAGAAATGGCCGGCTTAATAGTGTGGGGTATGACAACCAAAAGATACATAAAAATGTAAAGTTTACGATATAGGCAAAGACAAATTATAACAGTATGAACTTCTTATTTATATTTAAATCAGTGAGTAAAGAGCTAAATATTAAATGCAATAAGGTTTAAAATCTGATTAAAAAATAATGCAGAATTACATTACTTAAAATGAGAATAAATTGAAATATTTTTCAATTTTCTGTATTAGCACCTAAACAGATGTAATATATTTAAATATAATAATTACCTTTCAACTTTTAACGTCCAATATCCCCGTGCAGGTTCATTTATGAGAAATTCTTGAAGACCACAACTAAAATAATATTTAAAATACAGAAATTGATAAAAGCACTACAATCGTAATGTACCCCAGTCCACTTAGAGACATTTAGAAACATAAGCTAGGTTAGAAGCAAACTGGAACCAAATAAAATCTAGAGTAATCCAGCTCAAAGTATTTTGATGTTATATTAAAGTTAAAATATTATAATACCCGACATTGTCTTACAAGTGTTTTTTTCGACGTTACATTTTATCATGTTATAGCAATATTAGGTTTGTTCTGTAACGAGTTTGCGCAGTACGAATTTAACCGTTCCAACACAATCAATCCGGGAACTAGTTGTAAGATTTTTTGTTCCAACACAAAAATGGATGGTTTGGAAACTGTTTGCTGACAGTCAAATCTGTTTGACGATTATTAGGAAACCACTAGTCACACGCATGCACAGATATAGAATCTAACCGCTAACAGGAGTTAACTTTTGGTAGGCTAGGTAGTGAACGTAACTAAAGTTTTATGTAATAATTCTATTTGAGAAAGTTATTATAGTTGCACAATTAATTTGCAGATTTTAAAGTATGTAATTATGTAGTTTTTCAAAATGAGTGACTCTAGTGAAAAGGAGCAAGTTAGCAATTACAGCAGTACCTCGCATTCTAGTGATGATGAGATTTATCACTGCTTTATACATGAGAGACCGAAAAATGAAAATTACTTCGAACAAACTATACGCCTAACGGTTACTGCTTGAACTAAACCTGTCGTTCCAACAAAGGAATTAGAAACTGATTTCAAACTAGTACATGAATTGCACTTGCGCGTTAAAACAGTGCTGTAAACTATCAGTCATTGCTATGTAGGAACAAACCTATTGTTTTGTTGCGAGTCATACATTTTGCAAAGCAATAGCAAGTACATGCTATCTGCCTGTACATTACGTAGAATGATTTAATAAAACTACATATCTACTATCCTAAACCTATTACTTATATTTGTGTCATGTCTCCAAACTGGCTGAGCTCTAATCATATAATTTCTGTACTGTTCAGTGAAAACAAAAAAACTACAATTAACATGTATGAGTGTGTCAGATATACATATAACCAATCAGTCACAAAATTCAGACTGGGGCGGTATGGGCTCATCATTTCACACTTTTCTACTGAAATTTTTTGATATATTTATTATGAATTAATCAATAATAACAGAATAATAAAATGTTTACTTTCGATTAATTCAAAATTGCAAATTGTACTCGTAATATATACCCAAAGTGAAAACAAAAATTTGTTAAGAGACAGCAAAGTAAAATTATTTTTTTTTAAATATTGCTTACTCAATAAAAGGTTTATTTTATATTTACCAACTTTTTTTAGAAATTGTCATATATCTTAACACATTTTTATAGTTCACAATAAATTAACGGATTCATTGATCAAATTTAAGGCTAATAACTTATAGAATAAATATAGATTATGACAGTAAACTATAAACCATAAGAACCACATATTCAAGAGGCTCAATAATTGTCAACTAAAAAAATTTATATTTCATGGTGTTTCAAAAATTTAATCTTTTCAGAAATTTTGATATTGCAGTCATTAGTTTGGCATAAGATTTTTAATATAAAAGGCAATATTCTAAGTTTAGTCAATAAATTGGATGATTTTTTTCTAGCGTGCAACAATGTATCAGTAAATATAAATGATTTATATCAATTTGTTGAATAATTTTAAGTCAAAAGTTGGCATATATGCAGACAGGTTGAATTTAACGAATGTATAAATTTATTTTGTTAATTTTCTCAAATTTATAAAAAAAAAATACTTACATGTTATGAAACATCTTTCCCAGATATTGTTTTATATTCCAATTGCAAAATACTGAAATAAAAATAAAAAAAGAGATGATCAAACCATTCATACTGAGAATTGAAAAAATATATCTTAATTTAATATCAGCACCAACCAATCTTTCACAAATTTCAGACTGGGGCGGTAATAAAAATCATCATCTAATATTTCAATTTAATTAATTAAATAAATTTTATTTGACACAAAAAAGTAATAGAATAATAAACAACTAATTGATATGTGTTGTCATTAAAAGTATTTAAATAATCTAAATATGATATACATATAAAACTTACCACAAAGTGTGAAGAGGGAACGTCAAATTGTGCGATCCTTCCCCAATGGTCTTCTATTTCGATTTAAAAATCCTGAAAAGAAAAAAGGGTCAACAAAAATTGCAAGAAAGATTGAAAAAATATATTTTAGATTAATGTCAGCACCTACCAATCTTTCACAAATTTCAGACTGGGGCGGTATTACAAAATCATCATCTAATAAATATTTCAAGCTATTTAATTAAAGTGTTACTTGAAATATAAGGAAATTTCAAACAAATCAATGAATACTTCATAAAAGTCTACAAAAAAATATGCAACTAATCAAGACTTTAATTGAAATGTATGTTAAAAAAAACAACTGCAATTAAATAAATCTTCAAATTAAAAAGTTTTTAAATGTATCTGATAATTATGATAAAACTTACCACGTGAATATTAAACCTCAAGCTGTCAATGATTTCAACAAATTTTAATTTTTACCTATCGAAAGTACCGATTTATGATAAATGCAATTGCAAGTAATTGAACTTCAGAATCCTTTTGGCAACAAACAGCATAAATTTACTTCTATCTAAAATGTTTCATATTAATGCCACCCGTATTACAAAATCATCATCTAATAAATATTTCGATCTATTTCAGTCAATAAATTCTTCATAAAAGTACACAAAACAAATTTGCAACTAATTACGACTTTTTAATTAAAACGTATATATAAAAAAAAACAATTTTGCCTCCAAATTTTAATAAATGCCAAGTATTTAAATAATCTAAATGTGATAAAACTTACCACACAGTATGAAGACAGAACGTCAAATTGCGACATTCTTTCCAAATAGTCTTCTATTTTAACAATCCTGAAAAGAAAAAAAGATGAACAAAAATTGCACGAATGTTTGAAAAAATATCTTTTAGATTAATGTCAGCACCTACCAATCTTCACAAATTTCAGACTGGGGCGGTATTACAAAATCATCATCTAATAAATATTTCAATCTAGTTCATTAAAAAATGTTATTTGAAATATAAAGAAATTTCAGAGAAGTCAATGAATACTTCATAAAAATCTACACGAAAAAAATTGCAATTAATTAAGACTTAAAATGTATGTTAAAAAAAAAACAGTGCAATTAAATAAATCTTCAAATTAAAAAAGTTTTTAAATGTATCTAATAATTATGATAAAACTTACCAGATGTGAATATTAAACTTCAAACTGTAACTGATTTCAAGAAATGAATCTGCAACAAAATTAAATTTTTACATATGATTTATGCAATAAATAAATGCAATTGCAAGTAATTGAACTTCAGAATCCTTTTGGCAACAAACAGCGTAAATTTACAAATTTACTTCTATCTAAAATGTCTCATCATATTAATATCACCTGTATTACATAATCATCATCTAATAAATGTTTCTATACTTGCGTCAAGAATTCAGACGTCTTACGTCACGGCTGACGTTACACATTTGTTTTTGTTGTCAACGTAATTTTCGATATTTGGTCGCGTTAAAAACAATCATTTTTTGCAATTTAATGCAATATATAATGCAAACTCTTAGTGTAGTATATAGTTTTATTATTATCAGTTACAGTTTCTTAAATATTTTTATAAAAATATAACGAATTATTCATTTGTTCGTATGACGTAAGTTGTCTGAATTCTTGTCGCGAGTATACCAATTTAGTGAAAAAATGTGTTTTGAAATATAAAGAAATTTTACACAAGTCAATGAATACTTCATATAAATCTACACAAAAAAAATAGCAACTTTTCAAGACTTTTTAATTAAAATGTATATTAAAAAAAACCAATTTTGCAATTAAATGAATCTTCAAATTAAATTTTTTTAAAATGTATCTAATAATTATGATAAAACTTACCTCATGTGAATATTAAGCCTCAGACTGTCATTGACTTCAAGAAATGGATCTACAACAAATTTTAATTTTTACATATCGAAAGTACCGATTTATGATACATGCAATTGCAAGTAATTGAACTTCAGAATCCTTTTGGCAACAAACAGCGTAAATTTATAAATTTACTTCTATCTAAAATTTCTCATCATGTTAAGATAGTTAAGTGAAAAATAAAAAAATATGTATATTATTACCTTCCTCATTCGCTGCAGTGCCCAATCCTTTTCAGGTTCACCTACAAAAAAACCTCATTACAAAGTTCATCAATACTTATTGAACTGTTTAGAACTTACATTCATTATTTTCAGTCCACGGATCCACCCTACAGAAATTTAGGGTCCACGTTTGCTGATCTACCCAAGCCGAGCCTTTGCTTTCTAATTATTGTGGTATTTTGACATGTTTTTTATTTTTTTACCTTCATTTCTTTTACAAACATATTTACTTCATAAACAAGAACTTATCAAAATATGTTAATTGAATAAATCAAATTTTCTTAGTATTTTGCAACAGCAACTGTATAGCAGTGGTCAAAAAAACAAGCTACCAGCATGGAACATTTACAAAGGTTTAAAGAATAAAACTATTTTTTTTTTTTTAAGAGACAGTAAACAATTTTATCCATAACTGAGCATAATTAAAGACATTTTGTACAAAAACGAGTAACAGTACCTCGAAAATATTAGTGAATTCAGACTTTTTTTTAATTTCACTTGTGTAAAAATGAAAATCGTGGCAAGATAAAAAAATCGTTATTTATTATACACAAAATGCATAGACACAAGCTGCTTATAATTAATCAGTACCGTTAAATAAATAATATCAACTAAGAAAGCGGCGACCCCAGCAATGCAGGAACGCCAATACTTTGTTTCCCGATTAACTATCGCAATAAAAACTCACTAATTCTTGTTGGAGAATTTACTTGTCACTGTCAGAAAATGGAATAAATGTACACAAGTTGCTCCGGTGTCAACAAAAAACAACATGAATATATTACAAATAAGAGTTTTACAAGTAAGTTTGCCTGTTCCTGGGTGGACCGATTTTATGCCCGTAGTGGAAATTTATGTAAAATTTTATAAAATCATATTTATATAATATATACGGAAATAAATTTTTAAATTATAATAATATAACCTAATCACACCACTTTTTTACAATTTATCCAGATATTGAGACAGGTCCGGGAGCCCCTCTTTCAACCCTTTCCTTTTACGTGTTTCCTGTAATAAAAAAAAAAACTCCTATAAATTCTCCCACTCTATACCATCAAATGCTGTTTTAAATAAAAAATGCAATTAATTAGTGCTGCCCACAACTCACGCTTCGTTTAAAATATACTCAAAAAATATGTTACAAGCTTTTAGAGTTGACAATATCGGCAAAACAAGAAAATGAAGAAATTAAATCACTTTGTGTCTCCTTAAGCAAAGTACTTTTTTCTTACGTTTATCATATTTTCAGTAAATTCAGAAGATTAAGGAGAAAATCATATGCTTGACATATGTATTATAGTATGTGAATTTCCATATAAATGAAATTAAAGAGTATACTGACAGAAAGACAAAATAGTGATATGGTGAAGAAACTGTTTAAAATAAATTAGTCGGAATCTGAATCGAAGAATATATTAACTTTTGACAAAACATGGACACATGAAGTTAGTACGGAAGGCAGTATGATGTGATATAATAAGCGTTAATGTGTGACCATTATAATGAGTGCTAGTAACCAATAGTGAATAGTGTATATATATATAGTGTAATGTATTTTAACCCTTTTGTCCTTATGGATGGTTTCAAAATCGTTATTTGTACAAATTTTTGTCAACTATAAAATTGTTTATCATTTTCATCATGAAACTGTCATGGTAGATTGTTAAAAGCTCAAAACAAACTTAACACCACATAATAATGAAAGTAGCAATAATATTTGTATTGTTTTACAAAATTTGTCGAAAGTTAAGATTTTCCTTCCATAAATAATTAAAACAGAAGTTGCAAAAATCATGCAAAAAATCATGAATTCCACGTGTATGAGGACAAAACTAAGTGTGATATCCACAGAGTGCGCATCAGGTAGGTGTAAGTGGGTGGCAGTTGGCAATCGTCGTCCAAAAGGAAATTTGTAGAGGATGGCACAGGGGACACATTTAAAGTAAACTGTTAATGTGCTAGTTTCAGTCGACGTCAACTAATTTTTCCTTATTTTGTGTGTTTTGAACTATTTTCAAGTTCACGCTTAAGTAATCATGCCACCAGTGGCATGATTATATACGTAGCGGGTAATAACTCACTACAAACCTGCAATCACTATTTGCCAAGATTTGGAAACGCGGCCAATGAAGTAGATCTCCTACGGCAACCCTACATTAGGGTTTACCTGCGACTAAGTTCTAATTTTATTTTTGTCATTTTTGTAACAAATATTGTTCGTACCTGTTTATTATTTACATGTTTATGATTAGATCGTTTTTTATTTACTTTTTGTTGTTTTACTTAAAGATTTATTTTTTTTATTAAAAAAAAATCTAGTTTAAAATACTTAGTTTTGTTCACTGAACCCCCCTTTTTCAAATTTCTGGCTACGCCACTGCATGCCACCCTCACCTTCCGTACTCACCTCTGTGCTGTGAATTAGTCACTCTATTATTTTCGACCTTGGGTGATAATACAAGATAAAAACTTTAAATTTGGAAATAACTCGTATCATTTTTATTATCTAATGCCTCTAAATTGGCAAAAACTGTGATATCACTGTTTCTACTAAAAGTTTTTGTACTTAGTGACAGTTAACACTGTATAATTATCGTACATCGTGAACTGCTACATAAAAAGAAAGTATCCACCTACCTGCACTACGTTGTAAGGTCTGGTGCTGGGGTCTAGCGGATCACCAGGCAACACTTGCCAGTGATCAAATACACACTGTGGGAAGGCTTGTCCTCCAGTGTTGGAACGTAAGTCGGCAGTGAAACCAAACGACTCGTTTACGGGCAGGTAAGCCTTAACGACGAACATGGGAGTACCGGCTACTTGCATTTCCTCAAATACGTGACCACGTCTTCTATTCAATACACCATAGATTCCACCAACGGCAACTTCTGGACACTGTTGCGGAAAAATAAAATTTTTGAAAATATATGTTTTAACAAGTACCCATATTTTTTATTCAAAATAAAATATATTCCCTTTCCCAACTTTAAACAACATTAAAAATCAGGTATTTGTTTTTTGAAAAATTACTTAGACCCCGTCAATTTTTATTTTTAGTTGCACATATTTTAAACTAGTTTTAATGTATGTATACAGGGTGAAGCAAAAAAAATTATATGGATAATTTTTCAAATGAAAATCCCCCCTTTTCGAAAACGGTTAAAGATAGGCTATGTTACATACAAAAATACTTAGAATTCCATGGTAAATTGAATAAAACTACAAAAAACGAGTTTAAATTTTAAAAAAGTTGCATATAATTTTTTTTGTTTCACTATGAAAACTGGTTTAATACGCAATTAAAAATAAACATTGAAGAGTCCGATTATTCAAAAAATAAACACCTGATTTCTAAATAAATTTATTTCATACCTTTGCCACTATATACAGGGTGATTCAGAGCGTATCTAACATTTTTATTTAAATAATTTCCGAATCACCCTGTATAATAAGGATATTTACATTTACCATTAAATTTAAAAAAAAAATCACAAATTTTGGTACCTAAAGTTTTGATTACGGTTTTTAGTAAAATATGTCCAAGAGGCATGCAATAACATTTGCGTTGTTTGTTACTTAAGTGATTAAACACAATTTCAAGAATATGAGGACCTCAAAAATTTTCACATTGTATTTGCAACACAAATTCCTATCAAGTTACGGTTCCTACAAATGAATAGTTTTAGTATTTATACAATTTCTTGTAATGTGTTGGAGAAGTTTAAACTAAAATGAAATAACTGAAAAAAATACTTATTTTTTTAATAAGTAGATCTTTACTTAACACAATACTCAAGTACGTAGACTTTCAACATTTTTAGTGAAAATGTCTCATACTCCACAAATTCATTGAATTATTAGCCATACCCGCCCAAGTACTTACGATAGATTCTTAAAAAATTAAATTTAAATTTTTTCATCAACTTACTGGTATCATTACTTTATTGTTTAAGCAAAGACCAACTCAAGAAAAACAATTTTTGAAATGTAAAAATGACCACAAAAATCATCAAAAGTGAAATAATTATACTCGGATAAGTTAGCAATTTTTTAATTACTAAATTTAGCCATTAGACAAAATGAACAATCAATAAAATTATATCATCACGTGAGAATTTTCCTGCAAAATGGTAAATATTGTTTGTCCCCCTATTCAGACCAAGAATTTATCTTCAAGATCGAAACTAAAAGACAAAATAATCTCCCATCTGCTGCGAATGCTACCCATATGGAAATAACGGGCAACACTGTCTAATAGATGGGTATTTTACAAATTTTATTTAGAAATGCTTGACAATCTTATTTGAAAAGTATGTCAAACTTTTACGAATCACAGAACACAGGAGAAATAAGGTACAAAATATTATTTTTTCAACTCACCTGAATCTCGCATTGGTAGACGGGCTCCATAAGCCTAGGAGCGGCGGTAAGCAAACAAGCATACAGGCAACGGCGAGTAGTTGGAATGATTTGACCGCCACCACGATGGATAGCATCAGCGTGTAGAGTGACATCATAGATATTGAAACGGACACCACGCAAATTCTCCTCAGACAATACACCCTCCTTGGTGGCCCATTGGAAACCGGCCACTACAGAGTCCTTGATTTCATTGAGGTACTGCACTCCCTTGGTACAGTCCACCAGAATGTTGGGGCCTGTGCCGTCAGGTCCGAAGCACCAGATCTTACGGGCCTCACTGACGTCATAGTCGTATTTCTCGGACAGGTAACGGGCACGAGATTTGAAATCGTCCCTTGGGTTAACATTGCCGCCATCGATATCTTCGGCTAGTCCATCTGGCATTGGTTGCGCCTTCATGAACAATCTGTTGTGCTTGTTGGGAGATTTGGACAGACACATCTGGTCAGATTCCTCGCTAACGGTCTCACGGTAAGACACCACAGGATCGGATTTCTTGATTGGGATGCAAGCGTGGTCCTCTTCCAAGTCCTTCAGACAGATTTCCAAGTGCAGTTCTCCGGCACCTGCGATGATGTGTTCGCCGCTCTCTTCAATGATACACTGTACCATAGGATCGGACTTGGCTAAACGTTTTAAACCTGTAAGCAATATTATTAATCAAATTTCTTATCTCAACTTGAAACAATAATTTTATAATTATAATTAAAATATCATTTCCATTATAAACATATATAAAAATATGCAAACTTTGAGCCCACAGAAAATTTAATGAACAAAAAAAATTCCGTTGTAGGCAATGTACAAACATTAGTGAAAATAGATTTCCTGGTTAGCAGTAGTCCTGTACAAAGATGTTTGCCTATTTTCCTTCAATGTGCCAATCTGTCTACTAGTGCAACCTGTGTGGAAAATTAGTTCAGTCAATACATTATGTTTCAGCATGTAATGGTGAGATTATAAAAAAAAAACTCCTAACCATAACTTCCTAACTTTACTCTAAAAAGTTAAATATACAATCGTTTGCAATAATAATGGCACTCATTAAAATGAATTTTGCAATTTCCTTTGAGGTGCTGTAATCTACTTTAAATTTTTAACATTAATTATTAGTCGTTTAACTAAATTTCTTTTAACTTTTTAGAACTAAGACTAAGACCAAATAAGTATACATGCAATTTGTCATTTCCTTTACATGCCTTCTACTGTATTGGTGATTGGTGGGGGCTTGTGGAGTCAAAAAGAAGGTTAAGTTATGTCTAATTATTTATAAATAGTGTCTAAGTATTATGATTACGCCTAAGGTTATGATTAAGGCTAAGTTAGGACTAATAAGATCTGTTAAATTTTTGAAGTAAAAGGTATTCACCACTTAAGCATGGCTTAAGTGAATAACATATATTTCTGACACTTTTCAAGATATTTAAAAATCTGGTAAAATCAATCAGTAAATTAACAAGTTATTGAGCTGCCAATCGTTACACAAAACACTGTAAATTATTTGTAAAATATAAGTAGAAATGTATGCCTTGCACCGTAGCATTTCACAACCGGACATTAAGAAAGAGGTCCTGTGGTAGCGTTTAAATGCAAGTAAAGTATAATCTCCTTCCATTGCACTGCCAAGAGGGTCAATGTTTCCACAGTGACAGTTCCAAAAGGAACCGCCACTGGCAAACTGTCCTTTGGCTCTGGTTATGCTGGAAGGAAACACATAAAATCAAATAAGTGCACAACGTACCTTCTACTAGCTTGGGCAAATCAGCAGGATTCTTGGGTTCTACAGCAACACGTACTACTGGAGATACACTGAACTTCATGACCTTCAGATTATGAGCATCCTTGAACGTTGTTATGGTTCCAGTTTTCACCAAGAACTGGTCAACACCTACGAGCCCGCAGATGTTTCCAGAGGGAACGTCTTCGATAGCTTCCACATAACGACCCATCATGAGGATGGTGCGCTGGATGGCCTTCTCGTACAAATCCTCTTTCTTGCCAGGGGTGTAGTTGGGGCCCATGATACGAGCTTTCATACCGGTGGCTACTTTACCAGAGAATACACGACCGAAAGCATAGAAACGACCCTTGTCAGAGGTGGGTACCATCTTGGATACGTACATCATAAGGGGTGCGTTAGGGTCGCAGTTCTTAATACCCAAAGCGGCCTCATCATCATGTGGTCCCTCATACAACATTTCCATTCTATATTTCTGGGCAGTGACCGGAGATGGAAGATGGATGGCAATCATCTGCAGTAGAGCCTCTCCAGCTGGTAGCCAGGTGCGCATCACAACTTTCAATAGCTGTTTGCCGTCCTTGTCTTTGTCCTCATGTTTAAGGGTAATGCCTAGTTTAGGAAGGAGTGCCTCGTATTCCTCTTTCCTTAAAGTAAGAAAGATTTTAAAATAGGCTTCGAGTGTAAGTTTTTTTTTTAATTGTAATTATTTAGACTGATCAAGAACGTTAGTCTTTATATTAGACATTTTCAAAATGTTAATTCGAAAGGTACATTTCAAGTTTAAAAATAGATCCTGTTAACCTGACAGATCAACAAGAGATCTGTTTGATAACTCGAGTAAGCGAGAAAGGTCTAACAGTTTCTTCCATCTGATATCCCTATTTTATAAGAATTATATGTACATCGTTTAAATCAAAATATACCAGTTTCCAGAAAAAAGTGACAATTCATAAAATTTTCAACTAAAATATTACAATTATTTTTTAACAAAGAACATAGTATATAATTCTGTTCTCGTTTAAAACGTCAAATAAATATATAAAAAGTAGCAAAGAAATTATGAATAGAAGATATGCAAAGTGATTCTTAAATCTATACGCATAAACTTGTGAAAGTATAACCAGTGGTTATATAAAGTATAGTTAGTCAACCGGCCTTAGTTGTGGACCATGTCGGCTAGATGGCGGGACTATAATATGTGCAAAATCTCTTAAACGAGCTCTAGACAAGTCAGTAAACAGAGTCAGTCTTTGTTTTTAAAATAAAGTCAGTTTGACCCTGTTTACCGATTTCTCTAGGACTAATTTAAGAGATTTTGCACATACCATAGTACCACCATCTAGCCGACATGGTCCACAACTAATGCCGGTTGACTAACTATACTTATACAAACACTGGTATAACCGAGGATGACCATTAAAAAAAAAAAATCTAATATTTTGTTTCTGAAGTTTACAAAAATTTATCAAGTGAAATTTTTTGTATAAAAACTAAGAAGTAAAAAAAAATCAGGATGATATGTTTATTCCAGTTTATTTTCACGCGATTTTAAAAGTATGGCACATAATTTTTCTGGCATACGGAGAATCATATCAAAATTCACATGCAGCACATCTTTATGCCCCAAAGTTTCCTCAAAGATATCATTCGAAACGTAAAACCTTTTTACATGTGGTTCAGTAGGATAGCGAAACTGGCAATTTGCGGTCAAGGCCTGGGCAACATGGGGGAGTCATTAGACCTAGGCAAATTGTGAATCTCGAGGAAGAGATTTTAAATGCTGTCAAGGAGCAGTCTGGCATAAGCGCAATTTGAGATATCACAATCCACAGATTGGCAAACAGTAAAGCACGACTTACTCTACCTCTTTCACGTGCAGCGGGTACAAATCTTATTACCGAGAGACCTTCTACTTTGAGTGAACTTTTGCAAGTGGTGATTACATCAGCAGCACTTACACCCAAACTTTACCATGAAGATTTTAGTTACGAATGAGGCAATTGTCACATATAATGGTATTCACAATTTTCAGAACATGCTATTATTAGACATTGGAAATCCGTATGTCACTCGGCAAACACACTTTCAACGATTTTCAGTAAATGTGTGGGTTAGAATTGTGAACCGAGTACTTATTGGCTCTTTCATTGTGGAAAACATTTGGATCTTATATTTCCTGAACGATGGATAGGATGAGGTAGTCCAGCTGGGTGGCCCCCTCGATCACCTGACCTAAATCAGCTTGACTTTATTATTGGGGTCGGTGATCTGTGTATTGAAAATCACGGATATAACTTCGAATAGTTACTATGATAAATTAAATGCATTTTCTATTTTATGAGATTCACATTTTTTTTTTTTATTATTATTATTTGAAATGAATTGGTATCTCCGTAACTGCAAAACAATTTTTTTCACTATTCGTAATTATTTGTCTTCAACTAGAATTTCCCAAGTTTATAAATGCATATAGGTTAAGAATCACCCTGTATAAAGAAAAAAGAAATACATATTCATCTTAGTTAAAGATGTACTTGTGTAATAGCATTTACTTGCATAATATATTTATAACAAAAATTGAAAATATAAAATCTTGCTTTAACAGCAATTGATTATTCAACCATCATCTACTAAATTGTATCACCTGTAGTGTACTTACCTGCCAAATTAGCTGAATTTCAATATAAGGTTTACTTCTGCAGCTGTTGGAAACAGTCAGAAATTTACATCCAAGTACTTCTTGTGTTAAATTCACTGGCAACTAATTCTCAACTGGTTAAATATTTACGTTAAATTTCAAACCGTTTCCAACTGCTACAGGAACAAACCTATAGAATTCTGTAATGTAGCAATTTCAGTGTTACTATAGGTCTGTTCTCACAAGAAGTACGGTTTAGTTCCAAACTGTTAAAAATATTCGGCCAGATAAGTTGTGAACGTGTTTTTAGTGCATGTAACTTAAGAATTAGTTGGTCAAATATTTCTGACAGTTTCAAACTAGTCCCTGCCTTCTACTGTGTGAACAAACTTTATTAACACTTATTAGGTCAGAAATGCCAGAATTCGGCATTTGATATTGACACTGCAACTGCTGAACTCTTAATAAATAGTACTCGTTTAATTTTATTTATAAAAAAAGATGTATTTTTTATCTACTATTTTAAGAATAAAATATGCAACAGACACTATTTTTGCCACACACAAAAAAAAACTGTAAATGAGTATTTTACTTTTTTAATAAAAAAATTATATATATATATGAGCTGCTGTAAAGAAATTGCTACCCGAGACACACGGTATATATCGCAGGAATATCCACTTGTCTCCGGTGGATTATTCAGCTATTTCGTTGGGACAGCAGATTATGGGTCCTTGCTATATATTTAGATTATCTATTTACGTTGGCTAGAGACTATTATTGCTCAGAAGTTAGTCTTTTACAGTTTGATTTACATATTATCGCTTAATAAAACTATTACTAGATGTTTCATTGCAGCCAGTCTATTTTCTCGTTTATACTGGTGTTTCACTTTCACTATGGAAATACATTATTTGAAATATATTATTTTAACATGTATCAAATAATAAATGAAAAATTTTAATATAAATACATACGCTGAACGAGGCCAGTTACTGACTGTTTTGTTTAAATGGCAAGGAATTATATCGTAATAGTTTGGTTAGGCATAATTTTACAACTAAAAAAATATTTTTCAGTTGTAAAATTATTAAAAATATTAAAAAATGTGGATATGCTGTTGCGGATATGCTAGAGAACATATCGTTTATTTAGAATGGTATTGTATTATTAAAATAAAGTTTATAATGTTAAAACTTTGTGATTTTGTTAGCATTCCCACTTTGACTTCCATTCCCCTACTTAAATATGTGCTTCGCAGAAACCTTCTGGAATATCCCCGCGAATGGCAAGGTTTTTCACTGTATATGTTTTACTTAAAATCAGTAGCTAAACAATCATATCGATATTCGCCAACTGAAAAAATTAAAACCAAAAAAATTTATTGGTTCTTGAATTACCAGAAAAAAAAAAACCATAAAGTTGAAAATATTCCAATTTTTGTCACTTAGTTACCTAATAAGCTTCGATTTTGCTTTGATAACATCCGTAAAAACCAAATAAAAAATTTCAATGAAGATTTTTCCTTTATACTACTACCACTTACTTGTAATTCATGATGGTGTCGAATATCTTATAGATGGGGTCCAAAATGTACATGCAGAAGGAACGTTTGTTGTCTGCGTCCTTTTGCTTAGACCACTTCTTGGTCTTGGGATTGAAGAAGCTCTCTCCCCATAGTCTGTTCATTAGTTTGACAACATCAATCTTGAATTTTTCGGCATACATCTCGGCGAATTGTTTGAGAGTGAAAGCCCATCCGTGGAGACCAGAACCAAAACCCACAGAACCTTTACTGGGATCTACCTACAACAAAATTGTACTTCAATATTTATTTTTTCTCCAAGAAAGTAATTAAATTTATTACAAAAAAATCATGTGTCACTGTAGGAAACTGCTACAACTACTGAAAAAGTTGTAGCAGGGCAAAATATGAATTTATTTCCGAGCTGGCATAATCATTTAGCTATTACGCACTAAATCACAAAAGAGCCAACTCGAGGTTATTTAAAGCTCATTTAAATGTTTTACTTACTCGAACTTCGCCCATGGGACCACTATCATCGCTGTAAGTAGCAATAATAACGTTAACATTTTCAACAATACGTTGGAAAGTCTGGAAAAGTTCTTCAGCTTCTAGTTGCAATTCCAATAAAGCACGGTCCATTTTATTCATGAACAATATTGGCTTGATACGTTCTGCAATAGCCTGTCGAAGTACAGTTTCAGTTTGTACACATACACCTAAAAAAAAAATTATTTATCTAAACCACTCCAGTTTATCTTTAAGTAGTTATAAATAAAAAATTACAAAAATGTCGCTCAATAATCCGTATTTAAATGAAAAAAAAAAACTCACCAGACACACAATCTACAACTACAAGAGCACCATCAGTTACACGAAGAGCAGCAGTTACTTCAGAAGAAAAATCTACGTGTCCAGGAGAATCGATCAAGTTAATTAAGAAACCTTTTTCGTCTTTTTCACGTTGGTCTGGGCTGACAATGAAGACAAGATCCTTATCTTCAAGCTCAAAGAACATAGATATGGCACTACAAAAATACTAGTTTATTATTTAAGTTGTGCAATCACAAAATTTCCATACGTTGACTTGATGGTAATGCAACGTTCCTGTTCATCCTTTCTAGTATCAGTAAATCGAGTTTCTCCTGCTTTAGCACCGGCAATAATACCGGCCTTAGATACAAGGGAGTCTGTTAAAGTAGATTTTCCATGGTCTACATGAGCAATGACAGACATGTTACGAATGTTCCTTTTCTTGTCCATCATGGTACGAATTTCGTCTACCGTAAAGTTCACCTGAAAGTAAAAAAGTGCATAATTACTAATTACTGCAAGACAAATATTAAATAAACATTGAAACTGCACTCGAATGCAGCATGCGTCGACGTCATACCACCTACCATATTTATATTTTATTCTTGTATTTCTTTATAGAAATATAACGAATTAAGTGTCAACTCACAAACAAACTTGTAACAGTTATTTTTAAAATACTAATAGGGGCCATTGTTACGTAGAATAATAATGTAAACATATTTCCGATATGAACTTTCATATTATTGTGCAATATCCAGAAATCAGAATATTTGTAAAATAATCAATAATTGCAAAAATTATCGTTCACAATAGCAGACCAATATTAGCTTAGTATTTTAAAAATATAATAAAAGTGTTTAAAAACTTACCATCTTGGATGTTTATAGATTTTTCTTTACACAACGAAAATACGATACGCCAACGATGGCGCACTCCCGTGAAAGAAAGAGAGATGAGAAAGCTACTTGGGACCTCTCTGCCACGCAGAGAAAATCTCAATAGTACCAACTATACAGTTAAAAAATACCAAAATAATGCATGGAAATTTGAACCTACGGAAACCCACTGTCCAATCCACATTTTTTCAAATCCAAAAGACACTAAACTTTTTCATTACAATTATTTTATACAAGGTATACACAGATAACATAAGATATACGAAGCCTTTATACACATTTATTTTATATTTGGTTCTCATGCATCGTTTGCTAAATCGCGTAATTAGAAATTTTGCGTCGCCTTAATACTTCTGCTCAGTGTTGTCAGATGTGAAGATTTTTCTTCACATTGAAGAATTTTAACCTGAAATTTGACCCTTGTGAAGAAAATAAAATTTTTCTAAATCAACAAAATGTGAAAAATTTATCGCGTTTTGCTTAGTTTTAAATTTTCCTCTAAATAATAATTCGATTCATACATAGGGTCGACCGGAACGCACGTAGCTCCCTTGTATTGTAGATTGTAGTGTAGTAAAGTATTGTATTAGAACTATTCAGTGTTGCCTAGAATGAAAACTGATGATCATATATTTTCCTTTCCTATTTAAAATAAGAAATTTGTTAATTTCTTATTTTTTTTATTTACCCACATAATAGGGTTATTCACTTTTGAGAATAAAATTTAATTTTTAATAATAAGCAATTAATACCTTTCCGTCCCAGCTAATATTAATATACATATTATTGATTTCCTGTAACATTAACGTGTCGAGAAGAAAAATAAATAAGTAAATAGAAAATCCATACTTTTATTAATACATATATTTCAAATTTCCCGCGTTTTATAAATCTAGGCTAAAAATCCCAAACTTGACAATCCTAATAAAATAAAACTACGATAATCATTTTTGCTAATTTATTTATAATTCTTAATTTTATTAAAGTTTGTTTTAGTAGATATTTTGTTTTACTTTATTTATTATGTGAAGAATTGTGAAGAATTTTTGGATGCTCGGTGAAGAAATTTAAATTACTTCATCTGGCAACTTTGCTTCTGCTGCGATTAGTGCGATTTAGCAGACGGTGGCTCAAGTGGTCTGTCGCCAAGAATGATGAATTATTTTATAGATAGGACTGTTCCATCATCGTCTGCTAAATCGTCGCCTCTGTAATCACGGCTGCTGATGCATCAAAACACGGATGTTAGAGTTTGATGTTACATATTTTCAGCATCGATAGTGAATCTTCTGAACATCGATGTTAACATCGATATTTGGCAAACATCAACCTCATGACTACCAACCAATGGTAATCGATTTTTGTCGATATTACTAAGCAAATACACTCAGCTGCAACTTGCAAGTGCAGACATCGTTCAGGTCGTTTACATTTCCACTAGTTTTAAACGACTATTTTACTTTTTTTGTCGTCTTAATATGCAAATTAAAAATAATATTGACGATTCTCCAGTGGATTATCTTGCGGTGTCGGTCTTCGAGAAACTTTTCTCTAACAATTGAACAAACAGTTACACCAGAAAGAAATAGATTGGAGGGGTAGATCATTTCAAACCTTTTATTTTTTCAATCTGTATCGAAGGCATTTTGGGAATAACATTATAATACATACCATATAGCGTCAGTATCTCAGAATATATTTCTATTCTGTCCCAGTATATTCAATATAATTATGCATTTATTTCTAATGGAATTTATTTATCAATTATCGATGTTATCAAGATGTTGATATTTTCTGATCAATGTTTTATTTTATTAACATCGATATCGCGCAGTTCGATGGTCAACAACGATGTTGTGCATAGATGTCACATCACTAGCCGACGATGACCCAAGAATCCAATGAAAAGAACGTTATTGTAATCGTCAGAAGTACTGTTACTGGAAATTATGATAATCATTTTCTTTTAGGTCAATATGGTCATTTTATTCTAATCATATAATCCCAATCTGTTTTGTGACCCCAATAGTGAATAATGAAATATAAAAATTTGGATTTATATTTCATAGGCAACTCATTTTTGATGATTGAAGAATTAATATGAGGACAATTTATCTTTTAAAATAATATGTAGGTCAAATGGATTCAATTCAATTTTAGTTCAAATTGTCAAATTATAAAATCATAAACATGCTACCAAATCCAAAACTTCAAAATTTTTTTGTTTTGTAAACAAATAATTTCAGATATTTTTTCAATTACAAACATGTCAGTGTTAGTACGTTGTACAAAACAAATAGTAAATGTTTTCTAGATTACGTAATCTTTTTCAAAAAGGAACTAGTAAAAACGTTATAAGAAATATGACAACTCTTCGTTATTTCATAAATGTAAAACCAGATTTTCAATCTCAATATGGAAATCCAGAAATCCCAGAAACTCAACTAAAAGATAGTGTAAACGACATTGTTACTAAAATTCAACATTATGCAAAACCTACGGAACGAAATGCTGGTGATGGAATATATTTAGGAACAGCGGGTATCGCTTACATGTTCTATCATCTGAGTAAAGTTCCTACATTGAGTGAAAATAGAAGTGAATACTTAAATAGAGCTCTTGAGTATTTAAAACCCGCTATTGTTGTTGCAACCCTTTCAACAAGCAATAGAAAAGATGTGCCATCTTTTATTTTAGGCAATTGTGGTATTTATGCAGTGGCTGCTGCTATTTACAAAGCTATCGGAGATATACCTCAGAGTAATCAGTATAGGCAGTTATATTATGAAGCTGCAAGGATTTGTAAAGAATCCAGATTTTTGAACTGTGGATCTGATGAACTATTCGTTGGACGGGCAGGTAACTTGAAAGCTTGGATTACCTAAAAAATAATTATAATCTTTTCATTTATTTATCAACGGGTAACCCAAGTTAAGATTTATTTTTAAAAAATTAGGTGAATTAAAATGTCTAAAATCTTGTTCTAATTCATAAACAGTAACCGTTATTAGTACCGTGTTCTTTTCATTCTATAATAAAAAACCTGGGCTTGAAAATCCCTTACTAACTGTAAAGGTGGATTCTCATTTAAGGGTTTTTAGCAGGATTTTGACCCCGGTGTTTTAAAAAAACAGTTATAATTTTTATTATTTTTTATTTATTTATGAACACCGAACATGTTTATGAAAAATGAGTAACATAAACATAATCGTAACGTAACACAATGCCAATGACACAAAAAAGAAATCCCTAGTACATGTTAAAAGCAATGTCATGAACCCACAAATTAGTGACTTTTCAACAAAAAACCATCACCCATAGCAAAAAAATAGAACTTGCTCTAATTTCAAGGGTGAACACCCATGGTTTTTCTCAAAACTCAAAACGCACGAATGACTATTGAAGAGTCTTGAAGTTTTGATGCAGGGTGAAAACCTGGGGTCAAGGCATAAGGAATTGGTCTTAATAAAGTATGCAATTGCTCCGCATGATTTGAACTTTAACGAGAGATAATTTCAAGAAGAATTGGGGTAATTTATATTTCACAATCTTTCACCAAATCAAAAATGAAAACGATTATTTAAATAGTAATTTTCAGGCTATATTTTGGGAGCAATATGGTTATCTAAAGAAACTAAAACTCCCCTCCAAAAGCAAGACATATATGAATTATGTAAAATTATGATTGCATCTGGAAGAGAATATGCATTAAGTCAGCATTGCCCTTGTCCATTAATGTATGCTTATTACCAAGTCGAATACCTTGGAGCGGCACATGGACTTTGCTCCATATTGCAAGTTCTATTATCAGTCCCTGGATTTTTGGATGCTAACCCTTTAGATGCCAACGATATAAAAGCAACTATTGACTTTTTATTGTCTCTACAGACTAGAGAAGGTATTTAGTAATGATAATTAATTTAGAATATACTGTAAGTTAAAATTTAAATATGTTTAAAGCAGACTGTATTTTTATTACACTAAATATCATAGTTTCAAATTATCGTTCTGGGAATATTTGTTTATTTGAAAATTTGTTAGAAAATATTATTGAGTGATTGTAATAATATAAAAATAACGGTTTTATAGGGCTATATTGGATTATTATAAAAAATAAAGATTATTCATCAAACATATAAAAAAGCAAAAATATTCTCATACATAACGCTTACTATTTCATCAATTATAATGGAAGATGGATAAAAAATATCTTATTATTTTTTTTTATAAATCTGTTTCACTACCTATTGTGTTTCTAACTTCTTAAGGCAGTGATTCTCAATATAGGGTGTGTGATGGGAAGGGTCATCCATTCGAACATATACTCACACCAAAACCAATTCAAATTGAAATCTGAAAATTAGTATATGAGGGTTTCTCAAATGATATATATCTACTATACAATGAAAATAATGTCATTTTTAGGGCCATTCTTAAAATTAATGTGGCGACTTGGCAAAGGCAGACGGGACTGTGATTCCCCATGTAACCCCACCGTCAGGATCCGATGTTATTCTACTTTTCTATAAGTCAATAATATATTGTATGTTGTTAAATTCTAAGTAAAAAATATTCCATCCCGAGATTTTGTGAAAATTTTGGCAGTGCAAGAACTTGAAAAACTATATATTTTCCATATTTCTTTAGATGATCATTTGATGATACATACAGAAGAAATAGGATGAAAACAATTTCATTTTGCACAACCTAATGCAGTTATATACAGGGTGTTCTATTTGCAAAAAAAAAAATTGTGTAAAGCTTTCAGAATTTAACATGAAAAATGAAATACTTGATATAAAATTATTCAAGTTCAATTTATTATGGCACTTAGTGTCTCTCATGGTCTTCGTATCTGCCAAAAAAGAAATAATCATCTCAAGAGATACGGAACATATAAAATGTGTTTCGTGCATCTGCCAAATATCATTTCTCAAAAACATATTTAGACATGGAATAACTTGAATATTTGTCATGGAATTTTATGTTCTTTTACAGAATGTAAGTATTTCTTACCGGAAGTATCACATTTATTCTCATCAGATAGATCACTATGAGAAATAATCGTATACAAATTTTTAGATAATAATATTGGGCTGGTTTTTGTGATATCTAAAGATCCCTCATCATGGGACACTGTATTTTACCATCCTGCTGAAAACGACAACGGTAATTTTTTCATTTCTGTTTTAAATAGAATTGAAGCATATTGATTTGGCTGTGTCCCAAAATGAAAAAAAGTGTATGTACCAGGTGTCCCACATAATAACTAAGATGGGACATGTGCATGTAAAGCAAAAATCAAACTAATCAATATACAATCAGAGTAAAAAAAATCCATATGGGTGGATCACCACTATTATCTTGAGCAATGACCAATCCTGGTTTCAATGACCTTGAAGTCATGGTTAATTTATAACCCTACTGTACCTAAATTGTATACCGAATTTATTATTTTTAAGCATTACTATTTTTTTTAATTTGCGGCCTCATTTCACCTTGAAGGTCTATAACTTTGCCTGAGTTAGGGTTGCCACCTTTTCATATGCTTAAGTAAGAACATTCTTATCTTTTAAAATTGTCAAGAAAGGACATTTCTCTGTACATAAATTTACATTAAATTTTAACACATTTTATTTATCGTCTTTTTTGTCTGTTTGTGTCCTGAAAATTCTATTTTCATATGAATTTAACCATTTCTACTAAAAGTAGACAGAAGGACACATAATAGGCTGAAGTAAGGACAGGTGGCAACCCCAGCCTGAGTGTAGTTTGTATATGGGTTACTTTGGTTCGTATATAGTATTTTCTCTACACATGCACACACGCTGTGTTGGTCCTTATGCAGGGGCATCCTACAATTTAAAAACTTAATCTGAAACAAAATATTGATCACACAGGCAACTTTCCTGCTGCTATGGACGAGGTCAACCATAGATCAGATCTAATACATTGGTGCCATGGAGCTCCTGGCGTAGTATACCTAATGGCAAAAGCTTATCTAGTATTCCGAGAAGACAAATACCTCCAGTCCTGCAAACAAATGGCAGACCTGATATGGGATAAAGGCTTGCTTAAGAAAGGTCCCGGACTATGTCACGGTGTAGCAGGAAACGGTTACGTGTTCTTACTTTTGTACAGGTTAACCAGGGGAGACCACAAATACCTCTACAGGGCAATTCGGTTTTATGAATTTATGAACAGTGATGAGTTTAAAAGCGACGCTAGGATGCCCGATCATCCATATAGTTTATATGAAGGTTTGGCAGGTGCAGCTTGTTTCTTAGCTGATTTATCTTATCCCTTCAAAGCAGCTTTCCCATTTTCAGATGTATTGTAAATATTAATACTGTGGTATTTTAGTTAATGTAATTTTGATGTAAATATAATCTCCAATCAAACCATTACTTTTTAATTTGAACTAATAAACATCACCTTATTTAACTATTATAATAATATTAGACCCTGAACATCTTAAAAACATGCTACACATACTTGAAAATTAACACATTTTGAAAAATGTGAAATATGATTAGCTTTACCAGGATCCTTATGAAGTTTAACATCAAAGTATAAAGTAGTTTTTTTTTTCATTAAAGATGTACAGCTCAAAATCAGTATAAAGTTTTAAACCACATATACACTGTTTTTTATACAATTGGGCCTTTATAAAGGTATACACTAAACTCCCCTTAAAAATAAACTGTTATTGAACAACTAGAAAATACTAATTTTGACACCATATTCAACAGATTGTTGTATGCTTATTAGCTTCTGGAAATAATTTGAAGCAATGGAATTATCTAATATGTGTACTTTTATTACTTTTTAATTATTTTTTTTTTAACACAAGTGCAAACAAAAATTAAAAACATAATTTGGTCTTTTCTAGTGAAAAATGTCATACCTTGTGGAAACCTATACGTTTAACCATTTTTGAGATATTTGCATTTAAAAAATTCAATACACATTTTTATTTTAGGCAAATTTTCTAAATATATAATGTGACATAAGATTTTACCATAATTTACGTTTAGAAGTTATTTAAGGAAAATTGACATGAACAAAGTGTTTTGTTTAAGAACTTGCCACTACTGTAACATTTATTTACACGTTGCTCGATTTTGACAAACTTTTTGTTATTACATAGATTTCATGAGCGTGTTGGAACATGTCCAATTCACTAAAGCAACAGCAATTGCATTTTTTATATGCAAAAATTAGAGCATAGTTAAGAATATTTTACATAGTACTATATCTTGCAAACTGTTTCAACTTTCACATATTTTTTTAAAAACAAAATGATTGATGACTTTTACAATAAGTTGCTCTAAAAAAAGAAATTAAAGATAAAAAAAATTTCCTAACTAATCTAGTAATATAGTTTCTCCTTAAAACAAAATAATGAAGGTGAAGAAGCTATATTACAAACTCTAAACAAAAATCATCATAATGATAATTTCAGCTTAATATATTAATTAAAATATTGTATCTTTATATAATTTTTTGTTAGAAGATATATTGAGGTAAAAAAGATTAGAGCAGCTGTAATAGATAAAATTAAAAAAAAAAAACTAGTAAAAGAAATTCAAGTTGACAACAAAAATTTTGGTATGTAAAACATAAAAAAAACATTGCAGAACTGGACTGAACTGAAGATACCAACAGTGAAGAGCGGAAGCAATCGTAGTACCAATAGGAGCTGAAATCGATATATGAATGGGACCAGAGACACCGATAGCACGTCTTTTCTCACACAGCCTAACCCGAGAACAACAATGGCAGATCAAAGAATCCCAGTTAAGTTACTGACAGTGACCAGTTAGGGAGGTCAAGGCATAACAATCTAAAAAATCACAACACAAACATTCCATTTAAAAAGTAATAAAAACAAGAAAAACAGCATGTTTTAAATATGTAGGGAAACATTTTACACCTAGTCGAGGAAAACCCAAGCTACATACGATATTGCACACACAGGACATGGGTGTTTCAAATAGTACTGTGTGACACGTGTTATGGGAGTAATTACTGCAGTCTTGACTACCAATGAAATATCATTTTGCTGTGTGTAGAATTTTGTTGTTGATTTTGCCAGCAAGTAACAATATTCAAATTGTGCAAACAGTACTCACTATTGATGTGTATAGAATTCACGTTTCGAGTAGCAATTTTCAATGAATGGGTGGTGTGGGTTTTTAGTAACAACTTATTTGAACCAACTATGTTACCTCCACACTTAAACGCACATTCAGAATTTCTAACAAATACCCTTGATGTTCTATTACACGAGTACAATGGATTTCGTGTGCAACGAAGCTGCTCTGCATTCTGCGAAGAGCTTGATAATTTACACTCATTTTCCACATATATAGATAGGATGTAACGGACCTGTGTGCCCATAAGAATATTTTTAATTTTTTGTCATGTGCGAATGTGTAATACAAGTGAATGCCTACTGTCGATTTTACTGATCTTTAGAGCATATTTGTAAATGTACCCATTGGATGTACAGCAACCAGGAGTGTGCTCTGCTATGACTGCAAGGAAGGGGTGGCAAACATAAGCAGGAAAGGATTGTATAGGAATCCAATTGTTGAAGCATTTTCGGCTAAATCGCTGCAGCCGTGTTTTTTCTAGTCATTGCTCATTTGCAGTGAACTCACCGTGCGCAGCAGCATACTTCAGCACAAATGACATTATCGGACATAGCTGTTAATTGTTTTCATCAGTAATTTGACGTTTCATAGAAATTATGTCAAATATCTGTTACGGTGTACGTTTAGGTATCATTTATAAAATGATACAATCTAAAATAATAGGTATTGTTTTTTTATGGTGAAAATGTAGGAGTAACAGTTCATTATTAATACGAATGTACCCAGTTTTGTGGAAAATGTAAAATATTTAGACAGAAAAGCTTTGTCTGAAGTATTGGAATGGTATCAATGCCGCATATTTTAAAGTTTTAAAATATTAGATAAAAAATACGTTTTTGCCAATCGAATTAAATAAATAGGTCAAGTAGGTAGGTACAGTGTCAATATCAAATTCTTACATTTATGGCCTGATGTGTATGTTTCCAAATACTAACATTGTAGTGACCAGATTACAGAACTCTAGATTGAAATTCAGGTAATTCGACAGACAAGTAGTATTGCAAAGGCAATGCGATTTAGCAGACAATGGGCGTATTCAGACTAGGTTAGCCACTAACTAAGAAATTTAGACTGAATAAACTGCTGACTAAATGCTAACTGTTAGCTGTTGAATTTTTTTCTAAGCCAAGAAAATTTGCGCTTTTTTCGTAAGCGAAACACTGACGTATTTCTAAGGTTATTTATTTACAATTCTCCAAGGGTCATGCTTTGGAATTTCAATAAATGTGTTGCTCTGGGCTTGCCTCTTATAGAATATAATTAAATTTGTTTATTACCTATTACATAATTTTTTTTATAATTTGCCCTCATCCCTAGACAACCGACAAATAATATGCTACCTGGGGGTTCTGAATCAGACCCTAAAAAGTCATAATTCACCACTGACACTGACTGAGCTATTACAGATTCTTGGGATCAAAATAAAAATGTTAACATAAAATTACCAACGTAGATAGAAAATTTTAATTTTTGTTGTACCATAAAGTTAACATTTTCTCACATATTTTATTTTTAAAAAAGAACAAGAATATGTGATAGTTACATGTACATGGAATACCAGAACACTCTATACATAAAGTGTGACCTACTTGAAACCGAGCCACCCCCATAAGAGCTATAATAATGGTCCAATTTCAATTATTTGGCTGAATGTTATTATCAATAAAAAATAATTATTTTTTACTTATTTCGGCGTTTTATTCTATGGAACACAAATTTATTATTCTGTGTAATAGATATTATGACTTTTTAGTATGACAATGTAAGGTTATGTTACATACATTTTTTTCGCTGCTCCGCGGAGAAAAATCAGCACACGTGTTATTTAAGCAGCTGATTAACAGCCCTGTTAGCATTCTAGCAGCTTTTAATTAGCAGTTGACCTCTTCTGAATACGCCCAATGATTGAAGCAACAATAGTTTTTTTTTATTCTCAATCAGATTTCAAAATTTTGCATTTTGGATATCCTACAAACTGGGGCACACAATATAACATGACAACATGAAGCTATTAGTAATGGAAATTATTTTGAACAATCTTCGTAGAACTACCCAAGATTAGTTTATGGTAAGCAATTATTTCTATTATTTTCTAATTAATTTCAGTGCCGGCGATGTTTCAACGGTTTCTAAGTGAGAGACCCTAAAAAGTGTTTAAAATTAACATTTCCACTGGCATAGAACGTTGCCAGTCGAAATATGCAAATACACTGTATACGATAGATCCCATTTTATAATTATCTGCCTCTCACAATTTATATATACTCGCGACAAGAATTCAGACAACTACTTACGTCATACGAACAAAAGTTTGCATTATATATTGCACTAAATTGCAAAAAATGATTATTTTTAATGCGACCAAATATCGAAAATTACTTTGACAATAAAAACAAATGTGTAACGTCAGCCGTGACGTAAGACGTCTGAATTCTTGACGCGAGTATATCCTGAAAATACGAAATTTTTGATCAGGGGTGATTTAATGAAAATACCTTATAAAAATAAATGCTACAAGAATTAATTAATCGTAGTTGATTAAAATCAGATTATTAATTTGGCTTATTACTAAAAATATAATTACTCAAATAACTTATATATATATAATATATAAACAAAAAATTTACATTAATTGAAAAAATATAACTTCCTTATTATTTATTATCATTTTACAGTACATTAACTTTTACATTATTTCATGATTATTTTCTAATTATCATTAAAAGAAACGGAAATCTTGCAAACAGGACGAAGATACCTGCAAACTTGTTATACCATTAAAAATAATTACTTCCCACAAATAAAAAAATAACTTTACAATTGATGAATTTTACCACACTTAATTAACAATTCATATGAAAATAATTTAATATTCTTTTGAGTGCCAATCATCCTGAACATGCATTCAATAACTCATACTGATTTAATGATCCAACCTCATAAACTATTTTATATTTTTTACACAAACGTGTGTAATTGTCTTTTTTCACTGCTCTGGTTTTTCTTTTCGTGTTGTCTCTTTTTTTAGGAAACTCTTTTTTGCGTTTTAAAAAACTCGAAAAATAATAAGGGTGTGTATAAAACAAAAATGTGGTGAAGGTTTTTCCTTACTTTTTATCAGGATCAATACGGTGCGAAATATCCGCCTCGTCTATAACTCCTAAAAATGTAGACATCAGTTCATTAAAACACAAATTGGTCATATCAAACAAAATAGAAACAACATAAAGGACCTAACAAAAGAAAAAAAATAAATAAAACATTTAGAAAGTGCACACATTTTCTAAAATCTATTCTATCACGACAAATAAGTAGTCCATAATTACTTTATGTGAATGTCAATATTTTAAATTATTTAAGAATACATTGACAAATGTTTCAATGTTTATTCAATTTGAAAATGAAATGTATAAAACAAAAATGTGGTAAAGGTTTTTTCTTACTTTTTATCAGGATCAATACTAATTATTTAATCAAATAATAAATAGTTGAGTTATAATTCGATTTTTAAACTCATCTCTACGCGGTCTATAGGCAGTTGACGCACTTATCAATGTTACCTATCATTACCTTTTTAAAACAACTTTAATTTAAAAAATAAGAATGGACCAATGTCACTACTTCATATAGTCGCGGCAAGAATTCAGACTTACGCAATTGTTTTTATGGTCAACATAATTTTCGATATTTGGTTGTGAAAAAGAAACATTTTTTGCAATTTAGTACAATATATAGCGCAAAGATTTAGTGTAGTATAGCTTTTATTCTCAGTTGCAGTTTCTTAAATATTTTGAGGAAAATATAATGAAGTATTCATCTGTTCGTATGATGTAAGTCGTCTGAATTCTTGCTGCAACTATATTGCATTTATTTTAATTTTATGCCGTTATGACTAGTGCATGCAGTTAATTGAGGCCACACTAGCTTGTCCATCAGGATAAAAAGGGTAAAAAAAATTTGAAAAAACAGACATTAACAGTGGTATTCATAGTCATTTCATTTCATTATGAAATTCGCATAATTTCGGTGCGGAGACCCTTCTCTGGTGACCGGAGACGGACTATGAATACCTCTGTGTGTTTCTAAAATCCAAGGTAACTCCCGTAAAATATGACTCTTATTGAAAATAATACCCTGTATATTATCAAATATAATTTCCATTTGAAAATTTGTATAGTTTAAGTTTGTATTTGCTTGGGAAATACTGAATTTCTCGCATACAAAATAACCCTAGAAAAATACTAAATGATGATAAACATTCTAGTCTCTTATAAAAATTTACGATTTTAAATCAGGTCATTTGACCTGAGATACAGGTATACGAAAACATGACTACTAATTTGAACATTATGGTTTTAAGGTTTTCACAGTCTGCTTTTATTTAATGTAGTTTTCCCGGTTGCTGCCTGTCACAAAATTAAGTCGCACTTCCCTGGCCTTAGGTGGCAAACTTGAACCTATCATTGTCGTTCTCGAGCTAAATTAAAAAAAGGAGGTTGCAGACCCGCTAGCAGTACCTCTTGGCCTGCCCTTAACTGATCTCGGTTACTGTTGTTCTTCAATCGCGGTGAAGCTTTTGTAGTTACGACTGACAATTCTGATAGTGACGATGCGCGAAACATTTAGAAGAATGGAAAGCAACCAATTGCAAAGGCTACGAAACGTCTCGGAAGACCACCATTGTTTTAGTAGCAGTTCTACTTATAGCAGCCCTAGTACTGACAATAAGAAACAAAGTAAATATACTGGTGGACCCAGGGATACTGATAGCGGATTTGTCCTCCCCAAACGAAGCCTAGTTAACGAACAAGGGCCGGTCAAAAAGCTAACGCTAAAGAGTGCACATTTATTGCGTCAGACAGTAATTAGTTGCCAAAAACTGAAAGCTTTACTCCCTCCTTCATACTACTAAAATCTTACAATTATATATTCATTTGAGACCCTAAATTAATGTTTTTAAAAAGGACAATTATAAATTCTGATCAATAATAAACTGTTTTTAAGGGAACTGCTGAATAATCAGTTGATTGATGTATCAACTTTTAATCTAAGAATTATAATACTTTTAAATTTTTACAGTATTTAAAAAATGGAAATACCTCCATTACAAAAAATTTACCTTAAATTCATCATTAGTGCAATTTAATTTTATTATTATGCAAATTAATTTCGATTTTATTCAGAATTCAATAATTTTGGTCTACTTATATGCTCTCCAGATTCACTTATACCTTTTATTGTGTTGTTTCTAATTTGTATCATTTAAAAAAGTCACCTTGGTCGACGCATAGGTCTATATCCACCATAAAATCCTCTACTTATTCCTCTTGCTCCACGAAAAGCTCCCCTACCTCTAGGTGGCCTGTTAGTTGTGGAAATTCCTGGACGGTTTGTCCTCTTTGGCATCACCTGAATTAAACATCACTTATTTACTGTTGTGGACCAGTAATATGTTGTTAAAAATAAAACTAACTTTTATTTGCCTTCCGCGAAACAGTGATTCATCCATTGCCATTGCCGTTTGCACCGAGTCTCTGTCGCCAAATTCAATATAAGCAAAGCCCTTTGGATGGCCATCATATTTATTACAAAGAATTGTTACTCTATTAATTGACCCACAACCATGAAAATGTTGTTCTAATTCCTCAGCAGTCGCACCATAATCTACGTTACCAACGTATATACTGCGGTTATCAACTTCCATTTTTTCTTCTATCGACATATTTAGAGGACTCGCTAAAAATAAATTTATTAAATTTATAGCAGTAAATAGCATACACAAAAATTACTCAAACCCGGAGGACTACCCATATTCATCTGTTTATCAACTTCACTTTGTAACTGTTTCAGTTTTTCAGCTTCCTCTTCCATTTCTCGGACTCTCGCTTTTATAGCTTCTAATTCAGGATCGTCAGCTGCTGTACCATTACCGTCGGTATCATTTAATAAGGCCTCGTCGTGCATTCCGTTAGTTTCATCAAAAGAATCTATGTGGTCCTCACCTAAACCCAAGTCTTCATTATCAGCCATAACCTAAATTTTTCATTATAAAAATTATATTACGGTTTCTAATTAAACAAAATGAATATAACTAAATCATTATTAACCTGTATGCACGTTAATCACACAAAATAAACGAAAACAATCAACGTGGACTCGTCGCGTTTCACTGTAAACTTCTATACAGGAAAAGAAGTTATTAGTCCTCGTTATAAAATTTGTTTTTTTTTTGTAGTTTAATATACTTACTAAATATTTTGCGTTTTCACTATAAATAGATAAATATTTATGTTTTTTTTAATAATATTATAAATACCGGCTATTTTATGCGCGCTAACCGTAATGGCGGAATAAAACAGTGCTGACAACAGTAATATCTATCGTCACATCTATGCTGACAACGCTGGCATAAGTGGCATAGTAACCACAGATTATTATACAATCAGATTACTAAACTACCAGTGATGTATTTGGTGGTAACAGATGTTGCCAACAGACTAACGTTTATTAAGAGCATATTAGTGGTCTGTATTTAAATCACGAGTGTAACTGGTCGAGAACTGGTTCAGAACTCTGAGAAATGTTTCACCAACACCATCTTACGTCGCGTTCGCCGACAGTACATTAACAACTGAACTGACTAACTAGTTCTGGACGGCTCGGAATTGATTTTTGCTGTGTTGGAACAAGCCCATTAACTTTTTTCGCACAATACACAAATCAGTTTTCAATCGTGCGTCGACGAATTGAAACGGTTTCCAACTGTTGTGTGAACGAGGGGTATAAATAATCTGTAGGTTAACCACTGAAATGTACGATATGGAATGCGTTTAGCCCATTTGCACATCTAAATAAAGGTACCAACCCTAGGAGCAGACAAAAGGAGGCACATGAAACTTATCAAAGACATACTTCATTGGTTATGTATGTGGGTGCGAGAGAGACAACCATCTGCACGTACGATATAAACTGTGCTCTTAATTTCCCATTATTTTGTTTGTAAACACGTCATTGGCGTACAGTGTTGTTTCTTCTTTTATCTTGTATCTCGTTACTGTTATTCTTTGTGTATTTATGTGGGTGTTATTGTTGGAACAAGTCATGTTTTATAAGGGATTGTAAAATTAACCAGTATATAGCACGAAATAATTCTCCATATCCAGAATTCAATTTCATTTCAATTCACAATCAGATAAGCCCCTACTGCTCCGCCATTGCTAGAGGCACAAAACAAAATATGGAGCTGATCATGAATAATTCATTCGCGCAGCTTCTAGCGCATTCCAGTCATCATAATATAAAATTACATTTCAGTGAGATTAACAGGCAAAAGCAAAAAAAAGAAGAAGAAGAAGAATGGTATGTAGATTCCCGTGTTGCCACAGCTACCCCGAATGGGGTATATCTACCTCTGTCAGCAAGCAAAAGTAACAGATGACGAACAAATTCTAAAGCGTCCTGTGGTTTGGTGTGGTGTGGTCTGATCTGGTTTGGTCTGCTCATATTGACTATACTACCAAACTCCCCCACTGAACTCTATATATTATTATTTATTAATTAAATATATAAATAATTATTTATTGAGTTCAATACTCTACTTCCCTCTAAAGTTGCCAAGTCTCAAGTACCGGTTCACAGAACATGTTTGTGTGCCCATTTTGGTTTGGTGGGAGTACGAGTTCTTTCATAAGTAATTATATTAAAAACTAACTAGTTTTCCTAAAACCAATGCATTTTTATTTTAGTTTGGTTATACCTAAGCTCCTATAATAAGTTTAAAAATAAAATGATTAATTTTTTTTAATAAATATAATATGTATTATAATACCTGTACAAGAATACTCGTAGTATAGTAGTTTGTATATGTTTTATTTAGGTATAAACTATATTTAGAAAAACTAAATCCTTTTTTTCATATTTCAAATAACTTGTAACTTGACAAAAATAAAATAAATCTTTAATTAAACCATAATCTGCTAAATCGCAACAGCCGCCTAAATAACCCACATCCAGACGGTTATGCTGCTCCGTCTCAAAAATCTACCTCGATAAGAACGTTGCTCGTGGCAACACTGGCAGAATCTAGCTGATTCTAGTCTTGTCATCAACTTTGGAACTTTGTCAATCAATTCTTGGTAGTGCCGGAAAATGGCTGATCAGATAGAACCTCCCCCTTTATTCGAAAATGTTGATATCGATAGGGTGGAGAGAGAAGAGGATGATCTTTTCGTGTCAGCTCACCAGGTAAAAAAACAATCCTTAAGTTTTTATAATGTATTGTTTTTTTTTGGCTTTATTTATCGAAGTTTTTATTGTTTACATGTTTAACAAAATCAGTTAATATCCTAGGATACATCTCATTTCGATGTAGTTCCCGAAAACGAAACTACCAATGGAATTTCTTCTTTACCAAGAAATAAACCAAAGGAATTGAAGGGTGAAATGGAGAATATTCCTATCAGTAACGATTCTGCATTACCCACTAGTATGGAACAGGTAAAATTTTATTTATATTATATATTTAAAATGACTTATATAATTTAATAGGTGGAAGCAGACAGCGGTGATGAATTCTTAGAAATCAGCATTACGGAACCACAAAAAGTCGGAGAGGGTATGGGTGCTTATATGGCATATAGGGTAACAACAAAAACAAATATGCCAGTATTTAAAAGGAGAGATTTTTCAGTGACAAGGAGATTTAGTGATTTTCTTGGATTACATGACAAACTCACAGAGAAATATTTAAAAGTCGGCCGAATTATTCCTCCTGCTCCAGAAAAAAGTGTCTTGGGTAAGAAGTATATTTTATATTTGCTTTCTTGAAAATAAAGATAAAAACAAATATATATGAATATAAATACTTACGGTATTTTTTCAAAGCTATTAAATTTATATTAATGTGGTAGATATTTATTGTTTCAAAAGCAACAGTGATTATTGTATCATAAACAATTCAGCTGCTATCACTTATTTGTTCCTATAATGAGCCAGATGTTACATAAAATGTAGATTACAATTATTGTTTCAGAAACAGTTTACTGTACATTTCTAATAAGTACCTACAAACAAAATAAAATCAAATATTTGGGCAAAATAATTGACAATCATCTTCGATGGAACCACCAGATAGACTGTGTAATGAAAAAAATAAGATCTTTTATAGGTAAATTTAAGTTATATAAAAATATATTTGAATTAGAATATTTGCGAGTATTATATTACGCCTTAGTGCAAACTCATATAGCTTATGGTTTACTCATTTGGGGAGGTGTTCATAACAACTACTTCAAAGCATTAGAAGTAACCTAAAAGTGGTTACTAAAAATAATGTTTGATAAGCCATACACACATGCAACTGAAGCTTTGTTCAGAGAATCAAAAATATTTGACATAACACAACTATTTTTGCAAACTATGGCGACATTTTAAATATATAAATATTATCCCTCACATTGAACATAACCATGACACAAGATTTAGACAAAAAACTACTAGTAAGTATTTCAAAAATAGGAAAAAAACATTGGTCAAAGATGTTTCACTTACCTGAGTCCTGTAATATACGTTGAAATCCCTGCTGCTATTAAAAATACTTTTTCTGTTAAAATTTTCAAAAATCATCTAAGATATTGGATAGTGCAAACACCTAGAAATAAAATACACCAGATAATTGACAGGAAAAATACTTACTAATAAAACTTACGTAATTTATATATCACAGTATTTATTTCGTTTCTGCTATGTGTATTGAACTGCATGTGTACTTACGGGTCTGTCACATATATGTTTGCATATATATGTAACTCTTTTGTTGTATTTAGTGTTAATTGTTAGGTGCGTACATTGTATTTATATTGCAGGGCTCGGAACGGAGTTACTTTTTAGTAAAAAGTTACTTTTTTATAAAAAAAAGTCCCTAAAAGTTACATTTTTGCACATTTTGTTACTAAAGTTACTTTTTCTCAGATTGTCGATGATACTAAGGAAGCGTGTGAGAATAGACCGTATTTGAGCATCGATTTGTGTATTGCGCATTGGTATGATTGAATCGCGATTAGGAATGTTATTGGGTAATGTAATTGCGTCCATACTAATTTCATTGGACAATCCTTTGTTATATTTCTACTCCGTGATAATATTTTCTGTTCTGTGCTCAATGCTGTCAACTGGCAAACGTGAACGTTACAAATATGAATTATCACATCTCACATGACAACAAATAGAGAGTTATAATAGAGAGTTTAAGTCGACTGTCGATTATGATACGTAAAACGTAGAACGTGTAATTTTCACGTTTACGTATAGTAAGATTCGTGTTTCAAAAATGAGTATAAGTAGGGTAAGTTATCACGGAATCATATTATTCAGAAACGATGATTATTACTTTAATCTACGAGTATTGCTCTTTCTGTTCGGTTAGTTTTTAATCAATATGTTCTGTGGATTCGGAAGTTTTTGGCCACCTCTTCGGCACGTATACGTCTCTGTTTACGTTACGCAAAGACCCGTGAGCCCACGTACATCCGTATAACGTAAACGTGGAAAATTCTAATTTGAGCATGCACATGCAGATTATGTTGAGAGTTAATGTATTTTTCCAGTAAGTAGTTTAAAAGATAAAATTGAGAAAAATAGAAAGAAAACATACGAAGCAAATGAGCCAAAGAAAAGAAAATTTAAGTTAAATTGATTTATATTTTGTTTTGATAAAAAGAAAAATGTTATTACATTATTAGAAAAATCTGTTAATAGTAGATATTTATTATTTTGTTATGTTTTGTAAAAATATAGAAATAAATATTCTATTTGAAATATATTTTTTAAAGAATTGTTAGTATTTATTATAAATTATAAAAACACATTCAGTTTCAGCTGAATTATTTTTTAAGCTTGAAGTAATGACATCCATACCTACAGAATGTGTTACATTAATACGGTTTTAGAAAGCTAGTGACCGTTTCTTATTACTTTAATTGTGATTCCTAAGGTTACAAGGTTCGCCTTTGTGGGTTTTAGGTATTATTTGCTATACTTGGCTATTGCTGTTGAGTGGCAAATGAGATCTATTCTCTGTTTATTTTACCCTTTCCATGTATTTTTCTGTAATGTTTTTCTCTTTTTATGTAAATTCTAATATTTCTATGTGTATTGGTGAAATAAACTATATTATTATTTATTTTAGTTAAATTTCATGAGTGTATGCCGGATATTTTAAATACTTGGTAGTTGGAAACCATTTACTAACTCTTTAAACTTTTTAAAAACTAAATTTTATATCCACTGCCAGCCTCGAAAAATAAGAATCTGTTAATGTCCTATTTTGATTATATTTGCAGATGTGGAATATGTATTTAATGTAAATGTAGCACTTTTATTAAATATTTTAATCATTTTTTAAAGATACATTAATAACATACATGCTCACTATTAAAGGAATGACCAAAGTTAAGATTTCCTCGCAACAGGAAGGAAACACGGCAAATGGAAACGATTTCATAGAAAGGAGGCGAGCATCTTTAGAAAGATATTTGAAACGTACAGCTCAACATCCAGTTCTAGTTTTAGACCCAGATTTTAGAGAGTTTCTTGAGTCAGGTGAGGTTTATAATATGGCTAATTATTTTGACAAGGATATATTTGAAACCAATAGGTACAATAAAGCAATAGATAATTGGTTATCCTTTAATATTTAAGATTGCATTTTATTAAAAACCTAATTTTGAAAATCGTTTTATTTGACATAGATAACTTAACAAAATTAATATAGTAAATAAATCATTAAATTTAAAAATAGTTTTTAATATCATTAGTGATATTTATAAATAATGTTTAATAATAGTTTTTATTTTGATTGATGATGACCGTCAAAATAGGTTTTGTTTAATTTTTCAGTAAAAAGTTTGCTAAAATACTGTTACTAGTCATGAGGAAAGTATAGCATTCTACTTGCATATAATAGCTGTAATTCACAACACTTGCTTACAGCTGTAACCTTCATCCTCATGAATTACAACCATCATTATATACTCGTTGAATAATATACTGTTACCAACATCTCCTTTTGTTGAATGGAAAATGTGTACTGCTTAACATGTGATTTCTGTTTTACATTCTAGTAATTTTTGATAATCCATCAGTCTGCAGTTTTATACAGGATGATTAAGTCATTATGTTATTAATTTTAACCACTTATTTGGAAGACCCAATGGACAGAAAATTGAAAAATAAAAAATTTGAATCGGCCTTTTAAAAGACGAGCACATCAACCCATAATTCTCGGTAGCATTCCCTATTGATTCATAACAAATTTTCTGATAGTGTTTGAGTGTTGAAGCCAAATAGCATTGCCCCACAGTGACGCCCTGAAATAATTTACAGCATTTTTTATATTTTAAATTACAATTGTCTGAAGTGGGCAAGAAAAATCGTGTTTTTAAATTGGTCAATAAAACTGTTTGTTTATGTCTAATATAAGCAAGAACATTTAAATTTGGCAATGTAGCACCCAGACTGGCACTGACTGGATTTCAGAGCCATGTATGATCAACGACATCAGTGGTCAGTAACACTCTGAAAAGGCGTTTAAATGATTTGATTTTTTTTTTTTCATCCTAAATATGCATTAAGAATATGTTTTAATCGTTAATTCGTATTATACTCATTTTTTTCTATCTTCTCTTAAAATTAATGACATGATAACTGAATTACCCTGTATATGTTCTGTCCATTTTTTTTTTGTTTTAACGATTATATATATTTTTGTTATTAGATATCGAATTACCCAAAGCCACCAGTACCTCAGCATTGAGTAGTGCTGGCGTTATGAGACTGTTCAATAAAGTTGGGGAGACTGTTAATAAGATTACTTATAAAATGGATGAAACAGATCCAGTAAGTATTATCTGGTTTATGAAAAATTATGTTAGTATTATTTAAATTGTATTCAAATAACATGTTTTTGAAAAACCTGTATAGAGAGAATTGGGAAAAATTTACCTTAATTATCTAATTAATACAACTTTACTTTCTTAATGAATGATTCGCAGTTTGCAATTATAACTCCTAGTGTATGTGTTTTATGGCTTGGTTTGCAGTTTTTGCAATATACAGTACAAAGACTGCAGATAAACACAGAACTTCTAGTAATCACTGCTAAATTGCAATTGATATATTCAAATTTAAGGATCTGTGCCAGAAAAAGAGCAGCTTTTAGTCAAATTATAATTTATACTTTGTAAATTTTATACCTTTATTATATTTTTTTACAATTGAAGTATTCAAAGGTCAATATTTTAAAAAGAGATGACATTTTGATGGTTATATTAATAAAACTACCCTTGAAATGTGGTGGATTTCTTTCTGGACACCCTGTATGATAAAAAGGTTTATAATTAAAATCCATGTTTTAGTGGTTCGAGGAAAAACTAACACACGTTGAAGGTTTGGAAACTCAACTCAGGAAACTACATGCAAGTGTAGAAGCCATGGTTAGTTATAGAAAAGAACTGGCTCACCTAACTATAGGTGTATCAAGATCTGCTGCATTGCTAAGCGCTTGCGAAGACCACAACTCCCTTTCAAGGGCTTTATCCCAGTTAGCCGATACAGAAGAAAAGGTTTGCAATTATTTAAACTTCATTTTACTAAATCACATAACATTTTATTGTTGGTTCTTTCAAAATATTATTCTTTATTATGGATTTTGGATATTATTTAAAATAACCTTAATGGTTTAATTTTTCAGGTGGAGGCTCTGCATCTAGAACAAGCCAATACTGATTTCTTCATTCTGTGTGAACTGCTGAAGGACTACTTGGGATTGTTAGGGTCTGTACGAGATGCGTTCCATGAACGCACTAAGCTTTTCCAGCATTGGCAGCACTCTCAGCAGATGCTGGCCAAGAAGCGTGAGGCAAAAGCCAAGTTGGAACTGACCAATAGGATTGACAAGTTGGATCAGGCCAATGCCGAAGTTGTCGAGGTAAGCAGTTGTGTGCTCTGTTCTACGTAGTATTGATTTTGCCTTTTTCTCTAGTGGGAATCAAAAGTTGAAAGAGGTCAGGAGAATTTTGATAAAATATCGCAGATGATAAAGAAGGAAATGGACCGGTTCGAGAAATGCAGGATACAAGATTTTAAGGTCATGTTCATTAAATATTTGGAGAATCATTTGGATCACCAAGCTCAAGTGAGTTTTTATTAAATTTGTAATTTTTCAGTAAAGTAAATTTTATTTTAATATAACACGTAAACTAAAAGGTATTTGATAATAAAATAAATTAAGGGATAATTCTCATGAAAATAATAGTACAGTTTTATTTAATACTTTTCCTCAATATTAGCAGTTTTTTATATCCACAGTCACTGTGCTTGTATACAGAGATAACTACCAAGTACAAAAATTTTATTCTCTCGCCCAGGAAGGCCTAAAACAATAAAAAATTTGTAATGGAATTTCAGCTCTATGTTTAAAAGATGGCACAAAATCACTTTTCTCTCGGAAAAAATTGGTGTCTAACCATCGTTGGAGATGGCTTCAAACTGTATGGCCAGTTTTCCCGGCATTGATAATTATAAAAGCAATGAACATAAATATTGTTATTAATAATAAAACTTAATAGATATCAGATAATCCGGATTGCCGCAGAATTTTATATTTCTTAGTTCTGTTGTTGCATACTGCCACGACAACATTTTTACTCATTACAGGTCCTTAACATGGGTGAAGTTAGGGGAAGCTTGGGGGGGGATTGGCACCCCTAAAACCGATTTAACTGCCCAAAAATATTCATAAACATCTCACACTTATTTCAAAAATTAAATTAAAAAACAAATTTTCACATTCAACCCGGGGCTTTATACCACCCCACCCTCCCCAGATTTGATGACCTAATTTTGCCCATGGTCCTCAACTCAACAGCATAGCACCACGTAGTGTTATGTTATTCAATTCAAGCAACGGTTTCAAATTTTTGTTACTGTAATGATTCATTTTATTGAAGCATCGTCTGCTAAATTGCGTCGCCTTTATAATACTTGTCTGTCCAATCACATAAATTTCAATCCAAAATTGGAAACATACACATCATGCCATAAATGTCAGAATTTGACATTTGATATTGGGTGCATTCCACTAAGAGATCGCAACGCCCAGAACGACCAATGAGTCCTTCCACAAAGGGATCACAGGCGTTACAATTGGGCTTGCAACGTCATGAGACGTCAAGAGTTGACGTCATCGCAAATGACCGCTTCGAGCTGACAACGTCCACGGTCTTGAGGTGGGTCAACACATAATTTGTCATAAATTGCGGGAAAAGTCAAATAATCTATTTAAATGTCAAGTCTAAGATCTATGGTTGAGATGGAGAAAATAAGTTTATATAACTGTCAAACAGGCACTGTTATTGAGATCGAGGTCCCAGTTGCTCAGGCAATACGTGCAAGAGATGGTATGTAATTCAGTTATGCTTTTATATTTAATCTTTTTATCAATATTTATTTTTCTTACCGATATTGCCTTCGCAACAGAATTAATAAATGCTGCTTTACAAGTGTCAAATTCTTTTTCTGGTGAATCTGCTGAAAGGGCATTCGAAGAGGAAATAAGACACGACACGGAGGTTATTGGGACTAAAGTTGCAGTTCAATATTCATTTTAAGACCTAAATAATTAATATATTACTGAAATTTGTATATATAATTAATGTATGGAACATGTGCAGCTTAGAATTATATATTCATACATTACATTCTTAGTTACATTAGTAAAATCTATGAGTAACACCAGTTTAACTTTTTTTACCTAGAATATATAAAAATTATATATAATTACCTTTGCTCCCTAACCGTCAAACCATCTGTCAAACTAATAACTAACAAATATAAACAAACATGGATCTACTAGGATTCAAATCACATCCGTGAACAATGCGCAAAAGAACAGTTTTAACCTAGTGGAACGGGTAAAATTGCGATGGTTGTTCTGGGTGTTGTGATCGCTTAGTGGAATGCACTCATTGTCACTATAATAGCTTATCTTCTATTAGAACCCAATTATTTAATATGCGGCACTGATACCATTCCAATACTTCACACAAAGCTTTTGTGTCTAAATATTTTACATTTTTCATAAAACTGGGTACGTACGTATTGATAATGGACCGCTACTCCTACACTTTCACCATAAAAACACAATACTTATTATTTTACATTGTAAAAATCTATAAATTTAAAAATGAGACAGAAACGTACACCTTAACAGATATTTGACATTTGCATAAGCTCGGCTGCTGCGATTTAGCCAACGATGGTTGCACAGTACAAGTGTCAATTGTTTGCATCAGTAATTTGATATTTCTGAAAAAATTATGACAAACTTCAAATATCTGTCGGTATACTCGCATCAAGAATTCAGACGTCTTACATCACGGCTGACGTTACACAATTGTTTTTATTTTCAACGTAATTTTCGATATTTGGTCACGTTAAAAACAATATTTTTTTGCAAGTTAGTGCAAAATATAAAGCAAACTTTTAGTGTAGTATATAGTTTTATTACTATCAGTTGCAGTTTCTTAAATATTTTGATGGAAATATAATGAATTATTCATTTGTTTGTATGACGTAAGTTGTCTGAATTCTTGTTGCGAGTATATACATTTTTGTATATGTACCATTTTTAAATTTATAAATTGATAGAACTTAAGTTTTTTATGGTGAAAGTGAAGTAGCAGTCCATTATTAATGTGTATGTACCCAGTTTTTATTATAGAAATGGTGTCGCATATTTTAAAATAGATAACAAATACAGTAAAACTCGGTTAAAATGTACACGCTTATTACATACTTATGGTTATAACGTACTGAATAAACAAGTCCCGACATTATTATAGGGCCTTCTTCTGTTGCTGCTTTTTGTTAAATGTTTGTATTTTTGTTAAGAATTAATAGAAATTTTAAAAATTTAATATATTTTTTTAAAACGTACTGATATAATGTACCGAACAGTCCACGCCTGTACGTTATAACCGAGCTTTACTATACATACATTTTTGTAAACCAAATTAAATAAGTAAGTACTTTGAAAGGTAAGCTGTTAGTGTCAAATTCTTACATTTACTGCCTGATATGTATATTTCCAAATACAAACGAGAAGTCGCCACTCTACAGAACATTACAGAATTCTACATTGAAATTCAGCTTATTTGACAGACAAGTTTTACAAAAGCGACACGATTTAGCAGACGATGCTATAACAGACAAGACATTGATATGACATTATTGTGTTGATGGTTGCATAGATAAGCTACTGAAATTTAAGTTCGTGTGGTGAGCGGCTGTGGTCGTTGATAGGGGTTTAATAAATTTCAGACAAAAAAAACTTTCTGCTTTATAAATAATTTTGGAATATTTTTCTCTATTCCGTTTTAAAATATTTGTACTTAGTCATAGTTATTATCTATGAGTTATTCTCTAGATGTTTGAAGATTGTGTATAGATCTAGCAAAACTATATAGAAACTTGGTGTAATTATTTTTGTCATGTTGGATATTTTTTATTAACTGTCTTTTGTGTGTAGTATGTTAAGAATCAAATAAAATTTAAAAAGATACTCCAAACAATGCAGAAAATTTCATAGTTTGAGAGGTTTATTAATACTGTTATTCTGTTTTATTTGTAGCTCGTCAAATACTGGGAGGCCTTCCTGCCTGAAGCCAAAGCGATTGCTTGACTAGAGGATATATGTAGAGAATAGCAGCACGTACATTCCTATTGGAGATTCCCGGAAATCTAAGGAGTATGTCGCGGCTCGTTATTTCACGTGGAATCTCAGTCCTATGTTCCCCCCATCTCCCTCTTTATACATTATAATTATACAATCAAGTGTCATGTTCTTTACGCGATACGCAAGTTATTATCGGTAACATTTTTCTGTTTGAAACATATCCCTTAAGTTGAAGATGAGATATTAAGAAATATATTTATCTATTTTGTTATATTAGAGTAAGACATTTAAGATGTTATCTGTGTGCCGGACTCCGTAGTTTATTGAATATATTAGCGTTAAGTGGAGCGGAAGAGAGAGAGAGAATGACAAATTTTGAGTATACGCTACATATGCTTTTTTTATTCATAATGTGATAGTATTTGTTGCTTTGAGAATGGGCATGTTTCAGTTTTATGTTTTTCTATGCAGGACTTTCAGTCGAACTCTTGTGTGTGGATTCTGTCATAGTGAAATAAGAATTGCATGATATATTAAGGTTTATTATATCGCTTCCATTGTAATTAATAAAATATTGTACTTTTCATCAATTTTTGTACTGATATCTATGCCACCTGAAAAAATAATCTATAATCAACGGTTGAAAGCTAGAAAGTGACTAATCGCTAGCTTGTAGACAAGCACAATGGGTGAAGCGTGCGAGGAGCAACATTTTATAGGCGTACTAAATTTGAAGGCAATCAGATATAAAAAATATACAAAAATAATTGCATTACGTAACAGTGATAGTTTTGGCCAATTTCGAGGTGTTAGATAATACAAATGATTGAGTTATTTCCAAGTTTTTATATTGTATTATCAATTACCCAAGGACGAAAATAATAGAGGTGACTAATTCACAGCACAGAGATGAGTACGGAAAGTGAGGGTGGCATGATTACCTAAGCGTGCCAAGGGTTCGAAACGTAAAATTATCAAAAATAAGTTGACGAGTGAATCTGATACGCACTCCATGGATATCACACTTATGCCTTGTCCTTATGGACACAAAATTAACAGATATTTGTACGAATTTTGCAACTTTTCTTTTAATTATTTATGGCAGGAAAATCTAATTTTGACAAATTTTGCAAAACGGTAACAATTAATAAATTTGTTTTGAACTACTGTATTTGCTGTACTACTTGTTACCTTGAAGGTTAACCTAGACTAACGCAGACATTTTCGTTTTCTCTGTGTTCCAATATATGTTTTAAGTGTTAAGTTCTAAGACAATTTAATTAGTTGTTAAGCATTATTAAGTGTGCAAAAATGGGAGACAGGAGTTTTGTAAAGGCATCCAGCGATAATTAGCCAAACGTGGATACATTTATGCAGTAGAGGTTAATTTCATAAATACCAAAATTAATTACTGTTCCCCATTATCTGATCTACATTTGGATTTTTTTGTAAAATTTGCATCTAATTCACAATTCATATTAATACAACCAAATAAATTTTGTTTCCATTGTACACTCACCGCCAAAAAAAAAAACCGGCCACTAAAAACTAACCCCAATTTTAAAGTTGGCTTCCTCATGAACCGCTCATTTGATTTTGATAATCTTTTTTTTAAATTGTACACTGATTTCTCTGGAACGGATGCTATGTCGGAAATTTTTATTCGAAATTAAATTTGAACATATAAGGAGCGTAACAAAAAGACGAGGTTTTTTTTCCCGAAGTTTGTAACACCCTGTGGGGTGCAGCAGCTACAGTCACTATTGCTAACTGTAGTCACACTGTAGCCTCATCTTTTGTGAACATTTTGTTTTTTTAATGACGACATTATCCCTTGTTTTCATTGGAGAAACACTGTTTTAAAACAATCGCCTCGGAAAAAAACTCAGAAAACAAATCAAATAAACATCAAAACGTAGATTAATGTGAAAACAATTGAATTTAAAAAAAAATAAACAAATTTTAAGGAACTACTATCTAGTGTGGCCTCCTCGCTTCAAAATGACTTAATTCAATCGACGTGGCATCGAATCAATCAGGTTTGTAACAAATCCTTGTGAAATTGCATCAAATTCTTCCTAAAGTGCAATTCGCAGATAACCATTGACAAACTCTTAATTCAAACAATCAATCCGTTTCCGCCTATGCCCCGTATATGCTCAAATAAAATTTCGAATAAAAATTTCCGACAGCATCCATTCCTGAGAAATCAATGTACAATTTAAAAAAAACATCATCAAAATCAAATGAGCAGTTCACGAGGAAGCCAACTTTAAAATTGGGGCTAGTTTTTAGTGGCCGGTTTTTTTGCCAGTCAGTTTTTTTCTTCAATTTTTTTAAATGCGGGACTAGTTCTGGGAAATAATTACAATATTTAATTTAATAGTCATAAGATATCTTCGTCGACAATATTTATAAGTATGTAAAAGGTCCTTATAGTATAAGTTTAATAAAGTAATGACTTGAAATAATTGGTGGTAGAAACAATTATGAAACGTATATTTTAGAAAACGAATTTTTTCAAATTTCAGCATTCTGTATCTTGAACTCAAAATCAAATTCTAGGTTTGGAAAAATATGTCAAAACATCAATTTCTAAAATGCTATGAAATATTAAAAAAAAAAAACATTTCAACACTGTGTCCCTCAAACATGTCTTCATGGGACATATTTTCTAATGGGGTTTACCCAAATTCTGTAGTTACAAACATAATTTACTTAATGAATATGGTCTAACAACTACAAAATTACCTCATTGGCAATGATAAGTAGTTAACACGCCATGATAACATAGTAAAATATTTGTTTTAGAAGAATTAAAATTGCTTTTAACCTAGGGACCAATTGTGACACTATCTGAAGTACCCAAGTACAAAACCGTAATAAGACCTAACCATGGGGTTATCTTCTCCTGTTTCTTAAATTGTGGTAGACTTATTTCTTTTTATAAACAGGACATGATAAGGCATATAAATAATACAACGGGCATACATTAAATGTATGTTTATTATTACATGGATTACATTTAAATTATTAATACTAAGTGAAATTAAAAATATATATTAAATAACTTTACATCGTTTAAATGCTGTTATAAAAATCTAACCCTTCATTAGGGAATGTGACAGAAATTATCGTTCCTCTAATATCACAGTTTCTTGTGGACATAATTTTAACTCCTTCAAAGTCTGATTCGTGTCCAGCGCAGTTAACTGTAAAAAAATTACTTACCCTGTAGTTATATGATAAAAATAATATAACTAATATACAACTAAAATTTTGTGCATTTTTTAAATAAAACTAATAGGATATAATATAACCCAGAAAATGGTTAATATATTAAAGTATGCAGGGTGCCTCAAGTACCCCTACTGTCATTCTCTCTGGAACGGAACAAGATATTTTGTTTTGTATACAGCGTGTCTAAAATGTCTGTACAAAACACTAGCACAAATTCCTGAGGTTAAAGAAAACACAATATTTTTATTGTCGCTGTTTCCTCACTTATTGTGACATTTTCCTGACACTATAATAATAATATCTGTACCGCGTCATATTATTATTAAGCAGGTCGCATTTACGCCCAGGAGCGACTTACGTTGGTATGCCCTAACTACCATTCAGTGCAGGAATGAGGGAAACCTGGTAAAACCTCATTAATTAGGAGGGGTAGTCAAATGTCGACCGGTATGAATCTCTCACATTAACCCAAGGCTAACATTCTTCCACCCTACCATACCCCGCAGAAAGGGTGCCAATCCTCTCCATAAATATAGCTGATATATGGTTTACCGGCTCAAATCCACACCGGTCTAGCCTACATCGATTCAAGTACTGCCGCCATAAAACGCGCGACCACTGACCAACCACAATACAATCAATAAAATAAATACACTAAAATTACATGACATAGATATAAAAGTAAAATATTAAACAATTCATTTATAATATTTAAATTCAGAATTAAAACCGAAAACAATCTTAAAAAGGTACATATATGTACCTCTCTCTCATTTTGTTTATAGGTAGTTGTTTGGTAGGGTTTTATTACATTTTATTAAATGTTATGTCAAAACATACATATATTTCTTTTTAAGATTTGTACAAGTGTTTTGTATAGACCTGTTAGAGACTCCTTGTATATGTTCCAGTGACTCATCTCGCGTGGCTGCACATTACAGTACAAATGACGTAGTTGGATATAGTTGCCAATTGATTGTTTGCATCAGCAATTTGACGTTTCTTAAATATTATGACAAAAGTCAAATATCTGTTAAGCTCAATTCATAGTACGAGTGTCGAATGCCACATTACATCGAACATCACGTCAAATAGCGTTACACTATTTTATCTGCATTAACAGATGAGCACAATAATTCAGTTTCAAGATAGGTTCGAGCGGAATAGTTCATAGAAGTTTAATTTAATCAAAGAAGAGACAGCTGCCAATGTTATTAAGTGTGCATATAATATAATATAATATGCTCACAGTTTAATTAAAAATATACTACTACTACATCTACCCAAAATATCCCTACCACCTGGGCATATATCTTGTCTTGGATTTTATTCTTAAATGATTTTAACTTTGTATTCCACAGGGCTGGTGTTGACTGTATTCTGTAATTAGTAGTGAATGTGACTCTTTATGAAAGCTGTAACTCTGAACATTGCCATTTAAAAACACTGGATGGTTTAACTTTCAACACAATGCAAATGCGGAACTTGGCACTCTCACTATGAACCTAGCATTGTCTGCTAAATGGCGTCACCTTTGTAATACTTGTCTGTCAAATCACCTGAATTTCAATCTAGAATTCTGTAACGTGCTGTAGTGTAGCAATACCAATGTTAGTATTTGGAAACGTACACATCAGGTCATAAATGTCAGAATTTGATATTTTATATTGACATTGTAATAGCTTATCTTTTAATATAATCTACTTATTTAATTTAATTTGCAAAATTGTATGTATTTTTTTCTACTATTTTAAAACTTTATAATATGTGGCACTGATACCATTCCATTGTTTCACACAAAGCTTTTGTGTCTAAATATTTTACATTTTTCATAAAATTGGCTACGTACATATTAATAATGGGCTGCTACTCCTACACTTTCACCATAAAAACACAATAGTTATTATTTTACATTGTAACAATTTATAAATTTAAAAATGATACATAAATATACACCTTAATAGATATTTGATATTTGTCATAATTTCTATAAAATGTCAAATTAGCGATGAAAACAATTGACAACTATGTCTGACTACGTCATTTGTACTGTAGTGTGCTGCCACACGTGGTGAGTCACTGCAAACGAGGAAAGGAACAGACTAGAAAAAGTACAGCTGCTGAGATTTAGCCAATGATGAACAGAGCTTTAAGGTGTATGTTTCTGTTTATTAAATTTATAAATTGGTACAACCTAAAATAATAAGTATTGTATTTTTTTATGGTGAGTGCAGAATAATGAAATCCATATGGCAGTTGATATACGTGTGTTCAATTCAACAATGCAGTATATGATTGAAAATGTAGCAAACTGTCAAAAACAAATTTTGTTTTAAATTTAATATTTATTTTAGTTATTTACACACAAAGAGAAAGACTATATTCATTTATTATAAGAAATTATTAATAAGTTTACACATCATCAAAGTCGATATATTTTACTGTTTTCATATTAAATTGGATTGTTTTTTTCGAAATAGTTTTTATTTGTTAAATATTTCAAGTATTTGATTCTGAAATTGAGATATCTGCTACATATAGATTTATTGTTGAATGAATTTCGTCCCTATGATTCCTGATTCGTAAACATAAAATCTACCTTCAAAACCATGTGTTAAAAAACCTGGTATTGGTGAACGAATTCGGAATTGTTTTGTATGATCACCTAATCTTGTTCGCGTCGAAGCAGACACCGCAGACTCGAACTCGGACTTGGTGAATCATAAATCCAACACCGTAGTAATTGAATCCAGCTCCGGTATTATTCAGAAACAACATAGCTCTATATTAGTCCCGCATATTTCAATGTTTTAAAACAGTAGATAAAAAATATATACATTTTTGCAAACCAAATAGGGATAAATAGGTACTATTAAAAGATAAGCTATTACAGTGTCAATATCAAATGTCAAATTCTGACATTTATAGCCTGATATGTATAGTTCCAAATATAGTTGCAGCAAGAATTCAGACGACTTACGTCATACAAACAAATGAATAATTCTTTATATTTTCATCAAAATATTTATGTAACTGCAATTGATAATAAAACTATATACTATATCAAATGTTTGCACTATATATTGCACTAATTTGCAAAAAATATTGTTTTTAATGTGACCAAGTATCGAAAATTATGTTAACAGTAAAAACAATGGCGTAGCATCAGCCGTGACGTCTGAATTCTTGCCTCAACTATATTAACATTTTAGTCGACAAACTATAGTACATTAAAGAATTCTAGATTGAAATTCAGCTGACTCAACAGAAAAGTATTACAAAGGCGACGCGATTTAGCAGATGATGCCGAACCATTTTTTCGTACGATATGATATCGAATTTAAAATATCTCAAAACCTATTATCTTCCTCAGAAAATGTGTATACTACAAAACTTGTGTAGAAGTGAAAATATTTTCAATTCTATCAGTTTCAAAAGATGTATGAAAATGTATTGGTACCTGCAGCACCATCTATGTGCCAGTGTTGGTTGTAACAGTTCTAGTACAAAATTGAAGTTATTTGACAGCTCTACCTAACCATGTTTATAAAACTAAAGTATCTCTCCGTGAAAAAAATTCTCGTTACCAGACCAATGGCCTTCAAACTATTTTTTGCCATGGTACATGCTATATACATGTTACAAAATTCATTAAGTGACGGCTAGCGACATGCACAATGGGTCACAAGATCCAACAGCACTGTCGAAACCGTGTCGCATTTACAAGTCCATTGTGGTTATATTTGGAAATCACTGTACTGATATTAGAAATTAGAATTTTTTTACATTTACCAATAAAGTTTTACGTCTCCAACTAAATAATTTTCATTAATTATTATTAGGTATAAGATATAAGAGTAAACTAATTTAATTAACTATATTGACAATAACTGGTAAATGTAAATACACGTCGTAACGAAAATTTATTACCCATAATTTTCAGTTAATCAAATAAAAATATAAATAGACTCGAATTTAATTTAAAAAAATAGTACTTACATCTCTTCTAGGCCAGCTAGATATAACTTTGTATTCCTCAGTTGGATAACCTTGCACTATTAAAAAGTCTAAAAGCACCTGGAAAAAACAACCTAGTATAATCTGTACATGTACATTCCTTTACATTTACCTTAAGTGGAGTACTAGCTTGAAATCTTCTCTCAATGTACTCTCCCTTAGGTAACCTAACCTTTATCTTGGTAATGTTGTCACCCTGGTCTAGAGGAGGTTCTGGCGGTAAGCTAGCTTCGACTTTTTTACGATGTGCCTCTTTCTTAGCCTCTGTCTCCGCCTTTTCACTCTCCAACCTCCTCCTCGCCTCCGTTTCTGCCTGTTCCTGCATTCGTTTCGCTTCTTCCTTAGCTCTAGAATAAAACATAAAGATGGTGGAGTTTTGTCTCACTACTGCACTATTTATTATTTTATATCAAACTTGCATATTGTCACAAGAATATTGATAATATGAACAAACCAATCTTGGTTGGTGATTATTTTATAATTATGCTTGCTGCAGGACACAGACCATTGAAATTTATGTTATAATTTCAATTTGTGGATGAATCGGCCTACTATGATAGAAACAGATAGAAACATTTTTTTCATATTATGGGATATTTTTGATTAAAATGTATGTTTGTCTTTAAAATACGGTTAACACGGACACCATTCATGTTGCATGTACAGGATGCTCAGAAAATCGGTATCTCTAAAAATCGTTAAGTACCTTTTACTAATTCAATTAAATGTTTTATTTAATGCCATTGGTTTATTGTGTATGAGCAACAAGTCGATATTGAAATATGAACATTGAGATTTTTTTATGGAAATCTTCAATAATTTGACGATAACAAGTTTCTCCTTTCCCAAAATATTGTATTATATAATTTTTTTGTTGCAACTTAAGCATGTTAAGAATAACTGTCACTAAAACTGTCAAAAGTCCTATCACTTTTCATTGACATTTGTTGTCAAACTTTTTTATTCTCCATGCCAACTGCATTATACAGACAAGTAAAAATTTTAATCAAGATTTTTCGTAAAGTGAAAAAAATGTTTTACTGTCTGTTTCTATCAAAGTATTCCGATTCATAGACAAATTGAAATTATAACATAAATTTCAATTCTAGGTAACTTTCCTTAATAACATATTTTTATATTATTAAAAAGAAAGGCATTTTATTCTTGAACGATTTTTATATTTACCGAGTACCCTGTACATGCAACAAGAAAGTTCTCCATGCCAACCGCATTTTAAAAACAATCAAACATTTTAATCAAAAATGCCTTTTTAAAATGAAAAATAAAAATATTTTATTGTTCGTTTGTATCAAAATAGGCCGTTTCATGCACAAATTGAAATTATAATATAAATTTCAATTCTTAGCAACTTTCCTTAATAACATATTTTTGTATAGTTAAAAATAAAGGCAGTTTATTTTTATATTTACAGATTTTCTGGTCACCCCGTACATGCAACATGAAAGTTCTCCATGCCAACCTTATTTTAAAGACAAGCAAAAATTTTAATCCAGAATGCTTGTTTTTCATAAAATGAAATATAAAAATATTTTTTCTCTTTTCCACTCTAACCGTGGACATACTGTATAAAGATAAACTCGATAGTACAATAGTTTAATATCTTTGTATACTCGCGTTAAGAATTCAGACATCTTACGTCACGGCTGATGTTACACATTTGTTTTTATTGTCAACGTAATTTTTGATATTTGGTCAAGTTAAACACAATAATTTTGTGCAATTTAGTGCAATATATAATACAAACTTTTAGTGGAGTATATAGTTTTATTATTATCAGTTGCAGTTTCTTGAATATTTTGATGAAAATATAATGAATTATTCATTTGTTCGTATGACGGTAAATCGTCTGAATTCTTGTCGCGAGTACCTATATGAAGATACTATCTCTGGTAAATTTAATGAAGGAATTGTGTTTTTTGTTTTACATATTTTTATTAAAAATTTAAAGAATGTTTTGAAATTAATATAATCCTAATACTAACATACCTATCTGCTGCTAAGCTTTCACGGTATGCTAAGTCTTGTTCTAGCTTGACAAGTTCTCGTTCAGCACGTTCTTGCTCCTCTTTTATCTCCACTCGTTGGTGCTCGGTGAATACTTCCACACATTCTATGAGGCTTGATAAAAGTTCATTCACACCCACATTTCCTATGAAAGAAACCAGTAAAGCAACATATTTACAAAATTCCACTACATATTTCAAGTAAGATTTTGATGCATGCAGTAAAACTCACACAAAGGCAAGCTTTTTATATATATTTTATAACCTGTGAGCTTACTACAAATTCTGACATTTATTATGGAGTCTTTAACAGTTTATATTTTTGCAGCCTACTATGTTATTACATACTTTTGATAAAAAATCACGTCACGAAATTCCTGGTCTGAATGACAAACAGCCAAGGATAAATATGACATACAAGGTGTTCGGTAAAAAATTGGCCATATTTTAAGGCAACTTTCCTTACACAAAAATAATTTGATTTAAATCAACTTACTTTTATTGATAATTTTCTTATTTGCTGGGTAACTACTCAAATTTTGGAAAGGAAGGTTTTTGGTGTGATAAACAAGAATATCTAATTGATTACTAACTAATAACTTTTTGAATAAATAATTTAAATCAATAACAAAACAAGTTTCAATGCCTACTCAATGACAAACGCTGCGAAACTGCCAAATAATAACTGAAACAATTTAAATTTGTATTTTTATAAGAACCTGGTGTAATGGAAAATGAAATCATGAGTATTTAACAACTCGATAATAAATGCTAAACCGCAGTAATAATATGCCGACATCAGCGGAATGGCCATAATAGCTAAAAAGTTGGCAGTTCAAATTTTCATTTAATACATCAACCGTGATATAAGTCAAAGCTCGTTTGAGTCCGTTTTCCTATGCCTGTCGGCAAACTGCATGCCGACACAGGTGTGACCTCGAGCCAGCACAACCTAACTTCATCTATCTCGCTTCCAATTTTCACATTGTTTAAAAAGGGTTGTTTCAGTATTATTTCTTGTATCTATCACTAATATAGTTTATAATAATTAAATTCACTATTTACCTAAATAAAAATGCAATTCAAATTGGGTGATATAATATTCCATAAACTTTTCTACCAGGGACAATTAATAGTGAAAACCGCAGACATTTTTTGCTGAATAGTCACGGAAATATTTATAAAAGACATTTTAATAGACATATTTTAAGAAACAATTGCATTTGTGATCATTCCGAGAAAAATACTTTTTTTTTGTTTTCCATGGGCTTGTGTGTTATTCAGTACTAATCACGACGAGAAAGCCTGAGGGCAAACGGGATATGATTCTGATTCATGTTTATAATCAAATGTGATTTGCATTATTTGGGTACATCTGTATGTTGATAAGCTCCACTTGACTCCATTTTCAAGAACATAAGGAAAAATTACTGTACTGTATCAAATTTTGCAGATCTTTTAAGCTTTCACTACAGGGGCATGATAAATTCGAATATCCTGGTAGGTATTTTTCAAGGATTAGTGAATTTTATGTCGTAACTTGACTAAACACTTAACGAAACAATTTTTATAGGCACCTTAAAAAATATACACAATATATACATAGATCGCATATTAGAAGTTTGTCATTAGAAAAAAATATACTTCACTTCAATACTGAACTTTAATAAACATGCTGTTATTATGTATGTGATCCTGAATGGCAATGTTGTTGTGCTTTAATATAGCAATACTTGAACGCACATCAGAAAATTTGTAGTGTTACCGATTGTTATGGGTGGTATGTTCGTATTTTGAAAGGTCGCGTCAAGTTTTTTTCGATTTTCTGTCTTTATAGGCTTTTTGAACACGGGATTAAAATTAATGACATTATGAATGAATCACCTTGTACACTTACCATTGACTACGTTGAAAATTTCTGTGGTTGATCTAATTTTCATGATGAGGACAATGGCAGGCAGACGATCGACAGGTATGTTGCGCAGACTCATGGCTGCCGTAGAACCCAAACAATTGTTCACAGACTGTTGTAACTTAGTACGGTTGCTCTCAAAAGTTATGTCCCATCCCCAAAGAACAAAATTATTCTCAAACATCTGCATGACACTCTCAAACCCCAGCAATTGAGTGCAAAACACGTTCGTTAAGACACTTGCATCATGATGCAGGTAGATGGCCAAAATTTTTCTCTGAAAGTATTAAAAAGAATAAAAAAATATTTAAATAATACAGAAAACCGATCCTACATCTTTAGCAGGTTTGGCGCAAGCTTCTTTGATGGCATCCTCGAGAGTGCCCTGGTAAAATGCTGGATGTATATGGCCATAGCGTGCTGTAAAATTTTCAGCAAATGTTATGCTCCCAACAATTTCATCCTCAATGTTATCTGGAACTAAACAAAATATTCCCTCTATACATATATCATTTTGCTAGAAATTTTAAAAAATCAATACGTTCGTTAAAACTTATTATAATACTCACTTAATGGCTCTGTTCTCTTTGTAGTAACATCATTATCGACAAAATAGTCATCATCTACAGTAAAACTTTCCGATGCATCCTCAAACTCATCATCATCACTATCTATCTGAACTATTTGTAAATTTCTCTTGTCTTTGTTGTGATTACTTTGTAAGTTTCGGCGTACTGTCAAATCATGTTCGGGATAACTAAAGATATATTAAGTGAAGTTAATATTGACAAAGTGTACAGTGAATGTACTTACTTTATCCCTGAAAGAGCTAATACAGTGTTATCGTCTATATTGGGAGGCCACCCACTCCAGATTTGATTTCGCACGTGAACATTTGTTAAAGTATAAAAATCACCCTTTACTTCCAATATTGTTTTCGTACCTTGATATTTGAGATTATAAGTTTTACCTTCAAATTTGATATTAAGAGTGTAGGTACCATTTAATTTTTCTGTTACTGAATTTCTAAAAGTATTGAATTGTTAGAATATGATTTATATTGTGTCATTAAGTCTGTACTTACTCATCATCAGCTGTAAAACCTCCGTCGTTTTGTTTTATTGTTAGTTGGAGAGAATTTTCATCTGGAAGTTTTAATTTTGAAAAAGGTGTATTTTCATACTGAACCAATCTTGCCCAATTTGATAATAATTGTCTACAGGGAGCAATTTTTAATTCTCTTTGCAGTCTTATTTTTAAATCATCTAAAAATACATAATTACTCTTCCATACTTTTCAACAAATTAAATTCACTTACTGACTGTACCACTCTCTGGTAATTCGATTTTGATCACCCTATCACAGTACGTGATGTTAAATTTGAGCATTCTTTCATTTCCACTACTGCCTGAAGTTGAGGGATAACTGTCTTGATTGCGGATGCTGTTTTCGGGAGATGGTTTTTTTGGCCGTGGATGTCCAACATTATTTCCAACTTCCATCATATCTGTTGCCCGTTCTAAGGGTATTGATGAAAGATTTCCATCATCTTCTACTACCATAACATCAGGATCGGGTCTCGGTTGAAAGGACTGGGTGTCAGGCGGCATGACTCTGCTCACTGCTCGCTGTAAGTTAATGTTATTAGACTTCCTATATGAAGAAATTATTATTGAGCCTACCAAAAGGTCCCAGTTCGTCTCATCTAGGTGGAATATAGCTTCGGCGACGTCTTCAATACCAGTACATGCCTTCAAACAAAAAAAATTGATTATAAATATTGTTTGTCATCCTTCTAACCTGAGTAATTGCAAAAATACAAATAACACTAATAAAGAACCATACCTGAAAATCTGCTAAAATTTCTTCTCTATTTTCCGACATGCTTTTTGTGTTTGAAGAATTACCTTACAAAGAAATGTTTTTAACCTGCAAGAAAAACTCTACTGAACTCTACTTTGCTCAAGTTGTCAACCTCTGTCAAATAAGAGTAAAAAATGTTTTGTGAGCACAGATTTGTGAGTGTAAAAGAGTATGAAACATTCAGAAGTGAAGTGCGCATGAACAACAATTCAGTTAAATAGGATACCAGAAATCAGAAATTATCTGTTTAGAAAAATCATAAATAGAATTTTATTCATTATATTTATTACAGATAATTTCTTTGTTAAAATATTTGGAAGTGTTTAATTTAGAGATGTGAGATACGATACGACAGTATCGATATCGATACTTTTGTCCCGACATTGCTTAGTATACTGTGGTCCCGACCATCGTCGGCTAAATCGCAGCAGCCGTCGTTTCTTACAAGTATTGCTCCTTCTGTTCGGTTAGTCTTTTATCAATCTGTTCTGTGCATTCGGAAGTTTTCGGCCACATCTTCGGCACGTATACGTCTCTGTTTACGTTACGCAAAGACCCGTGAGCCGACGTACATCCGTATAATGTAAACGTGAAAAATTCTAATTTGAGCATGGGCGACGGTCAAATTCTACGTTCACGTATCGGACACAACTTAAACTCTCTATTCATGTCACATTCTTTAATGACATTTAAAATGACAGCAAGTTAGTTAATTTCATATTGCAATGCAGCCATCATATTTGCACAGCCGCCAACATTCTAGGTTTGTGCCTTTACATTAGATTCTCAAAAATAGTCAGACTATGGAGGGGTTTAGAAAGCAGCCATCTAGGGAAAACTTAGGGCGTGTACCGTAATTTAACAAATGTTACCGAAATCAAGGTTGTGGTTATTTACGGTAACGGTTAATGTAAGCAGTTGGTTGCACTGCATTTTAATCCCAGCATACAATTCAATTCAAAACGGAAGTTTGTAATTGGGCCATAGAAATAGCCGTAAAATTTTCATATTTTGAAATTCCCGCCTATTAGTGTGAAGCTATCACTGAAATGTAATTTTATATTATGATGACTGGGATGCGCTAAAAGCTGCACGAATGGGATTACTCATGATCAGCGCCATACTTGTTTTGTGCCTCTGAGCAATGGCGGAGAGATTTAGCTGATTGTGAATTGAAATGAAGAATTATTTGGTGCTATATGCTGGTTAATTTTACAGTCCGTATAAAACATGACATGTTCCAACAGTAACACCCATAAAAATACACAAAGAATAACACTAACGAGATACAAGATAAAAGAAGAAACCACACCGTACGCCAATGACGTGTTTACAAACAAAATAATGGGAAATTAAGAACACAATTCATATCGTGCAGATGATTGTCTCTCTCGCACCCACATCAATGAAGTATTTCTTTGTTGAGATTCATGTGTCTTCTTTTGTCTGCTCCTAGGTGTGGTTATAGAAAAAGATAAATCTTTTTCTATGGGTGTGGTATGTACTTTCTTTGGATGTGCAATGGAACTAAACGCATTCCATATCGTACATTTCAGTGGAAGCTACCCCGTTAGTGCAACCAACTCATGAAAGCTATGTTACTGCAATATTATCACTCGCGTTTCTCCATAACTTGACTATTCTCGATACCTCTTTTGGATTCTATATATTTTATGATCTATATCGCGATTAGCAAGAACATGTCATGTTTTATAAGGGACTGTAAAATTAACCAGCATATACCACCAAATAATTCTTCATATCCATAATTCAATTTCATTTCAATTCACAATCAGCTAAATCTTTATTGCTCCGCCATTGCTAGGAGGCACAAAACAAAAATATGGAGATGATCATGAGTAACCCCATTTGCGCACCTTTTCGAGGTTTCCTGTCATCATATTATATAAAATTACATTTCAGTGAATACTTTATGATTCTCATCTATAGTTCTATAGTCAAGGGTTCCTTTTCCTTTATTTATGATAGTTCATCTGTGTTTAATTATGACATAGATATATTTTGTGTGACCTTAAGGTCTATGGCACGTCTATGGCACAGTATAGAAAGACCAGTAAGGACAGCTGCACTTTCCCGCTAAGCCATTTTCAGAATTCATTCATTACTATTTACGCACTCGTTCTGGTTTACGTTTCGTAGTATAACCTGTTGTGTGTCTTTTCGTTTTGTGATATTTTAGTTCTTAACCTATTTGAGTAGTTGCGTTCCAGTCCTGGTTTTAAATTTTACTATTTTGTTATATTTTTTAAAAAATAATTATGAATGCATCAGAAGAACCGGACCAAGGTACAAAAAAGTGCAATATTGTAGGAGTTTATTGTGTAGTAGGAAGTTGCAAGAACAATGCTGGAAATTATACACATGATTTTTTTAGATTCCCAAAATACAACAGAAGGTAATTTTGCGATCATTATAGAATTATAATTAATTATAATAAATTAAGAACATAAAATATTCCTTATTATTTTCCGTGTATTGTTTTTTGTGGTAGTGCATAAAATTTGTAAGGGAGAAATATTATTTTCAACCAGCATTACATACTTATTGCAATTTGTAAACAGTATTCCTTTCTTATTTTTTGTGTTTGTAAAATTGATTGCATTTTACGATTGAAATTCATGTAAAAATTATTAACATAAAATTATTATTTTTAGAGCGAAGGAGTGGACAGTTAAATGTAAGAGAGATCTTTTGGATATAATTTTCGAATATGTGCTTAGCATTTTTCACAAAAAATGGTCGAAGATCAGAAAAGAAAACTACTTACCTCAAATGCTTATCTTACAATATTTTCTGACGATGTGGCAGGTAAAAATATTTAACGTTTATTTTGAAATAGCTATTTGTATATAAGAATGAATTCTTTCAGAACCATCACAGAAAAATGTGGAAATTTGAATGCAGTCTTGAGAATTATTTTGGTAGCATCAGACAAGGAGGAAAATCTATCTCACCAACTCCTATATAATATCTACGTGCTTCGTGGATTTCATTCGTAAATTTGTTTGCGATCGACCTCAAACAATGCACTGAAATGTCATGAACCAATGCACATTGTATACTTTCGATTAGAAGACTTAATTCAATTTCAGAATTGCTTCTGAAGAAGCGAACATATGTCTCTTGACCAGTCAAAAAACCTAAAGCAACAACAGGGCAACCAGCCCAGGAATTGTTCAACCAAGTTACTTTTGTTTATAAGTAGGAAATAATTGAGTATGTTCAATTTTAAATATAAATGTACACTCGCCATAGCTTTATGTAATTTTTTTGTTAATGAAATAAAATGTTTATATAAATTGTATTTTATTAAATGTCATAGTTCCAGGTGGGAACATCTCTGTTTTATTTATTGTCTTCAAAGTTTTTATACGCTTGTTAAATTATTAATAATAAACCTCAAGATGTTTATTTTAAAAATTTTACGTAATACGAATAATACTATATATTCGTAATTTATTAGCTCGAAGAATTTAAACTATCATAACAATTTATTTCACACATCTAGTGTTTTTTGGTAATTTAAACAATATGTAATTATAATTTGTTGTATTATTTTTAAAAATTACACGTATTTCACAAATTTGCATGTTTATACTTGTAGCAACACCTATTTGAATTTCTGGTGACTCGAACAAATATATAAATCTAGAAAATGTACTTATATTTGCGGAAACTATAATAAAATTGGGTAAAAAAACTGCTGGTAATAACAATATTAATTACAAATAATGAATGTATATGTAGTAGCACAGAAAATTTAGCTATATATTCTGTGGTAGTAGTAAATAAAAACAAAAAATGTAAAATAAGGTCACACCAACTTCTATTTATTTATTTCGTTATTTAAACTATTTACATTAAATTTACTGTTTATAGATAGCTTATAAATCCAATATCATTTACTATAAATTTTCAAAATCATATTACATTTTGAGTACCACAGTTACAATTTAAATTTTGACAGTCACAGGTTACAAAGTAAATCACACCATAAACAATGGTGAAGAGAGCCTCACTCCCAAGTGGGAGTGATGCTATCTTCACTTCAAACAACAAGGTCAAAGAATTCGACTGGCGGATTTCATTCATAAATTCGTTAGCTGTCCCTACTGATCTTTCTATACTGTGTCTATGGTTTATGATCAAAACGTATATTCTTTCTGTGATCAAAACCTCAAAACTGACACATATTAGAATTTGAGATTATAAGAAAATTTACTGAATTTGTGATTTATAAAAAGTATTATTCTGTTCAAGAAGTTTAAATGTTTTTTGATATTTTTCAAACAGTCATCTCACCTAATTTTATTTGTAACATTGTATGTGTGAATGTATCATCTTATATAAAGAATGAACAATAACATTCAATTTTAGGTTCTTATTTTACTTGTAGTCTCTTCATGGTACTGTACGTTTCTTATAAACAATTACTTTAAGCCAATACCTGAAAAATTCCTTTGAGGTGAAAATGCCTTTTGCTGCTGACGCTGTTGCGGCACAACAAGTTCAAGATAGGTTGAAGTCACTACAACAACTTATTCATGAAATTGAAAAGAAAAGATTTCAGAGCGAGCAGGGCATTAATACTTTACAGAAGTATGCACAAGATGATAAATCTGGACAGAGCTCACAGGTAAATATAACTTTTTCGTTAAGAAATGTTAGAAGACATTTTTTTGTAGAAGTTAAAATCTTTATATAAAACTGCAATTTCACATGCTGAACAAGAAGAGGATGTTATTCGTAAAGCTCTGCAGAAAATCACTGAGATCCGCAATATAAAAAATGAAAGGAGAATTCAGGTAATTACGATACTTAAGAAAATTAATAATTTATAAAAATATTTGTGACAGGCTCGAATTGCTTCTAATAAAGAATCTATTAGAAGAGGCACTTGGATGAAAATGTTGTCAAGTTCTGCTCAAACCTTGCCTTTATATGTCAGTAAAATAGGCGAAAAACCTCCACCTCTATGTGGAGCTGTTCCTGCTGATCCAAACTATGTTGCTAAAGTATGCGTTCTAGTTAATTTGTCGTATAATATAAAAGCAACAATATTTTCCAGATTGGTGATATGGTTGCGGCTTTGGTAAAAGTTTCTGAGACCAATGGGGAAAATTGGATTTTAGCGGAAGTTGTGAGTTACAACCACAGTACAAGTAAGTATGAGGTAGACGACATACTTAAAGAGCAGAATCAAAAGGGGCGTCACATCTTGAACAGGCGACAGGTTATTCCATTGCCGCTAATGAGGGCTGATCCTGAAACAGATCCTCAGGCTCTTTTCTCACAAGGAACTTTGGGTACGTAGGTATCATACATGAAAGACAACTTAATTTGAAAGGTGTAGATCCTTGTTATCTTCAATAGAAACAAACTTACGTCAGTATGTTAATACTGTAATTATATAATAATGTAATTATATTTTGGATTCTTTTAAAAGATGAAGCTTAAAAAATAATTTTACCATTCAAATTGGATAATATTTAATATTAATATGAAATTTTAAACATTAAATAACAGGTGCAAATATTGTTGTTTGCGTTTTGTAAATTTTATTATTACAATGGGAAAAACAGAATTATGATCATGTGTTGTAAAAATATTGCACAAATTACAACTACTTTTTAATCTTTTAGCTTATACCTAGATACTTTAAAAGACTTCTTTGTTTTCTGTTTTATTATTATTTTTCTTTTTTCCTAGTCCACATTTATTTGTTTCGTCATTTATAAATGTAAAATAATACTTGGTATGAGAAACCTTAATTTAAATATTTTGGATAAAATTAATTAAGATTTACTCTCGATAGAGTGATTCAACCAATAAGGTATAGTTTGAAAATGAACCCTATTGTATTGGAAATATGGTCAGAATGGCTTTTTTGCAAAATTTATTGTGTGAATTATTAAGAAACATATTGTTTTCGAAACACAATTGTACAATCTGTTAATAATTCTGTGCAGTCTTTGTAATAAATCCTTTATTACAAACTATTGCCCAAATTTTTTCTCACAATATAAAATTTGTCTTTGTCAACAATAATACAATAAATATTTACACTCCGATGTTACAGTTAAGAAAAAAATTAGAGGTATGGCAATAGCATTATTTTAGTACAGGATACTTATGCGCGGGTGTCCGGAATATGAGTTCCAATATTCAAAGGGCTTTTATATATGTCCAAATAGAGTAGAAAACTCTTATGAAAAAATCTCTAAAATTAATAGTTTTTCTACAAATATATTTCAAAAATAAAAATACAACTATAAAATGTAAAACTAAGGTAAAATTAGGACTAAGCCTTTTAATTTATTTTGTTTGTTAATTTGTATTAATGAAATAAACAGAGGTTTCCTAAAAAACTACAAACTTCTTGTGTATATTACATGCTTTCATCATTTTATTATTTTGTACATGACACTTGTTTGATGTTTCTGACAATACATTAATAAAAGTGTAACTCTTTAGTAACCATGAGCCGCATGGCATGTTAATTTATGGCAAAACTGGATAAAATTTTCTGGCTACGAGAGTATGGTGCATGTTACCCGCAAGCAACATTTTGAACCCTTATTATAACTATTTTAAACTGTGTTGTGTACTACCATTCACGTTCAGTGCACTTGTGATTATTGTGTAGAAAAAAATCTAATATGGCGGATAGGTAGGCGACATTGTCACATAATTAAAACTCTGTTTGCTGATATAACTAATACTTTTGGTCACAGAAAAATAATTGTTAAGTCATTTAGGTTTTGTTTGGTGCAATTTATCATACAGCAAAATAAAGGCACTCATATTTCAAACACCCTGTACATTACACACCTGTTTGTTTTCAGTAAAGTTAAATACACTTAAATGGTTGTTGAAAGAATTATTTTGTATTTGAATGAAAAAATGCTACACGCGGCCTGAAATCAAACCCAGAACCTTATTATGTTAGCTAATCTAAATTAACTGGTCTAAGCGGTGCTTGTCATGTGTTAAAATGTTTGCACTTTTTTTTTGTTGTAGTTTTAGGTCTTTTTCCACAAACAACCTGCTTCTACAAAGCCCTGGTGAACAAACCGCCTGCTACACACATGGATGAATATGAATTGCTATTTGAAGATCCCACATATCCGGAAGGCTACAGTCCCCCAAATTATGTGGCCCAGCGATATGTTATTGCCTTCAAACAGAAAACTAAACAGAGCACTAGTTGACAGTCTGCTTCAGACAGTAACTTGTCTGAAACGGAAGAATGTTCAACGTCTTTTGCAGATATCATTTAAAAAGACCTTGGTTATACAGGGTGATCCCGAATTCTTTAAGATGACGTCGTACGTAAAGGTTGTAAAAGTTACTGAACTGGTTTTCGCCTACTCCATATATTAAAAAATGTTTCTATTGCGGATTATTTTGACAGATCCCTCCAGACAGTAACAATAACAAATCAGTGTCGGTGTTGCCAACTGTGACAATGAATATGACTAAGTGAGTGGTAAAATATTTTTAGAGAGTGGCACGTGGATCTCTCAATCTTGCCTTAAGACCATTGATTTTGTCAGCAACCATTGTACAAAGGATTAAACTTGAATGGTTGGAAGTACTTTCAAAGTTTACTGAGTATATATAAGTCGTCCTTTTTGTTCCTTAGATTGAAGACCTCACGCCGGCACAGATGTAAAAACAGCAATGCGAGTTGATAGTGCATTGGCCATAGAATAGCTAGCCCAGCTTCACCTACTGAAAGCTGCCAGTTGGAGGAGGGGATTGAAAGAAAAATTGATTGCGAGAGTGACAACTTATATATATTCTGTAAACTATGGTACTACTTAGTATTGTTGTTTGTTTGAAGTTAGATGAATATCTCTAGGGTATTTCATTATTGTGTTGAATGTCATGAATTAAATCATGTAGTTGATATTTACTTATATTGGTTATAAGCTATGCTATCATTTATAATGTTAACTTTAATTAAAGTTAAAAGACAACTAATTTAGTAATAAATAATCGAAAACTAGTTATTCGTTTTCAAATAAGACGAGTGTTAAAATATTTAAGGAGTAGGTAATAAAATTATTACAAAAAATGATTTCTTGCATTAATATTAGTCATTTTTAATAGAAAATTATTAGAGGGTTAACGTGGTTCTTTCTATTGATACCACGCTTTAGGACTCTTTGGAAACAACTACCAGTTTCAAGTAAAAGTAATCCAATTTTGGATCCAATAGAACTGTTTTGAAACGTCTTATACAGGGTCAGTTGGGAGGAGTGCATCAAACTCCAGGAATAGATTCTACACGTCAAAATAATAAGAAAAAAGTCAAATGTTTTGTTTTTAATTTGTTTTCAAGGCATTAATTTGAAATATTAAGATGTACAGCAGTCAAGAGAGCTACAGATGCCCTTCATAGACGAAGCAGAAAGTGTTTAGAGGTCAATGGTGGTGTTTTTGAATATTTAACCAAAGAACGCTATGATAATAGAATATCAAGAAATTAATTTCTTATATTGAAAGATCCGTCATATCTTGAAAACAAATGAAAATAGGGAACATTTTAATTTTTTTCTTATTATTTTGACATGTAGAATCCATTCCTGAAGTTTGGTACGTACCTCCTGACTCTCTGTATACAGGCTGATTTCATTTAAAATAACGAAGTTAGTGACGACTTCCAGTACATACACTACAACATGAAAACTTCATACACATTTAGATATACCGAAGAAACAAGACCTTTTAAATGGCGAAGGATATTTACGTATTAAGTCTATTATAAACAGATCTATAAGATTTTTGTAAATGTATCAAATTGTTCTTACCCATATTTTATAATTTTGTGACAACTAACATATATTTATGTTTTATGTATATGTTTCTCAATTAATATATGTTAAGTGTAAGTGATTTTATTTTTTTTTATATTACCTGTTTTTTTTATATCCCAATATATTATATCAATAATTGTTACTTTAGTTTGAAAAATAATTTCATTCTGGCACTTGTAACAATTATTTAGACGTGTTCTTACATTTTATTTCAAAAACCCTTACACGTGCAGCAGCGAAATTTATAATAGCATAGAAGAAAAAGGAAACTGGAACTATATCTCTTGTGTAATAAATTTGTATTGCCCAGTGGCTAATGAAAATTAAAGTGGTATTTTTTTGATAATGAAGAGTGGGACCCATCATTTTTGGCAGTGCTTTATACAATTAAAGTAGGAGTGCACAAACTATTCTTTCCATAATTAACTGATAGTTAAAACATAACATATTAAGTTAAAACAGCATTATGAAATTTGAAAAATGGAATATTAGGTATGAAATTAAAAGATCATCAGATACCTCCACCTCTTTATACCCAACCTCAGAGAAAATATAATTTCGTGGAAACTAAAAAAACTTGTATGTATCAATTGGTCAAGTAGTAATTTATGTAACAAACCCAGAAGATACTGTTTTTTGGGCGAGTAGACAAAATTCCAGTTTTTTCGGCAACCGTGTGGAATAAATACGTTTGTTCATAACATCTATTTGTACAACAACAACAAACGGCTATGAATTTCGTTGGAAATTTGTGTATAAAAATGGCCCTCTTAAGGAGGAAACGGATTAGGCTAGTCTCGAACTCGTCTAGTGAAGTATCTTCCAATGCCGCATCCACACAATCGGCGAGACAGTCCTAAACCGGTAGAGCACGAGAATGTGGATGGAGCCCTCGTATCGCGCTCGTTATAGCCCTCTCGCCTGCTTTCGCAGAAATGTCTCGCCGAGAGTGTGGATGAGGTATAAGCTCTTTTCCAACACGGCACCTGACTAGTTTGAAACCTGTCCGAAGCCGTCAGTCAGTTTAATATTAGATATAACTCCGCTGCAGTAAGTCGGTGAACGATTTGGCTATCCACTTGGGACAGGTTTCCAACCAGTCAGGTGCCGTGTTGGAAAAGAGCTATAATGCTTTCAAATGTATACTGTCACAGAATTTGTTCCGCTCGCACCCAATTTGACGAGTGTGGAATCGCGAAACGCTAGATTGCCCCGATCGCTCCTACGCGATTCTCGTAAACAAACAAATAATGCCGTGTATCGAGGCGCAACTGGAAAAATGGAGAATCGACGAGAATCTTTCGAGAAATGGATCTAGAAATGCTAGAAAATACCTGGAATATTCGTTTGGTCTATAAGAAGAATAAACGGCCGAGTTAGTCAGTTTGAAATTACAGTATTGAATTGGTGTTTAGTTGGAAATTTCCTGGAGATTCAGAACGATTTATTAGTAATCGATAGTATACAGAGTGTTAATAAATATCAGTAGAAATTAACTGTTTGTATTTCTGGTAAAAAAAAAGGTCGGGGTAGGAACCCGTGACAATACGTTTGCACAACCAGGTCGAAAGCTAGCGTTGCAGTGTCTCCGAAAACTTAGCTAATAAAAATACATCCTACACAGAACATATTTTGACAACTAAAAGTCCATGATCAGCTCGGCACAGAGCGGTACGGGATGCGTCTAGACAGTGACCTTTTAGTACGTTCTCTCCTTTAGGATCACATAAACCTGCTTGCAATGTATTTGCGCGATTTGTCGATTTTAGTTTTTAAGTTTAGAGTATATTTTCACGCGCTCAATAACTGACTAGATTAATTTTGCATATACAGGGTGATACTTAACCTATACGGATAAACTTGTGTAACTATAGCTGAGGATAAACAGTGACGAATAATAAAAAAACTTTGTTTTTAGTTGCTGTTCTATTCGAGTTTATTTTCATGCGATTATAAAAGTTTGATACATAATTTCTAAAACGTAGAACTTATGGACATAATACTGGCATATGGGGAATCACATCAAAATTATATGGCTGCAGCTTACCTTTATGACAAAAGGTTTTTCCAAAGATATCATCCGAGACGTGAGCCTTTGCGTGTGGTTCAACGGGGTAGAATGTGTGGCCGAGGACTGGGCAACGTGGGGCATTAGATCTAGGCAAATTGTGAATCTTGAGAAAGACATTTTAAATGTCGTCGAGGAGCAGCCTGGCATAAACACTAGGACAAGAATTGCAGCGCAATTTCAGATATCACAATCCAGAGTTTGGCGAACGTTAATACACGTGTAGCGGGTACAAGTCTTACTTCCAAAAAATCTTCGGTTCGAGTGAACTTTTTGCAGTGTATGGGCTGGAACTGTAAACTTGTTGAGCCTTAAATCGGTTAACTGGTGCTCTTTATTTATAATTTTTGAGTAATAAATTTTTGGTATGATCGTCGAAGAAGTTAATCTTAACGTTATACAGCATATGTGGTTTCTACATGATGGTGTCCCATCATATTTTGAGACATTTTTATCATGTTTTCCGAAAGATAGATAGGCCAAGTTGGTCCATTTGGGTGGCCCGCTCGATTGCCCGATCTACATCCACTTGACTTTTATTTCTGAGGTGACATAAAAATTGTGGTGTATGTTACCGAAATTAAACTGAGCCAGGGTTGCGAAATCGCATACATGCTGCCGCTGAGGCAATTCGACTACAGCCTGGTTTGGACCGAACGTGTAGAACTCGGCGAATTCAACTGTATATTGAAATCACGGAAATAACTTCGAACAGTTACTATGACAGATTAAATACATTTTCAATTTTATGAAATTCTCGTTCTTTTATTTTTGTTTGAAATAAATTGGTATCTCCGTAACTGAAAAACATTTTTTTTCATTATTCGTCATTATTTGGTAGTTTTCACTTGTTCAACCTAATAGGGTATCTATACTATTACAAAGATAAATATATATATATTTTTTTAATCAAGGAACTGATGCACGTTCTGATTTTGTAAATGTATAGACAATACTTATCCTCAGAGTTGAATATAACGATATTACATAAACTCTACAACGATTCAGTAGGGAAAGAGTACAAAGTAAACTATAAATATTTTAGTCGCATTTTCAACAAAGACTTTAATATTGGCTTTGGTACTCCAGCTCAAGACGTGTGCAGTTTTTGTGTAAGACACCAAAGGCAGATATCCCTGGAAAATAATAATAAAAAGAAACAAATTCTCATAACTAATTTAAGAGTTCACAAGCTCCGGTCTAAACAATTTTACATGTTTTTAAAAAAGTCTCCTCAGAATTCAGTTACCTGGTGCTTTGATTTACAACAAGTGCAAGTTCTGCCGAAAGTACCTATCACTGAGGCATTTTATGGACAGCAGCTGTCGTCTGTATTACTGATGTTTCTACTCATAATCCAGTATTTTATACGTGACTAGAGCATCAAGCATCTTGAGGTTGTATTGAGATTGGCTCTGCGTTATTAGATTTTTTAAGACATTTTCAGTTTCCGCCAAATATATCAGATATACGACTGTTTTCCGATGGCTGCTCAGGCCAAAATAAGAACAGCCATATTATACATATGTTAATGGTTTAGTTCCACAATGAAGCATCTACGAATATTAAGTCCATTACAATGTACTTTCCTGTACGAGGACATTCATACATGCCTGCAGATAGAGTCTTTGGCAGGGTGGAAAAACTAACACGAGTTTGCAGTGTCATTAAGTCCCCTGACCAGTATTATGAGCACTATTCTAAAGTAGGCACTGTTCGCAAATTAGGTTCCGACTGGAAAATTTATAATATTAAAGATGCTCTTAAGAGTATGGTTAAACTTGGGGGATTTCGGAAGCTAAACGTATACTGATTCAACGCAAAGACAAAAAAGTAATGGTTAAAACTGAAAAATTCTACAGAAATGAGGATCCTTCTAAGAAATACCATCATTGCTACAGAGGGGAAAAACGTTACAGACAGTTACATTTCCAAAGGTTCCGCTAATTCATCAAATCAAGACAAAAATTGCTAGTTTAACTAAATTACTAATCCAGCTGGGGTCAGACAATTGGCCGCTAGGACAGAGGAGGAATGGATTTGCGACTGTCAAGATGATGACGGTGGCATTAAGCTGTAGAACAATAATTTTGTTTGTTTTGGCTTCTTTAAAATAAAATTATTTTTTATTTCGTGGTAAATGTTTTGTTGGTCTATATTTCGACCTAATCGTTCTACAAAATACCCACATCGTATTACCTTAGCGTTCTGTAACAATACATTCTGGGAATCAATTTAAAATTTTTCTGGAGTTTCTAAATGTCGTTTTTACTTAAAATCGTTGTGTATTGCATTGGTAAAGTCAAATGGAGCCAAAAATAGGCGAAAACTTTGTTTTAGCTTTCCTAGTCCAGAGCCTATAATTATTATTATTTAGAGCTATGAACTTCGTTGACAAACAAAAGGCTTTAAGTAATTCTTCGACACTCAAAAGGACTTATCTAGTTTAAAAAATAATAATAATAGCTTACCTAAAATTGATAATGATTTGTATAAAACATAGTTTCAGAATAGTATTAACCATACCTATAACTTAAAAGAAAATCTAATCTAAATACATTAACAAACGGATAGCGGTTGTTTGCGTTTTTTCAACATTTTGTCAGGTTGAACTAAAATCTTTTTGAATGTCTGCTCCTCATGTCATGATGTATAATTTATCTGCAGTTATATTAGAATCTATTATAACAAATCATAGGAACCTAATTGACATAGTGCTGTTAAAAATGAATGAGAAATATTTACGATAATTGTAGAAAACAACCTTACCGTGGATTAAACTATTTTCATGTTGTAGAATTGATATCGTAATAAATGACAATTTTAGTAATTCCTTGAAAATCTATATAATGGCGGATTACATCAAAAATAATTCTAATATCTCTGTGACGATGTTAAATTTGATTTATATTGCTGGACTTTTTTTTATACTAAATGTATCATTATGTTATGTTTTAAATAGTGACCTGATACTTGCTTTTAGCAAGTCGAAAAATATAACGATGGGTACAATATTTGGATGTATGAAGCAAAAAGGTACGTAGAAAACCCAAAAAGAGGAATGTGTGTATTATCAAAATAAATTTGCATAATGTCAGTTTTTTTTTAACTGAAATGTGTCTTACATACTATCTTCTAATCCTATATCCCACATATAATTCTATGTTTCCATATTTTTAAATATAAACCTTGTTTTAGAAAAAATCATGATATCCAAGAAACTTATCAAAAATTCTCTTCGGTTTCTGTTTGTCGACTTAAATAACTGTCCTACTAATCTTGAATTAGTTTTACATAGAAATAACCATCATTTGGCAGTTGTGGTGGATGGTTTCTGTGAAAATGCCACTAATGTTTTAAATGAAGTAAGTATACCTACTTAATGAATTATTCATTGAAATGACCTTAAGATAATTTAGCCATTAGTTGACTTGTGAATTCCGTAGGCCATACAGGGGTTCATAAATAGTTAGTTTAGTACAATATTACGCACGATAAAGGGTAGGTAAATTATTGATAATATTTGATAAAGTAAATTGTAATTTTACAATCTTTCTTCAAAGTTATGTTTTTATTATTATGCAACAAATGAAACTGTACGTGTGTGTGTGAATAATTTTGATGATAAATATATTAGTTTGCACTAGCACTATTTAAATATTTAAATCTATATTATTTTTAAAAATAATGTAATTTTTGATTTGAATTAATCGTTAATAATACAATAGACATATTTTAGTTAGTAATATTTTAAACGCACAAAAATAAACACACGTAAAAATTGATAGCTACTTAGCTACATACTACTCTGCCAGAGTTGAAATTGTTTGTCATCAACCAAAATAAATGCATCGGTATATTGAACAGCGGATTGTTTTATTTTTGATTTTCAACACGTCTTTTATACTCCAGTCTAATCGAAAATGCTAATTATGTACTTCAGAAAAAGCAAATTTTGTTAACATCTGTTATTCCCTTGCGGAAACTGATTGGCTTTTTTTAGCAAGATATTAGAGTCAACAATTTATGATGCTTTGTTCGGGAATTGTTGGGCAGCATGGATTTTTTTAAGAGTTCAATAGACAACAATCTCCTAAGCTACAATTATTCTATTCGCCAAGATTTGGCAACGCGGTCAGTGAACTAGATCCCCTACGGCAACCCTACATTAGGGTTCACCTGCAACTAAGTTCTAATTTTATTTTTGTCATTTTTGTAACAAATATTGTTCGTATCTGTTTATTATTTACATGTTTATGATCAGATCGTTTTTTATTTACTTTTTATTGTTTTAATTTATAAAAAATTATTGTTTGAAATACTTAAATTTGTTCACTGACCCCCCCCCCTCATGTCAAATTTCTGGCTACGTCACTGGTGACTATACATTCACAGTGCCATGAACAAGCGAATATAGATATGTATACCGATTTTAGTAGCTTTCGATAAAATTGACCATAATTTATTAATTGCGAAGCTAGCTGGGATTGGTGTACATGATGAACTCCTGCATTGGTTTACATCTTATACATACAATAAAACTCAAATGGTAGCAGTTATTGATCATTTATCTAAATCAGTTCACATTACATCTGGTGTTCCTCAGGGGTTCCCTCTTGGACCCTTGTTATTTCTTATTTAGGTTAATGACATAGGTGGCTGTATTAAACATTCTAAGTTTCTGCTCTATGCTGATGATCTAAAAATTTTTCACACGGTTTCCTCTTTAAATGATTGCAAATTTATTCAGGAAGGTATCAGCAGGATTTTACAATATTGTAATAAATTTAAACTATCATTAAATATTAGTAAATGCCATTCTATTACGTTCACTAAAAACTTGAGCCCTTATTTATTTAATTATTACATTAACACTGAGCATATTGAGCGCGTTTCACAAGTTAAGGATCTGGGCGTTATCTTCGACTGTGGGTTGAGTTTTGGTCACCATATAAATTATTATATAATTAATAATGATATTTAACATTTATGAATTTTTTATTATTGCTATTTACTACTTTACTACTTTCATCTTTTAATGTTTATTTTGTTCGCTTCGCTTAATTCAAATAACAATAATTTTATTATTAATACCTACTCTAATAAAATGTTTTCAAATATTACTGAAAATTTTCAATTTACTATGGTGACTGAAGAATGTATTGAAAAAATATTTTTGCAAATTAAATCAAACGCTACTGGCACAGATGGCATAAGTCTCAAGATCCTTTCTAACTACCTACATCACACATATCGTGAATAGCCGTCTCTTATCAGCTACATTTCCATCATTGTGGAAAGATGAGAATATTATACCTGTACCTAAAGTAAATATTCCCACTCTAACAAATCAGTTTCGTCCAATTATTACTATATCACGGATACTGGAATAGTAATTCTTTTTCAGACTATGTCATATTAAATAGAGGTGTACCCCAAGGAAATATTTTGGGACCAATGCTCTTTGCTATATATACTCCAGATTTTTCTAAGTATTTTCATTTTGCAATTCCCATCAGTATGCAGATGATATGCAAATTTATTACTCCTTTTCCTTAACCAACATACATATAGCTGCAAATAATGTTAATGAAGATTTAAATAAAATTGCTGAGGTATCAATATATCACGGTTTAGTTAGTGCTAAATGAAACAAAATCCCAGTTAATAATATTTAGCAGTCAAGAATTGTATAACAATGCAATTCAGAATTAAAATAAGTGGAGTTGACCTAAATTCTACATGTGTAAAAAGTTTAGGAGTATATGTTGATTCTCGTCTAAGATATGAGACACATGTGTCACACTTATTACAGAAACGTTATTATAAGCTAAAAATGCTCTACATTCATAAAGATTACTTATCAACTGAAATTAAACTTAAACTTACTGACACATTAATTCTCTCAACTCTAGCATACTGCAATATTTTGTACTGGCCTGCACTTACTGTTAAAGACAAAAATAGCCTCCAGAAATTACAGAATGCTTGTCTCAAGTTCTGTTATGGTGTACGTAAGTATGATCATGTTTCACCACTTTTTATTTCATCTAAATGGTTAAAGCTGGAAGAGAGATTTATTGTTCATCTGGCAACATTAATCTATAAGATTGTCACAACCTTGCTATTTGTGTGATAGAATAGTTCGTGCTACAAGTGTGCATCATAGAATTACTCGTCAATGTAATAAATTTGTTATGCCAAGACACTGTTCTGCAATCTTCCAGCGCTCTTTCAGTTACAATGCTGTGAAGCTTTACAATTCTTTGCCTGTAAATGTTATCTCCTGCGCCTTTGTGACCAATTTTAAAACAGAAATTAAAAATCATATTATTAACCTAAGAACGTATTATTATTATTATTGCTACTACAGATTTCTCTTTAAAGATTTTTAAAAAATCCTTATCTATTACTTTAGTTTATTATATTTTCAGTCAGAGAAATTTTTTTAATAAATGCTCCAAATAACATTCTACGTTACGTAAATGGTAGGAGCAGATACAGAACATGTTATTTGGAATTGAAATAAAGCGCTGTATATAATAAATGAGAAAAAATTTTTGCTTTACCAAACTTCTTTCTAAATGCCTTGTATACAACCTGGTAGCTTAATAGAAAAGTTTAATTGATTCTTTACAAATTTACATTTTAATTTTTTTGATAAACTTAAACCTATATTGTATTTCTAGTAAAAGTTACAATAAAATACTCCACATTTTTATTTTCAATTTTTGGCAGTGTGAAATATTTTTATTAGGCGCTGTATGCTGTATTCGTACATAATAGCATAATTCAATACTTTTTGTGCGCATTTTATATTTTGCCACTTTATTCAATATCAATGTCTATTGGCATAATGACACCTAATGACACAAATGACAATTTAACTCTGCTAAACGTATAATACTGACGTACAGTCATGAACGGAAGCACGCTACTGCATTTAGGTATACAGGTGCGAACAACGTCTGACACAGGTCTACACTATGGCGGCGACCGTTTTGTGGGGGCGTGGCCAAACTAAATTTTTAAATACCGTTTTCAGGCTTATTTTTCCACGAAATTGTATAGGAGAAACGACATTTGGATAAAAATAATAAATTCTTTCTTCTGAATTTGTTTAGGAGAATCATGCAATTTTCCCATTGTTGTTGTTCTGTAAGTTTATCCACTGTTTCTTTGTATTTAGGTTAGTTAATTCTCATGATTAATGCTTGTTATATATTTTTTTTGTTGGTGCACTAGTAGATGCAGCTGTGGGCTAGTAACTTCTGTGCATTCCCAAATTTGGAAATATATAAACAATTGTTGACTCAAGTAATTCATATTATCAATAAAACAATTCCTTAAACAAACATAATTTTATCTTGATTTCAAGTAATTTTTATCTTAACACAAGAATATATAATTTTGTTTTTAATTATAAGTAAACATTTTAGTAATTACTATACTTGAATAATAGTGGACCTAAGCTCGCTTTGGGATAAGTATATTAAACTTGATATTACTATAAATTTCTTTCCATATTATAATATAATATACTATAAGATATAGACTAAATAATAACTGTCTTTTATGTGATAAACTGAGTAAATTTCTGATAAAAAATTTGTTCTCCAGTCGTGACCTAAAGAATTCACAAATCTGGTCATTATTACAACAGGTTAGTAATATTATTTTATTAATATTATTTTGTAGAAAACAGATAAAAAATATTTTTATGAAACCTTCCACTGGTTAATAGCAGACAATAGCAAAGATACAAAACTGCTGGAATTAGACAAGGTCAAACTAAACATAAACTCTGAAGTCCATTTGGCTGTTTGCAATGAGAACGAGAATAATAATTGTACTATTTACGACGTCTACAATCCCGCTTCTGAACGTGGTGGAAAGCTTACGGTGACCGTGTTAGGTCACTACAACGCAAATAGTGGCTACAAGGCTAAAATGTCGCAAAATAAATACTGGTTAAGAAGAAATATGAATGGAGTAAATTTTAAATCGGCTGTAGTGGTAAAAAATGTATATATCTAGTTAATATTAATTTTTTATAATATTTTTAAATTATTTAAGCTTCCACGTCTGGACAAACCCTTAATGGCATATTTAGAGGATGATGAAAACAGACAGATTAATTCTATGCATCGATTTCAAAGTGTTTGTGTGAATTATTGTAGGGATTTTTTCAAATTTAGGTAATTATTTAATCAAACCATGAGAGTATTCACTATTCGAAAATTTGGCGAAGGAGCCGGTGATTTCAAATATAGGCTTATTTACAACGATTTTATTAAAGACATATGGGGTATTTTTAAAGTAGTATTAGAAAGTGTGTATAGAACTTATTAAAATAAGTCAAACTATAACATGTGGTTTAAAATTTACCATTGGTAAGATATATGCTTTTAAAAGGGAACAAATGAAACTGTTTTTTTTTCTGTTATTGACAAAATGGTTGAAAATAAATAGACAACATTTACGGAACTTACATCTACTTTTTACGTCGAATAACAACTAGATTATTTTTTGTTATTTGTTAGGAGAGTAAAAAGGGTGTTAGTCTGGGATTCAGCTCTGCTTGTTTAAGAAAGAAAATCTGCCATGATTTCAAATCCATAAAGTCCAGTAAGCCTTGATAATTTGAAAACAAAAACAAATTTTTTTCACCACTAGATTGCTGCTTTTGTATAAGATATGATAAATTGTTATTAAGAAAAGTTTCTCGTAATGAAAAACTGAGTATGTGTGCAAAATTTCAATATTCCTAGCCTCCTTTGATATTTTTATGTGTGAGATATCTACAACAAGATATTATTAAAACAGTTTCACATACTGAAGAATTGGGAACGTGTGGAAAATTGTTGTGTCCTATGCCTACCTCGAGAAAAATCTGAAATCAAGCAAAAAACAAACTAGGCCTAGGATATTGAAATTTTTCACATATACTCAGTTTATGATTCCGTGACACTTCTCTTCATAAAATTTTGTCGTATCTCATACAGAAACAGCACTTTGTTGGTGAAAAGATCAGTTTTTTCAAAATTCAAAAGGTTTATTGGATTTTATGTTGGAACAGACCTTTGAGTCACATCCACTTGAAATTATCCTAAATCCAGTGATGTACTCAGATTTGAAATTAAAATATCGCTAATCTTCTTTTTTGTGGTTGAAAACAAATATCGAAGTAGGCTTTGATATTTGACACCAGAATGGAGTTATTGATGCTCTATCTTGAGAAAAAATCGGTCGCCAAATAAGACTTTTATCGAGGTTCCCTGTTTTGAAATGAATGATATATTTTATCGCCAACCTTCAATAGAGGCCATAGCGATTTTCGGAAGTAAATAAACACTATTTTTCTGCAAAAATCAAACATATTACCTGACGAAAATATTTACCAACTTAGCCATTACTGTATAACAGTACAGAAGTCGTATGTTGCTGTCACAGCCCCAACACTAAGTTTTGTCGCGCATTATTTATAGAAAATGCTGGAAGAAGACGTACAGTGCACGCCGCCTGAAATTCTGAAAAAATCGTTAGAAACGTGTGAAATTCTACCATAAGAATCAGTACAAAAATACAATCGCCAGTATCGCATAATAGTGGAAACACGGTATTAAAAAAATATAGTGAAAATATTTCACTGGAATTTTTCCAATGTGGTCGTATTACTCCATGAAAACAACTCTTTCAGCAAAAAATTACGTTTATATTATTAAATATAAAAAACTTACGGCTTTTTTAAAACAAAAAGAAAGAAATTATATTTCAAAAAAGTTTAAAACTCTTTCACAAGAAGAAATTTTACTAAATGCACCGGATGAATAATGATGAAGTTAATTTAATATAATTTAATATACTCACAGACAAAAATATTGCATATTTTATTTTAAGGTTTTTTTTTATATTTGTATTTCTTTCTTTAACACAGTAGGAGTGTTTTATTAGAAAAATGGCTTACACTGGAGTGTTTTACGTATATTCTAATTTTTTACTGATAAAATGTAGCTTTTATAGCTGAATGAGCAATAATATTTACAAATTACATTGTATGGCCTGCCTTGACGACTAACAATGTCTGCTCTGTTGTTTGTTGTTATCAAAATTACATTTCGAGTTCTTTATTTGTTGAGTCTGATTGTTCTCGTTAGTGGGATGCCACATTTAAACGAATTAATTTCTGTTCAAATTGTTACTTTGGCCAATGAAGGTTGCAGACAAAAATATATAGCCAGCAGATTGCGTATCCATCAATCCACTGTTTCTCGTATAGTAAAGCGATACAATGAGACTGAAAAATACAAAAGGCGACCCGGTTATGGACATAACAGGTGTACAACACCAAGAGATGACCAATATTTGAGACTACAATCTTTGCGAAATTGCACACTTACAGATCCGCATCTTAAAAATGAATTACTAATTATAAGACAAGTCAATGTCAGTGTTAAAACGGTAATAAGAAGACTTAAGGAATTTGGTTTAACCCCAAAACGCCCTGCTAGAGTGCCTAGACTTCTCCCACTCCATAAAACTAGACGATTACAATTCGCAAAAGCCCATGTTAACTGGAATGAACATTAATGGGGACAAGTTCTTTTTACAGATGAAACCAGAATACAATTGTGGAAGCCAGATGGACGTGGGCGAGTATACAGAAGGTCTGGCGAACGTTTTGCAGAATGTAATCTAGTACAGAATGTTAGCTTCGGAGGCGGTTCCATTATGCTATGGGGAGGCATTAGTTGGGAGAGTCGCACGGAGCTTATTGAGGAGAATTTAAGAATGAATGCTGACTGGTACATTCACAACATACTTGAAGAGCATGTTTTACCTTATGCTGGCTTCATTGGATACGATAACTTTCTGCTAATGCATGATAATGCCCGTGCACATGCCGCTAGAATAGTGGTTCAGTACCTTGAGGATGTCGGAATTGATGCATTAGAGTGGCCACCAATGAGTCCTAATGCAAATCCCATAGAACATGTATGGGACATCCTAAAGCGACGTATACGAGCACGAAATTTAACTCCTAACTCAATTGCATAATTAAGAATTGCTGCACAGGAAGAATGGCATCGAATTCCGCAAGAAACCATTAAAGACCTTCTGCGGAGCATGCCTAGGAGGATGAAGGCTATCGCTAGAGCTAGAGGAGGAAGTACTAAGTACTAAGTTGTTTATTCTGTTGCCTTAAAGTCGTTATTTTATCGTCATTATTGCTCTTTTTAATTAAACGTTCTAACCAAAAAACAGGATATTTCATTAATGCCTCTATAAATCTGTTGCAAAGCTTCATCATGTAATTTATTTAACCATTAATATACGTAACGCACTGCAGTATAAGATATTTGTAAAAATAAACATCTAAAATGTCAAAGGAAAAAACAAATACAAATATAAAAAAAATACTTAAAATAAAATATGCAATATTTTTGTCTGTAAGTGTATAAATGTAGTAATTATTTTAGATATGTGTTGTGTTTGGCATTGATGGGGCTTTAAGTAATGAAGAACTTTTGAATTTAAAAATAAGTGACGTAGAGCACAAAGAAACAATTCTGCTTGTTCATGTAAATAAAACAAAGACCAACAGGCTTCGAATATTTGTGATCACTTCAGAGTTTGAAGGAAAAGTAAAATCTGTAGAATTATTTAACAAATGTTTAGCTCTGCGTCCTAAACAGACACCCTACGACCAATTATTCCTATCTTATAGAAAAGATAAATGTACAGTCCACCCAGGTGAAATCCATACTTTCGGAAGTACACCAAGCAAAATTGCCAACTATCTGCATTTACCAGAACCATCACTTGGGACCATTATTTTTGTCGCACGTCCGCCTCTCTTTTTGCCAACGCAGGTGGCAGTAAGGAAATTTTAAAATGTCACGGAGAGTGGAAAAGCGACAGGATTGCAGAATCCTATGTTAAGAAATATGTGCTCAACCAAACCAAAATCGTACAGATCATTTTAGAGGTCAAACTGAGAACATAATTATTACTAATAATAATTTTACTAAAGATTTACAAATTACAAATAGAAAATAACGCTCAAACATTTCAATTGAAACTCCTTCGACTTCAGGAGTTAAATTTTATAAGGCGTCAGGGTGTACGTTCACGTTTAATACTTATACAACGAAAAAAAAAGTAGATTGGTTTTGCATTTGCTGTTTTTTTTCTGTTTACTTTGTCATAATAAAATGTGATAAGTTATATCTCTATTTTTTAAAATTATAAAATTTTACAGTTGGCGATAAAATTTTGTATGTATCACGTCAGTAAAGTATTTTTGTCGAACTCGCCTGTTACCTCATTCGCTTTTCTCAATCGGATCATACTCTCAGGTTTGGTAAATAAAGAATCACTTTACTGACTTGGTACATAGATAACTATTACATGTATGCTGTTTGTTAGAAATATTATACGAGTATTTATTATGCTCTTCTAGTTTAGAGATTCAGAGAACTAATTCTTGGGGCTACATACAGACTGACGGCCATTTCGACGGCTTAGTGAGTTTACTAGAACGAAGAATTGTGGACTTTGGCAGTTCACCGCTGATTTTTAAATTAGACAGGTTGCCTGTTGTAGACTACAGTTATGGAAATTGGATTTTAAGGTATCCAAGTAGAATTTAATATAAAAGATACGTTCTACCAACATCATTTTGTAGATCTACTTTCATATATCGTCGACCAAACGTTGTGGCTGAATATTATGAAATTTTCTTAAGGCCTTTGTCAAAATGGGTCTGGATATGCATTCTCATCGTAATGATTGTGATTGTAATTGCTTTAAAAATAGTGTTTTCAAATGAGTTGTCAACTGGTGACAGGATACATCGAGAACTAGATTCATCTTGGAGTTTTCTTTGGTTGTACACTTTTGGAGCTTTTTGCCAACAAGGTAAGTGTGTCTGAAAATATACAGGGTCTAAATGAAACGCTTATCTAAGTTTTAATACCAGATTCTGTGTTACAAGTGAATGAAAAATAGTAGCTATTTATGTAGCAAGTCTTTAAAATAGAGCTTTACCGGACAAGTCTAACGTGAGCAATATCAGGTGAGTCCGATGATGCTCTATTTAAGGACGAGTTGTATACGATTTTTTATTTGTATAAATAAAATCTATAAATTTTAAAAATATGTAATAATTTTACTATGATACATATTATATTCGTTTTTTTGTCGTTATTTATTAAATTGTCAGCCATATTGAATGTTACATATCTATTCTTAGCATTTTATAAATCATAGAAACTAATACATTGTGAAAGGAACGTTAATTATGACAACCAGCGATAATTTGTTTATCAACTATGCGATCTCCTAAATATTGTCAACTTGTTGAGTAATTTGGGAAAAATCAGTTCTGAACAGCAATTAATATCAGAAAATGTGAGACTGATCGAACAGCATCTACTTTCAGTGAAAACTTGTGAGCAATATGAAAAAGAATACCATCTATTGAAAGTATAGTGCAGGGAAAACGATCTGAATGTTGTTAGTAAAGATGTAATGTTAACCTATATGAAAAATTCAAAATTTTTAAAGCAGCTTCGCTCTGGTAAAAGTATTCCATGCTGAAGGCAACTCAGCAAAAGAAAATGTAAATATTCGGACATATGCAAAGGTGATGGCTTTTTGAGCATGACTCCAAGAAATCAAAGAGCTTACCAGAATGAAGTCAACAGATTTCTAAAAGAGGCTAACGACGAGACGTATCTAATGCTGGTAGCTCTTATTATTCGTGTTTGGGGGACATGCAGAAGAATGAATTGCATTTCCTTCAGGTGCCTGATATCGAAAATGGTAATACCTTAACAGTAATTACGCTTTCTAATAACAAGACTACTCTTTGCCCATGAAAGGCACCACATTACAATTGTATTTTCTTGTACTATAGACTTACATGTACTATTTTTTTCTTTTAAGAACCTGGCTCCTTTAATAATATGAAAATGTAAGGGCTGCATGGGCTGAGACTGGAAAGTGATCAAGATAGATCCCGGAGATGGCGCAACTTGGAACTGTTCTCGATCATTTTTAACGGATATATCACTCGGACGTATCCCCGCCTAACAGTACAATATTATAGGCTTCGACCCGGCTATGGATATGCTGATTTACCAGTTCCTTTTTGCGAGTGCTTGAGATAGCAATTAATAAATATCGCGTATCCACATGATCTTCACTTTCTCTTTCCACACCAAAAACAAAATCCAAATCTCAACAACTTCCCTAGATCATTTTCAGACTCAATTATTGTGGGAACGCTCAATTAATGACCCAAAAACGTCACCCTGGATGTCAGTCTTCATCAGTTACTGAGAGCTACACAGAAGACTCAGTCAAAAAGAAGAAGAAAGTACCGAAATTAATTTTGGGAGGAATAGTAACAATTGTCAAAAAACATTATCAGAAGTTAATTTTTGAAAACTTCCTATTCCTCGTATTTATACATAAAATAAAAGGATGTTGTATACAATTCTCGCTTTTCAGAATATTAAATATATCTAGGACAATTTAATTATTAAGAAATAATAAGTCGAAGAAGCAATCTAAATTTCTGGCATGCTTTTACTGTGCGTAAGCTCTTTTAATTACAATATCAGGATTTCTTTTGCTATTTAATTTATAATATATATATATATATATATATTTAATTTTTCTTTTCCTAGGTGCAGCATTTTATCCAACATTTTTCAGCAGTAGAATACTCTCCATCTTCGTCTATCTGTTTTGTATCCTGATCTATCAGTTTTATTCAGCGGGAATTGTTTCATATTTGTTGATGGAACCACCTAGAATCATACATAATTTAAAAGACCTTACTGAGAGTCAGTTGCATGTTGGAATTGAGGACATTTTGATTGACAGGAACTACTTTGTGGTAAGGAATAAACCAATAAATAATTGTTTGCTTATGTAATTTTTATAATATTATAATTAAATATACATTTTATCAATGGCAAAATGTCTATGTGTTTGTTTAGTTAACTAATTGGAGCAATCGTAGTTGCAATAAAATTTGTATGATTATTTCATTATTATTATTAAATTTTCATTATTAACGTTATTATGACAACCAGAAATAATTTGTTTATCAACTATGCGATCTCGTAAATATTGTCAATTTGTTGAGTAATTTGTGAAAAATCACCGCAATTAATATTAGAAAATGCGAGAATGATCGAACATCTACTTTCAGTGAAAACTTGTGAGCAATATGAAATAGAATACGATCTATTGAAAATATAGTGCAGGGAAAACGATCTGAATGTTGTTAGTGAAGATGTAGTGTTAACCTATATGAAACATCCAAAATCTTGATTATTATTATTAAATTTTCATTAGTCCTCAGCGTAAAGTTAGGAGTGATAGTTACTCTAGATAAAGAACAAGTCATACATACATTACATCATTTAGCTCTTGATTAGTTTTCTCATTAAATTTATTGGCTAACATTAAATTTTCTTGAAGTTTATTTCGCAAAACTTACAAATTTCGTACAGCAGATTATCATGGAGGAGATATAGACTACTTTTATCTTTATATGTTTTTTCAAATTCCGTTGTGAAAACTCATTCTATTTAACCGCTCTTTCGTAATATTAATTTCCTACTGCTAGACAGGTTAGTGATATCAAAAACCCCATGAACTGGCCGTGAACTTATACATACTTTTGAGCTGCGGCCTGCATTGTTGTCAAATCTTATACCACCACCACTACAAAATTAAAGCTAAAAAAACATGGCACTATACAAATTATATTTTGATTCTAGTCAAAACTAATGCTTCATGCATTATCTATCGCATTACAAACTCTTCTCGTTAACCGATAAACTAAAATAAGTGTAATTCTTCGAATTAATGTTTGTTGTTGGATTTCTCGCCTTTCTACCACCATAATGACATATTGTACGAGGGGTTTACTTAAACTAGGTCAATATCATAGGTCACTGACATTAAGATTTTAAATTAATAAGTATATGTGTAAATCATAGAAAAATTAATTATTTTTTTACAATTGTTTTCCATTGTAGTCAAAAAGATAAGAAGTTAAGCATTTAGAATTAAATTATCTCTCCAGGGATACTGTACAAGCCACAAAATATAGGGTATAAAAACATACAGGGGTGGCTGCATTACCTATCGTTAATATTTAGGTACCTTAGAAATGATTATTTATTAGCATTATTCGTATGCCAAGTTTGAAAAAATATCTTTATGTGTTTAAGAGGATTTTTTATCTATACCATTTTGTATTTAAACTGGTTAGATATCGCAGTAAATTGGATCCAAACAATTCTGACCTTCATTTTAGGTTTGACTACGGATTTTAGAGTCATATTAATTTTATTTTCTAGTCACACCTCGTATGTAAGATTTTTTTAGGTGATGTGCCTACTGGTTTTGCTGTCACTTGTGAACACTGCGACTGCGTCACAGATATCTCAAGTCCAGCTTTTTTAAAAGAATCCGATATCAAAATTCTATTAAATTGATATAGATTCATTAAAGTTTGCTTAATGAACCAAAAATTAATAAACTAATTCAAGCCAATAAACAATAAGCTACTACAACAAACATTTACGCAGTAATTAAATTCTTTATTTTACAGATCTGATTTTTTCCAAAAATTAGAAAAAAATATCTTTTCCCAGGTAACTCTAATTATTATTGTTATTAAATTTAAATGAAATTGGTGAGGTAGAATTTGTGCATATATGTAACATAATGAATGATATGTTCATATTTTTATGAGTGAATTTAATTCTTATTTTATCGAAAAGATTTTTTCCAAGTTTTTTTTAAATATTTTTTTAATATTTTGGAAAGGGGTTTGCAAGTTGTCACAGTCCTTCTATTTAAACTTCGCTCTTATGGTAATGATGGCCTTGTATTCAGATGGCTTGGCCTACCTGTCGAGTAGGAAGCAGTATGTCAGAGCACAGAGTAGTAACCATTCTTATTTCCAGTGTCGTCAGGTGTCCCCCAGGGATCTCACCTAGGACCTCTCTTGTTCAATCTCTTTATTAACGATATTGTGCATTGCTTTTCAGCTAGTGAAGCCCTGCTTTTTGCGGATGACCTGAAATGTTACAAATTTATTGGTAATCATAATGATGCATTGCAATTACAGGCTGATTTAAACCATCGTCTGCTAAATCGCGTCGCCTTTGGAATAAGCACGGCTGTTGCGATTTAGCAGACGATGTTTAAACAGACTTGAATGCCTCTAAATGTCACATTATACGATTCCACTATTCCACTCTTATAACCCACTCATTATAATTACATGCGGCTCTTGGTTCGGTTATCGAATTCACTGACCTAGGTGTCCCCTGACTCCCACCTTACATTCGATACCCACATTGCAAGCGTCTATTGCAAAACAATGAAAATACTGGGCTTTGTTAAAAGACTAACTTTGCTAACATCATAGCTGTTAAAACCTTATACAGTTCACTTGTTAGATCTCATCTTGAGTATTGTTCCTCCGTCTGGAGTCCGTATTATTTGATTTATAAGCTGAAATTGGATGTAGTGCAACATAACTTCCTTAAATATGTTTTCTATAAGTTTCAGTTTTATAATGGTTATATTTATATTAAGCAATTCTTGCACATATTACCAGTCGAAGTTCGTAGGAAGCGCAGGGACATGATCTTCTTGTTTAAGATTGTTAATAGTATGCGACAGTCCTCAGCTTCTTTCAGAAAACAACTTGTTCCGTCACGTCCCATCCGATCAATACCAACATTCATGTCTTTCCACAGACGTAACTACGTTTTTAACACATTTTTCCTAGAGGATTTAGAATAGCTGATACGTTGCCTCATCTCGAATTGTTTGACTTGTCTCAATAGATTTAAAATGGAACTGCTTAAAGTTGGCGTTTTATAGTTTTTTGTATCTGACCTGATGTTATAGACTTTTTGTACTTTTTTCTCTATGTCGTTTTATTTTAGTTCTAAATTGTATTCTACATGTTTCACATTTTTCTATGTCTTCTTATTACCATGATATTGATTATTGTTTGTTATTTTACTAAATTGGTCTTGCCCGTAATAGTTCCACTCATATAAAAAATCCCATTTACGAACGCAGAAATCGTAATTTTCTGTCGGCTAAATAGCAAGTATTGCCTCTGGAGTCTTACTTGATTTCGTTTCAGCAATTATTCTCAATTTGAAATGCGTTGTAGGATAAATAAAACACTAAACAATATTAATTGTAGCAAACTACAGATCCAAACGCCATCAACCTATTTGATAAGAAGATTAAAGGCTCATCAAATGATTCAGGGTTCTACTCACCCTTTCAGGGTCTGGAACTGGTTAGAAAAGGAGGATTCGCGTTCCACGTGGAAACAAGCACAGCCTATCCTATAATAGAAGCGACTTTCACTAACGAGCTTATTTGCGACCTGCAGGAGGTGCAAATGTATAGAACGCAACCTATGCACACGAATTTGCAAAAACACTCACCTTTCAAGGAGATGATGAACTATTGGTAGGTAATCACAGATTAAGATTGTTGTTTGTCGTATAATGGTGGATCGTGTAGGATAGTACTTATCACTTTCGGGCGAATTGTCATGTTGTTGGTTTAGATTTTTTGATGCTTCAAGAGATATCATTTGGTCGGCATTCATGTCTAGTGAAGGCATGGTTTGCAGTTACTGCAAAGTGTTCTGGTTCAAGAAGAACTTTTTTTTTGGCCAATTGTGGGGCAGATTTTTTGAGTATACAAAGACATGGTGGCTATAGTGTTTAGAAATAAAAGAAAGTAAATAAATGTAGTATTGGTGCTTATATTCAATATTTTTATATTATGTATTATCGGTATAGATGAGGTGTACTTTTAAAAAACTTTGTGTGATCGAACCGTACTAAATTGTAGCAGGTAGCTAAAATTTAATCCCCGGCAATCCGTCTTTGTCTATGCCGCTTCAATTTCTCGGTCTATTTCTCTTATAAGCAAACAACGAGACAAACAATATTAAACCAGCATTTCAAAATTAGAGGCTACTTTAAGCATCATAATCGGGTTAAGAAGGTTTTTAGTAATTCAAATAAAATTATTCAATATTATTATCAAAATATTTATTTAAATTTAATGAATACACTTTTATTCCACACAAAAATATATGTATTTTGAAAATTCAAATTATAGTGAGTAAATGTAGTGTTGTATAAATGTACAATAAAGAAAATAAAAAAGTAGGTATACTAAAATTCATCCTCTGAATATTCTGATGAATTATCTTTGTTTCCTAGATTGATAACGATAGGTTCCACAGTAACGTCAATTAAATTATCGAGTTCCCACATTTTCTCCTCTTCTTTTTGTACATGATGTATACATCTTTGCCAGTTATCTGCAGTTACTCGTTCCAAGGAATTTTTTAACAAAATTTTCACGTCACTTAATTTAAACGTTGTATTATTTCGCGCTACATCTCCTTTTACCTGCGCCCAGACTAATTCGATTGGGTTAAGTTCACAGTGATAAGGTGGTAACCGTAGTACCGTTATTTGGCGATTTGTTGCCATTTCATCGATAACATATTTTTTCTGATCGTTATTAAGATTGACCATATTTCACCATATTTGTTTCAAAAGAAATGTTTTTTCCGGATAACCATTGAATTATATCGGCTTTCCCCCAAGCAGTCGTAGGCGTCCGGTCGGTCTGCCGTGAAAGGTAACTGGCATTATCCGTTACAATTACAGACCCCGGAGGAATGGATCCAACATCTGTGTAAAATACTCTTCGATAACAACTTCGTTCATGTCTTCGTAATAGTCACCTGTATTTTTAGATTCAAATAAAAATAAACCATCATCTACAAAACCACTGGCACTGGCACTGGCATATCTTCGCCCTTTACCTGAAGGTGAAGGTGCCTGAACCCTGTTGAAAGTCCAAAAGTGCGTGTCGAAAACTTTTTACATTTTTATCTTGCCATACTTTTGTTACAGTATATCCTTCGTTAACCCAAGTTTCGTCTAGATAATAAATATTCCTCCCTTCGTCACGGAATTTTCTAATTGATCTTAAGTAGGATCTTCGCCAACATATAATCTTTCATCTTTATCGATAAGAACTGACTTCCTGTTCTGCTTTTCCCAGCAAAAATTCAACTCTCGCAAGACGGCCCATAATTTGCTTCTACTGATTTTTGGCAAATCGTTGTCCTCTGAAAGTTCACTTAAAATTTTGTTTAGCGTTGGTATTTCTTTTTTAAAATAAAATGAGTGTACTTTTCTGCGAATGACATTTTTGAATAAATCATTTATAACGACTTTTGACCTCCCTGTGGATAATTTTGGGGGATTTACAGTATCTTGTTCATTTTTTGTTTCCTTTAAAAGTCTATAGATAGTCGATTTTTCCAACCCCTGTCATTTTGGAACACTTTTCCACGATATCATCAACACTGTTGGTAGGATTTTGGTGTTTCAATGCATTAAATACATTTAATATAATAATCTTCTCATTCTGAGACAGTGCACATCTCTTCACACGTTTAGCAGGTACGTAATCTGATAAACTCGACATTTTATCCAAACAATATTATATCCACTGGCACAATAGTCACTAAACACAAGTCGAATTTTACTCTACTGCACTAGCACGTCTTCGTATATTCAGTTCTAAGACTGGATTGATCTGTCACAATACACTGGCTCCTGCCCTATGATGTATCCAGTAAAATATACTAATGTACGCCCATTACCTGTTAGCATTGGTGTTACCCGATAATTACCTGACGCGAAATATTAACACGGCCATGGCCGGTTCTTATCTTGGGGTTTTATTACTCTCTTTCATTTCCAAACAGGCTATAGAAGTCTAATTCTGTCGCTGAAAGCTACATCAAAACTTCTACTGAAAACAAGAATCGAGCGGCTATAAAAATTCTAGGCGAAAGCGAGAAAATATTTCCTCAACATATTTCCACCTGTTTAATCAAATCGTTAGACATGTCTGCATCTGGTATTAATTTATCCTTTTGTAAAGATTTTTCTGTAATGTAATTAATAAATACATTTTTACATGACTAAATATTTTGTTTATTTAATAAATGTTTAATTTGAGTCTAATATAATTTACAGTGTCATTATTGCACTGAGTGCGTTAATAATATAAAGAAGCACATGCAGGATATTGTAAGTCATTATGACATTCGAAACAGTGTTAAATCATAGTCATTATCCGACAATCACCAACTTCAATGTCTATAAATGAAATATCGTATAAATAACCAAACATTACTTATACTGAATGTTTGGTTACAGCATGTTGAAATTAGCTGAAAATGGAAATATGGATCGACTAAGGAAACACTGGGACGCTAGGAAACCAACTTGTATCGAATCTGCAAAGAAAACTGTAATTCATGTTAGCCTAAAGGAGTTCTCTTGTGGGTTGATAGCTTTGTTGTACGGAATATGTTGTGCTCTGGTTTTCCTCCTTCTAGAAATAGTAATTTACAAAAGACGTATTATTGTAGACTGTATTAAGGTTAAAATTGGGTTAAAACCGTCGTACCCATATCTAAATTAATTTGTTAAAATGATTTTTTACCGATTAGTTAAGGCACCTTTATAGTGGTGGTAGAAGTAACGCGTTTAGTTATTTAAAGTAGTGCCTTTTAAAAGAAGTGCTCACAAGAGCAATTTAAATTTAATTTCGGATGATAAATTTTATCAAAATGTTATCATTTAGATTATATCGCAGATTAATTAAAATTAGATGTCTCTTTTCTTGACCAAGTTTAATTTTTTATTACCCTTTGCGCATGCAGTTTATACTTACTATGCACGTATGCACTATGAACAGATGTGGACTAGCACTAGCACACACGTAAATAATACACAGATTAATTTATAGTTATAATATGCTATTGTTTTAGAAATTTCGTAAAAATTAAAACCTACTAAATTTAGAGGAATTTTTCTTCCAGTCAAGCTCGGTAAAAATTGAAATATTGATACGTTAAAAATTTGTGTTATTGTATCACTGATATAAATCACGAATAATAAGGGCTCCAAAATCGACGCCTGAGGTACATCTGATATAACTAATACCTACTTATACGTACAATTAAAACACTGAATACTGATGTCTAAGACATATAACTAGAGTTAACGCCAGCCAGGGTTGAACGCGCGGATCGTTAACCTCCACAGCTGACACACATTTCGAACTACACTTTTCATTTTACGGAACGCTGTAGTAATCGGTGTCGCGTCGATACGTTTCAATTTTACGTCTGCTGTAAGTTGTATTAAATAACTATTTATAAATAGTAACATAATTTACATTAGCAACTATTAGCTGAGGGGAGAAGTAAATGAAGTGAAGCAACATGTCAAAGGAAAAAAGAAATAGACGAGAATTATTTCAAATGTGGTTTGACAGTGATTCAGAATACGACATGAACATATGTATTAAAGAAAATGATCTACTTTATACTGTGTGTGAACACATCATGAATTCTTCTGACAAAACTAAAGTGACAAGATATTTGAAGAGCCATATCACATCCAGCCCTGAAGACTCTGTATTTGTCTATGAACTTACAAACGCCTTTCTTACAAGCAATATTTCATTAAACAAAATAGAGAACTCCAAATTACGTACGTTTTTTAGTTAGTTAGAAGCCGTAAAGTATTATGAAAAACATTTCAATGACATAAAAGATGTTATTTGCAGATTTAATCCTGATGACAACAGCACCATATCACACACTGCAAGACTTATTGAAGGACTAAAATATTCGCGATAACATCTCGTACATTCCATTAATAGATACTATGATTCCATAGTTAGTGCAATAAGGAAATTTGAATCAGATGGACTATCCCTAAATGAGCAATTTGACATAATGAAGAATTGCAAAAATCCAGGATATATCATTTTGGAAACATATGACAAGTTTTGGTACATATTACAGTTACCAAATATATTAATATATAGTTCATGCTTTAACAATTTCTTATACTGTCGTTGTCAACAGTAGACGTTGAACGGTCTTTTTCAATACACAAGTTAATTTTTTTTACTGTTTTAGAAAGGTATTTTAAGCTAATATAAATCAAATCTACAATTCCTATCAATGAAGTCATATGTATGTTCTCTGATGCCAAAAAAGTGAAGTTAGATTTTTATAGAGTGAGTAAATTAGATTATTTTCTTTAGATAATTATTGAATAGAGCTTTGTCTGTGGAATTGTTCATTAGCATACCTAGATGTTTGGTATCAGAGAACATACATATGACTTCATTGATAGGAATTGTAGATTTGATTTATATTAGCTTAAAATACCTTTCTAAAACTATAAAAAAATGTTACAAAAGCTAATAATAAGGAATATATGGGTAGATATTGTGGGTGTAATTCAACGCAGGTTGGGGCTTTTGTCCACTGAGTAGTTAGTTTCACACAATATTATTAATACCTAAAAATATATAAAAACACAAGTTAATATTAAGGTCGCTGTTTCACTACAGAAAACTTAACTTAAAATAACACATTAAATATAACTTTTGTATACTTTAATTTGTGAATATTATTAACTTGAATATGCCTTAATTCAGACTAGAAGTATTTCAATTGCTAAAAGTGTCATGAAATTCGTCAATTGATCTCGTAAATGTTCTATTAATCTTATCGGTTAATGATACTCGTAATAGCAAAAATGCCGCTCCATAATTTTTAAACATTGTTCTTGAAATGATGCCAACCTGGTTTGATAATGATGAGAGCTCCTACTCGAAAGTATGAAAAATAATATTCCTGATAAAAATCATCAGTTGTGAAAGGAAAATACTTATGTTTGAATTATATAAACTTGTGATATTCTCACAGTAACCATTCGCGAGGCATTTGAGAAACATGAGAGTCCTATATGTTTTGGTTTTTAGCTGCTTGTTGGCATCAAGGTGAGTAATATAACATACAACAGTCGTAAAAGACACCATGCTTATATTTTTCGCTACAGCTTTGCAGGCGATCTTGTTACTACTGTAATCAACAACAACACATTTCCAGAGGGTTTCTTGTTCGGAACTGCAACTTCAGCGTACCAAGTAGAAGGTGAGTTCTCTTAAGTCTGATACACACTAGGGCTCATTAGTTTCTGCATACGTGTAGGTATAATGTCTTCAAATGCATTTTAATCATTCACAACTTGTCCTATCAATATCTGAAAAGTTCTAAAACATGTATCGTATTGAATTTTGTGATTCTAAATGTTCTTTCTCAGAGGAATATAAAACTCATTCCATTTTATTGTTTCTTAGGAGTAATAGAAAATTCAAGAACAACATTTATTTCATGGACCTCTTTAAATATATTTAAACTTGTTCTTCAGTCAATATTTATTTATTTTAGTGAAGTAATTTTATTTAGTTCAAATATTAAAAGTATGTTTGTATGCATATACTCGAATAAATTATTATTTTCAGAAGAAAAAATTACTTAATTCAAGATTATATGTCTCAACTGGTAGAATTCTATTCTTGATTCAAAATAATCGTGTTCTGTGTTGTTATTTGAATTTAATTGACAAAAGCTATTTCTTAACAGGAGCATGGGATGAAGATGGTAAAGGTGAGAATATTTGGGATCGATTGACGCACACTACTCAACTAATTAAAGACTTGAGCACTGGTGATATTGCTTGCGATTCCTACCATAAGTACAAGGAAGATGTGGCTCTGTTAAAGGATTTAGGCGTGTCTCACTATAGATTCTCTTTATCATGGTCTAGGATTTTACCAACTGGTAAGTGCAACGCATTGGATATATTAGCTCTGCTCAATCAAGGAATCCAGACTCGTTCCAAACTGTCAAAAACATTCTTTCAACTACCTTCAAAACAAATTCGTAACTTTACTGGACGAATATTTCTGACAGTTTGAAACGATTCCGGATTCCTTACTTGAACAGACCTATTATATTTAAAAATGGTATTTTTGGTGATGCTCTGAAATCATGATCAAGGTCATGATCTTTGATAAGTTTACTCGGTACATTTGAACAAATACTTACATCACAACTTTTTAAATTTTTATGTTAGTCAATTAGTGATATGCTTTAAGTACGTAGCTATTTAAGTACTTTCTCCAGTAACAGCGTAATACTATCAGTGACAAATAAATAAATATATTATCTCATCTCTGAACAAATAAATTTCTATATAAATGGAATATCATAAGCACTGATTTTAAAAATTGGTATTTATCAGTTTTAATTAAAACAATTCTCTAGTACTTATTATTTAGGAAAATAATTTTAAACAATTCATTTTATATTTTAATTACAAATGGTTTTTTGGAACTATCGATATTCTACATATATTATTTTTTAATTTTTAATGTCTTTTTATTCAGTTTCCTCGATGAGAGCTTGTTAGGTACGTAGAAAATTGAATAAAGAGATACACTTCTGAAGAAAAGGTCCTCCAAATTTTTATAATACTAAACAGGTTATTTACATTTTACTATAAAGTGTTGATGAAGTTTTCGATTTCGTATAAAATATAAAAGAATGCGTGCTATTAGATATAAGCACCTGCAATATGTTTTTAAAGTATGATTCTCATATACATAAAAGCTTTTATTATTTTCCATATTATATATAAGTATGTTACAGGCTTTTGAAAATAATTTCTTAAAATGTAGGTAACTTTTAAGTTAAACGAAGCTCAAACACCTTTTTCACATAAAATTTGTAATTTGAAAATTTCATAGGTTTGTGATATTCATTCTAAGCAAAAAGCATATAAAAAAGTGCAAACATTTCATAAAGTACAAGAAATATATACCTATCAGAGTACTTATCACACAAACCTAGAAAAAATATAGAGTGTGCCAGTGTGATATTGCCGGCGACCGCTAATTGGCTGCCCTAAAGGGTCCAGAATCACTAAAACTTGGTTTTTATGCCAATTTACTTTGGCTGTATTGCAACGTGAAGCTTATTTGTTTACTGTGATTGGTCACATTCTTTAATGACATTTAAAATGACAGCAAGTTAGTTAATTTCATATTGCAATGCATCCATCATATTTGCACACCCGCCAACATTAATAAAATATACATTTTCTGGACCGTAAGTCTCTAGAAAACGCGGGACCTGTCTCGTGGCCTATATCATGAACCGACGCTGTCTATATTTTTTCTAGGTTTGTGATCTATCATTACAAAAACAGAAGATTGCCGTGATTGAAATTTTGAAGTAGGTAATATTGCTGATAGGTTTTTCAAATTTGAACAAATGGGAAACTTCATTTTGTTGTTATGATTAATTTCGCATACAGAGTAGTCCTTAACTAATGGTTCATATAGACATACTAAAATTTTTACTTCAAAATATTACAATTGGAGCCAATATGCCTTAATAAAATGTTGATAATAAAAAATATACGTGATGTCAAAGTTGAAGTCTAATTATTCAATTTTCGTAATAATTATAATGTTTTTGAATGTATCAACGTAAAAATTTGGGATGTTTTTGGATACGAGAAATCATAATCTGTAAACATAATTTATGTTTATGACGTAAATATTGATTTTTATATGAACAAGCCTTAAACCTACATTATATTCGTAAAATGGTATATTTGTCATTAGCTCTAGAAATTTACCATTTTCGAGAAAATCGCATTTCAAGAATCTGCTGCATATTTCGTTAAAGGAAATTTTATCCCTTTGACCATATTGAAATAGAAATTATTAAGTTAATATATTTTATTTAGAAAACCAATTGAAAGGGAAATCTAATTAAACAAAACTACGATTTGGTAAAGGATATAAGTAAGAAACTGAATGCGTAAGGGAAAAAAGAAAATATTTCAATATAAATTTTTAATATGTCCACCATTCACCTCGATATGAATTACATGTTTTGCCTCAAATTCAGTGGTAACGTAGGTATTCAATGGATCAATAAAATGACTTTCTAGAAGACTTATATAACTGATACCATTTAAATTTCCTGGCAACTCAACACACCACTCCCATTGAACTAGTTTGTAGATCATACTTAAACGTCGACCAATAACACCGCAATAGGATTATTTACAATGCGTTTGAACAAACTGTACCCAAAGTTAAATTTAGATAAGTTTAAAAAAGTATCCCAGTTATTTTACTATTTGAAATTAAAAAAATAATCAAAGAAAAGAATAAATATAGAAAACTCAAATCCATTTCTGAAACGTATATACTATATACATACATTTATTGCTCTTAGGAAAAATGTAAAAAATTTATTCGTACAGCATATCATGAATATGTGAGATATACTGAAATATTATTATCATTATCATTATCATTATCATTATCATTATCATTATCATTATCATTATCATTATCATTATCATTATCATTATCATTATCATTATCATTATCATTATCATTATCATTATCATTATCATTATCATTATCATCATTATCATCTCTACTTACTACATATTGTCAATTGTAAAGTAAATATGACGCAAATATTATTAACTCTATATTACATTTATAAGAGTCATTCTAAGAAAGCATTATTAAAAACAACAATCCAACTCCACAAAATTTACGAAAATGTGTACCACAGCAAATGTAAATGTTCCATCGAGGGCACGTTGTGACAGGTGAACGTTGAACGTAGGAATGAATCTTATTTAGTTTATCGTTCCTGGAATCTTTCTACGGCATAGTTAACTAATATATGTGTGTTTTCACGAATTTTTTGATATACATTATTTATCTCACATTCTTACCTCAGGTTTTGCAAACAAGGTGAACACCGCTGGAGTGCAGTATTACCAAAATCTCATAAAGGAACTGAAGGATAACGACATCGAACCCTTCGTGACCATCTTCCACTGGGATACTCCACAGCCCATCCATGATGCCGGCGGTTGGACCAGCGAATTCATAGTCGATTGGTTCGCAGACTACTCTCGAATCGTCTTCGAATTGTTCGGCAACGACGTCAAGTACTGGCTTACATTCAATGAACCCAAACAGACCTGCCACGAGGGCTACGGTTCAGCAAAGAAGGCTCCAGCCATTTCTTCTCCAGGAGTAGGAGAATACCTTTGCACACACAACCTGCTGAAAGCGCACGCCAAAGCCTGGCACATTTACGACGAAGAGTTCAGACTCACCCAAAATGGTGAGTTGTATGAAATACTTTGACTTTTCTTGGAGAAATTAATGGGTAAACATTATTTAATTTCATTATTTATTGTTTCTTATAATTCATTATTAACACATATTTATAATTCGCTTAAAAAAATGACTTCTCTATTTTAGTTAATTTATTATTTGTTTCGTTCAGATCATTCTGTTGGTGCTGATGTTCAAGCCAAACTATACACAATTTGTTTCAATTTGATTTTAAAATATGTAATGGTTATTATTGTTAAAGTGTAGAGGTAAACACGAGATATCTATGCAAATAATTAGCGGCATTGTCGTGAATATTGTTGGAACCATTTAAATTTTTATATAACAAAATTAACTTTGAAAAGCATTACATTAATTTTATTTAGTATGTTCTGTCTTCACTTTGTCCTTTTTTGTTAAATTTATGTGCAATAAAATACAAACAAGAAAATTAAAAATATTTAAATGCATATTTAATTATTTTTACAGTTATGTAAAGTTTTTGTAAAAGTGTAATCCATGACATCAATAGTTCTTGGAACGTCATAGTGACTATACAAAAAATTATGTTCATACTTAGAACTTTTTAATGGCTTTTCATTTCTCATTTGTTGTTCCCAGCTCTTATTTTTGAAATGGAACAATATTCCTATGAATGGAAATTATACATGTATTAAAAGTTTTAAGGGTTATATCTGTAAAATCACAAATCTTATTTATGCTTACGATATGAATATTTCAGGTACAATTGGTATAGTCATTGATACACCTTGGTACGAACCAGCTACTGATGACGACGAAGATGCCGCCGAAAGAAAACGTCAGTTTGTGGTAAATATGAAAACAATATCATCACAATACACTTGATCTAAAACGTTGTGGATTGCAGTTCGGCTGGTATGCTAACCCCATCTTCAACGGAGACTATCCGGAGATCATGAAGACTCGCATTGCCGAAAGGAGCGAGTTGGAAGGATTTGAAGAATCCCGTCTGCCCGCCTTCACAGAAGACGAGATAGATTACATTAATGGCACCTACGACTTTCTAGGACTCAATAGTTACTCCAGCTATATGGTGAAGACAGATCCTGAACCAGAAATCGGCAGTCCCAGTTGGGACGACGATACCGGTATCTACGAATACCAGTTGGATGAGTGGATACCAGCCGCCTCTGATTGGGTCAGGGTAAGAGAAAACTATCAATAATTAAAATGATCGATTTCCTTCATTCATGATCTTCAATCAAGTCCCAAATTTTAACTTTAGTGTTGTTGATTGAAAGTGGAGAATTTGACGCTGGTCAAAACAAAGGTGCAAAATATGCTACTGCGAGGTGTGTCATTTCATATTTAAACCCATAAAATAACAAAGGATGTGTATGGAATCCTTGTCTATCTGTTCGTATAATCTGCACCACATACTACTGCTCAATACAATCAGTCAAGAAGCTTACTGTGATGTTGTAACTGTAATGGATTTGGCAGATAACATTATAGTATTCTCAATACTGGTTCTGGCTTCACAATTAACTACTTGATCGTTGTCGTTGTCAACATGTTGTTACCCGTTGATGTGTTCCGGAACCCAGATTAGCTCTACATGATTTTCCCAGCACAGAAAGGATAAGTTCCTGGCACATTCCAGAACGATGCGAGAATCCTTGGTAATACTGGCGAGTGTAAAATCGTCTAGCATCTATGCATGCTATAAAATACTGGTTTATACAGTATATATCTTCTTCTGGGATTTTCTTATACACAAGCAAAGATAGCGAATACTTCAGTCTGGAAGACCGTGGCACGATTTCTCAGAGAGTAGCATAACTAATTCTACCGTTCATATACATGTCATAAATCCCCGTCTTTGAACTTCCTTTCATCTTGGATCCATAAACAAATCTGACGAATCCTTTCGTAATCTGAGCATCAGGATTAGAAATCTTGTCTAACCTGACGACTGTCTTCTGTTTTATTGTGAACAGAACAAAACAAGACAATACCTTCGAAAGATTTACCCTAGGCATCAGTTACCTACAATTTTTGAGTGAGCTTATCACTGACATCTAAGGATTAACCTGAAATAAGTATAACAAGTTCATCTACATCGTCAAGGAAGAAGAACAACAGCAGCAGAGGGTCAGTTCCTTCTTCAATTTTGTTACAGAATATAGTGCAGTTTTTGAAGATTTACCTGACTGATAGTAGTGCTGTGAATTGAAGAGTAATCCTGCCACAAGCGTTTTCTTCTTAATATACCTCCTATGAGTTTTTTTTCTGTAATAGGAAGGACGTCAAGTATATAGATCTTTAGGCCTTATCCTCATCATAGAAGACCAATCTGTCTTAGAAATAAAAAACCTATTGTCGTTTTTCAGGAATTTGAAATGTATTTTAGAGTTAAAACGGATAATAACAAATGATGTAATCGATATATAATAACAAGCCTTGTTGTAACTTTCGTAAAAATACTATCCCTTTCTGAACTTTTGAATGAGGAAAATATATGTATCATTAAGTGGTCATTTTATGTATCATAAAATATTTGTATGAACTCTGACACGATGTTTCAATGTCAATCAGCACGATACTGCTCATGATAACTGATCTGAACTTAAATGTATTAACTAATCTCTTAATTCGTCGTGGATGTCTTTGGTAATGTAGTACTTACTATTGTCAATTTTCATGATTCTAGAATATAAATTTAAAAAACTGTGTGAAATATATACTTGCTTTCAGGTTACTCCCGTAGGAATGCGAAAGTTGCTTGCTTGGGTGAAAAAAACTTATAATAACCCGGATATCATTATTACAGAAAACGGATTCTCAGATAATGGTACTTATGGTGACGATGCTACTAGGAAACTCTATTACCAGGTATATTACAGACTAGCATTTTTATTACTATATATCTTTAAAACTAAACTTTTTAGACTTATCTAAGTAATGTATTAGATGCTATAATAGAAGATGAAGTCAGTGTGTTCGGTTATACCGTCTGGAGCTTGCTGGACAATATGGAATGGATGGTTGGATATACGTAAGTATATAAATAATACAAAAGTTGCAAGTACACATTGAATAAATTATTTCAGAGAGAAGTTTGGCCTCTATCAAATAGATTTTACCAGTGCAAATAGAACCAGAACGCCCAAACCTTCAGTGGAATATTATAAACAAGTCATAAGTACTCGTTGCCTGCTAGACTCATGCGAAACGAAGAAAATAAATAGTTAGAATATTTTCGTTTAATTCTGTCGTAAATAAATATTTTGACAGCTATTTTTCTTAAGTTTTATTCAACAAAAAGACCGCTATAGCACCTTCTGCTACCTACCTGAAAAGGTCAAATGGTACTTAATAAGACCTTTCCATCTTTTGCGTTTTGAAAAATTGTGGGAATTTAAACCTAAGTCTACTTTGTAGCTATATATAAATTTTACGAAGTTTTTATGTAACATTGTCGAAGTAAGCGACGTATATTTTTGCCAGTAGAACTATTCAAACGATAAATTTATTACTTTCTCTCGAACATATCGGTCAACAGAGCGATAGTTTTACTAAATCTAAGATCTACTAAGATCTTAAATCAAATCCTTGATTAATTTGACCTACGAAGACCTACTTGGTATCAATTGAGGAACACTTATCATTAAATCCAAAACGTTTCTAATGTTATACTAACTCAAAAAAAAAAAAGCAATACTAGTAATACTACGTCTATTCCCTGATACATGAGTTACAATAACGTAACGTTAGATGAACCCTCGGATATCGGGGACGCATTCGCTGACTATTTTTCGAAAAATTTTTCAAATAGTTCTACCCCTCATTCAACTATGATACCATTATAAATCATGACTTATTGTATATTCCTGCAATATCAGAAGATGATATAATACATGTAAACAAGAAAATTAAAGGCAATTTTACAATGGAACCATACTTAATACTAAGTTTCTTCTATATCATAAATAATTTTTAATGATCAGGCCGAGGCTACAATGTGGGGCCTTGGTCTGGTGGAGTGTAGGTCGGGTGACTGTGGCCAAGGTGTTGTTGAGGATCCAAAGGCTGGCCTGTTTAAGTATTACAGGGGTAATGACGACAATTCCAATTGCCGCCCTGGAAGTTTTGTTAGGGTTACCACCCCTCCCAACATGGATTGTAAAGGAGGCGATGGTGGCCTACCTGAGAATAAGGGATGCAGACTGTTGGAAGGCCGAGTGGAGGGTCACGCTGCTATAGCCTTAAGGAAGGAGAATGAGATTCCACTTTCTGCTTTGAGGGTTATTGAGGAGAAGAAAAAATTAAAATTGGGAAGGAGGTATACCACTGCCTTCCTTCGAGAGAGCGGTGGGAGAGGGCAGAGGACATGTTTTCTCCGGGATATCTGATATGTTATACAGATGGATCCCGAGTAGGGGAGTTTTCTGGGGCAGAAATATATCTGGAAAACTTGTACATCCGGCAGAGTTTTTCGCTGGGCGCATACTCCATGGGTTTCCATGGAGTATGCTCCATTTTGATGGTAGTAGGCAAGAAAGAAGTAAGGAATTGTGTGGAGGAGAAAATCTTCATCTGCTCTGATAGTCCGGCTGCACTCAGAGCTCTTAGCTCTCCAAGGACGAGATTCTAATCTTGTTCAGGAGAGTGGAAATGCTTTGGAGTCCCTGGTCTGACAAAGGGAGGTGGAGTTGGTCTGTGTTTGTGGCCATAAACGAATCCCCGGTAATGAGATGACTGATTTGTTAGGTCGTCTCAGATCTGGGGCACCTTGCCAGGGACCCGAGCCGATTCTCGGAATTACGCGAGGTAGCATGAATAATGCCCTTAATAAATGGGCCTATCAAACACTAGGAGGGAATTGGAGAAGGAATGGAGGATGTAGACAGGCCCACGACTGTTACAGAGATACTGCAAATAAACGCTTGGCTCATCAACCTTGACATTCAAGTCTTGAACGGATTTATTTACAGGTCCAAAAAAAGATAAGAGCTTAGTGGTGCGAATTTGCAGTATGTGGTCAGAGGGTAGCGTATTTTATCCTCTGCGAAATCCATAATAAATTATACGTTGAGCATAACATTAGGATTGTCAGAAAACTGAACAGGTCTCTGATCTATTAACAAGCAGCAAGAATTGATTTGAGTGTCGATGCGATACTACGCTCGTTTAATGACGAAAAAGTGTAAATAGCATGGAAACCTTAATCATAGAGGCTCGAGTCCTTTTATCCAATAATTCTTGCACACTTTTCACAAACTCTGCTACATTATTTTGTTCGTTTTTCTCCAGTCTGAAGCCTAATTCGCCTTATCTTATATTAACTATTCTAGATGCTTATCGAGCGGCTTCGATTTCCAGCGCTGGGGCGTCGGATAGATTATTATGTCTGGCTAACCTTAATGCTTGACGGATTTCAAAGTGTAGCAAACCATCACTGAAGCTGCACACTGGCTAATTGTTCTTGGAACTCTACCGGTGCACTGTAGTAGGCTAGCTTCACCATACCTGCTATATCTACCTCAAATTGCTGCAAGCGTTGTTTTTGACATTTTAGGTGTGCTTGGTAAAGCAGTCTTCAACGTTTGATAATAATTTTGTTTGTCTTCGGCTAGCGTTCTTAAAATCTCCATGGCTTCACCCTATAGAACAACTATTAGTGAGGTGGCCTTTTCATCTTCTGATAAATTATTTGCCACGACGACTGCTTTGAATTACTTAAGGTAAGTAAACGTTAGTGGCTTAATCCTTGATGATTGAATAAAACCGCTCTCAGTCTTAATGGGTCCCTTCGCGGACAACTGGGATTTCAGATTTGAGACTTCACTCGTGTAACTCATATTTTCTTCTATGACCTGGATCTTATCCTGTACTTTATTAATTAATTGGTTTTCCTTTCCAACAATTTCCTCAAATTTATTGAGTTTAACCTGAATTGCCTCTTCTAACATCTTATTGGTTTCTTGCAAACTGATTTTCATCTCATTTCTTAATCCTTCCTGATTATTTTTCATTTCTTCTAAACTGTTCTTCACTTCCTCTTGACTTTTCTTCATTTATTTCTTTAAGTCTTCCTTCATTTCGCCCTGGCTGTTCTTCATTGCTTTCTTTAAGTATTCCTTCATTTCGTTATGGTTATTCTTCATTTTCTTTCACTTGACTCTTTTCCATATCTTTCATCGTTTACATTAATTGCTTGAATCTTTCCTTCATTTCCGTCGCTCTTGATTTCGTCACTGGTATTAACTTTTCTACTGCAAATGCCTTCTTTGTGGAACGTTGTATTTTTGACACCAATGTAACCTTTATGTTGATTTAGCCTTGAAATACGTTACGTAGAAAAATAAACTTTATTGTCACTACTTGATTACACAACAAATATCCTTCAAACAAATTCACAACTGTCAAATCTTTACTTTGACGTTTGTCACTCTCGTTTGGCTTATGAACATAAACTAAACTTTAAAGGCGAGCTTATATACATTTTTTGAGTTCTCGAAGTTTCCTAGCTTCTTATATATAGACTGGAATGTTCTAGAAAACGTCAAAATGAATGTATTACAAAAACTATACATTTTAAAGTAAACAGAAATATAATTAACAAACTACAAAGGTAGGTGAGCTTCCACAACAGTGTCTATATTTTTTGTAAATTGGACTCCTTGTCCTGTTTCATGCCTACTCCTTAGTATTTCGCAGGCCTGTCGGTATTTTCTTAACAGCCATCCCCTGATATAAATGATTATGATTAATAATACGAAAATGCAAAAATAACAAGAAAGATTTAAATAAGCCTGTGATTATTCACATTCGACACTAATTCGAATATTTTAGTCATATTCCTCTTGAAATATTCACCAACTTCTGACGGCCATGAAAATTACGGATCTCTTGTGGAAATTGCTCGGAAATATTTTAAACCTACTGTGGTTAAATCGCTTAAAAAAATAATTTTCCAAATGCCACGATTTGTTCGCAATCAATTCACGTCAGTCTAGATATATCGTTAAGTGCATTTAATGATGCAAATGATGCAACCATCACGATTAATAGTTGTACTGCAGTTTGTTCTTGTAATTTCCGTAAGTGGATTTCTAGACTATGAGATAATAGAAGGCTATTTTAGAAAGAGATTTATAAATTATGCAACTGTTATTGGTTGTTTTTCCAAGAAAGGTGAGTTACATACATATTTATAAAAAGTCTCTATCCAGAAAATAATAAAGTTATTCGTAAACAACAACACAGAGCAGGTGGTGCTTTAATGCAATTTATCTTTACACCAAAATGTTTTATTTAGCCGCCAAAGAGCGTCAATTTCAGTTCTAATATATTGGTCAAATAACAAAAATTTCAAAAAAAAAAAAAATAAATTTAACCACAAAAAATTCAAAGTATTCCATTTGAAATAAGAAAGTTTTTGCACTGACATTGGTAAAATGTAATCGAAAAATAGAACATTCGACGTAGTATTTTAAAACTGTTATAAAATACAAAAATTGCACACAGTTTTCTTGATATACTAAAAATTGGATGCCTAAATGCATTACGAAAAAGTTATTTGCATAGTACCTATACTCAACGGCCGAAAATCTAGAAAGTGACTAATCGCTGGCTTGTAGAAAAGCGCGACGGGCGAAGCGTGTGAGGAGCAACATTTTTATAGGCGTACAAAAATAATTGCATTACACAACATCCATTATTTTTAGTAGAAACAGTGATATAATAGTTTTGCCAATTTGGAAGCGTTAGATAGAAAACATGATAGAGTTATTTCAAAATTTAAAGTTTTTATCTTGTATTATTAATTAACCAAATCCCACTATTTTCCGTTTCGCAGTTGTACTTCTTTACCACTTTGTTTTGCTCTATATATACGCTACTCACGTACACTTTTGTTAATGAATTACATATTTCAACATCACTTGCACTCATATTTTGACACCTTAAACTCTAGATACATGACCTCATCCGATATTCCTCACTTGTTAAATTAGGACTATTTTGAGAATACGCTGTAGAGCTTGAGTTAATCGCTATTCTTAAGAATACAAAATCACTAATAAAATTAATTACATTCATAATTAAATTAGCGGAAAGATATACCCGAAATTTTGCCCACCCGAACGATATACCCGCCCATGATAACGTTGTAAATGGAATCCGTCAATTTGCCACAGTCAATAGAAAGCTGCGGTGCATGTGTACTTACTGCAACAGAAGATGTGTAATCGACTATGTTCTCAGAGATATGCGGCACACGATTTTATAGGAAAAATATATGGGCTGCATGTATGTTTCTTTGCGTCGACTGCTATAAATTGTCAGCAGGATTATAATATGAGTCACTCTCTAGATTTTCGGCCGTTGAGTATAGTTGTTTCCAGAAATTCCGTGTTTGCAAAGTGTCATTTCTCGCCGAACGCGATAGAGGTCGACGACATTTAATGGAATCTACTGCATGTAGAATGCTTCATGTCTGTGGTTTTTCAGTTCGGCATGGAGTAGTGAATGACCGTTAGATGTAGACTGTCTACACCGCGTACTCACGGTATTTTCTGTTGGGTTAGAGAGACTTAAACAGCTAAGGTTTCGAAACCGGTATATGTCTGGTGGGCTGCTAACGAGTAAGTAGCTGTTTGCTATAGGTTTTCCAGGTGTAATTCAATGCTAGTGGGGGCATTAACCCAAAGAGTAGTTCTTACGAACCTCACCAACTGTAATTTTTTTAACGTCAAATAAGATTGAATTTACAGATTGCGTAGCTTATGTAGCCAATGGTATAGAGTATCCTAGATATTTTTGACGAAAATTTGCATGCCCCTTCTAAAACTGCAATAAAATGTATAGTGTTCTATTCGAAATAAGATACGTCTCTACATAAATATATTTTTTTATTCCAGAAGAGCTACATGTTGCCAAAAGATTCAGTTTAAACCCAATGTTGTCAGTTTTAAATATAAATAAAATTGATTCTCAACGAGTTCTAGAAGCAACTGGCCATTTAGGAGTCATTTTAGATGGAGACTGTAATAGAGCAGAACATTTTTTATCAGCTGTAAGCAATTTTGATTATTTTATAAAATGGAATGGCGGAGCATGGGCATAGGCGTAACTAGGAGGGAACTAAAAAGTGCTAAGCACTCTCAGAATTAAAATTAGCACCCCAAAACAAATAATTTTCAGTTAACAAATAATCTAGAAAAATCATCTTGAAAGCTTATCGTTTATCCGGAAAAAACTGTTGCAACTCAAAAAGCTTGAATTCTTAAAAGATTGGATGTTACCGTTGTTTCCTTAATTTAATTTCTCTATCTCTTAGCTCGTAACATATGTAAAAATGTATTATTTGTTATAAATTATCTGATGCACGCCTAGCGAGTTACAGGGTGTTATTTTGAAAAAAAATAACAATTTTTCGCAATAACTTAAAAACCGTTTTGTAGATTAAGGTAATATTTGGGTGGCTTGTACAGCAATGAAAGGTTATTAAAATTACATGGTGTTTGTTTTAATCTGACATCAGTGGTAGCCTAGGCCTACTATTCCTTATGATTTTGTCTTCATAACTCTTACATATCCTACTTTTACGTGAATTGACTAAGTTCTCCTTATAAATAAACCATTTTCAAGTAAATTGAGTTCAAAGTACCAACTGCATTAATTTATGCAGAAAAATACACGCAAAGATTTTATTGTCATCTAGTAGGTATCTGTAAATAACAAAGTTACTTACAAGCGTTATGTCAAAAATTGTTACATGCCACACTAATTAGTTGCAGTTACTACCATAAGTTACTAGAAGTCAACTCAATTTGCACAAAAAAGTAGTACGTTATTATTTACTATGGAATTTTCCAATAATGAATATGCTGATATAATATACGTTTACGGTTTCTGTAATAGAAATTCATTGGCTGCCTCACGAGAATATCTACGCAGATTCCCAAACAGAAGACGACCTTCACGGCACGTATTTCAACGAGTTTTTCAAAGACTTCGTGAAACTGGGAGTGACAAAATTGGAAATGCTAGGGTAAGAGGTAATATGGAAAATGTAAAGATTTTAGAAGAAAACGTAATAGATGCTGTCGTTGATGATTCTTCTACCAGTGTTCGAAGAATATCAACGCAGACGGGTATCACACAAAGCAGTGTCTGGAGAATTTTAAACCGAGAAGAGCTAGACCCCTACCACCTACATAAATTGCAAACTTTACATCCTGGCGATGCCGAATAAAGCGTACAATTGTGTACATGGTTGTTAGGAAATATCGATAATGACCAAAATTTTTATCAGAAAATATTGTGGAGCGATGAAGCTAAATTCACAGGAAATGGAATAAATAAATTAAACAATTTTCATGTCTGGTCCATTGACAATCCACATATAATACGACCCTCAGCGTTTCAAAGGAGGTTTTCAATAAATATTTGGGGGATCTTCAATAGAGTCATTCTAACTCCTCAAATTATTGTAGATCGTTTAAATTCAGAGAGATACACACATTTTTTAGAAAATGTTGTGACTGGCTTTTTAGATGACGTTCCATTACATTTGAAAAATCAAATGTTCTATCAACAGGATGAAGCACCTGCTCATAATGGAAGGCAAGTATCTATGTGGCTCAATTTGCACTTTCCCGAACGCTGGACCGGAATAATGGACCTATTATGTGGCCTCCCAAATCTCCTGATCTCAACCCGCTTGATTTCTTTTACTGGGGTCATATGAAACAGCTGGTATATGCTAAATCCAGTAACACGAGGAAAGAATTATTATTGTTAATCTTGTTATTTTGCTAACATAATTTCATTTCATGTTAAATAAATAGGTACATTATTTTAATTTTATCTTTAGTTCATTTTACTTACTAGATGACTTACTAAATGATGAATAAAATCTTTGCAAGAGCACCTTTTTTTTTAAATTGATCACTGATTAAGCTGAACTTAGTCAATTCACGTACAAGTAGGATATGCAAGAGTTATGAAGACAAAATCATAACGAATAGTAGGCCTAGGCCACCACTGGTGTCAGATTAAAACAAACACCATGTAATTTTAATGACCTTTAATTGATATACATGTCACCCAAAAATTACCTAAATCTGTGAAACGGTTTTTAAGTTATTGCGGATTTTTTTTTTTCAAAATAACACCCTGTAACTCGCATCATTGAATTTTTTTTATAAGAATTTTATTGTTATTTTGGTTTGGTCTACCGCTTCGTAAATTTTTCTACGCTTAGTAGTGTTTAGTAGTACCTACTAAAAAATATTTTTCCATGTTTACTAAATAAATTATTGAATTCGAATAAATTTCCTTGCTAGTTATATTTATTGAATTGAATTTAAACATTTCAATACTATACAGTTTCTAAATTCCTACAGACATTTGACAGTTAATTGTTTCTCTGGAAGGTTTACATGTTTCTAATGTAATATTTTAATATTGCTTTTTGAAATTATAACGTCAGCAAAATAAATTAATTAAATTTAGTATAAAGTATTTTGAGATACCATGTGCCAAACTTTTCTAATTTGGAGTATCCAAAATAATGAATGACACCCAAATAATTTAAAAATAACGCACTGTACTTGTAATTTATGTTTCAGAGTGGAAAATATAAGTACTTTCATGAAAAACACCATTGGTTAATATTAATATCAAAAGAAAATTTCACATATCTGTTTGATAACGTGGACATGTATATAAATGCCAACATAGAAATTATTTATCCGGATAATTTTCCTTCCCTTAAAAATTATACTATACAAGCGGTTTATAATCCTTCTTTTACACAAGGAGGGACTATCAAATTCTATAAAGTGGGTTTCTACAACACAGTAGACGGGTACAAAGTTAAAGAAGCTTATCCTAAATATTTCTTACGGAGAAATATGACAGGAGTCCATCTGAAAACCATGATTGTGGTAAGAATCTTACATTGTTTTATAATTTTCCCGAATAAGTAATCACTTCAATAAAGCCGAAGACAATAGGAATGGTTCTAATTTAGTCATTTTTTGCGATATTTAATCAATTAATAATGTATTGAGAAGCACTACTTACAATAACTAATATAAACCAAGTTATTGCAAAGTGATGTTACAAATACATGGTGTCACAAATAAGATGAAGCCTAATCATAAGTCGTCCCCCTTCTGGTTACATCCATGAGGTGTACAAACTTTTATTTTCGGTTTCAGTATCTTGCAGATAATAAACTGGAATTTTATCAAATTTTGTATTAATCAAAGTTATTAAAGAAAATGTGATTCTTCAGGTATACATTTTTATATTCTGCCTCTTAGAGATGAGAAAATTTTAGAATTTTTAGTAACAGGTGATAGACACTAACTGAGGAGTCATATTTTCACAAAATACAATTTCTCTTAAATGTTACAGCATCATGGAGTTTGAAAAATGAAACATAAATGGAAAGTTAAAATTTAGAAAGGTAGAATTTCAAAGAAAAAAATCATCTCGGGAAAAATGTTCCATGAAAAAAAAAATATGTGTAACGCTTTTCCAAGGGACAATATCTCCGCTTCAAATTTTGTTTGAAATATTTTCATCATAGAGTAGGTCTTCTTCCCTAAAAATATCACTTTAATTTCTCACAAGAACCATTGAACTATACCTATTGGAGTATATTGATGGCGTTGTTTTGGAACAGCTGCTCCTACGTTCCTTGATGAGAGGGGATAACACTGTTCTTAAGAGGCGACCTCAATATTTATGTTGGTATATTAACTTCCACTGAGAGGGAATCATAGATAATGTAGATTTTCTTCCAAGTATTCTAGTTCATAAATAACTATTGCACGATACACCTTGTCCAGAGATTAACATTCAATATATGCCAGTGGAGGTAGGCTTTCTGTAACCCCTGCAACCTAGTTCACCATCTGCTTTTCTAAAAGGAAGGAAACCATTTATTTTCCATCTTCATAGTAAAGCTGGTGTCCATAATATGGTATAGAAATCTTTAATGTTATTTATGACGATATGATAAATATTTGGTATCTGAACTAACACATTGGTTTTAGAACTGCTGACTCCATGACTAGATACTCAAAGGTCACCCAAAGCTAGAGACAATGAAGCTGAATAAAAAAAGTCTAATTGGTGCACTTTTGCCAATTTTACTAGATTCTCATCATTGCCTTCTGCAATGAAGCTTTGATCGCAAAATAGACACTAACTTTCTTAATTAGATTTCGAGATGACTGAATTAATATTATAACTCTTCCATCTATTTCTTATTTCAGTTTCCTGTCCCATTTAAGGACACGTTATTAAATTATTTAAATAGCGAAGAAGATAAAGAGATCAATACGTTCAACCGTTACCAGTACAACATGTTGTCCATGTGTCAAAACATTTATAATTTTACGTAAGTCGATTTTTTGTTTGGAAGAGCGAGCGCATATCTTACTGAATGTTGCAGGAAGGATGTAAGCATGTCCACATCCTGGGGTTACATGCAAAAAAACGGTTCATTTGATGGACTTGTTGGAGCTCTTGATAGGAAGCAAGTGGATTATGGAAGTTCACCCATCTTTGTAAGGACTGACAGATCCAAAGTGATACAATACGGAAGAAAGACTTGGATCTTGGGGTATTACTATTATTATCGGTAACATGAGGACACACAAAGCGTCACAATTTAAGGAGTTATTCCTTTTATCGAAACAAGTAAAGCAAAGCGAGAGAAATAATTTTCCTTGAAAAGATTAGAGAAGGACTCTAGGATCTAGGAAATTAAATATAAATAAATTTTAATCACTCCCTTACTATTTAATATACGAATGTTACCAAGATTAATGTCACTGTCAATAATACAAAGTGTCTAGTTTATACAAAATAAAAAGCCAGATTATCTGCGAAAATTGACGGGAAAGTATTTTAATATTTCATTGGCTAAAATTGAGCTGACAGCGTAGCCAACATTCAAAAAAACATCTCAACGTCAGGTTGACGAACCGTAACAAGAAGTAGTATTATAATTTTTTTCAACCGCCGCGCCAGTTCAAATTCAACCTACTGTTGGACAACCGGAGGTTCAACCTGAGCTTTATAATACCGGCCCTAAGCTATTCAAGAACAATGCGGTCATTTAGCATTTTTTTATTACATCTTCTGAATCATTTTATAATTCTAGTGCGAATTGAAAAAAATTATAACTTTCTGACGCCTTTAAAATAATTTGAGAATTTTGACTGACGTAAACCGATGTGTGATGTCAGTGCCTTCTATAACATGCCGGGCACTACCGTTTAAATAAATAAATACATAATCTGCATTCTTTGAAAAACGTAGCTGCTATTAACAATTTCATTTCAGAACTTGCATTTGTTGCATTTTTACGTCTCTCTTCTCAGCACTTACGTATTTCTTATTTGTATTAAACAATCCATCATCATAATTAAATCTACCAACGGTACACGAATATACCTTTAAGTAGCATGTTATGAATTTTAAAAGTAGTTAGCTTTTGCTGACGTGTTTTAATTTAACATAAAAAGGCCGAGTTCGAAGTGGATGAGTACTGAGAAGCTGTAGGAGGCAGTGACGTCTCATAGACAAAACTGTAGTTATTGTTATTGTTATGTAGAACAGAATAAAAAACATAACTCTATTAAGAAATAATGAAGAAGCAACTAATTGAACTTACTGAGAAAAGCCGTAGGTAGTATTTGGAATTTTAACTTAATCCCTATTTTTTGTAAATCTCTTATGAATTTTTAATATTATGTAATATAAATATTTAGTTGACGCATAAGTACCCAATTTAAAATTTATTTTTTAGTAAAGAAATCATATAAACTATTCAATCCTATTTGAAACGAATCTAATAAAGTTCTGTCCGTAAATGGGAAATAATTTACACAACACCTGTATAAATTTTATTAAAACTAACTGTGATTGCGCCTTGCAGTGCAGGAGTTCATTGGCTTCGTAATTTATCAATTTTCAGGAATTAAATTGTATAATATAATATGTTTCAAAATGTCTCCAGATGTTCTAATAACGATAGCATCATATTTTTATAGTGGCAGACCAATAATACTTTTGTTTCAGGTCAGCTTTCGTTTTTCGAAATCCAAAGTCATTAACTTCTATGGAAGGTTTCATTAAACCATTATCATGTTCTATTTGGGTGCTGATTGCAGTGTCGGCAGTACTGCTGGTAACTTTTCTCAGACTGAGCTGTTTATATGAGTATAAAAATGTACATCAACACGTGGAAGTCACCTGGAGCTACTTTGTCATATGCATAATTGGTGCCTTATGCCAACAAGGTACGGAACAATAAACGAGGCAAAATATTTCAGTAGATTAAACTAAGAGGCACTTTTCAGACGTAAGAACCAACAAAAATAAAACAACTGAGAAATCGGAAAATATATAAATTGTTATTTTTCAACATATTTACTACACGCTGATTTGTGTTGTTTTCATTCAAAACAAGCGACATCTATTTCTGAAGTTTACGCCCCTGTATGAAACTTAGTACTTACATACGGATTCATCAACAAGGCGTAACGTTAGTCTGACTAGCGGAGGTTACGCGAAAAATTTACGCCTCTGTTGCGTCAATTTAAATAAGGCGTCCTTCTATTCACTATGTATAATACTTACTTTGTGATATGTTAACTAATCCACTGAAAAGTACTGTTTTTGAATATAAATAGTGTCACGGAATTTGCCCCACTCGCACCCAATTCGACGACTGTGGTATCGCGAAATGCTAGATTACCCCGATCGCCCCTACGCGATTCTGGTAAACAAACAAAATGCCGTGTATTGAGGCGTGACTGGAAAATGGGGCATCGACGAGAAGCGTTCGAGTCGTTCAAGAAAATGGATCTAGAGATGCTAGAAAATGCCTGGAATATTCGTTGGGTCTATAAAAGAAGAATAAACGGCCGAGTCAGTCAGTTTTGAATTACAGTCTTGAGCGGAGTGTTTAGTTGGAAATTACCTGGAGATTCAAAGTGATTTATATAGCGATTAATTAAATAAGTGTTTAGTTGAGCTGTAATTAGTGTTCAGTAGTGTACTGAGTAGTTAATAAAGATAAGTGATTAATTAACGGATTGTTTTTTCTGGTAATAGAAAAAGACGGATTGGGAAATCCGTGGCAATAGTAAATATACAGTGGAAAACGCAAGGAACTAAAGACTGAAGTTGCGCGATTTTTAGACAGGTACAATACTGGGTCCGACCTTTGGTGCAAATACGGACGTAAATAAACAGCCTAACTAGCAGCCCATATTTCGTGAATGGTCTCAAAGCTGGTTAGTCCGACTAACATTACGCCCGCTTCATAAATCCGGCTGAGGATTTGAACTAAATCTTATTTCTTTTATACGTAATTATTTAAGCTATCGTGTCCATAGTGTTTCATTGAATTCCAATATTTCTAATTCGTTGTCACTTAGATGGAGGGTACCTCAAGGTTCCATATAAGGACCTTTGTTATTTTCATTTTATATAACTGATTTTTATACGTTCATAAATAGTTGCAATATACTTCATTATGCTGATGACACAGAGATGTATCATTCTTTCCCCTTTGATCAGTATAATATTGCTGAACAATTGTTTAATTCTGATCTGAACTGTTTAACATTTCACTTACACATAATTTAAAACTTAGAGTCAATAAATCTGCAATGATGCTTTTTGGATTCATGGCAAAAATATTATATAATTCTCAATAGAATGATTATCTGTTTGAGTGACGATGCGTTGCATATTACTTATTTTATACACAAGGCATGAAATGTGGTAAATAAATCTATCATCTAAATTTAGCCAATTAGAGCGCGGAAAAACAGAAGATAAATGATCAATCTTTCGCAAATTAAAGGAATACCTTATACAACTGTTTTGTATTTTTTGTAGAGTATATTTGTCATTACAAGTTAAGGCTGGCCTGTACACAATGTCACAGTAAGCTAAATGTGATAAAATTAATACATCGCAAAGATGCAATTTTATAGTCTCATTTGAAAATTCCTTATGCATATATAATATTTTCAATATGCTATATGAGTTTTGAACCAAATTATTTACGTGATTAGTAAATCTCAAATTATTGTCAATCGTAAGTCCTAAATTTTTACAATAATTAACTGGCTTTAAAATTTGATCATTTATTTTTAAAACAAAGTTAGGATCTACCATTAAACTTAGCTTGTTTTGACCGAAAATTAAAAGTTCTGTTTTCTTTTCATTTAATACCAATCTATGAGAACTGGCAATCAGAACGATATTCTTTAAATCCATGTTAATAAGATTAGCTGCAACTAAAGCGTCTTCCCCATTAAACGAAAAATAAAGCTGAGTATCGTCCGCGTACTGATGAATTCTGCAATGATTTAAGTATGTGTGAAAATCTGCAGTATAAATAGAGAAGAGTAATGGACCTAATATACTTCCCTGCGGTACTTCTTGTTTAACATGTCTATACAACGAATATGTGTTTCCAAGACAAACCCTTTGACGACGATTTCCCAAGATAATTGGCAAAGAAAGAAAAACCATTATCGCTAACTCCGAAATATTTCAATTTCTTGACCAAAATGGAGTGGTTAATGGTGTCAAACGCTTTACTGAAATCTAACAATATAAGACATGAGTTATTCTTATTATCTATTTCTCTAAAAATGTCATCGGTGGCATCAAGTAAAGCTGTAGTAGTACTATGAAATTCTCGGAAACCCGACTAAAAAGAAGGTAAAATATTGTTATCATTAATAAAAACTGTTAACTGATCACGCACGATTCTTTCACCTGTTAAGTAAATCACATAAATCTTTATATTCGTTATATGAAGCTACCGTTTTATGTTTTTTATATTTTACGAAAGCATTCTTTTTTAATTTAATTATAAATTTAATATTAGACGTCAACCAAGGTGCCGGTTTTTTAGTAACTTTGACTGTTTTAAGGGGAGCATGTATATCAAACAGTGACATTAAATTATTGTTCCAAAACACTAACATATCGTCAACACCATTTAATTAGAAAAATCTCTAGAAGTTCCTTTTTTATTTTTAAATCGCATTTAACCAAAGAATGCCTAGATACTAGTTCCAGATCACAGACAAATGAATCTATTACTAGGGAAATATCCGAAATAATCAATAGGTCAATTAAAGTTTCTGAATTACCGACTTTATGTGTAGGTTGCCTAATAAGTTGATGTAAACTATATCTTTCAAGTAAATTAAAAAATCTGTTCACGTTAATATAGTTATTATTTTGTAACAAATTAATATTAAAGTCACCTCCAAATAGGACACAATCATAATTGGGAATAAAATTAATTAAAATATTTTCCAGATCCTCCAAGCACAAGGGGATGTTAGTTGAAGTGGTCTGTATAATGTACTCAAACAACAATTCTTACCAGAAATTTTTACTCTAATACAGATACTCTCTAACGCACTGCCAGGTAACTCCGGGCATTTCAGTACATTATATTTTAAATAGTTTTTAATATAGAAAGCTACACCCCCTCCGCGACTACGACGATCCTTACGAACTAAGTTATAATTATCTATGTTGACTGCATAGCTAGGAAAAGAAGAATTGATGAATGTCTCAGACAGACCCACAACATCTAACGAGTTATCAGTAACAAACTCCGAAAGCGAAACGAAACCTGTACCCATCAAAAGAATATTAAAATGAGAAAAATTCAAATATGTATTTACAGGCATACTCTCAAAAGAATATGCAACAATTAACTGTTACATAGCAGGGCTCCTACTAAAAACAATAAATACCTAACTAAATTTAACTTTAGCTAATACAGAAAAAATAAATTGCCAATTGCCAGAATTTATACAAAATAATTTGGAAAGAATTATTGTTATTATTTTTTATACCTACTACATATCTCATATTTTAACAATGCGAGATCATTTTTCCTTTCTGTTTGCAGTTTGTTCATACGTACTCTTATACTAATATAAATGTATTAGATCTTTGTGTGTGTACTTATGAACTGGGTAATAAATCTATCTATCTATCTATCGCTTAACTGAATTTTTGGTACAGGTATGTCGGTCACACCAAATTTCCCATCAGGACGGATAGTGACGCTGTTCCTTTTCCTCTTTGCTCTGCTCATATATCAATTTTACTCTGCAAGTCTTGTTTCAAATCTCCTGATGGAACCTCCGACAAAAATCAAAACGTTGGATGATCTTGCACGTTCAAATTTGAAAGTTGGTTGCGAGGATATAGTGTACAATAGAGATTATTTTATGGTAAGATATAGTTTTAATACATTGTATGACATCTTTTATGGCATAATAGATGTTTAGTTGCCTATAAAGGGTGTCGCGAAATTAAGGAGAAATATTTCTCCTGGGTGTTCTATGTCGAAAAAGATTACTGTTTCTCTATGTCCAATAATTCTTCCTAAGGAAGTTATAGCCACATGAAGGGTGATGTTTTTTTTTAAAGTCTTAGAAACCAGTTGAGAAAAATTTATGGAATTTAGTAACTGGCATTATTTGTAAATGTTTTGTGCTTTGACTTTTGACTGAAAATTATAAAATTTCAGTTTTTTTTAGTAAAAAATGCTACTCTTTATTCATATTGATAGAATGTTCTATTTTTGAGTAAAATCCATTTAAAAATAATGTACTGTCAAATAAAGAAAGTGTTTCACTCTTGTCGAGAGAAAAAAATTCTCAAGATAATGAAATTTTTTGCCGAGGTTTGTATATTGTTTTATTTACAACCATACCTTTTAAGTGTAAATGACGGTTTTTGTAACAAAAATAATTACGCGAGAAATTATCAAATAAAAAAAAATTCAAGCTGGCATTTTGACTATGGTTACTATGGTACTTAAAAAAATCAAATCTGAAACTATTGTGTTGGCATATTTTACCGAAATTGCCTAAATCCTTGAAGCCGTGAACCCTTTGATCCATTTACTCAATGTTGTGTACTACCTTAAATATTAAAGATAGAGTGAATATTTCCAAGTTGTTGGCATTTTTAAAACAACAAAATTTAGGATATGTATCCAAAAAGTCAAGCACTTTCTCCAGTGAGAATATTGCGCCGTTTTTGAAGAATGCACCTGGTGATATGCTACCTATAAAGGTTGCAGTCATAATTGGTATGTTAGGTGCGTGTCAAAGTGACGAATAGCATAAAATCAAATTGACTGATGTTAGTGTCATGGAAAATAAGATTCACATCGAAATTCCTACATCAAAAACCCACCAGTCAAGACACTTCGTTTAGACGTTGTGAATGAAAACTTTTTTTTACAATTAAAATTCGGTAAAATCACTCACCAGCCATTTGGCTACAATTAGATATTTCGATTTCCTTAAAAAATGCAGCTTCTATTCAGTTTGAAAGAGAGAACGCATTATGAGGTCGCGGTCTGGGCGCATCGCGGACCGCTCTGTGCTGAGCTGATCACGGACTTTTATAAAAATCAGTCGCATATGTCACTCCCTATGCGCTTTGGACTTGTCCCACTGTACTACTTAGGTGTCAAAACATGTTCTGTAGAAGATGTATTTTTATTAGCTCTTTTATTTGACGAAGCCGCGACGAATCATTAGAATCATCATCATTAGACGAAAAGTAGTCTAGCATGGTTTGCGGTGCGCTTAGACTTCGACTGCGTAGCGCGTTTTCTTATTTATCTAGTATATATTTTACGAGAAAGACTCAAGAGAACAGGCACAAGATGAAAATTGTTTCAATTTATAAAAGAAGAGGTAAATTTTATTTAATATTCAGATGTCTGGTTCACATTTATTGAAAATTAACATGTAGGTAACACGATGGAAGAAATTGTATTATGCCAAATTTAAAGTTTCTTCAAAAGTATCGTTCTTTGTCTTTGTTTACTTGGATGTTAAGATCCACTCGTTAATATTTGACGTTATCATATGGTTATTTAAATATAAAACTTCTCTCTTTAGTTTACAAGAGACAAGGCTTCGAGGAAGCTGTACTTTGAAAAGCTGCTAGGACCGAACAACAGTTCCCACTTCCTACCACCAAAGAAAGGTTTAGAGTTGGTCGCCAAAGGGCAATATGCATTCCATGTGGAAACAACTATTGCCTATCCTATCATAGGAAGCACGTTTAAAGAGGATGCAATTTGCGAGTTAAGGCAAGTCGAAATGCATAGAGTGCAATCACTTCACACCATTTTCCAGAAAAATTCGCCCTACAAAGAAATGTTTGATACATGGTACGGTATATGATAATATTTTGCCTACTGATTTCAATTTCTTCACTTTTAAGTTTTATCGCCTCATTCACTTTCTCGCAGGTATACAGGGTGTCCGGAATATGAGTGCTGTATGATAAAATAGAATTATGAAAGTAAATATGTTTAGAATATGTGACAACGCCGAACATCTCAGGTGTTTCTAGTTTCTACACAATAATCATAAGTACACCTAAACAGACCATAAATTGTTTCCTTAGGACTTTTTTCATGACATAGAATAAAGTTTGAATAGAATAGAATATATGTTTATTAACAACATGTTATGCAGTTTATGATTAATAAAATATTCTATTTTTGTTTATGTACGCTGACTACAGATAAACACAAGGTTAATAAGTTAATATGTACGATGCACAACTATTTTAATCTAGTTTGAGGTTAACAGCAACTAGTAGTGGATTGCAACATTGCTGTACATTGCAATACATTATAGTATGAAAAATTTTTAGAAAAATTTCTATTGTTTATTACATTCAATTTTGTAGAATCGCAAAATACGTTCTTTGGTCTTAATTATACCTTAGTTTCCAATTTCAAAACACAGCTTTGCATTTTAAGGAGAGAACATATTATGCGGTCGTTGTCTAGGCGCATCGCGGACCATTCTGCGCCGAGCTGATCGCAGTTTTTTACAAAGTCGGTAGCATATATCGTTCTCCATGCGCTCTCGACTTTTTCTACTGTGATATTTAGGTGCCAAAATATGTTCTGTAGGAGATGTTTTATTGTAATCCAAGCAAACTTACTAGTGCAAACGTGTACATTTAGAAGATTTTTTACTAAACAAGAACGAGACTAGCCATGAGCCTAGACCGCGACCACATGGTGCGTTTCCCCCTTTATTGTAATTGTATGTTTGTTTTTGAAATGTAGTTTTAGATTAATTATTCGCTTTAGACATTTTATTCATAAGAGTTTCTTGATGTTTTGTCACACATAGAAGCACTCACATTCCGGACAATATGAATATGGGAACAATTCTGAAATATCGGTGCATGTGAAGTGCTGAAAAAGAGAAAATTGTTAGAAGAAAAATGCAGTAATATTTGCCCGTTATATTTATAATTTTTTTTCATTAAGGGCACCATTAACATTTAGCAGCAGAGTATAGCCTGCAGGACAGTAAGATTATAAACCCTTGACAGATGTTGCTATGCAGTAATAACTAAACTATTTATGGTTTAAAGAATACCGATAACTGTATATTACGTGATCTCGTTATTTTTAAATATGGCGATAATAAAAACAACGTGCAAATCGACATAGATAATTTTAAGTTTACCTTTCTCTTCTACAAAACAGTTAACATTTTATTTCGCTGCAGCAAAATACACTTAAAGGATGAACTTAGGAATGGTTTTTGTTCATTTTTCCCACTTTTGCTTTTAAATGTGCAAAATTAATTGTTGAAGTTTATGAAAAAATCTCATAAAAAGAGACACTTTCAATAAATATTTCAAGTATATAATGGCTATATTTTGGCAATACAAATACTAACTCTACATAAGTTGAAGTTTCTAATATCCAATGATGTATAATTCTTTTTAGTCACTTTAACAGAGTTTACAATTCCTAGCTTTAAAATTACATCTACACAAAATTAAATTGGATTTTGTACAAAGTGATGTTAATACATTGTGTTTTATCAATGTTCGCCAAATTTTTGAAATAGCGATTGTATTGCATCATATATTATTTGAAAAATACAGTTTTACCTGAATTGATAATGAAGTTTTCTCTTAAGTCGGATCTGTACCTTAAAGATGTTCAAAAATACTACTAGGCAGTACAAGTGAATAAGGCGTTTTTATTTTATAATTCTACACTAGCATTATCAGTAATACACTAAACAGGACTTATTAACTTTCTGATAAATGTATGTGGAGCACCGTCCTGTTACTGCGCCAAATATGTAATAGTAATTCCTCTAGTAAGCCACGTAAATATTGTACAAAATTACCATGTAAATGTTGCGAGTTAACAATGTTAGCAACACCACGACGAGTAAAAGATCTCGCACATTATGCCTGCACGGACTAACACGAATCCCAGGCTTAACTTAGCATCGCACATTAGACCAGCACCTGCATGTACCGTTACCTGCAGCGACCGTCACTGCAGGTCGTGTCGGTAGCCTGCAATTTCTATGACAGGTCGCGTTAGTCCACCGCAAGTTCTATTCACAGAAAAGTCAGGGATTGGCTTTAAACTATTTAAAATATTTGACCAGTTAAGTTCGATTTACTTACCTTAAACAAACTGCAAGTACCTTGTCAGGTGACATTGCACTGCGGAATCTTGCGTTTTGGTGGTGTAGGTAAGGACGATTTTAATGTAAATATTTTTTGTTTTAATAAAAAAAATATATGAAGGAAAACTTCTTAAGCTCTCATAAGTTATCTCTAATTCAGATTAGGCATGCAATGACAAAATCAGCCTAAATAGATGTTAGAAACCAAACAAGATATCTATTTTCTAAAAGTATTATTACAACATTATTTAATGATTTTAATGAGTATATTTTATTTTTATTTTAGATACATTTTCCTTTTAGTTACAGTTTTAGCACATTTAGGATATAAAAAAACATATATTATAACTTTATTTGATAATAAATGTTGGAAAATGTATATAATTGAGTTAACGCAATACCTTTGAAAGAAAATAAAAATACAGTAACCAATAATAAATAATTTAGAACTAAAAAGGCAATTATTATGCATTATCGAGATCGCAAAGTTATTCTCAGATTCACAGAACATATTTTTGTTTTTGTTTATAATGAAACGATTACACAAATGCTTATAGATCATTGATTATTCTAATGTATTCAGTTTGCAGCATTTAGCAGAAGTAGGAATAATGACCAGAGAGATTATATTTTGGCGTCCAGCGAAACCAGGCTGTATTCGATCGTCAAAAACAGGCACTTTTAACATAGGTTTGGACGAATTCTATCCAGCTTTGGCTTTATTGGGACTTGGGATCGTCTGCAGTTTGCTGATCCTTCTTTTTGAAATGAGTATCTTTTATAAGAAACAAAGACATAAGAAAACATAGAATGAAGTATTGATATACCCTTTTATAAAATAATGAAAAGTAATGTAGAAAAAAGGGTGTACTGAATTATAGGCACCAAACTTTAAAAGGTGCTAGACCTTTTTAAAATAGGAAAATAAGTTTATACGTAAATATGGGTTGAGAAATGTTTAATTTCCGAGATACATAGTATCAGAAATAAAAAACATGACTTTGTTAATTAATGACCATAATTGTAAAGACACATATTTTGAAATTGGCACAAATATGTTTTACTTTATGCTGTTTTTTTGGAAATAATCTTGAAAAAAGTATTATTTAGAACCTTATGAGTCTGACCCCTTTTTCTCCTCCAAATATTTGTCAACACACCTTTATGATCTGAAAATTACGTTTATATATTAGCAAATTTGATTTGTAAACTTTTATGTTTCTTAACATTATTTGATTTGAAGTTCAATTTTTGAAATATTTTACATTTTCCTAGTCAATGTCAATAACTTTTGCCGCAAATCTAGTACAAAAGTGTTCAAATTCAACATAACAAAACACTTATTAGATACATAATAATGGTATTGACAAGAAAAATGTAAAATGTTTTAAAAAACTGAGCTTTAAATGTCAATAGTCATAAAAGTTTCCATTTTGAACATAGTGCCAAGACTATAAGCGTACGTTTAAAAATTGTTGGGAGGAAGAAAGGGGTTGAATCCTCCCTATTATAAGGTTCTAAATAATTTTTATCATATCAAGATTTTTCCTAAAAAAGCAACATAAAGTAAAAAATATTTTGCCAATTTTAAAATTTTATTCTTTACAAATAGTAATTAATAAAAAAAATCTTTTTTCAAAATTTTTGATGCCCAGTCTCACGGATACAATTTATATGCACTTCATTTTCTTATTTAAAATGTTCTATCATCAGTTAAAGTTTGATCTCTACAATTTGGGACACTCTGCACAATTAAGAGTTTATGTGACAATTAAGTCGATCTCTTATTAATATAATATATTAAAGGATCTACTGCTTTAGAATTCTTCACATATTTCACACAGGACAAAGTGTTATTTACGACTTTATTTCGATACAAGCACAATCACAATCACAAGTCTCTGCAAATCAATTAGACATATGTAGGCATTATTCATGGTTTCTTCAGATATAATATTTTATTCATTATAGGAATTGAATAATGATACAAATATATAAGTACATAAAATTTTAAATTGTATTTTATTAATAAATGTACAAATTATACAATTTGTGTAGTAAAGAATAAACATAAAAAATAACTCTTTCCATTTTTTTTTATTGTTTAGATAAAGATTATTCGAACTATACCAGTCGGTCACTCTTTGTAATATTAAGTTACATTCCGACTCAAATTTCCTTTCTGATTTTTTTGAAGTGAGGTATCGTCTGCATATATTAGTAGAAATACCTCTTTTAACACCTCCAACTCTTTAGTATATATTAGATAAAGAAGTGGACTTCTCACTGACCCCTGAGGGACCCCCCGCACATATATTTTTAACTTCTGATTTGATTATATTTATAGTTATTACTAGAATGAGAAAGACTACCAAATTGTTTTTATTCATATAAAATGATTCTATCCAGTTAAACGCAAGTCATCTGACACCATATGAGTTTAATTTTATTAGGTATTGATGGTCGCTACAATCAAAGGCCTTGCTCAAGTCGCAAAAAAATCTTACCGGACACTCTCCAGCAATGTAAGCCACTAATTTCTGATAAAAGGCGTATATCACTATATTGGTCGATTTTGTGGGTCTAAATTCACGGTTGTTCGTCGTTAACGGTCGATCTAAACATGAGTACTCGAATATTTTTGAGAAATCCGGTAGAATTGTGACAGGTCAAAAATTGTTCATAACCTGTGGGTCACCTATTTTCTAAATCGGTACCAGTTTGCCAATTTTTAGTTTCTCTGGAAAAGCTTCCGTATTCAATGATAAATTTATCAGAAAAGTCTTGGATGAATTATGAAGGATAAACTTTTATTTTAATGAAAATTAAAGGTATTTCATCATGCCTGAGGAATTTTTGTTTTTTGATTTCTCTATAATAAACCATAGAATGCATTTTCTTCAAAAGGTTCGAGAAAAATCGAATTATGAGTATAACATAAATAGTAAAACAGAAATAAAGTAAACATCAAAAGTTTTATGTTTGTGCTTATTTTTTTCTATATATTTTATTTTTAAAAAATGTTATACCTTGATCGTATCACACCGAGAAATTATTTACATTATTCATTCAAAATTCGTCCAACAGATGCCAATAGTTGTACGAATGCAAAGATTTTAGTTGCTAATTAGCACAAAATTAATACTGATGTAACTGAAGTATATAGGAATGAAAATAGAAGTGTCACAAATTGATGGTTAGGCAGAAGAAAGCCGATTGAATGGCCACCACGTTCCCCTTCATAAGAAGTAACTTCAATAGATTTTTTGTGGGGTTGTCTTAAAAGACGTATGTCAATAAGCCAGGCATTATCGAAAGTATTAAAAATTAATATCAAGAACATAACACCACATATTATTTAAAACGTAACTAATCAATTTGAACACCGAATAAAACATGCACATTATTTAATGAGAGCCACTTTTAACATACAAGTATATGCTGTAATAAAATACAAAGTAGTACTGGCACAGGCTCTATTGTTTTCATAAAATGTCTCCATTTTTAACTACTATAACAAAAAAATATCTAAACGGAACAATACAGACTAGTAAGATTTTGAATAATAAAATACGTATTTATAACGTTACAGCATAATAGTGTTTTTTTATACCAAAAACGAACCGTCGATTTTTTGACGCAATGGGATTTATCAACACGTTGATAGATCTGTCCAATATGGCTAAAAAGTGACAATTTCTGTATACCTGTAATTGATCATTTTTAAAAATTTCATTAAGAAAAAATATATATAATTTTCGTTCCATATTTTGGGACACACTGTACAGGGCGTCCGGAAACTCCGCGCAGAAAATTTGGAGGGTGATACTAAGTTTATCTAAAAATTTGATACTCAAAAGTCAAAAACCAACCAAAATCGACATTTAAATTTTTTGGAATTTTTTAAATTTTCTTTGAAAACAATTGAATTATAGCTTTCATATTCTTTTGACGGTAACCTTATATGCTTCGTTCTATGAAAAAATAGAATTTAACTAATTTATTTTAACCTTGGTAGAACAATTTGTGGACTCGTCGCTTCCTTACGTTTCGATAAATGTTTGATAAGGTTAAAGTAAAGTTTCAAACTTACTCAGACTTAGGTAAAGTTTGATCGGTTGGTGGTGGAGCAGTTTAAGGCGTCACTTGAGCCACAGTATACTAATCAAATCAGCAGGGAAACTTAGACTTCACGCGTTTTTCAAATATCCCCCATTTTGTTGGCGACTGACAGTTACTACTACTTACAAAATGGGACATAAAAGTTATTTTTTTGTCTAGTATTTATGTTATGTATATTCTTATGTAGAGGAAAATTAGTTGTTCTTAAAAATATACACACTCATTTCACCATACCATAATCTATTATACGACAGAACATTTTGTAAATTTCTAAAAACAAACCGAATTTAACTTAGACACCAGCTGTGTGCAGTGTAGGTTCCAATTAAGACACTCATCTACTACAACCCCTAGAAACTTAACATTATCTGAAAATGCCAATGATACACCTCCATCTAAATTAATGTTCAACGATTAATGTTCTGTCTATTGTGGAATCTCAAAATATGAGTTTTGTTCGTGTCAAAATAAAGAGAGTTAGAGATATACCAGTCATTAATAGATTCAAGGACACTATTGCACTTATACTCCAACTGCTTCTCTGAACCATTTAAAATTAATATAGATTGATCATCAGCATACATGACAATAAGTGAGTCTTTAATTGCTGATTCCAAATCATTGGTGTATAATAAAAATAAAGCAGGACCCAACACGGATCCCTATGGAACCCCCATGTCTACATAATGAAAGTCAGATTCCACAACTTTATAGTTATAGGTTAAACTGATATATTGCTGAGGTCACAAAAGATCCCAACAGGGCATTCACCTGCTTCCAAATACAATTTTCCCAACTTTTAAAACGTTAGGAAAGCATCCAGTTAAAAAGGAGAGATTAACCAAGTACATAAGTGGTTGATTAATAAACGGAATGACTTTTCTCAATATAGACATAGGGACCCCATCAGGATCGGATGAATTTTTATTTTTGAGTTTATTAAGTAAAACTAACATTTAATGACAATCAAAAGGTTCCAGAAAAATAGAGTAACTATTAAAAAGAATATTAAATTGTCGACTAGAATTAATTTGGTTGACTGCGTATATCTTCTCCGTCACCTTCTTGGGTGCATCAAGAAAGAAACTATTAAAAGCAGAAGCTACTTCATACGGGTCATCACATATTTCATCATTCCTTATGATGGTGATATTTTGATGTTTTTTGGGCTTATTAGACAATTCTGTTACAATATTCCATGCTGTTTTCGATATATTGCCCGTTGTGAGAATCTTGTTGGGGTAATACTGCCTTTTGGAATTTTTTTTTAGTTTAATTTTCTTATACGTGTTTTTTTATTAGTGATTATTTGTTGGTGAAACTATACCCCAATAAATAAACTATGCGAGGAAATAAATTTGTAGTAAAAAGCTCTTAACCATCCTTTCTATAACCCGCCCTGAGCAATAGGAGACCGACGAGAGAATTTGGAATTTGAAAGTTGCGGCTAAAAAGAAGAGAGGGAGACGAAGTTAAACGTGGGATTGAGATAGCTTAATTGGAAACATTATAAAGACGAATTAAAATACGGAAGGAAGCAAAAGATTTAACTCAAAATAGGAAAAAATAGCCTGCTTTCACAAAGAGGATAAAGATAAGGATAAAAGAATCCCCCCACACACCTAGTAGAGTAACGGGGGTTTTTTCATTATGTTACCTATATATATTTTGTAAACCTCAAAATAATTCGTACTTAATATGCATGTTTTACTTTCATTTCGTACTATCCTAAAAAAAATTAATTAGTAAAAATAACACTAAATTTTCAAATCTGTTTAGAAAATAAAGTAAGTAAACGTACACATCTAGACATAAGGCAAAACTACCACAAAATATAAAATAAACACTACACTAGTAGCCGACCTCTAGTTTCCACGTTTTCGCAATTTTTTAAATAAATTTATAAAATCCATATCGGTTTTATAATTAAATTCAAATTATATCTGCTAGAAACCTAAATTAATAAAAAATGTAACCTTTCTGTGATAAAAAACTCTATTTATATGAAACTACAGTGGATTACAACAGTTCATTAAGAATTAATACAATTAATAATATTAAAACTACTAAATACCTGGTTATCTTTACGCATAAGACCGCCATATTTTTCGTCCAATGATCTGTGGCCATATTCATGGTTATTTTTTTCTAGAGGGGTGGTATTTGAAAATTACCCAAAGCAATTCATTCATAAATCATCCATGGGTCGGTGTCACATGTCCGTGTCCGTATGTTCAGTGGGATCCGCCATATTCTTGGCGACTTTTTCTAGAGTGGGGGTATTTAAAAACTGCCAGATGTAATTCATTCATGAACTGTTTAAGATTCCGTACTGATTTGATTAGTATACTGTGACTTGAACTGTGTTCCACCCACGGCAGGTTCGAATCCTGCAGCGAGTAGACCGTAGATCAGCTATATTTGAGATAGGATTGGCATCCTCTCTACGAGTATGGTAGAGTGGAAGAACGCTAGTGGTTGGCGTTCGCCCATCTCCCTAATTATTGTGGTTTTCCAAGTTTTTCTCACTCTTGCACTGAATGGTGGTTAGGGGCTACCGACATAGGTCGTTCCGGTTGATATTTTTGGCCTCAAACAAGCGTGTCAAATTTTTAGACAAACTTTAATTCTTAATGAATGCCGTTAAAATTTTAATACAATTAAAGAGAAAAAAGTTATGATCATTTCTTCACGTAGCTCGTGCCTTTTTGGACGCTGTAATTTTAGAAACTTTGTCTATGTAAAAGTAATAAATGTACCTGAATAAAATCTTTTCGGTATCAAAAAAGTTATAGCCAAAAAACAAATTAAAAAAATAATTTTGAGGTTACGTACTGACTTTGCGATAAAATATTGAATTTGGCTCTATTTATGCATGTAGTATCACCTCCTAAATTTTCTGCGCAAAGTTTCCGGACACCCTGTATAGTACTACCGACAATTTTGCACTGACTCTTTGTGCCATTCCGCTACCGTTCAAATGGAGAAAATTAAAGAAAGTATTTGTACATTTATATAAAGATCTCCAAAAGGGATTATTTTAACATACTAGCAACCTTTCGAATCACTTAAATGACAGCCAAGGTAAATTTATAAGTCATTTTAAATGCTTTAATTTTCCTTTCGATTATATTTAATTGCTAAATATGTAAGATTCTATGTCTACCAAATAAACGTTTCGAGAGTTTTGAGAAAAAATTTGAAATTCTCAATATAACAAAGTGCTCTTTGAGCCATTTTGAATAATATTTGTACATATTGTAAGTATTTTAAGAAGTCGGCTAGCATACTAAGAAATAAGGAATATATTTTTAAAAATTCCATGTATGTAGGCATGTAGGATGACCTTAAAATTGGATAGATTAGGATTAATAACTAACCTTAGACTTGATTAGCATTATAAATTAGCTATTAGGTGATTAAGAAAGTAATAAAGTTAAATTCTAAATCAATATTATTAACGCGAATTATTTAATGATTTAATATTTACATTGATCTAGTTTAACTCAGTGAAACCTTTAAAACGCCTTTTAAATTATTTAATTACATATCTATATTATTCAATTTAGCTGATCAATTCCAGTTGTCAATAATATTGCTAGTTTTCTGCATGAAATTAAAGATGACACATTTTTTCTGAGTATAGATTTAATATCCCTAACACAATAATTTCTGGTAGCTTTTTCCAGGAATTGTATGTACCTATATTGTTATTTCTTCACAGAATCAGTATAACTGCTGTATTGTTGTGTAGCAGCATAGGGTGGATTAAGTATCACTGTTGTACGCAGTCTTCAAGCTGCTTCAAAATACTGTAATAAAAATTTTACTAAAAAAAGCTTATACGCCTGATCAATATACAATATGTCCCACTTTTCATGGAGCCACCCTGGTACCTCGCTCACCTGAAATCCGAATATTTTGAAACATTGGTGGTGAATATATACCTATAAAGTAAGTCTTTAGACGTAGCCATATTTGATTATAGTCAGAGGCGTCCGATTCTAAGATGGATAAAGAGGGTCAATTTTTCAAAGAAAAGAAGCGATTTTAAAAAAAAATAACTAGTAGTAAGATATTCTTAATCAGCACCTTTAGAAACCCCCTTGTACAAGATTACATTGTTGTGGGTTCAAAGGTGTTTGAGATATGGGCTGTCGAAAAACAATTTTTTTCAACTTAAAATAATTTGTATCTATAAAACGGGCTTTCAAATGAAAAGAATGTGTTCTCTATTTGTTGTGAAAATGAATGAAAACCTGGAGAGAAGTGAGATTTTAGGTGATTTGTTACAAAAGGCTGATAAAGCTCGTCCGCACTACTACCAACAAAGTCGGAACCAAAGCATAAAAAAGAATATGACAAGTTCCAGCAGTGGCTGAAAGTTAACTGTATTGAAAACAAAAATGTAAGTTAAACTATAATATTGGCTTACTTTCAAGATATGGTATGTATTTATTCTTCTACGTTCTAGTTCAGACTGTAAGAAAAATAAATCAATATAAGTGATATTGATTTATTTTTCTTACAGTCTGTACGATTCAGACTGTAAGAAAAAGTAATAATTTCCTGTGGACTAAGTGATCAATGTTAAAATCAATGATGACAATTTATAATAATACAGATGGGAGAGAGTTTTATGAAGTGGAAGCATTTCACAAACAAAAAAGAAATGGCTATGAACCAAAAAAAATTTTGTTTTATATATTTTTAGGTATTAACAATATTGTGTGAAACTAACTACTCTGCGGATTAAAGTCCCGACCAGTGTTGAATTACACCCACAATATCTACCCATATATTCTTTATTATTACCTTTCGTAACATTATTTACTGTATTAGAACGGTATTTTAAGCCAATATAAATCAAATCTCCTACAATTCCTATCAATGAAGTCATATGTATGCTCTCTGATACTAAACATCTAGGTATGCTATTGAACAATTCCACAGACAAAGCTCTATTCAATAATTATCTAGGTTAGTAAATCTAGCTAAATTATTATATTTTAGATAATTATTGAATAGAGCTTTGTCTGTGGAATTGTTCATTAGCATACCTAGATGTTTGGTATCAGAAAGCATACATATGACTTCATTGATAAGAATTGTAGGAGATTTGAATACCTTTCTAATACAGTAAAAAATGTTACAAAAGCTAATAATAAAGAATATATGGGTAGATATTGTGGGTGTAAATTAAACGCTGATTGGGGCTTTAGTCCACAGAGTAGTCAGTCACACAATATTGTTAATACAGAACAGAAGAATATTTACTACATAGGGTAATGCATTAAACTATAAGAATTACACATTTACTGCTCTATTATACAGCTGGTTCTGATTATGAATTATTTCTTTATTATTGTAACGGCCATTACCCAAAATTATCTAAATTTAATTATAATATATAAAAAATGTGTGACATTTAATTGATTTTTAACATTTAGTTCAAGAACAATATTAGGTACTCGAGATCACTCAAATCCGTGGACACCTGGACACCTTGGATGTAGTGCATCTCAATACAATATTTCTAAAAATGTGTACTTAAAATAAGACAAAATTATTTAATTTCTTTCATAACAAAAAATTATGTGAACAGACTTAAATTCCATTAAAAACTGTTCGATACAGTGGTCACATTGAAATAAACCGATAATTTTAATTCTGTGGCAATGCTAGTCGTACTCATCGTGCAAGTTGCAAATCCGTCCTTGTTTTCATAACGAATCGATAATTTATCTAAGATATCGAGCGCTACCATATTATTAAAAGCGAATGTCAACAAACGATTAATGTTATTAATAATTCCATAATGATTTACCGGCGTGACACTGTTCCTCCACTTGACATTGTTACTTGAAAAGTGCGTACAGCTTCCTGTCTGTCACACTCCAATGACCACAAGGATCGAGGTGGCCAGCAAACACTGCAAATAGTAGTCGCGGAGATATGTCGATGGGGTCGTGGCAGCCTTGTGCACCAGGAAGACTCTCGGAAGGAAGTTAACATTGAGAATCTGGGTCGGAAAGTGGCAGGAAAGGCTAAAGGTGCTATTTTAAGAAACACACGGGCCGAATCATAAACAACGGCGATAGCCTTCGGCCACCAATGACAGGGGCACGCGCCTGATTTTTCTCGAAACACGTACTGGGTTTAGTGAGGTGAGTAGTAACCTGTTTTGGGATTTTGGAAGGTTCCGTTTGTTGCAGTTGTAAACACTTCCGGTCGTTACTCAACCCCAATCACGTTATTTTGTGAAAGTATTTACATGTGACATTTCCTAAGCAATTTTCTTTATTAGATATTTCTCTGGCATTATAAAAATAGAGAATGATAAAATGTTCTTCAGTCTACTCGTAAAATGAATATCATATCATGATCTGCCCTCTCTAATGATTAGAGATTCAAAAAATCAATGACTTATGTATTTAGAGACTACTCGAGTTCATGGTTGTATTTTTTAAAATTTGCTGTTTTAATTTTTACCTATTAGTAGTTTTAAGAATACGCAATACAGGGTGTTAAACAAAGAGTGTAAAATATTTTAGGAGGTAATAGTATGAACCAAAATAAGCAGAAAAGTCTTAATAAACATGGGTCCGCAAAGTAACGGTTGCGGAGATATTGGACACTATTCGTTTGCTTTGAACAAACAAAAAACAAAGTTACAGAAAATGTTCAAAGTGCCCTCAGTCCATTTCCAAGTAGGCACGACATCTTCGTCTCAACGATATTCAAACTCTTTCGAAAACACCCTCCTTGGTTTGGATTTCTTGACACTTTTGATTAATCCGTAGCTGCAGCTCTTCCAAGCTATTTACAGGAGTACCATATACTAATGTCTTCAAATATCCCCAAACAAAGAAATCTAGAGGGTTCAGATTAGGCGATCTTGGAGGCCATAAAACAGGTCCGGCCCTTCCTACCCATCTATGTGGAAATGTTTGGTGTAAATGTTCTCTAACGGCCATGGAAAAATGAGCTGGGGCACCATCATGCTGGAACCACATTTGTTGCCTCTGATTCAAAGGAATGTCTTCCAAAAACTCATACAGTGTGTTCTGCAGAAAGTTGAGGTAAGCAGCGCCAGTAGGTATAGGTACGGTTGAGCGACCCCCCTCCACTTTCCTTTTAGGCCCCGCCCCTCGACCAATCAAATTGCAGCATTATGGCGGGAAATTCAAACTGATTTGAAATTTGACAGTAGCGGCCTAACCTAAGTTCAAACTGGCGGGATATTTAAAATTGGGCGGGGAAATTCAAACTGATTTGAAATTTGACAGTAGCGACCTAACCTAAGTTCAAACTGGTGGGATATTTAAAATTAGGCGGGAAATTCAAACTAAGAAAAAAGGATCTAACAACAGAAAAAACATGCGCAGTAGGTTACATAAAAAACATGCGCAGTACGTTACAGAAAAAACATGCGCAGATCTGCAGCGGTAGCGTTATAGTGACGTCACACACACACACACATACAGTTTTTTGCTAATAACTAAAATTTGAAAACTGATTTGATTGGTTCCTCATCAAGACCTATCACATGACGTTGTTATTTAAATGAAAAAAAAACTTTACTCAGTGTGCGATTTGAATCCGGGACCTCTCGCATGCAAAGCAGGCGCGTTACCACGAGACCGCTATGACTGTTAACAAAAGCTTACAGTAACTGCGTAATATATGAATCAGAGAGCGCTTGAAGGCGTCCCCTGCCAAGCAGTCTGAGCTATAACAATGATATTAAATATTTAAAAATATGTATGAAATAAAAAACTGGTAGCGCTGGGAATCGAACCACGGACCTTCGTGACAGAAGTGACGGCAAATCAAAATTGGTAGAATATTTAAAATTAGGCGGGGAAATTAACAGAAAAAACGCGCAGATCTGCAGCGGTAGAGTTATAGTGACGTCACACATACAGTTTTTTAAATTTGAAAAACTGATTTGATCACGTGGCGTTGTTGGTTTTTTTTTTCGTAACTAGTGCCCTTCTGGCTTTTAGCAGTTTAGATCATTTACTACTGTTTGAAATATTAAATATAAATATTTAAGATTTTACAGGTGATATTAAATATGGAATGGAAAAAAAAACTGGTAGCGCTGGGGATCGAACCACGGACCTCTAGAGTGCAAAGCGTGTACGTTAGCGCTAGACCATCAGATGGGCTTGTACTGGAACGGGGGGGTGGTGATGGGGAACTAGTTGTGACAGGAGTGACGGTAAATAGTTCCAAACGTGGATAAGCGCTTATCAGTAGATGGCGTTGCAAGTGGAGCGCGCTACTCCGTTAGAGTGAATTATTATTAAAACACAACCAGTAGTAAAATGGGAAATCCTACTACAGGGAAAATTTTACGCAAATAGTATTTCTAATTTCTACCAACAGCAAAAATACTACTGTAGTGGAAATTTTAATGTAATAACATTTATAATTTCTATCACCATCAAAAATGCTAGTATAGTGAATATTTTAATGTAATAATATTTCTAATTTCTACAATCATCAAAAACGCTACTATAGTGAAGATTTTAATGTAATAAAATTTATAATTTCTACCATCATCAAAAATGTTTCTATAGTGAATATTTTAATGTAATAATATTTCTAATTTCTACCATCATCAAAAACGCTACTATAGTAAAGATTTTAATGTAATAGAATTTATAATATCTACCATCATCAAAAATGTTTCTATAGTGAATATTTTAATGTAATAATATTTCTAATTTCTACCATCATCAAAAATGCTACAATAGTGAAAATTTTAATGTAATAATATTTATAATTTCTACCATCATCAAAAATGTTACTATAGTGAATATTTTAATGTAATAATATTTCTAATTTCTACCATCATCAAAAACGCTACTATAGTGAAAATTTTAATGTAATAAAATTTATAATTTCTACCATCATCAAAAATGTTTCTATAGTGAATATTTTAATGTAATAAAATTTATAATTTCTACCATTATCAAAAATGTTACTATAGTGAATATTTTAATGTAATAATATTTCTAATTTCTACCATCATCAAAAACGCTACTATAGTGAATATTTTAATGTAATAATATTTCTAATTTCTACAATCATCAAAAACGCTACTATAGTGAAGATTTTAATGTAATAAAATTTATAATTTCTACCATCATCAAAAATGTTTCTATAGTGAATATTTTAATGTAATAATATTTCTAATTTCTACCATCATCAAAAACGCTACTATAGTAAAGATTTTAATGTAATAGAATTTATAATATCTACCATCATCAAAAATGTTTCTATAGTGAATATTTTAATGTAATAATATTTCTAATTTCTACCATCATCAAAAATGCTACAATAGTGAAAATTTTAATGTAATAAAATTTATAATTTCTACCATCATCGAAAATGTTACTATAGTGAATATTTTAATGTAATAATATTTCTAATTTCTACCATCATTAAAAACGCTACTATAGTGAAGATTTTAATGTAATAATATTTCTAATTTCTACTATCATCAAAAATGCTACTATATTGAAAATTTGACGCAGTATAGTGCAAATAGTATTTCTAATTTCTACCAACAGCAAGCAGTGGAAGTTTTTTGGTAACCGCTATGAATTTGCGCCCTGTATAATATTTTATCGATAACAACAAAACTATTTGGCGTACTAACAATACACCTTATTTTAATGTAAAATCTCATGCTGTACTTAGTTTTATATACAAACAAGATTTACCTATGCATTAGCAATTTATTTTGAAAACGCCCCGTATAATATTTTGCCCGACAACAACATAACTATTTGGCGTACTCTCAATACACCTTATTTTAATGAAAAAATTCAATCTCATACTGTAGTTGGTTCTTATAGAATTTATATTCGTTTATTAAATCTTTGCTTGGTGCGAGCTGGGATTATATTACAGACGCTGCTGATTTGGCAAATAGCTGTAACGGATGAGGGTACAGAAACTTGCATTTTTAACGCGAGTGTCATAGGTAAGATACGAGTTTAACTGTTGTGAAAAGTTGAAATTTTGTTTGAACTACATAGGTAAGTAATTTATATATACATATATATTTTTAAGTCAATTAAGGGAAATTTGGAAAAATAAAATAAATATTTAAATAACTCTAATTTTGGGGAAATAAAACACGTTTTTATCTATTTACGAGCTATGAAATTCATTTTATAATATAGAATTTGTTAAAATATAGTTAAAAAAACTGTTTTGATATACAGGATGGGTAAAAACGGTCTAGGTTTTTTTTTTTTGTAATAGAGAATTCGTTGAAAATACTACTTTGATATACAGGGTGGGTAAAATAATCAATAAGCAGGGAAAAATTTTCTTACTTTTTATTGTATAAACAAAGCTCAAACATTTTTAATACGATATTTTTAAGTAGGGGAGGTGTAGAAAAATGTTGAGGAAATAATATGTTAATAAATTAAACAAGCTATGAAATTCATTTTGTAACTTTTTATTGTATAAACAAAGCTCAAACATTATGCAAAAAGAATGTGTGTTTAATTTCACCAAGTGAAGTATATTACACGATATTTTTAAGTAGGGGAGGTAATAAGCTTATAGAAAAATTTTGAGGAAATAATATGTTAATAAATTAACAAGCTATGAAATTCATTTCATAATAGAGAATTTGTTAAAAATACAGTTAAAAAAATATTGCTTTGATATACAGGGGGTAGGTAGAAACGGACTAGGATTTTTAATAAAGAGTTCGTTGAAAATACTACTTTGATATACAGGGTAGGCAAAAACTGTCTAAGAAATTTTGTAATAGAGAATTCGTTGAAAATACTACTTTGATATACAGGGTAGACAAAAAATCAAATAAGCAGGAAACAATTTTGTTACTTTTTATTGTATAAACAAAGCTCAAATATACGATATTTTTAAAGCAGGGAGGAAATAAGCTTATAGAAAAATTTTGTGGGAAATAATATGTTTAAATTAACAAGCTATGAAACTCATTTTGTAATAGAGAATCTGTTAAAACTATAATATAGTTAAAAGCTACTACTTTGATATACAGGGTAGGCAAAAAATCAAATAAGCAGGAAATAATTTTGTTACTTTTTATTGTATAAACAAAGCTCAAACATTTTAATACTATATGATTTTTAAGCAGGGTAGGCTCAAAATTTTGAGTAAATAATATGTTTAAATTAACAAACTATAAAACTCATTTTATAATAGAGAATCTGTTAAAACTATAATATAGTTAAAAGCTACTACTTTGATATGCAGGGTAGACAAAAAATCAAAATAAGCAGGAAACAATTTTGGGGTAAATAAGTAAGTTACTTTTTATTGTATTTATAAACAAAGCTCAAACATTTTAATACGATATTTTTTTTTAAATAGGGAGGTAATAAGCTTATAGAAAAATTTTGAGTAAATAATATGTTTAAATTAACAAGCTATGAAATTCATTTTGTAATAGAGAATTTGTTAAAATACAGTTAAAAAAATACTGCTTTGATATACAGGGTAGGTAAAAACGATCTAGGATTTTTTTTTTAATAGAGAATTTGTTGAAAATACTACTTTGATATACACGGTATATACCTAAAAAATTTTAGGTACTTAAATAATAAACTTAAATTATAAAGTTTTTGCTCAATTAGAACTTCTTCTGATTAGATTAGATAATCTCGAACTTGGTTTAAGTTTGCACCAGAGGGCTTTTGGAGGGGGTTTTCGTAGATATAGAAAAAAGTATCTAAGGTCTTGATTTTTTAAGAAAACTACATTTCGGTGTCTCGATTCGTTTAATTTTTTCTATGATGCTGATCCTTGTTTGTTAATAATTTTTATTTGGTTTTTATGTAGATTTCGCACTTTACTCATCATTTTTAGATATAATGCAAAGTTCTTTAAAAATGGAACACCCTGTATTTTATTTATTTACGGTTTAGGAATATTTGCAATTAAAAAAACATAATACAGTTGGAAAAATAATGCTTTGATATACAGGGTGGGCAAAAAAGTTTTATTGATTACGATTTTACTATAACAAAGGGAATGTAAAACAAAAATCTTTTTTTTTTTTAGTAGCCTACTGGGGAAAATTAAGAACACAGAGAGAGAGAGGTGCTGGGTAAGTTGCTTAAATTTCTGCATTACAGGTCGCGTCGTTTGTGTCTTTATCAATACATGGTAAAATACGCCAGCTTGATAGACACCGCGCCGTGTAGTGAAAATCTTTAACGATAATCTCAAAGAGATAATCATTGGATTGTTCCCTGCCAACGAGAGAGAGAGAGAGAGAGAGGTTTTCAGTCACACACACACACACACGCGAAAAACTTTAATCCGAAACCGTGGACGCGTAAAGGCCTCCGGGCTATCGATACGTTGACTGTCTCGTTTAGGTTGCCATAAAGCTGGGTTAGGTTAGTCAGGGTTTCAAAAAATAGGCTGCACAATAGGCGACCGGGAGAGGCGACGATAGATGCTCTGCAAAAATCAAACTAACCTTTTTGACTTGTTTACTTGTTACTAGTTAATTAAATTTAAATATATCCTATTAATGAGACACTTTTAATTTAATACATTGGAAACAATTATAAGAGTGAATTTCATTGACAATTTTCTTTTTTCGCGGTCAAGGATTTGCCGGCCCATACATTGGAAGAAGGCATTTACTCTTATTCGGTCTTATCATTATCAAAATTTTTAGTACAACAGTGATGTCTCATTAATACAGGACAAACGATTTTTTTACTAATATATTAATTTTTTTGTTAATTAATTAAATTTGATAATTTTATCCTGTTACATTACAAACACTTTTTCTTTAATCAGACACATTTTAAACTGAAAAATTTGCTAGTGACTCAGAGCCAGTCAAGCACGGTGTGCCTCAATTTGCATGTATCTTAATGACGAAATGTGTTACACCCCCTGAAATCGTCAAAATTACATTGATTCTTATGGCAAACACGAACAAATAACCGAACGCAGGGGGCCTTTTCGTACGCGATCTTTGTTAGCGGATGCTGTTACAATTCAGATACAATTATATGACGAAATATTTCACATAGCGTAAATTAACATTACTTCTTATGTAAAATACACACAAATTACTGAACGCAAGGGGCCTTTTTTTTCGTCACGTGACTTCCTTTTTCCATCTCACCGACACTAGTTAGCTGGAAATAAACGACTAGGGGTAAATTTCGACAGTGTGTCAGTTTTTGTGTTGATCTTCAAGACGTGTAACGCTTTTTTTCTGAAAAATGGAAAAGTTTTTTATTATTCGTGATACAGTGAAGAAGGTTCGTCGCTTCAATCTCCACGGTCGCAGCTTGGAATTTAAAATTAAAACACCTTCTGTTGGTGCCGAACCAGTTAGCTGGATTAGAGAGGCCATCACGCAAATCATTGCTACGGGGACGGAAGGCCTGAACCCCAACGACCAGGTGGCGTTCTCCTTCTGCTCGAAGGAGTTCAAACGTGGCGATGCGTGGGTTCGCTTTAGGCCAGCCGGGGAGGTGACCTACGAAGACGTGTGGAGTGTCATCTCCAGCGTTTACCAGTCCAACTCTGCGGGCCTGAATACTGAAACGTTCTGTCTGGGGGTGACGGCAGTGAGGATGCCTGCGGGTAGAGGGAAATACAATACTTTTGATGAAGAATGCGGGGCTCGTAGAGGTATCGTGAAAATAACCAATAAGGACAACTTGTGTTTGCCTCGTGCTCTCGTTGTTTCACAGGCAAATGTGGATAAAGACTCGAATTATAAAAAACTGCGACAGAACACTGGAACAATCCAAACACAGAGAGCTAGAGAACTCTGCCACAATGCAGGTGTATCGATACCTGAAGAAGGGGCCGGCATACCCGAACTCCGGCAATTCCAAACGTATTTGAAGAATTACAATATCGTGGTATACCAGTATGGGACTAAAGGTCGCGACGTTATATTTAAGGGAGCCGTAGACGGGCCAGCACTAAGTTTACTCTATCACGAAGGACACTATAATGTGATAACATCGTTGACGGCGGCCTTCTGTTGCAAGTACTACTGCGAGACCTGTATGATACCATATAATACACATGGTATACACAGGTGCGGAGGAATATGTCCTGCATGTCAACAAGCACCCACATGCCCCAGGGATGTTTCTGTTACATGTGCCGACTGCCATCGTAGCTTCAGGGGGCAACACTGCTATGACAATCATAGGAGACAGGGTGTAGAGAGAAAGAGTTCCGTCTGTGAACAAATATACCGCTGCACCGACTGCTTCAAGGTTGCGAAAAGGGGCAGGTCGCATATCTGTGGGGAAGTTTTTTGCAAGATTTGCAACGCCCACGTCCCCGCAGACCATCTGTGTTATATGCAACCAAATAACGGAAAACCGAGAACAGACGACGTACTCTTCGTATTCTACGACCTGGAGACCCGTCAGGAAATGGTGCGGGGAGATGGCTCTCTCTTTCATGAACCCAATCTATGCGTCTTTAAACAATGCTGCGACATATGTCTGGGTTGCAATCAACAAGAAATTTGCAAAAAATGTGGCGTTCGTCTCCAGGTTGTCAAAAGCGATAACGTTGTTTCGTCATTTCTGCACCATGTTTTTACGCTCCGGAAGAAATTCAGGCAAGTGGTGGTTATAGCTCACAACGGGCAGGCCTTTGACCACCAGTTCTGCTTAAACCATATATTGGTTAATACCGACCTGAAGCCCGATCTAATTATGCGAGGAACAAAAATAATATCTATGGTAGTTGAGAATGTGAAATTTTTGGACTCCCTTAATTATTTCCCGATGGCCCTTTCGAAGCTTCCGAGAGCCTTCGGCTTGGGGGACGGGTTCAAGAAAGGATATTTCCCTCATCTTTTCAATACTGTTACGAATGCAGAGTATGTGGGTCCCCTACCGGCCATTGAATACTACGACCCCGATAACATGAAGACTGAAGACAGAGCCCGATTTCTCGAGTGGCACGAGGAGCATAAGAACGGCGTGTTTGACATGCAGCGGGATCTAGTGGAGTACTGTACATCAGATGTGGAGATCCTAACTGCTGCCTGTCTCAAATTTCGTCAGCAGCTCCTCGACACCGGTAACGTCTGCCCCTTCACCGAGGCCTGTACCATAGCTTCGACCTGCAATAAGGTGTTTAGACGGAACTTCCTTAAACCCAACACCATAGGCATTATACCTAAAGGCGGTTATAGATGGAGGGATAACCAGAGTAAGATAGCCACCCAGTGGTTGGTGTGGGAAGAGCACACGAGGGGTCTCAGCATTACTCACGCAGCCAAACAGCAAGAAGCACGAGTTGCAGGGGTCAAAGTTGACGGGTACTGTGAGGAAACCAAACAAGTGTTTGAGTTTCACGGGTGTTACTTCCACGGTTGCACTGTCTGTTATCAGTGCAATCGTAACGAACCCCTGCAGGATGACCCGTCGATGACGTTAAATACCCGAATGGAAGCCACAACAGCCAGGACCGAAAGATTAAAACAAATGGGTTATGACGTCGTTGAGATGTGGGAGTGCGAATTTAGACGGCATCTTCAGCAAAATAAAGAACTGCGCTCGTTCACGGAGACCCACCCGCTCGTAACTCTCACACCGCTTCAACCTAGGGAGGCCTTTTACGGTGGACGCACTGGAAATACATTTGAATATTACAAGTGTCAATCAGGGGAAAAAATCAAATATGTTGATGTTTGTTCCCTTTACCCCTGGGTCTGCAAGTACGGAAAGTTTCCTATTGGACACCCCAAAGTGTACGCCGGTGATGACTGCAACGGTTTGGATTTGACCGACATCAACGGGGTTATAAAATGTAAGATCCTACCGCCTCAAGACCTCTACCACCCTGTGTTACCGGCCAAGATGAACGACAAGTTAATGTTCGTTCTCTGTCGCACGTGTGGTGAGCAAATGAACCAGAGTGAGTGCGATCACAATGATGATGAACAGAGAGCCTTGACGGGGACATGGGTAGTGGACGAGGTGAGAAAAGCCCTCGAAATGGGGTACCGGATGCTGGAAATCTACGAGGTTTGGAGCTACGACGTGCTTCAGAGCGATAAAAGCAAAAACGTAACAGGGTTATTCACCGAAATGATGAACAAGTTCATTAAAGTTAAACAGGAAGCAAGCGGGTGGCCCTCACACTGTACCACCCAGGAAGAGAAAGCGAGATATATCCAAGAATTCTTGCAGAAGGAAGATGTTCAATTGGAATTTTCAGAAATAATTGAAAACCCCGGTTTAAGATCTTTGGCTAAGCTGATATTAAATTCGTTCTGGGGGAAACTAGGCCAGAGAGAAAATCAGCCCAAAACCAAGATCGTGAGAGACCCTGCAGAATTCTTTGGTATGCTCGCTAACCCCGGCATCTACGTAAATTCGGCACTCCCCATCAACGAGGATACTCTCATCGTCAATTGGGAGCACAAGGAGGACAGTTATGATCCTCTCACAACAGTTAACGTCGTGATAGCCGCCTACGTAACAACCCAGGCCCGGCTTAAATTGTACAGCTACCTGGAACAGCTGGGTAACAAGGTGCTGTACTACGATACGGACTCTGTTATCTATGTGGCCAGAGACAACGAGTATAACGTACCAACAGGCGAGTTTATCGGCGAAATGACTAATGAACTAGAGATCTACGGCACGGACAGTTACATCACAGAGTTTGTCTCAGGTGGGCCGAAAAACTACGCCTATAAAGTGTTCTCCACAAATGATAACGAGGAGAAGGTGATATGCAAGGTGAAGGGAATTTCTCTCACACATGCCGCATCGCAGCTTGTAAATTTTGATACCATAAAGGATATGGTACTTGATACCTCTACGGCTCCTCTGTGTGTAACCTCCAAGAATATCTTGAGGACAAAGGAGCACGGGGTGGTAACAGTAGAACAAGATAAACTGTATAAACCTCTCTCCACCAAAAGGCGATTCTTGGAGGACCACACCTCCGCACCCTACGGCTTTAAAAAGCCCAGACAAGACTAACTGACAGCTTGCATGGATCTCCAGATATTAACTGTACATATTTCATCTGATTTATCAAATTTTTTAACATCTTTACCCCTTATTAATTTAACCTGCCCCATCCCATCCTGACAAGGATATGTTCATACCTTCCCGTTGGTCCTTGCCGAGCAATAACATATTTCATTATAAAATAGGTTAACTTAACTTTTAGAACTTAAATCTAAAAGTGGTGTAATAAATATTTCAAATATGTTATTGGCTAAATGAACATATAATATGTAATAAACTAATATACATTTTTTTACTACTTAAATGCTGTCTCATTTTAATACAATCCGTTTACATATCGCATGCTATCCATATCTTTAAAATCATATTATAATGCTGAGAGGGATCTAAATCGGAATTCTTCACACACACATTTTGGACAAGGGTTAGTGTTTTGTAAAATATTTTAAATATCCTTCTAATTCTATTTTCAGGTAGTTCACGATGAACAGCAGCTGTAGTGCTAGTGGGGCTGACTATGTATAGGAGACAGGTATGTGTACCACTCTTATTATTATCTTTCATAAGTTTACGTTCATATATATCTATCGGTTTACTCTGTATATCCGTCACAAAAGTTTTCTCATCGTTATAATAAGAACATCAATTTGGTTCTGTGAAAGGTTCTAGTGCAAAATGGTTCGTCCTTTTACAAAATGCTAGCAGTAGTCTTGGTCACGTGTGAGGATGTCGTATTTCGGAATCTACTTCTATCTCGAGAAATTTGATATATAAGCATGCTGCATTCGTCGAATATATTCATTCTTATACAAACCTATTAGTGTTTACTTCAATTCATCAATTAATTTTATACCGTTCCATATGTGTGAGGATGACTACCTCCATCTCGAGAAATTCTTTACCTTTATTCATATACAAATTGGTGAAAATAAGTTCATCAAATTCGATTTCCCTATCCTGTTTATATCAGGAATGATCCATTCTAAGACTACGTTATCTAATTTGACGTTTATTCTCTCTATATATACTTGTCGAAATCTGTTACATAAAGACATTTCCTAAAAATCCTACACTTCTTTCAACCATATGGTATTTCATACTGTAGTAGTTTAATCAACTCCAGTAAAAGGTTGGGTTACGTCTTATCAAGCTGATTGGAGCAACATTTCGATGCCACAGTAGTTCCTTTTCTGTCATGTACCTCCGCATCTGTGTTCATTTTTATAGTCATAAGGTATGTTACATTCTTAGCAATAATATTCACAAGAGAAGGCGACCGTTAGTGAAGTTATAACGTTAAAGTGTCCTTCGTGATAGAGTAAATTAAGTTTCCTATCACTTTGAACATTACCTTGAAAGATAACATCACGACCCTTTGACCCATACTTATAAACCACTATTTTATAATTTTTTAAATACCGCTGAAACTGTTGAAGCTCGCCCTCTTCGGGGACGACGACGTTGGCTGATTCCAAAAGAACTTGAGCCCTATTTGTTTGAATTTTACCAATGTCACGGCAAACTTTTCTGTATTCTTCATCCTTGTCCACATAGGCCATGGCGACGACAAGCGAACGCGGTAAGCACAAATTGTCTCTATTGTTTATTGAGATGAATCCTAAGTGTTTTTTCCTACACTCCACCTCGAAGGTGTTGTACCGACGGTCCCTACCTTTTTCACTAGGTATCCTCACAGCCGTCACCCCAATCAGACTCACGTTTGCTGAAGTTATCCAGTTCAGTGAGAATAGGTAATGTAACATGATGTTTAAACCATTGCTCCAAAGTTGGTGTTACGATGTATAGGAGTATTTTTATATTGAAATATTTAAACTCTTCTATAAGTTTGTCAGCTTTATGAAGTCCTCTGAACACAGCGTTGACCTTGACAGCTTCTTCTTTCTTCAAAACATTGATTATTCGTCTCTTGAATAGTTCAAAACAATCTTTCAGAAATTCACGTCGGTCCGTATGTTTTAAATCGGCAGTTCGGATCCGACTGTTGAAGGCTGCTTCGGAGTCATCCCAATGAACTATGTTTTACTGTTTCTTTTGTTGATGTCACTCCGAAACCACGTTTGTTTAAGTGAAGGGTTTTAGTGCAAAATGGTTCCCCTCTTTACAAAAATGCTAGCAGTAGTCTTAGACACGTTTATATGGTGTGGTTTGAGGATGACGTATTTCAGAATCTACCTCCATCTCGAGAAATTCCTTACCTTAATTCATATACAAATTGGTGAAAATCGGTTCATCAAATTCGATTTCCCTATCCTGTTTATATCAGGATTGATCCATTCTAAAACTACGTCATCTAATTTGACGTTTATTCTCTCTCTATATCCTTGTCGAAATATGTTACATAAAGATATTTCCTAAAAATCCTACACTTCTTTCAACCATATGGTATTTCATACTGTAGTAGTTTAATCAACTCCAGTAAAAGGTTGGGTTACGTCTTATCATTGGCGATCAAGCTGATTGGAGTAACATTTCGATGCCAGAGTAGCTCCTTTTCTGTCATCAGAAATATTGCGCCATACTCCAGGGTATAATTTTAAATTCATATCTATGTAGTTTGACTTGGTCAGTTCATGGAATGGGTCAGAAACGACCCATTCTAGGAGTACGTGTATTTTAAACTATTTTACAGAATAACAGAGGAGCTAAGCCGTCAAGTCTATTAGCATCAGTGCCAAGCCGAGGCTCATCCATTTGCGATCAAGCTGAATGAAGCAACATTTCGTTACAATTTGATGTCACAGTATTTTCTTTTTTGTCTGTATCCTCAGATATTTTATTAAGAATATAGTACACATACTGAGATTTTTTTCTCATTCGTCCCTCTTCTTCAGGTTCCACCATACTACCAACCGGCTAAGAAGCAGCAGACCGAGCTCAAGAAGCAGGCAACTATCGTCACATTCAAGAGTATAATTATAATTCGTGTATAGGTAAGAAGGCTTAGATATTATAAGTTCACATTGATAAAGATATACATTTTAATAACTCACTGCTAACAGTAATGGTAGATATAGAAAGGGGATTTGATCACTACATATATCATGTTCTGTTAACTGCTCATTATTAGCATTCAGTAGCACAACGTTATTTTATCGAATCTGTACCTGTTTTTTACTGCCAGCTACCTGCTTTTACTGTCAGCTACCTGCTTTTACTGCCAGCTACCTGTTTTTACTGATTGGGACCTGTTTTTTTTTACTGCTATCTACCTGTATTTTACTGCCAGCTACCTGTTTTTTACTGCCAGCTACCTGTTTTTTACTGCTAGCTACCTCTTTTTTACTGCCAGCTACCTGTTTTTTACTGCCAGCTACCTGTTTTTACTGCTAGCTACCTGTTTTTTACTGCCAGCTACCTGTTTTTTACTGCTAGCTACCTGTTTTTTTACTGCCAGCTACCTGTATTTTACTGCCAGTTACCTGTTTTTACTGTCAGCTACCTGTCTTTTACTACCAGCTATCTGTTTTTTTTTACTACCAGCCACCTGTTTTTACTGGTTGGGACCTGTTTTTACTGGTTCGAACCTGTACCTGTTTTACTGGTGGTTTCTTTACAAATTTATATTTTATTTTTAATTCATGCATTTCCTCCATTTTTTCTAGAAGAAAGTACTGGACCTTGCGGTAGATTCAGAAATATGTCGCACTTTTGGATGGGGCTTAGGCCACTATCGATTTTATGGTTGCATCTAAATCTGGATTGCCAAGCTCAAGTTGGAGACAAAAACAAAGACGTAATGGGAAAACTACTAACTATAAGAACTAAGTACAGTATGAGATTGATTTTTTCATTAAAATAAGGTATCGAGAGTACTCCAAATAGTTTTGTTGTTATCGGCAAAATATTATACGGGGCGTTTTCAAAATAAATTGCTAATGCATAGGTAAATCTTGTTTGTATATAAAACTAAGTACAGCATGAGATTTTACATTAAAATAAGGTGTATTGTTAGTACGCCAAATAGTTTTGTTGTTATCGATAAAATATTATACAGGGCGCAAATTCATAGCGGTTACCAAAAAACTTCCACTGCTTGCTGTTGGTAGAAATTAGAAATACTATTTGCACTATACTGCGTCAAATTTTCAATATAGTAGCATTTTTGATGATAGTAGAAATTAGAAATATTATTACATTAAAATCTTCACTATAGTAGCGTTTTTAATGATGGTAGAAATTAGAAATATTATTACATTAAAATATTCACTATAGTAACATTTTTGATGATGGTAGAAATTATAAATATTATTACATTAAAATTTTCACTATTGTAGCATTTTTGATGATGGTAAAAATTAGAAATATTATTACATTAAAATATTCACTATAGAAACATTTTTGATGATGGTAGATATTATAAATTCTATTACATTAAAATCTTTACTATAGTAGCGTTTTTGATGATGGTAGAAATTAGAAATATTATTACATTAAAATATTCACTATAGAAACATTTTTGATGATGGTAGAAATTATAAATTTTATTACATTAAAATCTTCACTATAGTAGCGTTTTTGATGATTGTAGAAATTAGAAATATTATTACATTAAAATATTCACTATACTAGCATTTTTGATGGTGATAGAAATTATAAATGTTATTACATTAAAATTTCCACTACAGTAGTATTTTTGCTGTTGGTAGAAATTAGAAATACTATTTGCGTAAAATTTTCCCTGTAGTAGGATTTCCCATTTTACTACTGGTTGTGTTTTAATAATAATTCACTCTAACGGAGTAGCGCGCTCCACTTGCAACGCCATCTACTGATAAGCGCTTATCCACGTTTGGAACTATTTACCGTCACTCCTGTCACAACTAGTTCCCCATCACCACCCCCCCGTTCCAGTACAAGCCCATCTGATGGTCTAGCGCTAACGTACACGCTTTGCACTCTAGAGGTCCGTGGTTCGATCCCCAGCGCTACCAGTTTTTTTTTCCATTCCATATTTAATATCACCTGTAAAATCTTAAATATTTATATTTAATATTTCAAACAGTAGTAAATGATCTAAACTGCTAAAAGCCAGAAGGGCACTAGTTACGAAAAAAAAAACCAACAACGCCACGTGATCAAATCAGTTTTTCAAATTTAAAAAACTGTATGTGTGACGTCACTATAACTCTACCGCTGCAGATCTGCGCGTTTTTTCTGTTAATTTCCCCGCCTAATTTTAAATATTCTACCAATTTTGATTTGCCGTCACTTCTGTCACGAAGGTCCGTGGTTCGATTCCCAGCGCTACCAGTTTTTTATTTCATACATATTTTTAAATATTTAATATCATTGTTATAGCTCAGACTGCTTGGCAGGGGACGCCTTCAAGCGCTCTCTGATTCATATATTACGCAGTTACTGTAAGCTTTTGTTAACAGTCATAGCGGTCTCGTGGTAACGCGCCTGCTTTGCATGCGAGAGGTCCCGGATTCAAATCGCACACTGAGTAAAGTTTTTTTTTCATTTAAATAACAACGTCATGTGATAGGTCTTGATGAGGAACCAATCAAATCAGTTTTCAAATTTTAGTTATTAGCAAAAAACTGTATGTGTGTGTGTGTGTGACGTCACTATAACGCTACCGCTGCAGATCTGCGCATGTTTTTTCTGTAACGTACTGCGCATGTTTTTTATGTAACCTACTGCGCATGTTTTTTCTGTTGTTAGATCCTTTTTTCTTAGTTTGAATTTCCCGCCTAATTTTAAATATCCCACCAGTTTGAACTTAGGTTAGGTCGCTACTGTCAAATTTCAAATCAGTTTGAATTTCCCCGCCCAATTTTAAATATCCCGCCAGTTTGAACTTAGGTTAGGCCGCTACTGTCAAATTTCAAATCAGTTTGAATTTCCCGCCATAATGCTGCAATCTGATTGGTCGAGGGGCGGGGCCTAAAAGGAAAGTGGAGGGGGGTCGCTCAACCGTACCTATACCTACTAGCGCCAGTTAATCGGTTTAGTAAAACAACAGTACATAGAAACCTGTCACATACAACACCCATCCAAATGTTTAATTAAAAACGTACCTGATGTCCAGATTTTATTAGAGCATGAGGATTTTTGTAGGCCCAAATACGCGTATTGTGAAAATTAAATACTCCATTTCTTGTGAACCCGGCCTCATCAGTAAAAAGAATGTTTGCAAGAAAACGAGGGTCTTCAGCATCACGACGTAGAAACCAGCGGTAAAAATCAAACGTGCTTGATGATCATTTATTGGATTTAAGGCCTGTACTCGTTGCACATGGTATGGATAAAACAGTTTCTCGTGAAAGATTCTCCAAACAAGAGAACCACTAATTCCTACCTCGGCTGATATTCTCCGCACACTCGTACCTGGATTCTGCTCTACCAGTGCTAGAATTTCTTCTTCTGCTCTAGGAGTGGATACCGACTTTGGTCTTCCGGATAAATGGCACTGTTTGCTCAAAAAACCGTTATCACGCATTCTTTGGTGATGTAATGTATGATGTTGTGAAAATTCTGAATACCATTACGTTAGAAAATTGCCTCATCCGTAACTAAGATCACTTGAAAGTAAGGCTGGACGTGAAATGGGTAGAGTAAGTCGTTCCTTAACGATGGATTGTAATATCTCAAATTGCGTTTCAATTATCCTAGTGCATATGTCGGGCTGCTCCTCGATCTCATTTAATTCCTTGAGATTCACAATTTGGCTAGGTCTAATGGCTCCCTCATGTTGCTTAGGCCTCGGTCGCAAGTTGCCATTTTCTCTACCTCATTAAACCACACGAAAAAAGGCTTCAGACCCCGGATGATATCTTTAAGCATAAAGATGAACTGCAGCCACTGAATTTTGATGTAATTTCTTGTATGACAGTGTCCATAAGTTCTTCCTTTGAAAAATACCATACTGTTATAATTACGTAAAAATAAACTCGAATAGAACCACAATTCATGACAAACTATTGCTATAAACATCAAACATATCGTCCTGACTTTACCTACTTCAAAAATTTCACTTGAAAAATTTTTGTAAACTTCCGAAACTAAAAATATATTACTACATTTTTTGTAACTATTCGTCATTATTTGCCCTCAACTATAATTTGACAAGTTTATGCGTATAGATTAAGAATCATCCTGTATATAATGTTCATATTCATAATAAACCAGTTAGTTTCGTAAAAATTTTATTAAAGATATTAGGTATATAGAATTAAAATTCAATGTTTTATTTTGTAAATTTAAACTGACCAGGAGTAATAACGAAAATTGAAGTCATCTAGTAATTTCAAAAACATCGAAACGTCATGACACCTAACAAATGCATGTTCCCACCTATAATTCTACTGAAAAATATGCAACAATCTCTGTGAAAGCAAAAATAATATATAAATGAAATTTGAAATTGTCAGAATTAGTGACTATTTAAGAAGCTTGCTTTCTTGTCCTTCAAATTGATAATAATAAACATTTGAAAATACTACGAATATTGCTGGAAAAACGATCATATTCTTCGATCCAAAATCTTGGAAAATGAAGGAAGGAAAGTAAGTAAGTGTAACAGTAACTGTTTTATCATCTGGAGATAAGTTTGTGTTTCAAAAATTGTTCTTCAAGTTCATGCCATTGATGATCATAAACATACGGATAACTACGAATGGCTTTCACTTGAGTTTTGAATCTGTCGGCCAAGCTTTGGGATGCAGACGTTTTCATGGAAACAATTTTTTGGTTTGTTCGTTATTTTTATTGAGCAGTTAAGTGAATTAAAGTAATTTCGGCGTATATGGTTTACTGTCTAAATAGATAATCAACATGTAAAACGCCTTTTATATCCTAAAAGAGCAATGCCAATTGTCAGCAAAGTCTTCTGTTTAGATTTTTGGGCGTCGAGAATGAGAACCGTTGGTAATTGTTAAAAGTTTGCTCTATTATCAGGTGGGTACTGCTTCGCTCATACTTATTTCCATATAGTGGTTCTTAAGTCCATTCTAATGCATCAGGTAGTTAGTGCAAAATTAAAATTGGAATTTAAATCTTACGATTCTCATATTCAAAGTTGATTCCCCTCATCAAAATAAATCAAGACAAAAGTTTTTTTTTCCTGAAAAAAGTCCCAAGGACTTTTCTATCCTTTCTAAAATTTTTCATCAATTGTTGTAGAACTATTGAATACATATATTACTGTACTACTCGGAGAAAACTGATATGCCTGTTTAAGGAAGGCTATCGGTAAAATCTGAAAGTGCAAAATAATACTAATAGACTTCTTGGGTTCACTGTTGTTTTCAGTATTTTTTTCAAGTAATACATAAGTATTTGAGATACAGTCGCTAGCCGACCTTAACGGGACATCCGGTACAATAATTATTATCTAAGACAGGTATAATGTACGGTAGAAATATTACTGTTATAGTTGGCAAATTATTACCTACAATTTGCAAATCTTGCATTTTCATGTTGAACGAAAGTCTGACAAAATTTGTGCTTGTCATCATTTGTGTTACAATTTTGTGAATTTTAGTGTAGTTATGTAGTTCTAAGAACCATTAGTATTTATCTAATTATAAGCAAACTATCTCGTACTTATTAGTGGAAACTATATAAACATACCTACCTTCCAATAATTAGGTATATCGCTGAGAGGTATCATTCAAGCAAAGTAATCTACTTTCAATTATTAATTTAATCATTAATTCAACTTCTAAATAAATTAATTTTAAACTTTTTTCAAAGGAAAATAAATAAAATGAAACAAACTCTCGTTATTTTATATTTAACGGCAATATTCTTTAGAAACTAAAACAATTTATGCTGAAATTAAAATGTAGTATAACCAACAGCTTACATTAAGTTTTCCCTAGATGCTTTTTAAGCTCCATAGTATGTTGAGTGCCTAATGTAAAGATTTCTGGCGTTCTATATGTTTTATGATTTCTATGGATATGGGGAACAATTGTATATAGTTTTGAAATCAACATATAGAAGGAACTCATTTCATATGGCTTAAAACGCACCTTTAGGAGGTTAATGTCCTTAAAAGGGTATAAAGAAAACTGTATTTTTTCTATTCCTGCAAAAGGGTCGAAAATAAATAGAGAAAATTTATGGAAGAAACATAACTTTTTACGTCGAATAATGTGAAATAGTTCATTTTTTAATTCAAATCATAGGCTTCTCATTTAGTGGGGTGAAAATGATGTTAGTCTCGTAACTTTTTTAATTCAACTTTTATTCATTTATTTCGATATTGGCAACGGTTTTCGAGTAAATTGAATGTTCTATAAATTATTGGATCCGAAAGTTATCAGTTTACCATGGCAAACAAAAGAATGGCATTGGCATGCATGAGAATGAAATTACCTATCTCCATTGGAAAGCTTATGGCGAACAACACAGAATGATTCAGAACTCATCTAAAAAAATTTGGAAATAGGTGTCATGAGTCAATATCGTAAAAAAATGTTTGTAAAATCCTTATAGTTTCCGAGAAAAAATATTGTAGTTATAGTATTTATTTATTTATTTGGGATACTTACAGGACAAGCCCAAGAATAGTATCCACTAAGATAATATAAAGGTTATTTCATATATAATAGTACACAATAATATAAGTAGAAAAGTATATAATAACATATTTAAATTAGTGTTCTAAATAAAGTAAACAAGGGAAGAATGGAAAAAGTGCATATTGCAAATAACAGAAATAAAAAGTACTATACTAACCAAATTGTTTGAAAGTCAACATTAGAACAGTAGCGGTTCGCCAATCTCATCATTCTACAAGAAGGTACATTTTGTGAGTTATTTGTTTTTCTAAAAGGGATATTAAAGAGATATGTGGATCTAAGGTGCCAAGGGGCAACATTAAAATTAATACTGGCCAATATTTGAGAAGCATCAACTAGTCACTAATGTAGTTTATATAAATAGCAAATCATTTAAAATTCTCCGGTTCTCTAAACTTAATAGACTAAAATTGAGTCTTACAGTGTCTATATTAGCGACAACTAAATTATAATTATACTTATAAGGAAGGCACTTTAAGAATTTCTGTTTCAATTCTCTGAATATATGAAGAATACATAGGATTCCAAATTGTAGATGCAAAATTTATTCTGCTATAAATACATGCATAATATAAGTGTAAATATGAGTTAATATTTCTAAAAGGTCTCGTCTGTCGATTTATAAGGCCTAACAACTGAAAACATTTAGTTACCAAATTATTAACATGCGAATCAAATATTAACTTCTCATAAAAATTTACACCCAGATCCTTAATTTCTGAGCTTTTTTATGTGACAACGTAATTGAAATTAAAAAGATGATCGATTTCTTGTAAAGGAAATGCATTAACACTTGTTAATATTTATGAAAAGGTTATTCTCTTCACAGTACTTTAAGAAACGTTGCAAGTCCTCCTGAAAATGTAGACAGACAGAGAGAGATTTAACTGTAAATATTTTTAAGTCATCTGCACATAGATATTTACAGTAATGGAAACATTCACTAATATCATTAATATAAATCAGAAATAAAAGAAGACCCAGATGGGATCGCTTAGGAACTCCAGATATAGTAAACAAAATGTTAGACTGTACTCCATTAATTGTCACATAAAACTTACGATTAGATAAATAAGACTATCCATTTGAGGAGAACTCCATCTGCACCAACCATTCTTAGTTTCATAATAAGTATATCATGATTTATTTTATCAAAGGCTTTACTTAGGTCAGTGTAGACAGAATCAATCTGCAATCTATAATCTAGGTTATTACGTAAATACTCGCTATAAGTAAATAGATTAGTTTCAAGAGACCTTCCTGAGAAAAACCCATGCTGTTTGGGAATTAGTATTTGACATTTAACTAATGCAAAAATATATTTATAAATTAATTTTTCAAATAGTTTTGCAAAAACACGTAATTTACTTATTGGACGGTAATTAGCAACATTGTCTTTTGGTTCGCTTTTATGTACAGGAATAACAGAAGACAGTTTACATTTGTTACGAAAATAACCATTGATTAAAGATTGATTTTCTAGTAGTTTCAACATTTACATCGTTGGGCTACTGTAGTCTCTAGCCAGGCGATTTCAAATATCCGATTACTGATCGTATTACCTTTTTTGTGATGGAAGTATTTACATTAGCATTACTAAGTATCAAAAATGGTTTACGTCTATAGCAACTCGCGAATATAGTTTTATTTATGGTGAAGTGAAAATGATTTAGCAGAACGATTTACCGGCAAACATGTTCCAAATGCAGCTACTTTTACAACGGTGTGCAGTGAATGCAAGTGTAATGCAAACGCTGGCGTGATATGGGAAATTTGTAACCGAATCGTGGAAGAGATGGGGGTCCAAGGCATCCACGACCTATTGCAGAAGTGTGGCGTATCATACACGAGGCTCAATTATAGCCGTACCATCTACAGTGTGTCCAAGCGTGAATACCAGTGGATTGGACGAGGAGAATCGGTACCATGGTCGCCACGATCTGCTGGCTTTAAATCATTTGCACTTATTTTTGTGAGGATGTTTAAAAAATGAAGTATTGCACCGAAGTGTACACTATTGATGATTTACACAAACGTATCATAGCTGCTGACAATAACTTACAAATTCAAAACGGACAAAAAGCAGAAACAATTGTGTTAGTTTGTAGCAACTGGGTAAGACGGGTCCAAAATGTTGCTATAACATAAGGTATGTCAAACTATTTTAATAATTAAAAACATAAATTAATTCTATTGATAATTAATAACAATAGCGGCAAAAGCAGTTGAATTTGCTATATAAAAATAGGTGCTGTAATATTTAATTTATATCTTTCCTTGGGAATTTCTTTCCAGTGCGCAGTGTATTTTTAAATCATTTTTGTGCTCCTTTTGATTTTATTTTTACAAAATTGTATTGGTAAGAGTTCCCTGTACATTAAAAAAAACTGGTTAGATAAGTTCTTAATCACCCTGTATATAACCTTTGTTTTCCAAAATAAAAAAGTTATGAAAGGAAGAAATGCACATTTCAGTTTCCAGCTACTATTACAGGAACTACACAAAATATCTCATATTTCTTTTCAGGAAATTGAAATGCAATGTGCAACTTATTTCTAATTGAAGCCACTGTGTAAATACTACTGGGCGTTGTAAAAATGGCCACGATTAGATTCAATTATTATATAATAATTTTCAACAGAAACTTTCAAGAAGAAAGGTTTTTTTATTTCAAGGCTTCTAGAAAATTAAACCACAACACCTTGACAATGGTGTTTGTTTTTTTTTAATGAGTTGCCAGTAATTTTGACCTCGCTAGTCACGCGAGTCGATGTGTGTCATACCTCGATGCGGCAGAAGACTTCACGTATCGGTAATTAATCGCGCCTATAGACTGCCGATATTAACAGAATGCCATGACCCGTTTCTTAACGCTGTGAAATGATCATTTATAATCTCACTTATCTCCGACGTACAGCTCGATGAAAATGTTTTTGCAGTCCGTACTCCTTTTAAATCGCTTATTAAATAATGCCAAGGCCTTATTTTCTGTGTAAACGATTATTCATCGCCTCGGCTGCTTTTATGGATGTATCAAAATAATGCTAGGTGAATATTAACCGTTTCTGTACACAATTTGACCTCATGGGAACGGACGAACATATTAATTCGGAAAACCTTTTCGAATTATAAATTCACTGGGAAAAATTAGGTACTAAGATAAACATATATAATACAGGGAGATTCATTTTTATTGTCACAAATATCGAAAATCGGTTGAACTTTCACAAAATAATGCTAGTTTTGGCTTTGTAACGTTGGTTCTGCTTTTGCAGCCCAATTGGTTATCATTTTATCAACAAATAGTAAGTTATTTTTAGGTACATACTTGTAAGATATTTTGGAGACTAACTTTAGTCTAGTAACCATATACAGGGTGATTCAGAACTTATCTAAAGAAATTGAATATAAATGCGTCATGAAAAATGGAGTCAACATCGTAAAAAAATTGTAAATTCGATTATTTATCGTATTAACTTTTTTGTGATGCAAGTATTTACATTAGTTCTTCAAAAATGAAAAATCGCTTGCGTCTATAGCAACTCGCAGTTGATGGATATCGTTTTAATTTATGGTGAAGTGAAAATGCTTTAGCAGAACAATTTCCCGATAAACATGTGCCAAATACAGCTACTTTTACAACAGTGTGTAGTGAGTGCAAGTGTAGTGAAAATACTGGCGTGACACGGGAGAAGGTAGAGGTCCAAGGCGTCCCCCGCCTATTGTAAGGCTCAATTATATCCGTACCCTGACTTAAAATCATTTGGACTTATTTTTGTAGGGATATTTAAAAAATGAAGTATATTGCACCGAAGTGGACACTATTCATGATTTACATAAACGTATCATAGCTGCTGCCAATAACTTACAAGTTCAAAATTCGGATAAGAAGCAGAAACATTTGTGTTAGTTTGTACAAATTGGGTAAAGCGGACTCAAAATGTTGTTGTAACATCAGGTATGTCAAACTATTTTATTAATTAAAACTATAAATTAATTATATTAATATTTAATAGCAATAGCGACAAAATCAGTTGAATTTGTTGTATAAAAATAGGTGCTGTAAAATGTAATTTATTTCTTTCCTTGAGAATTTCTTTATCCGATCGGCGATTATACGCATTATCAGGATTTACAGTGGACCAGTTTCCAGTGCCGTGCGGAAAGGTTCTTTTAATCATTTCTGAACTACTCTTTTTGATTTTATTTCTACAAAATTGTATTTGTATGAGTCCCTTCATTCAAAAATGTTTTTAGATAAGTCTTCTACATCAGACCTATACATCAGATCCGGTAGGTAGTTCTGATTTTTTGCTGAATTGTTTATGATGATCTAGTTCTTCAGAGTTTATACATTTTTCAAACTTCTTAGCAATATTTTGTTGTTCTGTAGGAACTTCGAGCCTGTAAACCCATTTTCTTTGGATAATTTTCTCTATTTTAAAAACATACACGTAGTTATAATCGAAAATGGTGCTTCAGAGTCAAAATCTCCAAAAACTGAAGAAAGGTAAAACATTTCATGTTTTTTTTTTGGATTTTTGACAATGTTACGCTCGGCGCTCAAGGTCGAGAACATGGATTATTCATTGAGTCAACATTATAAACAACTCAGCAAAAAATCAGAACTACCGGTCCTCTCCTTTCAGGTGACAAGATTATCATTATCATTATCATTATCATTATCATTATCATTATCATTATCATTATCATTATCATTATCATTATCATTATCATTATCATTATCATTATCATTATCATTATCATTATCATTATCATTATCATTATCATTATCATTATCATTATCATTATCATTATCATTATCATTATCATTATCATTATCATTATCATTATCATTATCATTATCATTATCATTATCATTATCATTATCATTATCATTATCATTATCATTATCATTATCATTATCATTATCATTATCATTATCATTATCATTATCATTATCATTATCATTATCGTTATCGTTATCGTTATCTTTATCATTATCATTATCATTATCATTATCATTATCATTATCATTATCATTATCATTATCATTATCATTAAGTATCATTATTACAAAATAGGTTAGGGCAGAGGACTAAAGTTTTGTTATACCCAAAATTAACAAAATATGTATAGCTTAATATAATAAACTTAACATAATAAAGGATTAACTTAAACTAATACAGATGAAGAGCAGTCTACAATCTAGATACAAGTATAGGAAAATTCTGTCTATTAAGAATGTGAGCATCCAGTCTACTTTTGATTGAATTAAGTGATGGTGTGCTAATTATTGATGGTCGCAGAACGTTGAACACTTTCTGAGGATTGTTGGTCCTGGATGAGATCGGAGCACCACACAGAGCCAACATCTTCAAGAATTGACCTCACATAACCGCAGTATAGTTGAGACAACAGATCAAACGATAAATTAGGAAACGACTGTCGTAGTAAATTGAGTTTAGAGTTAGCACGTTTACACGCAGAGTTTACATGACCTGACCACGATAAATTGGAGTTTAGGATGACACCTATGTCATTGCAAGTCACTGTTTTTGGTACTCGTCCATGAGATGGAGAACAATACAGTTGCCTGCATTTAGCAGAAGTAGCCATTTATCACACCAGTTGGCAATTTCGTCGGAGGGACATATAGTCACTAACAGGATTGGCGTATAGTTTAGTATCTTCTGCGTAGAAAGATATCTTATATGTGACATGATATTGAATATCACTGGCGTATATAATAAGCAATAGTCGCCCTAAAACTGGTTACTGGAATATATCCCAAAGTGAAACGTTTTTGAATGAGAAACTGTTTTGTTCTACAAATTATTAAGTATTTGTCATTAAAAGTCATTAAAATGATCAAAAAATAGAGAGCATCTTCGCGGGACCGCACTTATACAAGGTGTTTCATAATATGATGTCTTTATAAAAAAATTAGCGAGGGGGGGTGGTGAATCTGCGAATAATTTTAAGTAAAAAACAATCATATATGTCCGTAAATGTTTCGTTACTATGATAGGGTTAAAGTGTAGGTAGGTAGGTGTTAAAGTTTCAATAATTTTTTTTTTCTTTGTATCTCCCACAGTTTTTGAGATAATCGTAATCTTGCTATTTAGCTTAATGAGTATCAGGTGAAATATTCAACATTATTTTAGGTATGTGTAACTAATTAAGAAGACATTTCAAATAATATTTAAAATGTATATGCATAGAATGGACAACGAGTACTAAATTACAATTTCAAATTTATGTTTCGTGTTTTGTGTAAACTGTAATTTATTCCGCTTTCGTTAATTGTCAGTTGCTGCATAAATTTATTAAAAATGTTGTTGAGCTTCCATAATTCCAATAACTGCGAGTGACAGATGCATTTATTGATCACAAGACCGACTATTATTTTTTATACAGCAATCTTCTTTCAATTAAGAAATGCTTATCTATATTTCCGCTAAAGTCGTCAATTGGAATTGTATTTTATACATATTATAGACTCCATAAGGATATAATAAATAAGCCATCAGATTTTGAATTCGTTTCCGTCTACATCTGTTATTATTAAAAAAACAACTTAACAAATAATTGGGGTCAGTATTTTGAGTCCTTATTAAGACTTGGTTAATTATTGAGTGAAGGTCACATTGAGCCAAATATTATTTCTATGGATTGAATAAATACTTTGATAGACCTACTATTTTTAGCATATAAAAAATAATTTGTGATTTTTGTTTTTCTTTGCCATTTAATTTCGAGTCATGGTTTGTAACGTAGATAGTTACAAAGTCCTAAAAATGAAAAATGGACGCGTATCTGCTGTCTTCATTTTGAATCACATAGTTGTTAAAATGAAGAAAAAGTTAAACGAAAATATCGGTAGTGGGTAAAAAATCTACCGAAAGTGCCTACAGCGCAATAACCAACTTGTTCATAAGACATCAAATTCGAAGCAATAGAAGACGCTATAAGAAATTTTACGCAACTGACCCGAAGTGATTTCCATGATTTGGGCCTTTTGATTGGATCAAGAATTAAAATAATATCACACATTCGAGATGCAATTACAGTGGAGGAAAGACTAACAATCTTATTTGCTAATCAGTTACCTGCATCCTAAATTCTTCTGCTGGAGAGTAGTGATTTCAACATGGTAGACAAGCTGTTTCATATGTCCCCATAAATAAAAGTCCATAAAATTTAGATTTGGGGAACACAGTACTAATGCTATTAGATTGTTGATCTATCCATTTATTCGGGAAATGATCAATTAACCAAGCAGTTACATTTCCCCACTACCACTCTGTGGTAGTGCACTATCATGCTAAACAAACATATTTTGAACAATATAAAGCACTCCGTCATCAATGAAATGAAAAAGGTTCTATACAGATCTGCATTCAAACGGTCATTTTAAACGATCACGAACGAACGCTGCTGAAATCGTATAGATATGCAATTCAATAATAAAAATAATACTATTTTAAAAATGTGAAAAGCATAGACAGAGGAAACGTGGGCCTTGCTCCTCTGCGAGGGTATTTGTTACGCCACTGGTCATGTCTCTCATTTTAAAAGATGTAAATCATTGTGCCTCACTCAATACAAGTTACATTGATTTTTTACTGTCATTTTTGCATAAAAATATTGCAGTCAAAGACAACTATCCTACACTGCGTAGTATTCGTATCTAGATAGATTAAAAATTAAGTTCAGATTAGGATTCCTTTCTATCATAAATCCCCTTGTCAATAACATATTACAGGGGTTATGAGATAATACAGACAGAATGTATATTGAAAGTATATTGAAAAATATATTTTAGGTTTGCTCTGGTAAAGGACAGAGCTTGACTAAGGGTTTCTTAAAGGTCTGTTGCGTTCTGATAGTGGTTACTCTCAGTAAACCATCTCGGCCAGGGTGTAAAGCAATGATACGTTTTTATGAGAACAAGCTTATTTATAGGAACTGAGGGACAAGTGGGTTTCAACCATTTATGTCTTTGTTGCAAATGATGCAAGTATTCATCTCTTATCTTTGACAAAATTTTGTTGAAAGCTTTGTATTAGTTCATATCTATTCAAAGAATTCAGTTTACATGACGAATAATCGGAGTCTGGAAGTGCTCTCAACGGCTGCAAATTTAGAAAATGCCCGGGTGGCAACACTGACATATCATTTGAGGCCGTTATTAAGCGGATATAATAGGCGAGAGTTTAAGAGTGACTCGATTTGACTTAATAAAGTGTAACACTCTTCATAAGAAGAGTTTGTTCGCCTTATACACGATGCAGATGCGTTTTGACCGATTTAACGCCAGCTTCAGCAAGTCCTGAAAAATATGGAGCCGAAGGTAGATTAAAGTGCCATTATATGAAATTACTTTCAACTGCATTTTTAAACAACGTTATCCACTGATATACACTGTAAATTGCAAGCTGAATCGGCAGTTACTAACTGTTTAGGTTGCACCCCTCGCGTAAGAATTCTTCTCTTACTTTTTGTTGCTTGTCTATGTGTACACACGCGTTCACGTCTATCTTGCGACTTCGCCCGCATTGTACCGATTCGAAAAATGATTAATAAAAAAAAGTAGAAAAAAGTTAAATACAAAAATAAGCCCTATAAATTAATATAATTAGTTACTAAGTGTTTAGGTTGCACTCCTCCGGCAAGTGGCATTGTGCCGATCCAAAAAATTATTAATAAAAAAAGTAGAAAAAAGTTAAATAGAAAAATAAGCTCTATAAATTAATTTCTGCAAAAAAAACCTGAATAAATTTATGAACACCCCTACTTCAAGTTTCTATGCCATACTCACTAAAGCTCTCTAAATTATGAAATAAATTTAAAACATTTTATTAATTAAATTCTACTATTTTGATATTTACAATCTATAGTTATTCTATGATGTATTCATTACGTTCCACTTTGTATTTGTTTATTGTACGTAAATTTATACAATCGAGACATTCGATTAATTAAAAATGGCTTAAAATCTGGCCCTTAAATTATTAAATATATAAAAAATAATTAATTTAAAGGCTGATATAACAAAACAGAACAGGCCGTTTTGCTGTGTTATTTTTTTTCTTAACAAATTGGTTTTAAATAATTGTATAACTTTGCTGTATTTTGCTATATAAATGTAACAAAAAGTTTAACAATTTAACAGAGTATTGCTTCCTTCTTAAAAGTATTTATACTTCCATAGTAGTTCGCATTAGTCTACTTTTTATTTTTGTTTCTTTTTATTTTACGATAGAAATGAATAACATAATATTAGGATTATGAAATTACAATAAAAGTTTCAGATAATATAATAAAACTATTATGCTAACTTTTTTAATGAATAATTAACTTTCTTTAGTCTTATAGAAAGTGATACTCAAACGTGTTAGTGGTACAATCAAGATGTAGAATGTTGGATGATGAAAAAATATATTATATTGTAAAATGAAATATTATTTCTTCAGTGAAAGTTAATGCAATTTTTTTCAACCCATTTTTTGTTTTTATTTTATTTATGAATATATTATCTACTCACTTCACCACTGAACAAAAGAAATATAGAATAATATTTTTCACAACATCTCTTCTGTATATTTCATGTCATTAGCATAACAGGTCAAAAACAAAAATCTATTTTTTTATGCAACAGAATATACATTTTCAAAATATGAAGCAGCAACTATTATAATATGAAGGAAATAATGTAATTGAATGGCATAAAAATATATACGGTGTTCTAATTTTAAAAAATTACCGAGTCATATTTTAGAAAGACATCCTCTAGAGAAATTACAAGTTTCACTATTCCGATATCTCAGCTATTCTTTGAGATACGAAGCATTATTGTGGAAATAATTTCGTATATTTTTATAGAATGATCTAATATTATTTTTTTTTAAGTATAGCGGTATTTCAGCACTTTTTAACGAAGAGGATGACAGCATCTTGAAAGTGCTACGTATCCTCTACAAAACAGAGCCAGTTTTAAAATATGACATTTTAAACTACAATTTGTTTAATTAAAATTGTTTATTTTCATAGGAAAAACCACCATAGCCGCAAAACAATATAATTTATTTGTTTTTAATTTCTTTTCGTTTTCTCATAGTGGAAAGAAAAATTAAGCTTGTCACTTATCAATCAGTATAAAGTCTGTTCCCACAAGAGTCAGAATCTATTTTGAAACGTTCGTTCAATAACTTCTTGAGTTAGGGGAGAGTGGGGGAATACTGCGCACTTAAAGAAAATAAGTTATTACTAGGTCATGAAAGTGATTTGAAAAATTAAAACTGGTACAACATAATCAGCATTTATTAAGGAGTGCTCAATATTATTTTAGTTCATTTATAATTTTTAGATTCTGAGAAATTTTGTTAGTTGTGAAATAATACAAATGCGCGATATTTCCTACCCTGCGGGGTAATGATGCGCATACTGTAGGGTAATATCGCGTATATTCGGAATTGTAGTTTGAGTAATTTAATAGAAAGTAAGTGATAGAAATCATATTTATTTTTTACATACAGATACTTTGCAGCGATCTTCAGTGCTTTCTACTCTTTTTTCTTCTAAAAGTTAATTGAAGGTGAACTTGTTAAAATTTGTGAGTTGCTTTCTAGTTCCATTTTTATTATTTTACGAAATCCTTTTTTTGGAATTGGATGCAAGTCTTGAACATTCACAACAGAGGTTACTCAACCTGCCGATGCTGATGTTTTCGCTACTGGACCTACTAATGGTGCTACAGGTCCCATTTCACATTCAATGTGAAAAAGATGTAATAAATTGTTTTTCACAATTAAAAATTTCTTGTTGCAACATCATAGACAGTTTTTCTGAGTTTAAGCTTAGATTAAGGGGAGTCACTCCATAACAGTTTGGCTAACTTTAGTTAAGGTTTTCGTATGTTTGACTAGTTCCTCTTCTTGTTGGGGAGGAAATATGGATTTTCTACCTATGTGCACATCACTCAGTGGCTTCACATTTATCAATTTATCGCTCAATGTTGATTCCAGGATGTTGGAATTACGCGGTATTACCCCTAGATGCTTCTGTGTACAAAATTGGTTTACAGAAAAAAAAATAATGGATTAATTTTAACATTCAGGCTTAAAATGACTTACAAAGATATGACAAATTTCTACAAAACATACACTTAAAATCCAAGTTCTGAATTAGGACTTTCCTTGCTTTATTAAAGAGAATATAAATATTATAAGATATACAAACACTGCAAACAAAACTTAACTGACGTCACCTATAAAAATTTAACGAATCATTCACTGCTCTACAATTCTTAGGTGATCGACCGCTAGATGTTAGCAATATTTACTTTGAACAATTATTTGTTACACGAGCAAAACGTCACTGCACGGTATTACCCTGTGTGCGATATTCCTCCACTATCCCCTACATGCATCGAAAACATATTCACAACTGGTCGAGTATTTCCAACAGATTAAAACAACTCCCCGACTTGTGAGAATAGACCTTTAGTTACAAATACGAAAATTTTTAAAAAGTTATGATTGGACGTTATGTTTCTAACCATTTGGAAAAGTTTTCAACTTGCCTACTTTGTAAACAATAAACAATGCTGAATTTTTCCGTGTTCGTCCGTATAAAAAATATTGTAGATAGTAAATCCCAAGCAGCTACTTAAAAAAACAGTCGTGCGTGTACTTGAATTTTTATTATCCTCATATCAGCCGCGATTTTCTGGGAAGTCAATAAAAAATACTGTAAACAACTCGACACAACGAAACGCACCGAAAATCCTTGAAAGGGACACTCGTAGTCATTTTAAAATAGGTCAGGGCAGACCTGCACTTCGACTGTTCGCCGATTCCGTGCAAATGTTAATTTCCATGTACCTCTAGATTTAATTGAGGTGGGCATGATAAGTACAAACGCATTGGCACTTAGGGAAACAATAATATGTGTGTCAGAGCAATAAACTCGAGCGCTCTGGCAATATTACCGTCATTTTTATCCGCTTGATACGAACGTATTTTCTTGGAATAATTGCGTTTAACCTGAAACTGTCAGGAATGAATCAGCGGCTTAGATTTGTGTCAATGCGAGACAATTTTTTTATGTTTAATCAGATTCTAGATCGAATATATTATGCTAGAGTTCGCTTTGCCTCTAGGGAACTGAAATTATTGATCTATCTCTAAACAACTTAGGTAAGAAGCATTTCACTTTTCACTGTTCCATCAATAAATATGTTTAAATAATACCCAGGAATAAAAGTTCATAACTATGCGACAGATTTATGTAGACCAGTTTAGTAATGTAATAATATCGATGTAAAATTTAATATTGCACACAATAAGGTGATTCAGGGTTCCTATCTAGATTCCCTATCTTTTATCCTACACATAAATGATTAATACTGAGCAAAAGTTGATATATCAACATAATTAAATACTTATAATGTGTATTCAAAATCTGTAAACAAATTAATTACCTATGTAAGGGGGTTTTAGGAAACAACTACCCTGCGGGCTAATACCCTGCTATTATAGCAAACAGCCAAAGTCATTCTTCAGCGGCGCCATCAGACATATACCGCTTTCGAACTTATTAGCTCTAATAAGTGTGCCATAGGTGAGGCAACCGACGACTAACCTCGTTCGAACATAATGTTTATGTTCCCATCTATCGGGTTTGACAGACACAAACAGCTAGGATATCGTCGACTACCTCGCATATGTTGATGGTGATCGGAATCAGTATGTCTGGTGGGCTGCTGACGAGTGACTGTTCGATATAGATTTTTCAGGCATTAGTCAATGCTGGTCGGGGCATTATTTAGCAGAGTACTTTCTTAAAGACATTCCGCTTTTGCAATTGTTACATTATTATTCTTAGCTATTAAGTACTTTATTTATTTGTAGTATAAATGAAAACACTTCTATAGAAGCCTTGTATCCTGTTGTCTGACATAACAATATTTTTTAGTTGCTCGAATATTTCGATTTAATAACCCTGTTTAGTTTCAATTTAAGACATACATATATTCAGGTAATCAATACATAATAATCTTACTACTTATGTAGGAAAGTCAATATCTCAAGTGCTTGCTTTCTAATCATTTTATAAATTTCATATTTTTTAAAGACTTAAATACATTATTGGAATTTTAAATTACCTTTTTTATTAAATTAATGATTTATTAAAAGAATAATGAGCAAAATTTCGTGTCCACTTGCAAGATCTTTTGAGATTTGCTTGCTAGAGCAGTTGCTATTGTATTTACACTAGTGATAAACTTGCACCAAATTTCATTGGCAAGTGCTTGCGAGACGACTTCCTAGAGCAATTTGCCTTTGCGTTTCTGTTGCTAGTTAAAAGGTATTATTGAATCAAATTAAAATATTATGAAGTGCTGCGAAAATACATGTGATAATGTTATTATAATGAGAATAAAATGTAGAGTATATGAAAATATAGGAAAAAGAGAGTGGGTAAGTGAAAATATGGTTTCAGAAGGTCATTTAGGAGTCACTATTGCCAATGGAAATGGAAGATTCTGAATAATTAAAAAACTGTATCAATTATTAACTGCTAAGGTTATACAGTTTTCTTTGTATTTCAATATTTTTTCCATGTTTTTTATTAAAATATAAGTCTGTCCTCTATGCTGCAGGAGTGCATGTTTATCTTCTATTTTTTAATTTTATTTTTTTATGCACTCTATGCACTTGCTGGTTAGAAAAACTGCTTGCGCTGGTTCGCTTTCAGCACCCGTTTACACATACTATAATCAATGTCTGAGAGCGCCTTTAACAAGGATTAGTTGCAAGTGTCCACGACCTTAACGATAAAAATTTTATATTGAACAGAAATACCATTTCCAAGGTAAAAATACGATTATGGAGATATTAAAAGTCGATTGACACATGTCAGTTAAATACTTACTATATTTTCTAGTATGTCAGCATATCTTATGCCCCGATCTGGTAGACAATTTGTTAAAGAGAACAACGAATGACTTATAAAAAACGTGAATTTCAAGAATTCAGTTCACATATCCACTCTCTGCATGAATTTTGCCGTAGTTAATTCGACCATTATTCGGGACAAATTAGAACGCGGAAATGTGTTTTCTAAATGTGTAAGATAATTAACACCATCTGCCGATTTATTGTTCAATAGGAAAAGAAAAGTAGTACAACGATCATAATGATAAAAATATTAACTTTAATATTAACTTAGTTTATTTCGCTGTTACATTTTAATTTAAGCACTGCAACGAATTATTTAGTTCAGTTTATCAGCATACAATAAAATATGTGTGGCTTACAATATTTAGTTTCGAGCGAAATGATCTAAGGTCTTTAATATCTGTAATAAGAAGAGGACTGAAACACTCTCCTTGCAAAACTTCCGAAATGGCGTTAAACCACTTTGCCTTCTGTACGAGTTGTAGCTTGTATATGTAAATACAATTTTTTAAAAGTATTTTTACTTTGTGCAGAATGTATGAATCTTCAATCATTTCCTTTAGCTGGTCTTGGGTTCCTGAAAAATATTCCAGATCATTTATCTACAAATAGTTTAACACGGCGCATTCGCCAAATTTAACAATATTCATAATTTAGCTATTTTCACTTCCTGTTAAAGGTGAAGATAAAACTTTTATCACTAGGGTATTCCTGGCAGATAAAATAGTATTGCTTACAGTTTATATTATATGCTGATTTTAGCTAGAGATAACTGCTTAGCAGAAGATTTAACCTACAAAATTTAAATACATGACATTTCTGGTCAGTTGTCTGTAATATTTAAATAATGGAGAAATTGCATGAATTATATTGGTTTGAAATGTATTACAGGGCAGTATTTTAAACATATTGAAAAGTCAGAACATGTGTCTGGCGGCAATAATCACATAATAATTATAATATTAAATTAATAAATTGCCATGGAATGTAAACAAAACCACGTAGCCGAAAACGCGATATCTTTGATGTGACGGGTGCATCTCACGCGTTCGAAGTTCTGTGTGTTCGAAGCGTTATGTGATCGAAAGAATATGAGCCCGAATACCTGCCTGTTCAAATAGAAATGTGCGCACTTCCGGCTGACTAGCGGAGAGAAAAGACCACGATGCAATTCGCTTGGATGATTCATTCTCGCGGTAAGAAGATAACGCAACGGTGTCCACAGTGATATATCACTTATGCTGCATTCGTACATAATGACATAATGCAATACTTCTCCCATTTGCCCGGTGAGATGCATTTTCTGTGCTCATTTTACGAGTCTATTTTGCAACTTTATTTAATACCAATGTCTATTTAACACAATAATGCCACGAATGACAAATTAACTCTTCTAAACGTGTGTACTGTGAAACTGTATACAGCAGTGTGCTTTAGTTCATAAAGCACACTGCTGTATTTAGGTATACACCTGCGAACGGCGTCTGATGTCACAGGACTACGCTGTGACGGCGACCGTTTTGTGGGAGTATGGCCAGACTAAATTTTTAAATATCGTTATTTTTCCATGAAATCGTCTAGGGCAAACGCCATTTCAATTAAAATAATACATTCTTTCTTCTACACGTATTTGGAAAAATCATGTAATTATTTCCCCCTTCTGGCATTAACTCCTGATTATCAGAAATCAGTTATAGATACTGTGTATGTAAAATTTATATTTTTCTCTTTCTCAATTAATTAATTTTGTTAGAAAAAAGATAAAACTGTCTAAATTTGCATACGTATTGCTCTTCAAACTATTAAAATCGTTATCTTTGGTTTAACATCTTCTGATAATGTTATCTGCAAGATAGTTGTCAGCTACTTTATCGAGTGGTGAAAAACCCTGGTCTGAAAGTGTTGATGACTTTTGTCAGGTAGACGGAAATAATATATATATTTTTTATTACATCACATTGAAGCGATAGCGTTTTTAACAATGCGATAAAATTGTTCAGGAGTAGGTACTTAATCTTGTGAGGAGTAAACACAAACATGTTTTCTGCTTAAAATGAATATTCTGGAACACATAAAGTAATAAATAACATCCTCGAAAAGTTGAGCAGCTCCAGCTGCAGATACATCCTAATATTTCAAACAAAAAACGAATTTTAAATTGGACTGATCTGTCTAATGAATGAAATTATTATCCAGATGTTTTTAAGTTGTTTTTTGCAGGATGTAATAGATACTTTGCAATCAATTTTTAGAACTGATTTTCCTTGTCAAAATCAAAAATATAAGCATAAGTATTTGTTTAAATGATTTCTTAAGGGCTTTATGATTGCTTAAAGATAGAAGAAGAACTGAGGAAGGTCAAGCACCCAAATATAACATATTATAGACTTGTCAGTATACAAGTAAAATGAGTTATCTAGGTTAGTGATTTATTTTTTATCAAGAAATGACTTCATAGACAAGGTTAAGCTCAATAAATCTAAAATTCAAATAACACCTGGTATGATGAAATTATTAAATCATTTTCAAAATTCAAAATCACGTTGACATTGTCTTTTCAAATTTAAGTTTTCCATAATATTTCCATTATTATTTTTAATATAAATATTTATATTTAGATACATTCATTTCATTTAAAAAAGAGATAATTTGTAATTTTTCCGATTTTAATTCTAGATAAATAATTATCATTGAATTTGAAACATTAACAGAAAATTGTTAACTACATGGAAAATAATATTTTTTTCTTTTAAATTATATTCTAATTTATCGCATGTTTATTGCGTTGCAATAAATTAATCCAAAGACTGTTTTATGTAGAGAGAAAATAATAATAATAATAATAATAATAATAATAATAATAATAATAATAATAATAATAATAATAATAATAATCTAATCTATGAGTATCCAAATATAAATATAAAGCTTACGTTGTTAAAATAATTCAGTAAATATATATATATATATATATATAACTTTATTTTAGTATCAGCTTAACTTAATTATAAAGCAAAATTTCATTGATTATGACAATATCTATAAAGAACAGAGAAAAAGTAAACAAAATACTAGTATAGATGTATACAAAAATAATCAAATAATTGCTGATGCTTAAATTTCTAGTAACTAATTGATGAACTTGCAACCTATTTTTACTAAGGAGCCATTTTTGTAATTTATTTTTTAAACTCATTATAGAATGTATATTATTTGTTTGAAATGGTAATGCAGCCACGGCAACAGGACATAAGTAAATATAAGATCTTTGGGAAACAGATTTTTGGACCTTAGGTATAGTTGTAGAAATTTTCTGTTTTAAACGCGTATTATGTTTATGATTAATAGCAATAAATTCTTTATGTGAATAAATACATTTATTATTCTATTTTATACTTTGAGTGATGTTTTCCATTATACAAATTTAAATTTAAAAAAGAGGCCAACTGAAGAAGCAATTCTTGAAACGCAATAATAGATCAGATGTCACAGAGATTGTGGCTGATTGTGGCTGATTGCGTGTTATTATGTGTACATTCAAAAGTGAATTTGAATGTTGAAATTTGTTTAATAATTTCATTATATCAGGTATGATTTTTTGATAGTAAATTTAGTTAGATTATTTTAATTTTAGATATTTATTGAAGTCAACCTTATATGGGTGCGGCAACGAATCGGCCGATTTTGAAATAACTCAGAAATCAATGAAGTTGTTTACAAAAAATGTATTCATATCATCATAATTTACATAAATAAGCATTTATATTTCATTTATAACTTGTTCAATTTTTAAAAATTACGTTGGCAAGGTGATGTCCTCTCTAACCAGGCAATTCGTCATGGAAATGATGAAAACTAAATCCGTCGATGTATGTTTTCTTCCAGTTGATCCAATGTCGTCGGTCGTGGCTAGCAGACTTCACTTTTAAAGTAGCCCCACAAAAAAAAGTCACAGGCCGATAGATCAGGCGAACGATGGGGCCATGAAACCGCTTCATTTCGAGCGTAAATTTAGGAGACAAAGATTATTGCACATCCTGCCAATTTCCCACTCCTTTTTACTAACATTGTTGGTTGGTGTAGTTTGAGATTTAATAACATGTGTGAGCACCAGGGCCGTATTTAAAAAAGTTTAGTACTACTTTTGGTACAAATAAAAATGTACCTAATAATTATTAATTTCTGAGCAACAAAATAATTGGGAATAAAATAAAATGTGATATTATTTACGAGAACTTGCTGCTTGCTAGCTGAAGTTTTATTTAGAATTATAATTTTGGATTTCCTAAAGGTGAAAAAAGAAAGGACTTTTCGATAATTGCACTAAATTTAAGGAAATAGGATATTTTTGAATATTCATATAGACGAAATAAACATCAAAATATTGAGTATCATCCTTTATTAAAATATTCATTTTAAAAAACCAAAAGCAAATGATGCTTCAATTGTCAAGTCTCTGAATCTTTTTATCAACCCAGACGAAGCCGTACTCTATGGCCCAGCCGTTCAAGCAGCGGTTCAACAGATTCCAAAATACAAGATGTATAACTGGGTGATGTCGCTCCACTTTTACTGGGTATCGAAACACCTGGCGGTGTCATGACAAAAATTATCGAACGCAACTCTAGGATTCCTTGCAAACAAACACAGAGCTTCACAACGTACGGAGATAACCAGCCGGTAGTAACCATCCAAGTAGTCAAGAGAGAAAGAGCCATGACGAAGGATAACAACCTACTGGGTACTTTTGGCTTAACGGGCATCCCTCCTGCACTTCGGGCGTACCGAAGGTCGAAGTAACATTCGACATGGACGCTAATGGCATCTAAATGTCTCCGCAAAAGATACCAGCTCCGACAACCAAAGAAACATAACTATCAAGAACGACAAAAGCCTATTGTCATAGAATTACACAAAGATGAAAGCGAGAAGCAAAGACAGAGCTTCTGCTCGAAATCAGCTTGATTACACAACGAATATACTTCAAACAAATTCACAATTATCTCATTTCAATTATATTCTCCCACATTTTATGGGTTTTAAATAAAGATTTTCTTTGACCTCTTCAGCGTAGGTGTATTTAAAACAAAAACTACTAAACAAAGTGATCCTCATAACAACATTTCGTGACTTTGTCGCATATAAAATCAGATCTCCGCATTGCAAGTTACCATGCTCTTTTTTGCTTTTGGCCGACGCATTTGTACTTATATTTGTTTCACTTAAGCTTTCGATTTATGAAATAAAAAAATGCTGAACAAGCCCATTGAAATATTTTTTGATTAGTATCAAATTTATTAGTCAAAATGGATGTATCTACATGCGGCAGCAAATGCAATAACACTTTTCATAGTTGACATTGTTAGATACGTCAATTTCATGTCAATGTAGGTTAACGTAAGTCTTTCATGTTTTTATACACTGAGTTCTTTCTGGAGAACGTCTTTTTTAGTATTTAGTTTGGAAATAGTCTAGTTTTGAAATTTTGAAACTTATTAAATGTAGATTTAATATAATACATTTTTTATTGTTTCATATTTTATAATTAACATTGGATTTGGATTCGATAAGTTAAAAGAAAATCATCAAATAAGAGCTTTTAAAAATAATAAAAGTAACAGATTTAGTTTAATATATATTTCTATGACAACTGATTCGATACACCACAAGTGTACAACCAGTTCACTAAATTACGTCTTAACACCATGCAAAACTTTTCTGCTATCCTTGGAGAATATAATAAAAAAATTCACACACATGTCCGAGATCATGTCTGTTGTTCAACTACAAATTGCGATCAGTCGGGTGACCTAAATTCTTATTTGATTTACCACATCAGAAAGAGAACCGAATTGTAATAGTAAATCAGTTGTGCCCACACCATCATATCAAATATCGCGAAGGAAAATCTTGGCCCAACCTGGGGCCTTGAGTGCCGTGCTCACATGTACCGCCGCTCATTTTTTTATTAATGAAATCGGAAATGAAGTAGCTGGCCTCCGGAAGTCGAACAAGGCTGCCAATTTATTAGCATTAAGACAGCAGGCCGTCACCGTACGGTCGAAAAAACCTTCAGGTGTTAGCTGCTCTTGGTAATCCTTTTATAATGTCTACTTCTTTCCTTTTTATATTCACTTTGTAAATAAACTGGTATTATTTATTGGAAACGTTTTGCATTTTACTAGAACAAATCCGTTTACTTCTACAAGTGCAGTTCTTGTGTGTAAACCACATGGCATTTATTATAAAGTTTTTGTAATATTTACTACAAAAGTGTAAGCATAGGAATGGTCACATAAAGCTAACAGGCAACAGCAACAACTATGTCAGGGTATGCAAAAATGCCGTGACAATAATACTTATTCATTGAAAATTGGTTTAGAGTAGGTAGTTTTAAATAAATATCTATAACTCGAGTTCCAAAATATTAAATGTCCATGTAATTTTAAAGTTTTAGCAGTTTTAAACCTTGTTAAAGTTACCAAAAAGAATTATACATTACTGAATTCTAGGAAGTTCAACTTTGGTAGTATTTATTTTGCTAAAATGTAGCAATTTTATACTTAAAATAATTATTTAAAGTGGCTCGTTTTATGGAATTTTTATGTAAACTTCAACAATTAATTTTTTACATTTAAAAATCAAAGTAAGAAAAATGAACACAAACCTTTCCTAAGCTCATCCTTTATGTGTATTTTGCTACAGTCAAAAAAGTGTTAAATTTTGTGTAGAGGAGAAAGGTAAAATTATCTACGTCGATATACATGTTGTTTTGATTATCACCATATTTAACCACAGTAAGATCGCATAATATATAGTTAGCGGTATTTTTTGTACCATAAATAGTATATTTATTAACGGCGCCCTTAAAGGTGTTCAAACGTTTTGAAATATTAAAGTACTATTAAAGTGCATATCAGATATTGTAATTATTGTTTAAAAATATCTGTAATATGTAATAAACTTACAAATTGACCGCTTGAATACTATATTTAATATTTTATGGTATGTTAGAAAAATTACCCTATTACTCCAAAATGAAACAATTTTTTGAAGTAAAACCTACCTACCTTCTTTTTGTTCAATAGTTAAAAAATGTTAAAATTAAGATCTGATTATGGGAAATTGTTTTTAGAACATTAGGTCTGCAATCCAATTGTGATTCTCATTTTCAAATTTGATTAGTTTATCTCGATCTGTTTTATTATTGTTGGTCCACAATTAATTTTTGGTAGGCTATTTTTGGGACACACTGTATAGAGGAATGCACTAACAATAAGGCCGTTTCTTAAGAAAACAATATTTTAATACCGTTTACATCTCTAGAGCTTTCCTTAAGACAAGCTGAAAGAAATCTATTCCAAGACCTTGGTAGCATCCGATATATATGCGGTAAGCAGAGAGACAAGTTAATATGAGCTTGTAGGAACACAAGAACCATTTAGAGATTGACAGCAGTAAGATGTGAGTTGAGAATACAAAACATTCAACAGTTCTGGATAAAATCAAAATTCTAGTAATAGAGAAAAGATTCTGACCAAGACCTCAAACCATTATATAGGGTGTGGCGTCTTTAATGCAGAAAAAATAACATAGGTACATATTTTTGGGAATATTTGGAATAAAAAAGTATATTATGTTTCGCCAAGAAAATTTAATTTCAATTTCGTAGTGGAAAAATAAATCCTATACGGTCCTGGCCAAAATGTTGGGTTTGACAGTTATGAACCTAACAGTTGCCTATCCAAAGGCCGAGTCAATGTTGCCAGATGATATAATTTTAAAGAAATTTGTAGAAACGAAACGAACAAAAGAATTTTCATACAGTAATTAATATTGAACTAGATTTTTTTTCACCAACAAGCCTTATTTACCGTAAGAAATGCAATTAAAGATCAGTATAAATGTGGACATTAATTAATAATTTCAAACAGTTTAATAGAACCCCCGTCTTAAGAAACAGAAATAAACTACAAACGGCAATGTGTAATCCGAGATAAGATGTTTGCAGAAACAAAATATAGGGTATTACAGAAAATATTACTATTATTTTAACAGGTATTCCGATTTAAAAAAAATTACAGGGGTTACAATTTAAGTCATAATTCTTCAATGTGAAGAAAATATTCACATCTGGCAACACTGATCCCATCTCCACTGCGCTCTACTCTAGAGGTGAATCTATGGTAGTGCGAAGATACGCTCATAATGCGACCAGAACCGACGTTAACTTTTTGTCACTTTTTGCAATTTTTTATTAAATATTTTTAATATTCAAATCTCATAATCAATATAATATAATGGCTGTTTGATTTGCTTCGTATCTGGAAAATCAGCAACCAGGTGAATATGCAACAGCTTCGTATATGGAGGAACGGCGACCAGGCGAAAATTTAATTAATAAACTGGAAGGACCGTATATTTTGATTTATTATAATAATTTACAATATAAAATATTAAAATTTGAATGACATTAGATATATTACAAAATTAAATTAATTGATATTATATAAATATACACCCTTAGATCTCATTTTAAATATAAAAAATTAAATAGGAGACATGCTCCAACAATGGTATTCTATTTCATTCGCTTTAAGAAATCTAGGACTTTAATATTCTGCATAACGCCTAATTTTAAAAAAGTCAGTAATATTATAGCTTAATTAAACATTGCTAAATCTGTATTAGCGATTGTTTTTTTATTAACAACTACAAAAATATGAATTTTGTTCCATATTTTTAGGAGGACTCATTGCATAAACTTAAATATTGGATCCCCGACTTATTCATTCAACATTTTATTCAATACTTACAGTAAGTCCATTATTCATCTTTCTAGAACAAGCAACTATAGTCGAGACTCAAAATAATAGAGAGTGGTTCATGTTATAAACCTGCTCATCATTTAAAGCACACAACACAAAGATAAATACATACATCCTAAACAGGGCGATTCAGAACTTATCTAAAAGAATTTAGGAATATATGCCATATCATGAAAAAGTCAATATCGTAAAAAAATGTATAATCCTTACAGTTTCCGAGAAAAAAAAATGACTGAAGTTCTAGTAGTACCTTTACATACAACTTTCTTGTGATGTAAGTATTTAGATTAGTTTTTCAAATATCAAAAATGGCTTACGTCTATAGCAACTCGCAGTTGATGGATATCGTTTAAATTTATGGTGACGGGAAAATGCTTTAGCAGAACGATTCCTCGGCAAAAATGTTCCAAAAGCAACTACTTTTACAACAATGTGCAGTGAGTGCAAGTGCGTGCAAACGAAGGCGTGACGCGGGAAATTTTCAACAGAATTGTGGAAGAGATAGAGGTCCAGGGCGTCCACGACGTATTATTGCAACAGTGTGGCGTATCATATACGAGGTTTAATTATATCCGTGCCATGGACAGCGTGTCCAAACATTGACACCAATGGATTGGATGAGGAGGACCGGTACCATGTCCGCCATGATCTGACTTTAAATCATTGGACTTATTTTTGTGGGGATATTTAAAAAATGTAGTATATTGTACCGAAGTGGACACTATTGATGGTTTACGCAAATGTATTATAACTGCTGCCTACAGTACCGTAAACTTCCTATGTTATTTTAATATAATGTGTACATTTATAGAATATATTGTAATACATTTACAATTAATAATGTTAAATCCATTTTTACATTTTAAAATTACTGAAAATACCAAATTTAGTAGGCTGTAGAAATATGCCCAATGTGTGTGTTTAGATACTACTAACTTTGTAACACACTAACCGTTGAGAGCGTTGGGTGGTGACGCCTTCATTATTTCTTCTTTCATATCGATTAATGCAGCGTGTACCTAGGACCTAGGTACTAACATAATTAATTTAGTGAGTAGTGACTAGCAATATAATCATATCTAGAGTGAGTGTTTTTAGTACTATAAATAGTTTTGTCTAGTGCTGGTTTTAACATAACCTAAATGAGATTAAGAAGTAATAGATATGTAAGTTATACACAATTATTCAAGCAAAGAAACATTGGTATCGTTGCATCTTCAAAAAATTCGATACCCCACTGTTGATTTGTTCATCTTACATAATATATAAAAAATATATTATTTTCTATTTGAATTATATTTTATACATATTTGAAGAACAGGGGCTTCTGTAGGATTAGCATGATTTAAGTTCTGGGTACCTACATCTATGCACATTTATATAATTAATATTATTTTGTAATAGTTAGTATAAGACCATCATAGATCTCGTTTGAATATTATAAAATGTTAACTTTAGTTCTATGAATATATTTTCACATTGTTATATATGATTTGTATAACGTTAAGTGTTCTGTTTTGTACAAATAACCTAAATGTGCAGGTACCAAATTTTAATAAAATATTGCCGTAAAACTATAATATTTTATTATTTCAGTACCTGTATGTACATGCCTTTCTAAGCTGAAAAAAATAAGCAAAGGGCAGTTAATATATTGAAGATATAATAAAGCTGTAACTACTAATTAGTTAACTGAGCCGTAATCGGAGTACAAAATAGCTATTTATATAATCAGTTAGGAAAAGTACGGTTTTATGTAACAAATGTTTTTGACACAATTTCTTCAAAAATTTTAATTATAAATTTAAGAAGGATTATTCTACTGAGTATAAGGTACATGGGGCCTATAATAATTTTCAATCTAAATGAGCCATAAATTCCAAAGTTCTTAATTTTTTGTATATAAATTTGCATTCATGTTAAGTAGGTTACTTATTATGAGTACATTTTTCTTTTGAAGTAACATTCTGATGCAGTGATGCTATTGAGAAACTCACGGAAAAGCCTGATATGTTACTTGAGGCAAGTAACAATCATTAATTCCTTACGATATTTTAATTTTTCTCATGTAGGCACATTAATCTATTAGGTATAAATGAATTACTATTCAGTTTTTTTTAGGTATCTGTCAAAACACTGTTAGTGAATTCGAGTGTTATAAACAAGATATTTTTAAAGTAAGTTTTTCTAAAATTGACTGTACAGGTTAGGTCAGTTTCGACACTTTTAGGAGATTTATTTTATTCTCTGAAAAGATAGTCTAATGTTATGGGAATATTTTTTTAGAAAAATTTAATAACGAAAATTTCATATCGATACCTTGTTTAGCTTTGTTATAGATTTTTTTTAATTTTAGGGCTTTTCTATAATGCCCCATATTGCATACGTATGATGTTTTATTAAAAAATATATATGTTTGTTATAGTAACGGAAAACTAGAAGTTATAAAAAAATTTTCCTCAAGCCACTAGATAATACACATAGAGAAAAAATGTCTGTACAATGTATAAATATTAATATAATAAGTAGAACCATACGAAACGACCAAAATTTAAAAACATCAAGTAGGTATCTCTTAAACAAATCAAAATATCAAAATGAGATTTTCACTATTCAATTTTTCTCAAAAATTAAGCTCCAAATATATTGGCTACTTTTCCTGTACAATAAATAAAAAAATTACATTGCAGTCATAATTTAAAATGTATTATTACAATGTAACTATACAACTGCCTGTAATGTTATTCTGCAATTTTACAAGTAATTGTGCAAGTTACATTGTAAAACTACTTTTTGTATTGTAAAATCACACAGTAATATTACAATTGCAAAACCTAAAATTACACCGCAAAATAAATTTACAACGTAATTTTACATTTTATTTGTAGTCACAATCGATAATCAATGTTGTTGTAACATCAGGCATGTGAAACTATTTTACTAATTAAAACCATAAATTAATTCTATTATTAATTAATAACAATAGAAGCAAAAATAGTTATATTTGCTGTATAAAAATATAATGTTGTAAAATGTAATTTATTTCTTTCCTTGGAAATTTCTATACATTTTTTGACCGATTATACGCCTTATCAGGTTTTACAGCGGACCAGTTTCCAGTGCCGTGCAGAAGTGTATTTTTAAATCATTTTTGAACTGTCATTTTTTATTTTATTTTTACAAAATTGTATTTGAAAGAGTGTGATCATTATAGTGACAGTGCTAATAACCAGTGGTGTATAGTGTGTATACATAGTGCAGTGTATTATAAGTGTGATATCTGCGGAGTGCGCATCAGGTAGGTGCAATAACAAAAATACTGAAAATAAAATTAAATAAACAAACCTTTGCGCCAACAAAATCAGTCAAGGGGTTGATTTGTAAAATTAATTTACTTGAACCAAATACTAACATTAAAATTATATAATTGTTCTCAATTACACTAGAAAAAGTATATGACAAATTGATAATTTTACTTACTAAGCTTTGCAACACCCTGTATATGAGCATCTATTTCATTTTTCTTTCCAGAATCTTTATGAAATGTACATCCAATGAAAGAAATGTCATGATAAATAATTAATTTTCTTAATTACTCAAGTAGTTACATAGTAATTTCAAATAATAAAATAATTACGATTTACCTTTTAAAATTTAAAGATCATATTATTAACACCCTGTACTTCCGTTACTTAAATCGACCTTGTTTACCCGATAATATTCATTAAACCAGCATAGTTATGTATGTATGCGATAAAATTGAAAAACAACATCCGGCCTTCCTCTTCTTTGTGATTTATTATTATATTATTTTCATAATAATGCAATAACTAAATAAATATATGTGGAGCTACGGTAATGAAAATTAACAACTCAGTATACAAGGCAACATTTTTGCCAATAAAGTAAATCATTTTCAAGCTATTTGTTTTGATATAGACTACGTATTTAATAACTATATGCCAATCTTTTATACTGTTATAATTTTTTCGTATTTTTTGTATGGATATAAATTTATTATGATCATTGATCACAGTAAGTACACTGGTATTAAAAAGTATTTATTTATTATCGAACTGTATTGAGTTACAAAGAGATTAAAAATATTTCAGAATATTTTTTTCCTTAGAAATTATAAAGTTTCTTCTGTAACGTACAAATTCTGACAAAAGTAATATAATCAGTGATCATTACTTAATAATACTTCTCTTAAATAATAAATGTGGTAATTTTTTTCAATCCTGAGAAGCAATTGGTGTTAGTAATTGGTAATGTTCAGCGTAGAAAATTACAGTTAGATAACCGTGAACGTTTTTATAATATAAAAACTGTGGTAATCTTCTCAGAAATATTTTTTAGTTATTCAATTTATACGCCAATTGCGTGCCTCCGGTTTTATATTTCGATATCTGCAATGAAATTTTAACTGCATCACAAAAAACCCAAATTAATATATTGCAACATATCTGTCAGTGGACAATAACTACTTAACTTATCAGTTTTTAAAATTTAAATTTCGGCTGCTTTGACCAGAACTTCATAAAAGTTGATTTATTTGATGTTGACTTGTACTGAAATTATTGCTACTATTTTTATTTGTCTTTTGGGATATTTTAACATATATATTATATGTAAATAGGCAATTTTTGAACTTTGTGGCAAGAATATCAATAAGAATATTCATATTGTTCCCACTGACAAAGGGTAAAACTATGCTGGTGGGATAAATCGAATATTGGTTCCATGCGACAATTTGTACAAGTGTTTTTTACAGAAAACTGTTGAATGAAATATTCTACCTAAAATGTTCTAAAAAGTTTTTGAAAATGTCAGTAAATAGTGATAGTCAACAATGGAAAATAGTATCGATTCAGAACTTATCTAAAACAATTTTTTTGAATATACAAGTAAGCTCCTACAAATACAATTTTGTAAAAATAAAATCAAAAAGAGCAGTTCAAAAATGATTTAAAAATACACTTCCGCACGATTCTGACAACTAGTTCACTGTAAAACTTAGGCGACGCGACGCCTCATAAGGCGTATAATCGGCGACCGAAATACCTATTTTAATGCAGTAAATTCAACTGCCGCTATTGTTATTAATTATTAACATAATTTTCGCACAATCGTTCTGAAATATGCACTTACTGTCATTGTTGACACATTCTGTAAGTTGAATATACAACACTGTGGCTTGTTTCCATAGAAATAAAACAAATAATAGTGTTGTTTGAGTTTATAACAGCATTAATGCGGTAAGCAAAAATCAGTAATTCTTTTCACCAACAAATGCTGGGCTCATTTATTGTAAAAATTAAAGGTACAATTTGTACAATTCTTAAACGTAATAGTTTTACCCTTGTTTTTATCTATTGCTTTTACAGTAATTGAATTGTCTGTATTACTTATTGAGTTAGATATGTTAGGATTAGAATAAACTTCAGTAGTTCTGTCTTCAAACACTGGAATGGAGTCAAATTCATTGTCACTGCCGCTGTCGGCATATAAAATCTTATCAGCAAACTCTATTTTCTTTGTTAAAGACTCTGCAACATATCCTTCAGCGACACCAGAAGACCTAAAATTACATTTTCTGTTAGTCAAATAATTCATTAATGTTATCACTAAAACATCCAGCCCCCATGACGTTTCAGTGCCATAACATCAACTCCAGTATTTGATAACAAAGTCACCGACGTCCTTCTAAAATCATGTGCAGTATAGGATTTGTGGTATTTGTCCCAATGTATTTATACCCACAAGTTGATTTACACATTTTCCCTGACGAACTGAGTAGAAAAATCGACGAGAGTTAGTCTCCTTAGGCCTTAAGCCTGTATATTTTCGCAAAATCGTCAAAAAAGTGGCTTTTTCATTGGCCTTGTCAGTGATTGTGAAAATTCGACTAATATGTGTTTTGGTATACTCGCGACAAGAATTCAGACGACTTACGTCATACGAACAAATGAATAATTCATTATATTTTCATCAAAATATTTAAGAAACTGCAACTGATAGTAGTAAAACTATATACTACACTGAAAGTTTGCATTATATATTGCACTAAATTTCAAACAATAATTGTTTTTAACGCGACCAAATATCGAAAATTACGTTGACAATAAAAACAAATGTGTAACGTCAGCCGTGACGTAAGACGTCTGAATTCTTGACGCGAGTATATCAGGCGCTTTAACAATGACAACTGAACCTTCATCCGTAATGTCATCAACTGTCATCTTCATAAGTTCATCACGCCTAAGAGCCCCAGCGACTCCCATTATCATCACTGCTTTCATCATAATATAAGTTTCATCGGGGGCTTCCATCAGGAATTTATCTCTTCTCTGGTAAATATCTTTGATTTTTTCGCATGATGTCCAATATTTTTCTTCATTAGAAATGCTACTAACTTCATAAATTGTGATATAACGACACCATTATTTAAGTTGATCGTATTTTTAAGCATAGACTACTCTGCCCATAAGCTTCCCGGAGACTTCAATCTTAACTTTCTCTGAACAAAATAAGCCAGCAAAGTATTTTCAGATATCTCCGCTTTCTTCTCATTCAACCATTTCCTGAATGCATCATATACTTTTCATACCTCACCTTTGATTTTGTGGGAATTAAAGACCCACAACCTATTTGATACGATTCTTCAATGTCCGAATCTACCTCTGAATCGTCTTTATCAGCCATTATAAGTACAGTTTTGACAACAAAACACAAAATTGTTCAAACTTCAAATTGTTTTTTTGGTTTCCAACAAAATAAATTCAAAACACGCTAGATAGACCACGCCATCAAAATAATTTTTTTAATTATTTTATTTGATAAATACGATTGTACAAAAAACGTTATACACTATACGGTTGTTAAGTGGCTAACATTGTAATATACTATAATTTGTGGTTTTAATTAGTAAAATATTTTGAAATACCTGATGTTACAACAAAATTTTGGGCCCGTCTTATCCAATTTCTACGAACTACCACAAATGCTTCTGCTTCTTGTCCATTTTCAACTTGTAAGTTATTGGCACCCCTGTATAGAGGGTTGCGTGTCATAATTTTAACAGGGGATAATATACATCGATATAAACAAGAAAATTGCTATATAACATAGGTCTTAATGAAAAAAATTATCAAAATATTCGGTTTATTGTGCAAACGTTCAGTTTTTTCGAAAACGGTTGGGATTAAGAGCCATACTATATAGGACTTTTGATTAGTTTTATGTATACTATCGCCTGCTAAAATCATGACATTCAAACATCCAACACCCTGTATACACTTAAGTATACAGGGTGTCCCGAAATTAGCGCGCAATATTTCTGCCATGTTTTATAGATGTGAAAATAAGTCAAGAAAATATGGTGAGTAGCATACATTTCACATGCTACAAAATTTTCTGTTCTTACAACTTAAAATATTTGCTCAAAGGCGTCATATGCTGAGGGGGGCCAAGGTAAATATTGCCCCACTTTTTTTATTTTTGGGTATTTTCTCTTGTTGAGGTCAAATTATAAATTTTCATAGTTTTCTACACAAAAAGGTACTTTTGTTCGATTTCGACAGGATGTGCCGTTTTCGAGCAAAATCGATTTAAAGAAAACATTGATCTCATCATAAAATAAAAATTGGAATATGCAACGAATAATAAATAAGACATTTTTACAGGACACTTTTTTGTGGGAATTAGGAAATTTGTTTGTTAGTTGAGCAAATGCTCGAATAAGTTTCCATCTTGTTCAATACAATATCAAGCCCGGCGTAGAATATTCTGCGAGCCACGGAGAATTTGAAAATTATTCTCTTTTATTTGATTGCCATCCGACAGAGCTGCACGTTTATCAGCAAACAGTCCTGAAATAAATGAAGACATTATTGCAGATATCAAACGCAATATTAATATAAAAATTTATTTTTAATTTCCTTTAAAATTGATCCCACAAAAAATTACCTTAAATTTATTTGTACAAAAATAACATCGCCACACAAAAAAGTGGTCTGTACTTTTAATCAGATCCACCTATCTTTATGTATTGTGACGCACTGAATCCACATCTGAAGTCCGCTTAGCTCAAACACCTTTAAAATTTTAAGTTAATCGCAAAAAATTGAGAAAAATCGCAAAAATGATGTTAGTGAACTCAAAAAAACATCCCTTTTTTTTCTGACCTTGATCATATGTTTTTCTCATGTGTTACGACACGCTGAATTCGAATCTGAATTCTATGGAGCTGTATCACTCACAGATGTTACAAAAATCGTAATAAACAGCTGCTGAAAAAGATAAAAAAATTGTTAAAAATTGCAAAAACCACATTAGTTAAGTGCGAGAACATTCGGAAATCGCTCAATCAAAATTTGAAGTCTGTTCAGCTTCACCACCACAGATTTTGCAAAAATCGCAAAAGAAATAGCTGAAAATTGCAAAAAATCATATGAACAAGAGTGAGAAACCATAGAAAAATGTTTTCTAGATGAAATCAATTGTTCTCATATATTTTGGTGAATTGAATTTGAATCTGAAGTCTGTTGAACCTCACCACCCAAAATTTTTCAAAACGCAGAAAACCGTATTCATCATCCTCGGTATCGTTTTCAGTTTCTTCTTCGAACGGTTCGTCACATTCCATTTCTTCCCCTTCACTAGAATCCACAAGTGCTATTTTCTGAACCTACCTGTAACTGTGTAAGACAACTACCTATTTAAAATGCAAAATATACATCATGCAATTACTACAACAATTTTTTCAAATATTTTTTTAGCAATTTATCATAGTGAAATCTTAAATCAATAGATAACTCGACCAATAATAATTACCACCCTGAAGTAGTAGCTACCTTAATAAGTTAATTCTGTTCATCAGTCTTAATAATAATAATGATATACCTCTCATTCTAATTTTGCTCTCATATTATTCTGTTAGTTTTATTACTTAAATATGCCTTATTTAAAAAAATACAAATATTTATTTCTTCTAATTGTAAATGGCGTATTTTCCTAACATTTCTTAAGTCATCTCCTTTTCAAAAAATTGCCAGTTGAAATTATTCAGTACAGTTATTTAAATGTAATTTATGTTTCTGTAAAGAATTCCAAACAAATTCAATTTATTAGCCTTGGCATTTTGCGTGTGTAACTTTTCATCTTTGACTTTTTAACAAATTGAACAGCAAATTCCGTTTTCCTAAACTGTTTTACGTTAAAAAGATACTTTTGTTTCAAAAAAATCGCTCTTGAATTAAGCCCAGTTTGGTCAATTTCATAGTAATTTAATCAAAATTATCAAGGTATTCTTATGTCAAAGTATTGTCAACCCGATTGCCAATTTAATAGTTCTAAGTGAAAAAAATGGAACAGTTTACGGGACAAGAGTTAGTTGATATGATATTTATTTATGGCTTTTGCGATGGTAATGCTGCAGCGGCAGAACGCGAGTACGGGAGCAAATTCCGTTTTCCCGAAGTGTTTTACGTTAAAAAGGTACTCTTGTTTCAAATTGTTATCTTCAACGATTTCTGAGAAAATCGCTCTTGAATTAATCCCACTCTGGTCAATTTCATAGTAATTTAAACAATATTGCAAAAAAATAATTTCCATTCCTCCTCTTTAATGGGTCCCTGTGCCCTTAGGAAGCATTTCCGGACCCATGTTCATATGAATTTTTTTGGTTAGTTTTGATCATAGAATCGACCTGTTCAGGGTTGGCAGCTAATTATGAGACACCCTGTATATGCCAGAAATAGGTCTGAATCTTGACACTGTTTGATGTTTAAACAGTAAATAATGTGTGTAATGTATGTGTACGAGTATACTCGCCGCAACATAAAGGTTTTCGGTTCTAATAATATTAAGTTTAAATTAAGACGGCTTAGCTTCTTGTCTATATGAGTTGTCAGACATATGTTCAATTATGACACTCCCTAATCAGTAATGCCCATTATATTTTGGAGGTTTTCGAGCAGGGAGTAGAAGTGGATATGATATACACAGATTTTCGCTAGACTTTTGACAGGGTTGACCATGACATATTTTCAAGAGCAAAAGTTTATTATAAAATACGGTGTTTCTTTTCTGATAAATATAGATTAAACTCAGGTGTTCCTCAAGGATGTAACTTTGGATCGTTCTTGTTTTTGTTCTTTATAAATAACTTAATAAATGTAATACAAAATTTAAATTGTTTGATTTTTGCAAATGACTTAAAATTTTACAAGCGAATCGAATGTTCTAATGATCGTATATCTCTCCTAAATGATGTTAATGCGGCATTTTAATAGAGCTGTGTCAAGAAACTTGACCTTAATATTCAGAAATATTATACTATATATTTTACTTGCAATAAACAAATAATATCTTATCGATATATCGTGAACAATATTGGGTTAAGTAGAAAAGATAATGTCAATGATTTTGATATAACTATACAAATTGCACTTTAAAAATATAATTGCCTCAGCATATAATGTGTTAGGTTTTATGATAAGAGAATCGAAAATTTTTTGGAACATTAATTCAATTATTATACATCATATCGTCTTAGTCAGACCTAAATGTTTCGCTACTATGGCTACTATGCACAATCTGGAATATATACAGCAAATATAGAAAAAGTGTAGAAAATGCTGCAGTTTCCTTATTTTAAAAAATATAACAGTCCTCCAGATTTCAACCCCATTCATACCATTGTTAAGGCTCACGTTTTATGGACAAAGAATCTTATCTAAAGATGTACAAAAAAATCGAGTAGGTGTAGCTTTTTATTAGCGTAGTACTAAAATATAATGCTAAAATGAATCATTTTCTTTAACCTTTGAGGGGAAAATACGCTTGAGAACATGAAAAACCGTGAATTGTTCCTTATCAGTGTGTTCCATACACCGTGAATAATAATTAATAATTTACATCAATTCAAGTGTTACTAGTTTCTGTTTAAAAGAATCCAGCCGGATGTGATAATGTTTATAATATCGTATACAATTTTCTCAATGTGCAGTTGCCATGTAAAGCTCAGAAAATGTTATGATACAATGTAACACATGAAAATCGTGCCTTTTTTCCTTATTCTAAATGATTTGTCAGCCTGGAAACTGCTATACAACCTGAAGAAAACTTGTATAATTGACATAGTGAAGAGATATTCTTTATAACTTGCTCAGATTTTTTTTAGACTCTCAACAAACAGCTATGATATTTGTTGTAAATTTGCGTATAAAAACGGCGCCCTTAAAATCAATACACTGTGTAATCAACGTATTATTATTAGATTTATTTTTACTAAACTCTCTAATTGATGATTCGTATTTATTGTCCTTGTTGTGTTTCAATACCCATCCGAGAAATGCTAGAATGCATGAAGTTTTCTACATCCCCATTCATAAGGCAACCCAGTTTGCACCTCTTTGTCGATGTTCCGATTAATTACCCTTTCTGGTAAAAATAGCGTAGACCTCTTTAGCCCTTCTGGTTTATATATAAAATCTGTCAAAAATATATATTCGGTTGATAATTTATAAATATCTATATTTTATGTGCAATAGTTATTAACCTGTTTGTATATTTGTCATAAAGCTGATAGTGTGAATGCTTATGTTGTATTCCCCATGTTCTAATTTTTATATTTTTTGTTTTTTGTCATTTCTCGTAATTAGACATTGAAACCTGTTTGGAAGTATTAAATAAATAAATACAATAATTTCTGATAATAGTCCACTGGCTCACCCTGACGTATGTGGAACGTTTTTTAGGTTCGAAACCTTTATGTAGAGATATTGCAGTTGTTTTTAAAAATTTGTTTTGAATTTTAAATTTTACATAATATATATTTTTTTTAAATAATTTTTATATTATTTTGTTATTCACAGTTTTTATTTTCTGTCCTCTGCAACACGTACAGAGTTTCAAATCGCCATTATTTGTTTAATATCAAGTGTGCCTTAAAATTGCACTACTATTTTTATAAATAATTTGGTGGTCGCGGAATGGTGGAACAATGTGTCGCAGAATGATTTATTCCGTTAACCTAATCCTTTTTTAATAAAATATAATTATTTGATCTTATTGCAAAACAATACGAACATCATAGTGAATTGGTGCATCAATAATAAATCAACCTGAATGTTAATAGTTAAATTGTTAGCTTTCAACAACAATTCTGGTCTGTTGCATCATGTTATTATTTCTCTTAATTTTATATTTGCACTACATAACCACTTGCACAAATAACTTTTGCTGCATCAAAAGTTCTAGATTTGTTTATGTGTAATAGTAGACATTTTAACATTTAAATTGATCGAACCAATTTGGATCGTGTGTTGATTTGGTCACTCAATTTATTTAATTAATATTAAATATTAATTAATAAGTGTGGTATGTCCAAAGATGGTTTCTAAAATTATTAATTTACAAAAGAGTGTTAAATATACCTACACATAAGATACTCACGAAATGCTGTTGTGTAGATTCAGCAAAACGTCGTAGAATAATAGAAAAAAGTTTATAAATAATTTATTACACAACAACATTAATAATCCAAAGGATTAACTGGTTACTTTCGTGCATATAATACAGACAATCTGTAGCACTTTAAAATCTTGGTGTTAACAAGAACATAATGTTTTTTTTTTGTTCTATAGGTATAGAATATAAAGAGTTTCATTGTCATCATTGCAACAGATGAAAAATTGGTCCAAACAAACGAAAAAGGATTATACATCAAATATTTTATATATAATCGTTTTCAAAATAATAATAATAATATCTCTACCACTAATTCTAATCACAAGGATTAGCCCAGAAGTTGGAGACTTGTTCGGGAGAGGGGCCGTATTATTATTTTTAAGCAGGCCGCACTTGCGCCCAGGATAGGCTTACGTCGGTAAGCCCAAACCACCATTCAGTGCAGGAATGTGGGAAACCTGGAAAACCACATTAATTAGGGGGGTGGTCAAATGTAGATCGGTATCAATCTCTCACATTAACCCAAGCCAACAATATTGTACGCTACCATACCTACAGAGATGGTGCCAATCATTTCCGCAAATATAGCTGATCTACGGTGTACCTTCCGCAGGATTCGAACCTGTCGGCAGAGTGACCACTTCGATTCAAGTACCGATGCTTAAAACCGCTCGGTCACCGACCGACCTGGTACATGAACTAGTATCAGCAGAAATGACATGTCCATTTTTGTTTAAAACCAGAAATTACAGAAAGATCATCGTATCATATTCTGAACAAACAACATAATGTCTTGTATTCACTCCATCTCTAGACGATTAAACTGTTTAATAGATAATCAGCAAAAAATAACACCTTCTAGACCTAGAGTCCTAGACATGCTATTTTTGTAAAACATTTGTATGAAATCATGGTATGAGTCTATTTTTAAGTCAAGTAGTTTGATGTGGTGGCATTCACCAATGCACTATTACTGCACAAAAAAATTGTCTTCTGATTGCTTACATGGAATTCACCACACCAAAGTGCTGAATTTAAAAACAGGTCCCATGGTAGGTATGCATTAGCGCCAATCAAATGGATTATCAAATTGGTAAATCATTGTTATTTTAGCAATTCTTGATAGATGCAAAATGGAAACTAATATATAAAGAGAAAGACAGTTCTCAAGAATTACACACATGAATAGAATAAATTTATTTACCAAAAATTTTACAATTGTAAAATATCACAAAACTACCTAAACTGGTAAATAAACAAAAGATTCATGTGTGTATCAACACACTGTGCATGAATGAGGCAAATACAAAAAGAAAAGTTACTTAGTTTAAGTCATTATGCCTATTTATGTACATATTTTATACTTATTGTTAAAAGTTTATGTACAAATACAGTTGCACACAGCAGATAAACACAAAATAAAAACAAAAAAAAACGGACCTGAAACTTGATAGTCAAAAACAATTATTAAAATATTGTTTGGGATTAATGGTGTTGTCAAATATTGACTGTCAAAGTAATTTCGTATATTTTTCATATCTTTTTCAATTTTGCTTTGCAGGTTTTTCCAAGTTGAACTTGAATAGAATACAATCGTATTATCTGCATAACGCAAAATCGATCCAAAGGTACATACATCAAATAGTGAATTTAGATACATGATAAATAATGTCGGTCCCAGTACCGTCCTCTGCGGTACGCCCACACTCAACTGCTTCTGGCTCACTTTAAATGCCATTTATTTCAGTGTATTGTATTCTGTTTGTGCCCTATAAATCTTATTAGTAAGACACACAATCGTATCATGTGTACTCAATCTCTTTCTAAAACCAAATTGTGAATTATTTATTATCTGATATTTATCTAAAACCCCTACAATTCTTGTTTTCAAAGCTTTTTCAAATATCTTTGCTTCATTACTGAGTTTTCTAACAGGAAAAAAATTTGGGTATGCGGAATGGACTGACCGTATGTGGATTACTTTAGATACAGTTGTTACCGCAAATCCGCATCTAGCCTGGCGTAACTCGGACCAATTAATGTTTTTAATTGAAGATGATCGCCTGCTAAGCACAGGTCGCCGCGTCGTCATTAAGAGCACTATCACGAGTTATGATTTTCCTAATTACCAGCGGCAGTCAGACTTTAATTGAGTGTGTGGTCAGCGGCGAGACGCATAATTATGAAATCCATTGCGAGTGCAGTGCATCCAAGCGAGGAATCAAGTTCGAGGCGAATGCCACTGTAACACTATGGGATAATATTTGCTTCCGCAAATGCATTGCGACACACCACCTTGCCTTTGTTTCATTCATTCATGTTGAATCTTAAAAGAGACAGATTTTATTACCAAGTCCATGTTTCTAATATACAGGGTGTGAAACTAATCTTTTACCGACAAATTTTGACTAAATATAGGGTGTTTGTAAAATGCGTCATATAATTAAGGAAGTGATTCAGCATGAATGAGTGATTGTCAGTAAGGATTTTTTTCGAAATGTCAATTTTTTAAAGTTACTTGTGAGGTTCAATTTTTTAATTTAACTTTTTGAGGTAACTCTTTTAATTACGTAATATGAGCCTCATATTGACATACTCTAAGTTTAAAACCTCATTAATTAGAAGAATGATCAAACGCCGACCGGTATCAATCGTTTAATTCCTTATTTTAGAAAAGCAATCCTCATTACAGCCTCTAGAGAGTGAAAAAGAACTGAAATTTTCTATTGATTTATTTTGTCAAGTCATTTATAACACTTATAGTTGTACTTACTCTAAATTGCTGTGTACTTTAAGAACGTGTGTTCCTAAGAGCATGCATATTTAAAGTTTAAAAAACCAGGCATTTTGTTCTGACAAAAACTATAAAAGCTGTTGAAGGGTTTTAGATTCTTGAAACTGGTTTAATGTTATATCATACAGATGAAACAGCTACCATTTGTTACTCCATACCAAACTAAGAAGCCACAGACACGAAGCGTTCTGCATCACAGTAGAAAACTATAAACCTCTATCGCAATTCGGCGATAAGGATATGTTGTAAATACGGAATTCCAAGAAACAACTACTCTGCGGGCTAGTTCCCCGACCAGCATTTAATTGCACCTGGAAAACCTATAGCAAACAGTTAAAGTCATTCGTCAGCAACCCACCAGACATATACCGGTTTTGAGCTTATTATGTATAATCAGTATGCATAGGTGAGATAAACGACGAATAACCTTGGCTGTTTTAAGTCTGTCTAACCCGACAAAGGATTTAAGTGATCGACTAGAGCACTTCCAGTCTATCGTATTCCTTGAACTTCATTAAGGTATTCCCGAACATTTTGTCGTAAATGAGGAGGCGGTACTAAATCTCATCTATTCGATTTGGTAATATGAATGGTCCAATCTAAGCGATCATCGACAATCTCTGCCCAAATATGTGACTTACGGCCAGTTAGCATTATAACTACATTGTCAAAAATTTTAGAAAAGTTTATTCAGGAACAAATGTACAAGTATGTTATAGACAATAATATTATTTCTCATTTATAGTCGGGTTTTAGAAAGGGTCATAGCACAATAAGTGTACTAGTTAACATTACAGATGACATACTAAAAGCTTTAGATAAGGGATTTGCATCAGCCTTGATTCTGCTAGATTACTCTAAGGCCTTTGATACGGTAGATCACTCTCTTTTGTGTGCCAAGTTGAGTTATTTTGGTTTTGATAGAAAATGTATATATTTTTTTAAATCGTATCTAGGAAATAGACGCCAAATAGTAAAACTAAACGATACTTTTTCCGAATTATCTGAAATAACATCTGGAGTTTTTCAAGGTTCGGTGCTAGGTCCTGTATTGTTTTTAATTTATACAGCGGATATTTTTGAGCATATAAACTTTGTCAGTGCCCATTGATACACAGTTGTTCACTCTTCTTTTAATCCACAAGACATTCATACAGAAGTAGGAAATATTAATAAAGATCTTAAATTTAATTGAGAAATATTCAAAAAAACATAATTTCAAACTTAATGCTGATAAATGTGCTACGATTTGTTTTTGTAATAGTAAGCATCGAGAATTTGTTAAAAATAGTTTAAGATTGGTTTTGTCTGATAAGATGTTGTCGATTAAATGTAGTCTGAAAAGCCTTGGTATAATTTACGATGAGCATTTAAGATTCACAGAACATGTCAATTTGCTTATAAAAAAATCATATGTGGCTCTAATCAATTTTAAATTAAGGAAAAAATTGTGTGAATCATTGGTAATATCTGCACTTAATTATAGCAATGTTGTATACTATGGCGCATTAGACTGTTACACTAAAAACCGACATCAAAAGGTCCAGAATAGTGCTGCTGTAGGTACATATATCGCTTACGTAGATATGATCGGGTTTCGGACAAAATAAATAATCTCCAATGGTTGCGGATCGATAATATTTACAAATACAATGTATCTGTTTTTGTTCATTGTATTTTAACTACTCTTTCCCCGACTTATTTGCGTGAAGAACTATCATACTGGCACAACATTCACAGTAGGGATTGGAGACATACTAGTGATATATGCTTACCTGCATATCGTTTAGCCAAGTTTCGAGCATCATTTATTTACAATTCGGCTAAATTTTATAATAATATAGGGCTCAATTTATTGTATTTTAACAAACAACTTAACTGATTTATTTATTTTTTCTCTATTTTGCAAGTATTGATCATTTGAAACTTTTTTTATATTTACTTGACCTCACTGTTATGCATATAGGTATAGGTTTTGTTTCGTCTTTTTTATAATATTATAATTAAGTATATTTAGTAAGCTACAATATGTATGTAAGTGTGATGTGTTTTTGTAGAGTTAGAATTTTATATTTGCTGCAAGAAAGGTTGAGCTCGAATTGCAAGACAAGATTAAAAAAACTATTTCCAGACAAGACAAGAAATATTGCTGCAGCAAAAAGTTTTGTAAATATAAGGAGTAATTTTAAGTGAACATTAGCTCAAAAATAAATGTTGCATTTCCACTACAGACATATACTAATATAAATGACATCCAGAATATACAATTATTTTTAAAATCAAAATTTATTGAGTTTGCATCCAATTCTGTTGAACTAATTATAAATTTATTGCCATTTGACTGAAAAAGCTCCGATTCTGTTTCGGCTATTTTGTCCATAATTTATAACTTATTATGTAAAACTGCCAATTTCTATACTTTATAATGTCTACCAATCGACCACTGTCGACGATCGACCATATCGATAGTTACGTGTAAGCTCCGAGCGGGTCCGTAACCGACCGAGAGTAACCGCCACTATTTCCAAATTCGTAATAAAATTCCATATTAGGTACTCATTTGTATGCAAGACTCTTGCATGAATCGTGCAAGGGTTTTGCAAAAAATTCAGAGGCAAAAAATTTGCGGGACTCTCGCAGGATAAGGTAAGACATGATCTTACAAGACCGAGCAAAAAAGACTTTAATGAAACCCTTGTCCTGTTTTGCAAGACAAGACAAGACTTTTGCAAATTCCGTAAGATTTCTTGTTTCAGCCAACACTACTTATCAACTTGTAAACTGTTACACCCTGATGTAAACTTGCATAATTGGTTCAATAAAGAAATATTTTTCTAACTTCCTGAAAACCCTTAAAATTATCCGTGAAATGATCAAATTTGTGGTGTAAGGGAGACCAGGTACGAAAGTAACATATTTTTGTAAAGCCAGATAAATAAAAAATTAACAAAGTTATATAAATTTACTTACTATAAGTCGTTTCCCTGGCATTTTATATATAGAAGAAAAATAATATTGAACTAATTAAAGTTCATATTGATGTACAATTAATAAAAAAGTAGAGAGTATACCATTGGGTAGGTTGTAACCTACCCAATGGTATGGGTCAAAAGTAAGAGAACATGGGGACGTTTGTAACATATGAATAATAGGTAATAACTAGGTATAGAAAGTTAATATTTACAAGGTTTGTTTATTGATTATACCTATATAAAAGTAAGTTGCAGTGCAGATACATAATATATTTTTTTTATTTGAAAAAAATAAATAAATAAAAAAATAGAATAATGAAACAAAAATATAAAATAATATTTTTTTTTTGGTAATAACAAAGAATCCTATCCCTATCTGGCTTTTGCACGGTTGTGTGTCGTCAGACTCGTCCATATTCCATATTTTGGATGGACCAAGTTTTTCCCAATCCATAACAATCTTTCCCAAGATCTGTTGTTCGCTGTCTTTTCTTAGACATCCTAAATAAAGATAATGAATTTTTATATTCCCACACAGTATAACAAATACTGAAGTAATTATCTGGATATATACAGAATATGGCAAATACGATCATAGGTATTAAATATAAGGGACGTTTGTCAAAACAATTAGCTTGGTATTTTAAATCAAATAGAAAATGTACCTAGATATGCCTAACATTGATCAATAAATTTAAGCATGTTCTAAAATATACAATTTTTTGAACGATTTATTGAAATCAATAAATTGTAGCCAATTTCTGTTTTACAAGACTTAAAATAAACTGAAGGTCAACTTTTTATTCAATCTTATATGCAGAACTCTTATATGTAAGTTTATGTTATAACAATATTTATATTTAAAGTTGAATTTAAAAAATACGTATTTTGAAAGATTTCTATACCTAAAAATTTGTTGCTTAGACCGCTTTCTATCGTTATATATTCGTTTGAATATCCGCAGGTGGCATAAGATAACATTCGTGTTATTTGGTAACTCTATATTATTCAGTCCTTAAAAGTCTAAAATTACTTATATTTGTAGAAAATATATTCAAGAATACGGCGCTCTTAAGGAAATATCCATCCCTGATAAGTAACATAATCTGACGGAGTAATTCGAAACAAAATATTGTGTACCTTTTTTGACATAAACCAGCAGAAAAACAAATTAAAAATATTTGTTAAACATTTTAAAAAGAAACTAAAGCAATTGAAAATAGCCTAATTTTAAAATTATTTTGCAATGTGGGTAGGTACACCTATTCTTTTTAGAGGTAATAGTACGAATAATGCTATATGGTCTAACATTCGCACACAGGACACAATTTTAATTGCTTTTACTGTAATTAAGCAGACCACCTTGACCGTGCTCATGTGCAACTGACTTTGCAGAGTGTAATAAACTTGCAACAAGCTTAACACAAAGGTTACTTTTTGTAACAAATTCAATTTAGTTCTTATGAATAAAACATGCTTAAGCAATTATATAAACGCCCTGACCGCATCTGTCTAGCTAAAATTTTTTGTAATTTATTGAAATTTAAAACAAATTAGCGATACAATGCTTTTACATCGAATGCACTTCATTTCATTTAATTAAATATTTATCTTTTAAACCTAATGGAAATCCCACAAATTATTGCAGTTACACCAAAATGATGCTTCGACACATTTGAGGGCCAATTTAGACTTTGTTGTTCTGAATTTGCTATTATTAAAATTAATTAATTGAGATATGTATCACTTATCGCAGAATTAGGCTAAAAACATGCTTATCTAACTTAAAATTGTATTTACAGTTAAATGCGAAATGAAGTCTGACTTGGCAAACAATTAATTTTTCCACTGATCTAAGTGTTTTTACTTAGTTAGTAGATAAATAAGATTTTTAAATTTGCCAAAAACATGTTTTGATCTATTTCTGAAGAGTTCTAGAAAATTTGAATAATAAAACATATTTCTATGGAGATTTTAGAAACTGTATAGTTTTAGTTAAGAATGGAACACATGGTGTCAACGTTTTTAAAAAATCTAATTATTGCAAATTTGGGAAATCATATCACCAATCAAGACCCGGGTGGATTAATTTTTTGCAAACATGACCTAAACTTGTTTGTTCTTTATGCATCTTCTAAAAGTAGAGAAACCTTAAAAATCGAGGTATATGAAACTATAATGGACAAATTAATGTATTCATGCATACGAGTAATTACAAAACCTATAAGTATATAGAAAATCATTTGGTTCTATGAAAAGAAGGAAGTGTTTCGTTGGTCACACACAAGACAAACAAAAAAGAAAGACCACAAAATAATGTGATGTTGTCAAACTTACTTAAGTTGATGATTAAAATGATACATTTCAAATGCATGTAAAAGATATACTGTTATGAAAATGAAAGTAAAGAAACTTTGAAAACAACATGTTTTTTTATGAAGTATATATTTCTCGTAAGATTTTAAAGTAGCCAAAAATTTTAATAACTTGTTTTGATTATTGAAAAGTTTATAATGCTCCTTATTCTTCAATTACTGACGAGGATATCCAGTTTTCATGACCCTTCAATCCCAAAACATCTACTTCGGAGTTGTGAATAAAATAACACAAGTTATAAAGTCATGTTGTAGCTGTTTTCATCAATAATGAGAAACTTATTTTCCACTTTTACCTTTAAGCTCTAAAGGTTTTCTAAATGTTTCAAGAAAATTGATTTCCTTACTTTTTTCTGTACTAATGTAATGTTCAGAGAATACGTTATTTTTGTCACTATCACTGATTAACATTAATTAACAAATAATTATGCTTTCAGCATCACTGTTTGAATAATGCGCCATATTTTATTTAATCACACTGTATTTCACGAAAAATATTAATTAAATACACAAGACACTTAAGAGAAAAACACTGTCCGTGAAATAGACGATTTAAATACGTTTTATACGTTAGTGCCGCAACTCTTAAAACAGATGCGTCAAGTAGTGCATTACTTAAAGAAACTATTAGCTTAGTTCGGTTTCAGAAGATGCAAAAGTATCTCATATTAACTTTCAATTTACGTGTATTGAAATTATCAAATCCCTTTCCACAAATATTACATGTTTTGATTGCACTTGCCACAGTTTATTCCATTGTCCTGTACCATACTAGTACGTACTAGTGGACCGGTATCAACATCAACAAAATATCTATTATGAATCCTAGAGCCTAGAGAATGGAGCTTGTGCGGGACAATTCGCCTACAGATCCTGACACCTACCTGTTATCTGTGCCTACAATACATACAACATCAGTTTCTTTTTGCATGCGATTGATGCTGCTTTTAAATATTTTACTTTGCCTTCTCTTGATATTGAATTCATACATCAAGCTAGTTATTTTGTTATTTCAAGTTTTGTGTTTATTTTTAAAAGCTGTTTCACCCACTACGAAACTATGAGGTACGAATGACAAACACTCATCGTCCTAAGAAGGCGAACATGATCAATATGACGTATTTTCTTACCAGTTATACTAAATTCAATCAATATTTCCAGATGTTACAATAAATTCTCTTCTCTAGAAGAGGTATTGGGTATCATGACTTGGAAGCATAGTGCTGCACTTTTCACATGTTCTACAAGCAGATTTGTGAATTCTTTCCGACGACATGCGCCCACCAAACCAATAATCAAAATAACCTAAAATAAATATTAGTAATAAAACTGTTTTTATTAAAAATTGATGAGCACATATTTATCGTCCGCATTTATTAAAAATTTGGATATATACTTTGTTAATATCTTTTTAGGTTAGTACCCTTCTGATTTTTGCTTCAGGAATGCAATTATATTTAGTATTTTTCGATATCGACGTTCTTGAGTGAAATTTCTCTTATTTATTTACTTTGTATATTCAACAGGCAATGCCCAATTAAAGAACACAACTCTCGCAACTTCAATGATACAAAATACAACATACCTACATAATATGCGAAAAATACGCAAAATACAAATATAAGTTAAAAAGAGGAAGAAACCAATAATTAGTTTATCAAAGAGACACATAGACAGGCTTCTGTTTTTTGCCTAAATTGTTTAAATATATTTATATGCCTTTCTCGTTAGTTACGTTAAATATCTTTTTCCCCATTTTGTTGACATCGATATTCTTCTTAAGTGAAATTCCGGTTTTCAAAGAGATGAAACTTCTGTTTTGCTTAGTTCATCCAGATGTACTAATAATCATCGTTAGTTATGTTAAATATCTTTTTTTCACTCCACCATTTTTTACAGCGACCAAACGCTTGTTCGTATTTCTTCCGTAATTTTTCTGGGTTATTTTATCATTCTCAATATCTAACAGCAAATCATCACATGAACCCGAATATTTTAATGACAGCTATATTGCTCATTGCTACGTAACTTCTTAATAAATATTATTGTTAATAACTTCGATAGCTGTAGACAAAACGTTGTACGCTATACGTGGTACGCTTTTATGTGATTATTTAAATTTCACACGCGTACGGTAATAATGTCTATATACCACTGATGAGGTGTTTTATCTATGATAACTCTATTCATTTAGAATGTATCGGATGTTTACTTCGTGACAAATTCTGTAAATTTTTTTCCTTACTTGTACATGATATTTAGTCAGTTCACCAATCTCAAAAATTTGCAAATTTTCTGGATTGGTGAAAGGCATTTGACTATTGTATGCCTGGTAATAAACTATGGTTGAATTTCAATACAAAATTGATAACGGTTCAGGGAACCATCACATAATTTCAGCTACAGTGGCATCATCTCAAGGTAAATCGAATGTTGTTCTGTGTTGGAATAAATAAAATTACTATATTGGTGAGTAATAATTACCAAAACACGTCGTTTTCAGCCACAAGTCTCAACACTTCGAAGTGTCAACGACTCCGCGAGGTGACAGTCGGACCCAAGTGGATTTTGGAGCGAGGTGAAGCCGCAACGGCGACTGCTGCTGCCCAACCCATCGAAGAACTACTCGCTCACCGCGCTGTCTGTCCCGGCGTTGTCCTCCGCAAGGAGATCAAGGCGACCAACCGAAGGGACCGGCCAAGGATGCCACCCGTGGGCATTTTTTCTCGTTTCTTTTTATCTGAAACGTACAGAGTGGGACGTTTCGTTGATATTTTAAAATTTCTTAGTTTCGTTATTGATTAGCAGAGTTTGGCGTGTGCGTACAAAGCCAGCAGTGCCACTAAGAAAATAAATTAAAATAATTTAATTACATTACATTTATTAACAATGTTCCATTTTATTCCAAGCGGAAGGTGGAGCATTTAGTATACAGGGTGTCCGGAATGTAAGTGCCAATATTCAAAGGGGTTCTGTGTTACGAAATTGCAAACTAGGGCACAATTAAGACTAAGCAAAAAAATATTTAACGTTCTTTGTTTTTTGTATTCATATACGCTTTCCTAAAAATCTTACAATCTGCAGCGTACCGTAATGTACGACAACATTGCTACTCGTTACCTGTAGCTGCTAACCTTGAATTTTATATATAGACTAGGACCCGGCAAACGTTGTTTTGCCATATGAATTATTTCTAGTGAATACTTTGGCAGTTAAATAAAAAATAACTAACTTATTGTAAGTGTGTGGAGATGTGGTATATGACTAAAAGAGAAATGGAGCACTGTGAACGATGACGGCCTATAAGAATAACAAAACACGAAACATTCATCTTTTGAATTATTTCGCGTGCCTGCAATTTTACTTGTTTGACGGCCCAAATTAGCCCCTTTACGTCTTGTTGGCATTGTTCACTGTACAAAAAAATAGCCATATAGTAAACTAATACCCGTTGTTGGCGGGAGCTCGTGGACGTGTTGCGTACTTTTGAGGTTATGTAGATCACTTAATTAACTAATAATGAGAACTACACTTAAAATTAATAATTTTATTGATTATTGATAAAATAGGAAATAAATAATTATGGCCCAGCAAATTAATAATAAATTTACTTGAGAATTACACTTAGAAGGTAAAATGATAATTGTAAACGTCACTATTAAGCTCGATTCATACACAATAATAATGGTCGAAAACTGTGTAGGGAGTGAGAAAAGGCTTATTGTGAGAGAGACAGGAGACCGGCTTCGTTCTCATCCCTACTCCGTGCTGTTTACTGGGTGAGAAGTAACACCGGTAGATGCCTGGCGGGGATAACTGATAGAAGGATGAAAATTAAGGGTTGTATGTATTTTTTAATGCCACATCATAAAAAATAAAAATAAAAAATTTTTTCCAAAAAATAAAAAAAAATTGTTTGGTGTGGACTACCCCTATCACTTAGGGGTATGAAAAATAGATTACGACCGATTCTCAGACCTACCGAATATACATATAAAATTTCATAAAAATCGGTCAAGCCGTTTCCGAGGAGCATGGCGTCTAAAACTGTGACACGAGAATTTTATATATTAGATAATCTAGCTTTACAAACCTTGAAGGCCCATGGCTTGGTAGACTATCACCATTTTATTCTATCTTTTGCTTTTTACTTCCATCTTCCAATGTGTAGTTGCTGCACATATGTCTTCTTCCTCTTGTAATTTCCATCTTGACTTCCATCGCCCTCTACTCTTCTTACTCCCAATTGTTTGTGTCATTATCATTTTTGGTGATCTTATATCCATCCTCTCAATATGCCCTAGTCATCTTAATCTCTGTGCTTTTATTACGCTTACTAAGTTCGTTTCTTTGTATAAACTTTTTATTTGCACATTCGTTCTTCTGACCCACCCCTTTTCTATTTCTTTTCTTTCAAAAATTTTCCTCAATATTTTCATCTCCTATACTTCCAGTCTTGTTTGTTATGTTTTATTCAACGTCCACATTTCCTAGAAATATTTTCATTTCTCAGTAATCTCTGCAGTCCTCCTACACTTTTATTTCCTTATATTATTCTAGCTTCGACTTCTCTAATTCTCTTGTCTGGCAAATATGGATCCTAAATATGTAAACTGTTATACAGTGCTTTCGAAAAGTAACGAGTAAATTCATTATTTTTGAAATTGAGAAGTTTTCGAAAAAATCCGCTGTCACGTTTTTAAAAAAGGCACTTTTTGACAAACGACCCGCATTTGTGACGACATTGTTGTTCGAGATATAACATCATCCCTAACCAATTTTGACCATGCCATTTGAAAGAGCCTGTCGTTGTACATACATACATCATGACAAATTATGGTGTTACGTAACAAAAATTTCAAGCAAATAATGTTTGAAGATTTTAAAATTTAATTTTCACAACACTGAAAATGATAATGATTATGTAAAAAATCGACTAAATTAAATATTTAAATTGTGCACCGTTGCCTGCCTGACAGTAGCCAAGACGATTAATAAATTCTTTTTGGACAAATCTTCTAAATTAACCGGTTTAGTAACGTATACTTTGCTTTTTAAGTATCCCCACAAGAAATAATTTAGGGGTGTCAAATCAGACGATCTGGCTGGCCACTCAATCGGCCCCCTTCTCCCTATCCAACGACTCGGGAACAGATCATCTAAATAAGCACGGACAGGTGTTGAATAATGCGGAGGTGCAAATTCCACTTCCGTGGTTATATTATTTACTTTTACTCTATTCTCAGTCCTCTTCATGTTAGACGTGTCATTTTCCTGCTGACTTCCAATTCTTCTGAAACCTCATACAGTTCTTTTTATTTTGTCGTAGGTTTGTTTATAGTCTACAAATAAAACTAAGGTTGGTTTACTATATTCGAAACTTTCAGTCTGAATTTCTTGTGAAAGTGAAAACCTGATCTACTGTACTTCTTCCTTATCTAAAGCCACATTGACATTCTGCTATTTTATCCTTCACCACAAATTAATTAATTTATTTAATTTTCGTGCTCATGCACCAGAGATACACAAGCCAAAAGAATAATGTAATTTTTTTCATAATATTCTTGAATAATTCACTCCACAAAAATAAGAAATAAAAGACTGCACACTGATTAATAAAATTTAAATATATTTATTATAAAGGAAATAAAATAATATACGGCTAAAAATTGTAGAAAAAAATACGAACAATGCAATGACAAGCTAACTAAGATCGATAAATAATATAACTATAAGAAGAAAAATATGTTTGGGTATGTTTTTGCATAATCAACATGACAATTTCACGATAACTTGGGATCAATATGTCTGTTCAGCAATCTGGACTGGTTTCAAACTGTCAGAAATATTCGACCAGTAAAGTTATGAATTTGTTTCCGGTAAACATACATTGTGCATACATTGTACATAAGTAATTTGATGAACGTTTTTGACAGTTTCGAACCAGGCCAGATTCCTTGCTTGAATGGATCTAATATACACTGCGAGAAATGCAATCTAGTCAGGGTCTAAATTACGAAGAGAAGAGATCTTCTGCGTTTTAGTAACATTGACTGGTAACTTGTTACTAATGAACCACTTCTAGGCATCCTTCTCTATCTGATGGATATCATTAAGTAGTGTAGATAGGTTTAGATTGGATGTTTGTTTATATTTGAATCATTGGCAAATAGTATATTCAAAGTACTGCTATCAAATATTGTTGGCAAGTCATTTACGTAAATTAAAAAAGGCAATGGACCGAGAACGAAACCCTGAGGTACACCAAAATTCCCCATAGAAGAATACCTAACTTATTTCTATTATGATGTGTATTTAACAAATAATAAGATATTGGCATTATAGAATCAGATGTAAATTCAATGGATGATAATTTTTTAAACAAAATCGCATGTCACACAATCAAGAACTGGGAAGCGCTGTATTTTCTTTCCTCGAAACCTGAATTAATAAAAGTTGTCAAGTTATCAATTGCTAAAGTTGTAGATAGTCCAGCACGAAAGCTAAATTGTTGTTGACTGAACAAGTTATGACTCCAAGTATTCAGTTACTTAATTAATTTAAAAATATTTTGTAATGCGCGGTATTATTTCAATCGGCCTATCATAGCATTAGGTTTATAAATATAGGGACTTTATATATACTTTATATATAAATTTATTATAAATTAAAACAATTCGGATGTGTTTGACTTTTAATTGAGTTGTTAATGTCAGTATATTATCTATATTATATTGGTACAAACTTGTACATCGTGCATGCTTTCTTCATTTCGTTATTTCGATCTAATCTTTTCTTGATGTTTGTGAGCATACATAGACATAACTGAATTTGTTGTAGTATACTATGCTGCACGACATATCAACAATAATATAATTAAGATGTTTTGAAACTTATGGATATTTTAAATGATTAGTAGTTTACTTTGATAGTAATTTCTTTGTTCAGATCACATTATTATAATATCAGGTTTTTTTAACACTTAAACGGGTTAGTGATTAGAATTGAGAATTTCGTGATAATTTTACGTCCAATATAAGCTAGAATATTTCTCTCCGATCGTCGTGTACAATCTATTGCAATAATAATGGCACTCTTTAAAATGAATTTCACAATTTGTTTCGTATTGCTCACGTATTCCTATTGAAATTTGCTCTCAACTTCCTACATTAGCACATAGTTGTTTTTTCCACTCATGACATTTCTACTCAAAACTTCCAGTAGTTCAAAAACTGATTTGAATTAGTGTCATTATTATCGCAATAGATTGTACCTGTACCTGCATGAAACAGTTTTTTCTAGCTAAATGATTTGAAACATTTAATTACTTAAATACCTAAGGCGTAAATAATGGGAATGTTATCTAATCCTGCATATTTGTAAGGATAACAAATAAATAGTAGAAGAAAATGGTCTAACCAACGAAGTTTTAGGTATGCAAATACCTAGTTTCTAATGGTAAATATTCTTATAATATAAAATTACTTATAGTATATAATTTTGTTTACTCTTATTTATAGGCATGTCAAAATGTGACATTAGGACAGCAGTCTTCTTTTACAAATATGTTTTAAAAATGTTCATTATATTTCAGCAAAACTTAGATAGTAATAATAAATTAATAAACAGAATATTAAGAGTTTTATTTTTGTGTGCCTATTTTTATTCTACATATTTTAAACAGAGATTTTAGTACGTACTTAAGGACACTAGAAATTTTATAATTTTTTTATAGTTAGTATATACAGAGTGAACCGTATATAAGTACAAATATTTTAGCCAGCAGTACAGTTCACTGTGTAGAACACATAATTAATAGTTTTTTTACAAAAAAATGAGATATAAAAAATTGAAATTTTAAATAAATTTTGTAATTTTTCTGTAGAAAACTTGTTGAGGACCGCTGACTTTCATACATTTATGAGTCATAGCACTGCAGATTGAACGTGTGGTTCACAGTGTTGCCAGTGTTACACAAATGTCTTTGCTTTTCTTGATATTAAACGCATACGTCAAGCTGCTATTTTGTTATTTAATATTGTGAGTACCTTTATTTTTAATATTTGTTTCACTGATTAAAGTGCGATGTCACTTTATGGTTCTGGATTCGAAATAAATGGTTAATACTGACTCATTTGGGGTTATGTGGCGAAAATTAAATTTAATATGCTGTGTGAATATCATAGTTTTTCGTTATTCTTCATAAAATAACTTAGGGAAATTGTGTCTTATGTCTCTTTCTAACAGTGTACAATGACATTTAACTTGTGAAATGTGGATTACTGATTAAATACTATTTTTTAACAAACAGGTAAGCTTGTGTGCACGTTTATGTATAATTTTTGAACATTGAACATAGTAATATCACGTAATATCTTCTTAAATACTTAATGGTAGTATGTATTTAACTTGCGGAAATTAATTTTTAATCGTTTATACTAAGGTCAGTTAAGCAGTTAAAATTTATGTTAATAAATCTACTTATGTTTCAAACAAGTATTTTTAAAATAGAATTTAACCGTATTACTTTACTATTACGTTAAAGGAAATTTAATATTTATATTAGAAGCGATATGGCAACCTCGCAAAAAATCATATGGTTCATTAGGTTGGTTATGACAGCGGTCCTCAAAATATGGGTATATATTTTTTTAATTAATATTAGAAATGTTTAAAAATGGCTTTCACTAGACTGATCTGTATTACGAACTACACCAGCAGTTAAAATATTTGTACTTATTTAAGGTTTATCCTGTATTTTTTACAAGTGCTAATTCATAATATTGTTGACTGTTCTGAAATCTTAAGCCGTTTAATTTTTTTAACAGTTAAGCCTGTTAGTCGCGCCCCAATTACTATTTATTATTCTGCTGCCAATATTAATGTGGGATAAATTCTCGTATAATTCTTTTTTAATTGTGTTTTTAGAAAAATATATTATCTGATGAAGTTCAACAACAAGTGGGTATGTATATCTAAAAACAATAACATTGCAGCCATAAATTTTCTGATATAGAAAAAAATTAACACATATTTCAAACCAGCTAGCTTATAAGTATTTAGATATTTATTGACCACAAAGGGACAATACCAACACTTATTGTGGAGTATCGTATTCTGTAAGTAGCAGATAGTAGTAGTAGTAGCATCCAATAAATAACAAGTATAAAAAGCTCTAAATATAACTGACAATAAAATGTTATATAACAAAATATCTCTAGTCTAATCTAATTCATCACCTAAACCTAAGGCTTGTATACATACGTACTCGCATAACATTTTCAACACATGACACACGAGAAAATTTACTACTAATAAGTTAGTATAAAAATAATAGATACAAATACTACATGTCATACTCTAAGGAGGAGAAACGAAGGAATTTATAATATAAAAAATATATATTGAAATTTATCAAAATTAGTAATTAAGAAATGTAACTTTTCTTTATCATTTTAATTTCAAATAAAAATAAGTTATAAAATTTTGGTCCAAGATAGAACATACATTCTTGGAAATGAGTTTTTTGTTAGAAGGTACTACCACTTTTAAATTGGAAGATCTTGTATTAAATTGATTTAGGACAAGTTTTGGATTATTACTTTAATACATCCAAAGAATATATTAATATATAAAAGTCTGTTGAATGTTTAATAAATTATTTGTCTTATACTATTCATAAGTTGAATATGAACGAAATTTTTTAAGTATCATTTTCAGTATAGCATTTTGAATTACTTGCAATATAAATATACAATTTTTGTAAGTCCCACCCCAAACAGTAATACAATCTTATTAGTTAGTACAGTTTTCTGCTTAAAATGTCTGCTAAAAAGTAGAATTTATGCAGAAATGTTCTAATTTTTGTTGAAATATAATTTATGTGTTCGTTTGATTTTAAGTGCTGATCAATTATTACTCAAATATATTTAACTGATTGAGTTAGATCTAAATATATGAGAACAGTTACATTTACGAGCATCTTGACAATTTAAACGAATGATCTTTATGTCTTCCCACGACGAAGTTATTACATAAATTAAAAATAAAATAGGCCCTAATACAGTACCCTGTGGAATTCTCATAGAGCAGCTTATTGGATCACTAAAAAATATTTAGTTTAAACGTTTGTACCCGACATAAAAGATAATTCTTAAAAACCTGTACTGTGCTAAACCACGTGCATCAGTTTTATGCAATTTTTGAAATAGAATATATTGATTCACCGTATCAATTGCCTTGGAGAGGTCTAAAAATACCAAAATATGTTTATACTTTTCATTTTGATTACTTATTATATTAGAAATAAATTCGTTAATAACACCTTCTTTACTAATATTTTTTTGGAAACGAAGCTGATTTTTGCTTAATAGATTATTTTCATTGAGGAAACTTGTTAATCGAGTTTCAATACATTTACGTACAAGTATAAAGTTACGTTATCATCAATTTGTATATCAATCACTAAATTGTCAACCGTCTAAATGAAACAAGATCAACTTATCCCATTTGTTGCAACCTTTATACTGTTCGTAATGTCCGCCCCACTCATTTCATAATAGTTGTTCTAGTGAACATTCCTATTAAAATCCTGTGTTTGACTGATAGGTGACATTGAGGTTAACGTAGATACCCAAAGTGCTTAAGTCGAAAACAATTTAATCGAACATTTTTGCCGGCCGGCGCGGCGGCTCGTTTTCGCATTTTACCTTGTTGAATGTGTGTCAAACAGACTGGCTTCACCACACATTGGCGCCGAATCTGCGAGGATCTGGGCGCGCTGCGACTACCAGAGGGTATCTATCATTCTTAGTCATAAATTGTGTAGCGGTAGTTATAATCAATTGTAGACTATAACATCTCTATAAAGTTTTAGAGAGAACTGGGTATTGCCGCCCACCCAAGAAACTTCGAAAAACATGATATTCAAAACTTTAATATGTACAGTGTGTTTCTAAGCACGGACAGAAAATTATAAACGTATGAAGTTAAATTTGTTATATAGGTTCAGAAAGTTCAGATCTTATCTTTGTTTACCATTTGTATAACAGGAACAAAACAAATCCAGCGGTTCTTATGCTGTGGTACGCTTACCACTGGTGGTACGCAGAGTTTCTTGAAATAGTCCGTGAATAATACAAATACCAAAACACACGCCGACATGCGTTAGGACAAAGTAAAGTTGCATCAAAAGTCGTGATACTCGACATTAATTGAAACTGGGTTTATAGTCATGCATAATCATCGTACTTCGTGCAGTTCTTATGAGTTCATTTTAAGCATCGAAATAGCAACAAGTTGCGAAAAGAGTGTGTTTTAAGCACGAGACGCCAAATTGTCGAGTGTTTAAAACACATCGATTTCGCAATGAATTTAATACAAGATTTTCACATTTTTATTTACCTTTCGGATATTAGGCAAAAAAATAAAAAATATTTACGAAGCTTGAAATATAACGCTTTATGAAAGAGACCGATGATAAAAAATCCCTGTTAGCCAAAGTTGTTTTAATCGTTGGAGTATTTGGAGCATGTAGGAGGAAACAAATCACATTTTGACAGTAGATGCCATAAAAGATTGTCAGTCATTTATTAGTACCAAAATGCCGAACGCAAAAACTCATGTCCTAAGAATGTTTACAATTAGTAAAGGGTCAATAGATCATATCAATTTTTTAGATATATTTCGTAAGTATACAAAACTTCATCCACTCAATACGACACATCAGTAATTTTTCTTGACATATATAAAGCTGTTTACAGGCCTTTTCCATCGCTTTCTCGGTCTACCTCTTTTTCTTGTAGTTAGGTTTACTTCCTACTATTTTCTTAACTGCCCTTTCATCTTCCATACGTTCTAGATGCCCTAGCCACTGCACTCTGGCTTTTACAAATTCGTCTATTGTTGGTGCCTGGTACATTGCATATATTTCCTCATTGTTTCTCCTTACATAGCCTTCCTCCATCTTCTTACCCCCTAGAATTCTCCTTAAGATTTTCCTTTCCCACCTTAAAAGGTTTTCTCTTGACTTCTTATTGAGAACCCAGGTTTCACTACCATACAACGCTGTCGGTCTCAAAATTGTTTTATACATTCTAAATTTTACTCCTCTGGATAAATTTTTTGATTTCAATAAGTGGTTGACTGCTGCCGAACTTCTGTTTGCTTTTATTATTCTCCTATTTTTTCTTGACATATCCAAGTAATAAATGTTGTACCTTGCCAGTTGGAATCAATACAATAGGCGGTATGCCAAAAAATATAAGTTCAAGCAGACGCTAGCAGTATTGCCACTATTAGCAATTTATTCATTCCGACTGCTAGTACTTGCATTGCTGTTAGAGAAGAGAAGCTGGATGCCTCTAGTATTCATATTAACAATTTACATCATCGTATCTCTAACATTTATACCTAATAAACAAATATATTTTTTTAAAGTGTCACAAATTTTAATCAATATCAAAACTTTTTTCCAGCATTCTTTCGCTTTGCTATATCAGAACTAAAAGCAATTATGTCACTTCTCTTACTGGGCACTATTACCTGGAACCGACATATTTTTTAGAAACTTGTATCGTCAAATATTGACAATGAAGAATGATATGAGATCTAGAAAGAAAAGTACCCAAAAACCTCTAAAATTTCCCTTCCAGTTCAAGTGAAATACAAGCATAATATGTATATAATCGTCCAATTTTTCATAATTCCTGAGACCCCCATATTGGGGCTGTGGTCTCGAATATCAGAATGAGGTATATAGTAATCAGAAATACAAAAGTATACGAACATTTTACCGCTTTATTCGGTTACTACATAAAATTCCTAAATGGGGTGAATCGTTCCTTATGTATCTCATTTTTTTATAAATAAGGGCAATGAAAATTAGATAATAGAAAAGAACCCGATATAACCATATAAAGAAATATTAAAATTCTAGAGACAGGGGAAAGGTATTGGTAATATCCTATAAAAGAAAAAAGATTCCAAAAGAAACAAAAGTAAACCCAAAAGTAATTAAGGTTTGGAAACATCGTTGGAAAATTTTTTAATGGCAAGAATATTTTACAAAATTTAAGAATATAATTTTCTTAAAATTAAAAGGTGATGTGAAAAAACTGAAAAGTTTATGCCAATGAAAAATTACTTTTGATAGGGGAATGACTTGTAGCCTCCTAAAATGCAGAAGACTCTTATTGCTTACATTCTAAAACCTCAAATCTCATTAATTAGGGGGGTAGTCAAACATCGACCGATATCAATCTCTCACATAGGTCCAAGCTAGGCGATGTAGGAGATTTGATTTATATTAGCTTAAAATACCTTTATAATACAGTAAAAAATATTCATGAAAGCTGTGAACATTTGTAATTCCTCTACTAGTGAAATAAACTTCATCAGTAAAAAGAATGTTCTTGTGCAAGCAAATTAATATTTTGATGGAAGATAAACTCACAAAAAGGTCACTCGTCGATTCAAATTTTGAGGCAATAACTTTTGCACTGTTGAATGTGATATTTATAGTAGATTACGTATAAAAATTCGCTGTACAGAAGTTCTTGATAATCCAGTCTCTCAAATTAAACGTTTAGTGCTTATTTCCGGTTCATATCCAACTGTTTGCAAAATATTCTCGAATATTACTGAAAAACTTTCTTGTCTCTCGATCTCGTCGTTCAACATTACAAAATATTTCTCTATGGGGAATCACTCAATTTGGAATTCTCCTACGATATTCTTCCCATCATTAGCATTCTTTTTAAATTCGATTAACGGAAAAATAAATTTGGTATGATTTTAGGGGTGACTCATCCTCAATGAATACATTGTCGTGTTCCAATTTACTTGAACATCTTGAAGACCTGTAACTCCGCCTGTGCACAACTTTGTATATAGATATGTTTGGTTAAATTGCAATATTTTGGAAGCACTTGTACCTGCTCTGTGTTGGTTATTATACACCCTATATTTCTAAGTTGTTAATGTTACACCTAGTAACTTATCGCTTGAGTGGGAAATAAAATAAGTTAGATTTAATTGTTACAAAATATCAAAGCAAATACTCTTGTCTCATTGTATTGGCAAAATGAAAACTGGAATGTTTTATATCTGTCGAAATTATATCGATATTGTATTAATTGTATAAAATGATCAAAAAGTGGTTCATTATGTATTAATACTGGGCAAGCTTCTGAAAAGAAAAAGTATATTATAAATATGAACTGGACTATTACAACACTAAATTTTAGTTAAGTTTAGATAATTACTTAAAAATTCTTGGTCAAGCAATTTATTCACTAATTCATGCTTAAGAGTTGTCATTGACTTTCTCAACTTAACTCTGGATATGAAGTTAAATTAAAATATTAAATTAATGTTTCAAAAATTATTCATTATTTATTATTTCATTCTATTACTGAACAGAATTCTTGATTTATTTTTTGTTATATCCAAATAAATATCTATCTTCTTTTAATTATAATCAATAGGAGATTTTCAGCAAATGTTTTCAATCAGTTTTCATCAGTTGAACTTTCATGTCAGTAATAGAGGGTTCACATATGCACAAATTTAGTGGCGCCAGTGGTTACTGGTGCGTCAGTAAAATAAAATTGCAAATGTAAATCTCTACTGACGTGCCATTTTTATCAGTGCACGCACGAATGAAAAAAATCAGAACATTCCAACATTTCTATGTTCCAGCAACGACTTATCAACTTGTGCAAAGAAAGTTTGCAAATATAAACCTATTCATGCCCGCCAATATTTACGCACTAGTTTAACAGATCAGGTTTTGTTTAGTATTTGATTTTACGTTCGCTTATAATATTATACGAAATGAGTAAGAAGTGGAATTCGGAAAAAATTGTTGAATTTTTAGAGTATTACGGATAATGTCTTTGTTTGTTTAAAAATAGAAATATAAGAAAATTTGCTTGAGAATATTCTAAGAGAATATGAAAAGATCACAAGAAAAGTAAATAGTGATTACTTTAATTCTTCTGATGTCAAAGTTAAAATATGTTCCATAAGGAATGCATATACATTTATTGCGCCAGTTTATTTGTTCATTGCTAGCTATAGCGATTTGTACTACTGAATGCAAAAATCTATCAGTCACTGCAAACCAAGGAACATTTTTGCTTTCTAAATTTTATTTACATCTAAGGTATATGCATTACTTATAGGACATATTTTTACTTTTACCTCAGAAGAATTAGTAATCACTATTTACATTTTTTGTGATCTTTTCATAAGCATATTCTCCTTTTCTTATTTTATACGAATTGGGTCTCTCAAACAAGGACATTGTCCGTAATACTCTAAAAATTCAATGATTTTTTCCGAATTCCATTTCATACTCATTTCATATAATATTATAAACGAACGTAAAATCAAATACTAAACAAAATCGGATTCGGTAATCTAGTACGTAAATACTGGCGTGCATGAATAGGTTTACATTTGCAAAATTTCTTTGCACAAGCAAGGAAAAGATGGAATACTCCGTGCGAGCACAGATAAAAATGGAACGCTAGTAGAGGTTTACATATGCAATTTTATTTTACTGGCGCACCAGTAACCACTGACGCCACTAAATTCATGTATGTGTAAACCCGCTATAATTATTTATTCCGGCGACTATGAAGATAAACACACAATTGCGAACGTTTCACGAACAATGAAGTACTGGGTTAATTGGATAATCATTCACATGTAATTTCATTTGTCTTTAAAAGGTTTGTTCAAAAAACAGGTGGTATGATTCAATGTGAGGTAAGGCTGATTCACCGCGGCTATTTCAAAAAGGAATACTTATTGTAAATAACAAAATAGCTTGTAAGAATTATAATGGAGACAAGTACATCTCCCTACTTGTTTTTTGTGTCAGTTTACTGCCCAAGGATGTAATGTCACATTGTTTTCAGAACTTTTACTAAGAATAATAATAAGAATTTAGGTTCTGATTGTCTTATTGCTAAAATAAACTACATACCGATGTAGATGGTCAGAAAGGAATATAATGGATGATTTAATTTTTCAATGGACCAAATAGACAAATATATTGATATTTAATAACTTTAAATTGACTGATTCTGACTATTGCATCATTTATCCTTCAATTGAGTTAAAACAAAGCCCACTCCTTGCGAACCGGCTACAAGTTCGCACTAGTAATTGTTTTGGCAAAAAATTTAGGTCATTGACACTGTGTGATCTATTGCCAATATATCATTGCAAATAACTGTTTACATATCTATAAAAAAAACATATTGAATTTTGAAGTGCGTCTAACTTTGAACAGTCGATTATCTCAGAAATGGGTTAGGTTAGTAGATCAAGTTACATCGAAATTGACGGCTTTAATGGAAAAAATTGGAAGGTTATGAACAGTTTAAGAAGTGAAAAAGTTAATTGTTCAGTTTTTTTCAAAACTATTCCACGAAGCAGATCGAATATAGAATAATTTCAAGATGTTTTTAAGTTAATTAAATCCATCCATTTATTTAAAAAAATGATGTAAATGATTCAGCAAATCTATCTTGCAAAAGACTGACTGGTTGAGGAACTTCGCATACATAAGAAAATTACATGATTTTAATAATGGCTATGGCAAAAACTAAACATTAGATGTGAAAACGGTGAATTTTTATAATGGTGTCAGCTTGAAGGAACTGTAATATTTTAAGTTTAAGAAAATCATGTTGTTTTATCTTTCTAGAGCAACTTTAGCAACAAAAGAGCACGTGTGTTTATGGTATTATAGTTGCTTTATCTTTGGATTAATTGTCCATAGCTATATCTAGACAAATTTCGATCCGACTTAGATAAATAGGTAATTTTCGTAATGTTTCAAAAACATTCAAAACAGATTGCAAAACTTTATTACCAAAAATAATAAATATCTAGATTGTAACAATTTCGTTGTAACAATTAAATAAATAAACAAAACTGATTCTGAGAAGATTATATACAAAATTACAAATATTAAGGCTTTCTGTTAACAATGGCTTTAGTTCGGGGTTTTCCTGTTGCCACTGGTATATGTAATTCATCGTATTCCCATGACATTAGGCTTCATTAAACCTAAATCAGTCACTAACTAATCAAAATATATACCATTTCATTTATCATTGATAATATAGGAACATTCACGACGGTCTTGGGCTAGAGGTATATAGAGAACCAATCGAGATATAGATTTGGAAATTGCTATAGAGGATATTTCATACAAAGGTGTTTAAAGAAAATGTTTCTAACTTTCTGTTACTTCCGCAAATCCCAGAAGTAGACGTTAACAGCTTTAAATGAAATGAATGAATAGCCCATATATTATTGCAATTTTAATTTAATTTAATTTTATTTTATTCTTTTAACATCTAGCAGGCTGACAGCCCATTTACTGGAGTATTACAGTGAAAAAGACAGTACAATGAGTGAAAAAAATTCTTAGCATATTAACAGCAACATAATATACATAGACATACTTATCTAAATTGCATACAATATAATTATAGAGAAAACAAAAAATAATAATACTAAACTATAACGTTAATTATATAGCACAGAAAGTAAATGTTGTTTAAATTGTCGCAAAGTGACGGAAAATATATCAGCAGCTACAAAAGTCTCAAAAATTCTACATGTTAAATATACTACTATACTACTAAAGCAATGATAGGCATTAGGAACAGGAAGATAGAATGTTCTACAGCTTCTTGAAGCAGGTCTAGGGGTGTGAAATAAAATGCGGGCAAGTATTTCCAGTGAATCAACAAGATTATGTATGATCTTATATAAGAATACTACAACATCTAATGTAGCGGCGTCTATACAAAGAGGTATATTTAAAATCACTTAAAAGCAGATTGTATTCAAAATTTCTTATGGGATAAATATATTTCCTAAAATAAGTGTATTTCAAGAAGCTTCTCTGTACAGACTCCAACATGTTAACATATGTGGATGTATGAGTGTTCCAAACAAAGCAGCAGTATTTTAGCTTACTTCTGACAAGCGTAAAATAAAGCAAAGAAATCGTATCCAAAGAATTAAAATCTCTGCTGTTTCGAATAACAAATTCCACCAATTTGAAGGCCTCCTTAATAATATTTGCAATATGACTGCAGAAGGACAGTCTGATCTTAAACGTAATGCCCAGGTCCTTCACCTCATAAACAGGGTCAAGCACAGCATTATCAATAGTATAATCAAAATTCACGATATTAAAAATTCTATGAAATGTCATGACCTTGCATTTAGCAATATTCAAACTTAACTTATTGACGTTATACCACTCGCTCGAGGAAACCAAATCCCGCTGCAATACCAAACAATCCTGGAGAGTGCTTATTTCTCTAAACAACTTCATGTCATCAGCAAAAAGCAGCTTCCTAGAGGAGAGAGCAGAACAGATATCGGATATGAATAATAAGAATAAGAGAGGCCCTAAGTTGAAGCCCTGGGGTACCGCTGATTTCAACATGCAATATTCTATCACTTAAGTGATTGTAACCAGTTAATTATTTGAGATGAAATTCCAAACGAAGGTAATTTTGCCGGCAATACACTGTGTGATACCGTGTCAAAAGCCTTTCTAAATTACGTATAAATGACATCAACCCGTTTCTTCGAGTTAAGTGCATGGGATACAAATTAGGTAAAGCAGAAGAGATTGCTCTCAGTGCTACGAGATTTCACAAAACCGTGTTGTTCAGTAGGCAAGATATTTTTAACATGCTCATACAAAAAATCGTTTAATATAATTTCCAGTAATTTTGAGAATACAGCATTAATATCTCCAGATTTATACACAGGAGTAATTCTAGAACACTTCCATATAGTGGGAAAAGTACTCGTTTTTATAGTGTTATTAAAAATATGATTCAAAGGTATTAGCAGAGCATGAATACAATCTTTTACCACAAAGGAAGGAATATTGTCAGGCCCTGACGAAAGTATATTTTATAATTTTTTACTAGATGTAATTATATCGTTAAGGGAAATATGCTTAATATTGAGATAACTATTAATATTATTACATTAAAATGCATAATTGTTATTGACCGTAGCACAATCCTGCAAGTAGACACTATTAAAGTGCTTAGCAAAACCCTCTGCAATTGTGTTCAGTGACGATAATTGTTGATTGTCATACGACATTACACCAGGTAAGCGAGGAGTATTCCTTTTCAAATTGAAAAATGACCAGAATTGAGTAAGATTAGTATTTAACTACGTTTCAGCCCTTGCCATATATGTTTTATAGGCAACCTGTATTCTAGCTTTTATTTCACGCCTGAGATTGTTAGCACACCGTAAATAATAATTAAGTTGCTTCTTTTATACAAATTCAAATTGTGATTCTTTAATTTAATTTTAGTTATAATCATACTATCAACCACACAGGATATTTAAACGATCTACTTTTCTGCAACCTCGCTAGCCGAGATTCTATATTACATATTTTGTCACAATGTAAATCTGAGCTTACCAGAAGACCTGGATTATCAGGATCTAGTGCAACTAAATGGTCAGCGCATGGCGATACTTTGCAATTTATACGGGAAGAACAGACAACCAAATCCAATAAGCGTTCACTAGCATTAACTACACCATTGACTTGCATAAGGTCGCCATATTCCAAAAAGTTATTAAATCTAATTGAAACGTTAGTAACTAAATCATTATTGCAAATCTCAGGAATGTTAAAATTACTGACAATAAGTACTCGTTCCAAATTAATTTGCTCCAGGTATTCAAAGATATTACAATACTTATCAAATGAACAACTAGGAGGTATATAATTTTAGAAAGAATATCAAATTTTTAATCAAAAACATACAGGGTATCCTGAAATGAATGAAACACAGGTCAAAAGTAGATTATTTATGACAAAATAATGTGATGTAGTCAAACTTACCTTAATCAAAAGTTACAGATACAGTACAAAAGATACAGAGTGCCACAGTTAAAAATTTTTGATATTTGTAGTTAACTTTTTAAAACATCCAAATATTTGATTATATTTTTGAGATCGCATATTTTTGAGGACAAGAAATTCAAATTTGTCTCTAATTTTGACATCACTAGTAGAAGGCGCCATTTATGGCACATCATGCTTCTTTTAAAGGACAAAACTTTTTTGCGGTTTAATGTATACGTCTGAATATTGAAATAATCGATTCTCCTACCTTTTGCTTTCTGAAAACGGTATACCTTGTGGAAGTCGTTAGGACTAACTGTTTTCAAAATAATCCTATTTGAAATATTCCGTGCACCGAGTAAAAACTGTTTTGGTTTCAAGTGCCAGAAAAAATGCAGCAAAATGTTGCTTCTCCTCTACTAGTGACGTCGAAATTAGAAACAAATTTAAATTTTTCGCCTTTAAAGACTCTGCAAGTGTTTGGTTGAAAAGTTATTTTCAAATATGTAAAATAAAATTTTAATTTTGACACTCTGTATCTTTTTAACCATCAACTTTTGAACTAAGGTAAGTTTGGCTACATTGCATTGTTTTGTCAAAAATCTACTCCTGCTCTATGTTGTATTAATTTCGGGACACCCCGTATATAGGTTATAGCATACCTTATGTTCTGTTCCGATGGTATTTGACTTTTTTTTTTAAACAATTAACAATCTTTATACTTTTTTCATATTACATTTAGGTATCTAATTTTGATATACCATGAAATCTTAGGGTGTTGTACCTTTTATATTTAATAGCTACTCAAATACTACACCAAGTGTTCCATTTTTCCCGTTACATTTTATCAATTTTAGTAGGTGAAAACTTTATTGTTTCACGTAGAATACCCTGTATTTTCCCTTCAAATTGTGTAAAATTATTTTTTCCTTTGATGCAGACTTTGAATAACGGATAAATTTATAATTTTTTGGGATGTTTGTAATTTTTTTCTGGTTTCTCGTTAAAATAGCATCCATAGTCATGAATATAAATAATCAAGTCATCCAAAAAATACTAATACCAACTAATACTAAATTGTGACAGTTTCATTAATTTGAGTTCTATTGCTAATGCTGATTATATTATATAACTGATTATATATTTAGTCAAAAATATCGATAAAACATGTTGACGACGTTATATAACCGTTTTTGTATTTCGTTTCCTCCACCAATGTGAACTTTGTCGTTTTAACAATTTCTTGACATTTGTCAAAATAATTAATCATCAAGTTTCGTCAAAGTTTTTAATTTTTTCAATATGGAATGCTTTGGTTATAGTTCTGGAATCGAAATAGATAAAGAAATCAAGAATTTTACACTTTAACACTGCCCTTGGTATGCCCATATAACAAGGCAATCTCAAATTTGGTTTAAATTAGCTTATGCGTAGAATGTGCATTGCAAATGGATAGATCAAGCATAAAACTATTGTGGTTCTCTGTACAGCGGCTCCTTCAACTAGCTTCCATTTTCCGGTTATTCGTTTTTAAACAATAGAGCATTTACATGTAGGCGGCGCTGCGATCAATGTTAGGTATTAAATCTAACCTCACAAATATTTGTTATTTAATTTTTGTTGTGTTTCAATTTGTGTAAAAAATAGCCATATAACTGTTGTGTACCGCAGTGTTTATCTGTTGCTAATAAAAATAAAGATTTCATGTTTCGTAAGTTCCCCAATAATCCTGAAAAAAATGGTTAATAGCAACTGCATTCAGTAAGAAACCAACCCAGTACACAAAGATCTGCTCAAAACATTTTACATAAGATTGTTATACTATTACTAGTATGGGTAAGTACAAGCATTCATGATTGTGACTATTTTCTGTGTATGTTTTTCATTATTTGATAAGGTTTCATTCTTATTTTTAGGACAACGGAAAATTCTCAAAAAACAGCTGTTTCAACATTATATTTACCCGTACACGAAAATACCAATATTGTAAAAAAATAATGAACGCAAATTATACATATACTCCTTTTTGTACCATATATATATTTTGCCTGTATTCTATTTCTTTGCTGTAACATATAGTTACAATGTTAGTCATTTTATCTACTGCTTAGACTTGCATTTATTTCCATATATATAGAGTTCCAGATTCAGCTTAGCTTTAGTGTGAACTATACCTCTGTACCGCTTACTTGAATAAACGTCGTTCGATTCTATAAATGTATTAAGTTATTTACAACGTTCTCGTTCGGTACATACTTAATTGGCGCAGTCGGTAGGATCTACAAACAAGTCTCTGAATTCTCGTGAGTGAGTAAGTGAGATCCTTGGTGTACTCCTGTACTTTGTTGAAGATCCAGAACCTGTCCAGCTCTCAGGTGAAATTTATTGGATACGGAACTTCAAGTGGTTGGTCAACTTGACGCCGAGATCCCTGGACCGTCAACGACGATTCAAAGTAAGTTCCTCAAGTATTTTTCCACTCCTTTCCTCGCTAAGTTGATATAAACTGATTTTTTATATACTTGTGCGGCGAAAAGACATTTTGATTTACACTTGCCTGTGTATAATCAAAATTAGTTAAGAATAAATTTTAAGAAGTGATTAAGTGAATTTAATTGTTCTGAATTCGTGAGTCAACTCTTCCACGATTAGAGTGACTGTTTTCAGACCCTGTTTTACATTTTTTCTCTGTCAAGTGCTTCTTTTGTTGAGTAACTATTAAAACAATTTGTTTATGAGTTAACTCGACTGAAAACGAAGTGTTTGTTCAGATGCCAAAGGATAGTAATTCTCAAACTAGATTACGAGTAGAAAATCCATACCAGGTCCCTGTCGGTGTTGGACTCTCCGTAAATCAAAACGAGATAGATAGTTTAGTAAATCAGTTATCTAGTACCTTTAATAACGAAAATATGACTACTAATTCAAATATCAACGAAGCCAAAGCTTTCCTTGATGTGATACCAGTTTTTGATGGTTCACAAACCAAACTACAAACATTTTGCAAATTATGCGATGAACTAATTAGAATATTTAATATCCCTGAAAGAACTGACCGTATGGTATATTTACTTGCGGGAATTAGATCTAAAATCACAGGCCAAGCCGAAATTATTTTAAACCAACGTTTAGAAATTCAAACTTGGACGCAAATTAAAAATTTATTACAACAAAATTTCGGAGATTGTAGAGATCTCCCATGCCTTCAGCAAGATTTAATTCATATGCGATACAACCCTAAAAATGAAACCTTGCAGGAATTCTCAAATAGAATTCAACACCTGAGGTCAATTTTATCTCAGAAACTAGTGAACTTGAATATCACAGCTGTTGAAAAACAAGCTTATCAGGATATTTACGCTAGGCTCGCACTCGACACGTACGTCGCGAACTTACCAGATAACTTACAGTCAATGATACGGACAGCTGACAAGACTACATTAGAAGACGCGATATCTTTTGTAAACCGAGAACTGCAATTTAATCAGTACAAAGAACAACTTAAGAAAAACATGTCTTATTCACAATCGCCGTCAGTCCCACCTAAAATTCCCCAAAGAAACCATAATCCTAATATGAATTTTAGAACTAACCAAAATTTTAAACCGAATTTCCAAAATCAAAATTTTGTAAGACCACCTCTTCCACCAAGAAATCCAAATTCTAATCAAAATTTCAACCAAAATTATAATCAAAACCGAAATCAACAAGCTTCGGGAACCTATCAAAATTACAGACCAAATCATCCCACTCCGATGTCAGGAGTTCAATCATTTGTGAATCAAACACATAATACTAGAAGTAATCATCAACATTTCAGGCAAAACCAACAAAATTTTAGACAAAAACCGAATAGGCAAAATTTCCCTAGAACTAATGAACATTTTAATATTGAAGAAGAAAACTTTGAACAAAATTTTGATCCAAATTTTGACCCTAGTCAAGAATATCAAACTGACAATTTACCTTTTGAACAAAATTATGATACAAATTATAATGACGAAGATTTTAATCAAAATTGTAATCAGAATTTTTATGACTGTGAAAATAACCAAAATTTTCCTTTAATCCCTCCTCAAGACAGCCAAACGTAGTAGAAAGTAATATTCAATTAGCTGCCCAGTTACCATATATAAAAATTTCTCAACATCCTTATCCCCCTTTGAAACTTTTAATAGATACAGGCGCTTCATATTCTATGTTACGACCTGACATAATAGAAAAAATCTGTCCAAACCAAATTTTTAATTTTTCGACTCAAGTAAAAACTATTTTAGGAAAATGTACTATCAAACAAAAAGCTCATGTACCCGCATTTTCAGAATTTAATTCAAATCAAAATTTAGAAGTATTATCTTATGATTTTCATAACTATTTTGACGGACTTATTGGTTACCATGATATGAAAAAATTTAACATGATAATTGACTTACCTAATAACAGACTTATAGGACAAAATTTTAATATTCCCCTTTATTTACGTGATCCTTATGACATAACAAGACGAGTAACACTTGCCCCTAATGAGTATTTAAAAACGACCATCCCTGTAGAAGCAAACTTTGGCGATATTTTAATACCTTTTCAAAATTTAAACAATTTAATAATTAGAGAAACATTAACAACTAGCGAAGACGGATATGCCCCGGTAGAACTTTTCAACCCCTCTAGTGAAACAAAAACTTTTTATTTTCAAAATCCAATTCCTTGTCAAAATATAGAAAATTTTGAATTATACAATTTCCAAATTTCTTCAAATGCAAGCAAATGTAAAAAGGAACAAATTCCAAATTTATTAAGAACGGAACATTTATCTAAAGAAGAAAAACAACATTTAATACCCCTTTGCAAAAATTATCACGATGTTTTTTATTTTCCTGGCAATCCTTTGACTTTTACTAATCAAGTTAAACATCAAATAAAAACTGAAGACGAAATTCCTGTTCACACAAAAACATATAGATATCCAGAAATACATAAACAAGAAGTGAAATCACAAATTAAATCATTATTACAAAATAATATTATCAGACCTTCAGATTCACCATGGTCCAGTCCCATATGGATTGTACCCAAAAAATTAGACGCTTCCGGAAATAAAAAATGGCGACTCGTAGTAGACTATCGAAAAGTTAACGAAAAGACAGTTACTGACAGATATCCTATTCCGAACATTACAGACATATTAGACAAACTAGGACGATCCCAATATTTCACTACCCTTGACCTAGCATCCGGTTTCCATCAAATAGAAATGTCCCCAGAATCAATCCAAAAAACCGCTTTTAACACTAACAATGGACATTACGAATTTTTAAGGGTTCCTTTTGGCCTAAAAAATGCCCCCGCCACTTTTCAGAGAGTCATGGACAATGTTCTTAGAGATTTACAAAATAAAATTTGCCTCGTATATATGGACGACATTGTAATTTTTAGTACTTCCCTTCAGGAGCACATTCAAAATTTAAAATTAGTATTTGAAGCTTTAAGAAAAGCAAATTTGAAAATTCAATTAGACAAATCCGAATTTTTAAAAAGGGAAACCACATTTTTAGGACATATTATTACCCCTTCAGGAATTAAACCAAATCCAGACAAAGTAAAAGCCATTCAAAAATTTCCTATTCCTAAAACACCTAAAGATATAAAATCATTTCTTGGACTTGTAGGATTTTATCGAAAATTTATAAATAATTTTGCAAAAATAACAAAACCGTTAACTCGATGTTTAAAAAAGGGAAATAAAATTGAACACTCCCCTGAATTTCTAGAATCAATAAATTTATGTAAAAATATTCTATCTAATGAACCCCTTTTAGCTTTCCCAGATTTTTCAAAAACCTTTGTATTAACCACCGACGCATCTAACTTTGCAATCGGAGCTGTTTTATCCCAAAATGGTCACCCAATTTCATACGCGAGTAGAACCTTAAATCCGGCAGAAATAAATTATTCAACAATTGAAAAAGAATTATTAGCAATCGTTTGGGCAACTAAATATTTTAGACCATATTTATATGGAAGAAAATTTATAATAAATACAGACCATAAACCCCTTCAGTGGCTTTTCTCCTTAAAAGACCCTCAGTCTAGATTAGTCCGTTGGAGACTAAAATTAGAAGAATTTGAATACGAAGTAAAATACATTAAAGGAAAAGAAAACAATGTTGCAGATGCATTATCCCGATTTTCCCCAGACATTAACATTCACCAACTTCAACCCTCTACTTCTCAAACCTTAGACTTACCTATTCTAGATGACGATACTCTCTCCATGTTAGTAAATGTGGATAGACCTAACACACCTATTGACGAAGAACTACTTAACGATATTTTACGAGAACTTCCAGAACCTTCTCCTCCAGTATTACACATACCAGAACCCTCTCCTCCAGTATTACATATTCCAGAACCTGACGACAACGAAACAATACATACCTCGATAGAAAATCCAGTAGCAGAATTACCCATAACCGATCAACCAATAAACCAATTTAAATATCAAATATCTATCGCTCTAAATCCAAATCTTGTTCAACCTTATTGGCACAGACTAACCAGACCTTTTGATAAAAATTCAATTTTTATAGTATTTAATCCTCAACTTTCAGACCAAAATAAAGCTAAAATATTACGAAATTTCCTAAAACCAAAAGAAATAAACTGTTTATATTTTTATGACCAAAAAGCTAGACAATGTTTTGAACGTTTGATACCAAAATTCTTTAATAATACAATTAAATTTAGAATATCCACACTAAAAACTCAAGATGTAGAAAAACTAGAATCCCAAATAAGATTAATAATGAAACAACATGAAGTAAATACAGTACACAGAGGCATTGACACTGTTTATAATTCTTTAGCAAAAACTCACTATTGGCCTAATATGAAAGAAACTATAACAACCTATATAAATAATTGTGAAACATGTAATCGAGCGAAATATGATAGACATCCACAAAACCCACCAATCCAAAAAACGGAAACGCCCACTAAACCTTTCGACATTATACACATAGACATACTATTCTTTGATAAAAATCAATTCCTAACTGTTTTTGACACTTTTTCAAAATTAGGACAAGCCTATCCTATACCTAGCAGAAATGCTATAACGACGACTAATACTATTCTAAATTACATCTCCCATTACGGAAAACCAGTCAAAATAATCTGTGATCAAGGCAGTGAATTTAATAATAAAATATTTTCAGAATTTTGCCAACTACATAAAATAATTTTACATTTCACTAGCGTCAGTAATTCAAATTCTAATAGTCCAGTCGAACGCTTCCACTCAACAATTTTAGACTCCATCAGAGCTTTGAAATTAGATAACCCTACTTTAAATCAAGAAACTCTAATTAAATTAGCAACCATTGGATATAATAATTCCGTACATTCTGTAACTCAAAAAACACCCTTAGAAATAATATTAGGTTCACCCCAAAATATAGAAATAGATGAAAGAATAATTACCACAAATTTTATAGAAAAACAAAAACAAATTTACTCAAAATTATACGAGGACGTACAAAACAAAATTGAAGTGACAAAACAAAAAACTTTAGACCGGGTAAATAAAAATAAAACCGAACCACAAAAAGTCAAAATTCTACAAGACATACTAATAAAAGACAATTCAGCAAACAGACACAAAACAAGACCAAAATTTAAGAAAGCTATAGTTATGGAAGATAACGGCCCTACTATTCAAACAAAACAAGGAAAAATTCATAAAAAACATGTTAAGAAATTAAAACCCCCTGACACTTCTCCTCTGTTAAAGGACGAAGATTTTACTGACAGTGACGACAATATTCCATTGGCACGTCTCTTCCGAAATACTTAAACTTATCAAACACTATTCGAAATCTGACTTGTAGAAAAAAAAAAAATGTCTAAACCTTATTAGTACAATATATAATAAAACTCTTTGGCCTCATGAACAATCAAAACAGAGAACAAATAAAAATAAATTAGAAATTTTAGAAATCAATTTAACTTATTAACTAAATTAAAGGAACAATTAAGTTACTTAACCTCTTTCATCAAAATTAATAATACTCTACATTTATCAGTCAAAACATATGCTCAAAATTATAAAATTTATATCAACTTTCAAATTCCCATGTTCCAAATACTTCCAAATTTTACCTGTACCCTTGAATCAAAACCTACCTCAACCTACTTACTTAAGAATCAACAAGATATCTTCAAAGGAGAAATTTACCCAAATACCCATGGAAGGACACGAACAGAGACAACTGCCCGAATTCACTGCAGTGACAGAATCCTATCAACTGTACTACATTCAAAATTTAAAGAAATTCCATATATCAAATTCAAAATTCGTTACTCATATAATTCACAACTCACCGTGATATACAGCTAGATGAACTGAGTAGTTTAGCGTAGAGTATATCCCAAATATAAGATCCAACCCCTGGAACTGTTTGACCAAGATCCATATCAACAACCACACTATTTCATCTATATTATCATACTCATAATTTTAATATTAATAATATATATTATTTTCAAGAAAAGAAATTCAATTACAAAAACAGCAATACCTAGAATTTTCCTACGAAGGTCAAACCCAAATGAGAGGACGACGTCCCAGGAAAACCCTGAAATACCAGGAACATTATAAATTCAACGACTGGAATCACGATTACTCCGATGATCTCCAGTCACCACACCAGGAACAGCGACTCCCTGCTGTCTCCTTATTACCCTCCGTGAAGATGAGCATCATAATAGAGAAGCACCCCTGAGCCGTTCAGATGAGGACTTCGCCGCCCTAGATGTCTCAGCCCCAGAAGAAGTGACTACCGCCCACTAGGACCCTGGTCGCTTCACCCCGTGAGCTCCCTCTACGACGGGAGGAATTATACATATACTCCTTTTTGTACCATATATATATTTTGCCTGTATTCTATTTCTTTGCTGTAACATATAGTTACAATGTTAGTCATTTTATCTACTGCTTAGACTTGCATTTATTTCCATATATATAGAGTTCCAGATTCAGCTTAGCTTTAGTGTGAACTATACCTCTGTACCGCTTACTTGAATAAACGTCGTTCGATTCTATAAATGTATTAAGTTATTTACAACGTTCTCGTTCGGTACATACTTAATTCGCATGATACGGTACTTGAAAAGGCGAAAACAGGATGAAAATCTAGGCAAACTTGCAGATGAAAACAAAGTAGAAATGTGACACGAGTTCATAGACTTCTAAACTGAGAAATGTGATAATACGATTCCTCAAATTGAAAATGTCTTGAATGATAATAACGCCGGTAATGCTGAGAGTATAGCAAGTGCATCTAGTAGTAACAAGTTATTTTATGATATGGCGATTCAAAATGTTATTAGTTATAAAAGGGCACAACTAATATCACTCAAATTTTTTAATGAAAACCATTTAAAAAACCTATCAGGGTTTTCAACTTTTTCTGTATTGTACTTGTACTGTAATAAATATACCAATTAAAAACTTCATATGTTTATTATTTATTTATGTCACATGTACATGATTTAAAACACTGATTTTTTTAATATATTCGTATTTTTTCAGAAACTGGGTATTTAATGTACTTTTATTTACTAGGCATATTACATGCAACATTTTTGCAATCTGAGGGACAACTAACCATTTTTCTATCGATTCGTAATAAAATTTCAATTCTTTAAAAGCAAAGAGGTTTAAATTAAAAATTACTATGAAATTTGTTAGGCACTCCAACGTTAAGAATTTCTGTATTAAATAACGTTTTATTACTTCTCTTTCCAAATTGCTAATGTAAAATTCAGATAAACAAGGTTGGTTATGTTAGGTTAACATAAATAAAATTTAATATATCTTTTCAACTGATTTTTTTCCTGTTGTCTTTGTGTGTTTACAAACATTTTATTGATTTATTATTTATAAGTTTTATTTTAATAATACGTATGCAAATTAGATTTATAATCACTATTTGACTTCCACAAATTCAAATAAAAAATTATCGAATCATAAACTAGACCATAGAACATTAATATTATTACCTAACTTTGACGCTAGCGCCCCTAGCTGAATTTAATGACACTGAGTTAATGTAAATACTCTATTCACCCTTTGTTCTCATGACACTTGCGATATGTGAGTGTTCCATTCTTCCTTATAAAACCTAGATAGGCTGTCATTACCAAACCAATGTTTCTCGGATATTTTCCGAATTTGAAATATCCTGTTAGCTGACCTACTATTGGCAACAACCATGTTACAGAAAATATAATTTGTTCCTGTGACTCGTTACTTACATAAAATAGAACCCATGTGTTTTTCACATGGAAGTGTTATTGACATTATACCTAGTTGAAATGAATAACCTCCAAGATCACCTGATTCAATCGATCTTAATTGTTTTGATATCATACATTGGTTTTATAAGCATTGGTTTTAAAACCTTCGCTATCAGATAAGTCAAACTAGGGTTTCACTTATGACCACAAATTTTAGACTATTTAGACGAGTTACGCGAATTCAGAAAGCATTCCGATCGACTCCCTCAGATATAACAGAATAAACATTTATTATCATTATTTAATACCGTTACTAATATATAAAATCATCTATTTTTCTGACACAGGTACTGAAATCTGGCGATATCAATCGCAATAGCTTAGATTTCTGACGCCCTACAAACGTCAAGAGATGGGAACAACTTTAAAAATTAGGCGGACCATCCTGTTCCTATCTAATGATATCATATAAAACCAAAGCTACCAAAACATAGAATTATCATAAATATTGGATGAATTACCTACTTTACTTTACTGAGTTGAAAATTTAAAAATACAATTCTCATTTGTTTAAAAAGATATGTCACTATTATATAAACAAATAATACAATTATAGTTATTTATTGTATAAGTATAATTTATCCACGCAAGGATGTTTAAAAGCGAGAACGTAATTCAAGCGTTTAATATTCTTAAGTGAAAAAAAAAAACAATTAAAACACGAATGCGTAATCACATAACGATCAGATAAATAATAATAAAAAATTGTAATAACGAGGAAAATCCAAGCAAAATATAGCTGTTCCTTACAAGAAGAGACATTCGTAACTTGTACAAATTCTTCACAATGTTGTGAGTTCCGAAAATGATGGCGACACTGCTACAGGGGGGATAGTTATTAAGGGAAAGGACATGCGTGGATAAAAGTCGGATTATAAGGTGATTGTGGATGAAATGAAATTTATCTACCCTGTTGATTTGACCCTGTTTCGAATGTCGTAATGACTTAAATTATCCCGCATTTGTATTTTTAAGTTTGTTAAGTCACTCAATGCGATAATGACCTTGTAAAGTAAATTAGGCTCAAATTAGACAGTCATTAAATAAACAAAATATGTAAGATCATTTGAAAACCAATTCATTAAATACATCGACAGTAAAATCTTTACAATTGGATAAATTAATATCAGATGCTGACATACGTAACGATTTGCTTGATTTGGTGGAAATATTTTGAGTGCGAATATAATTTTTAGATGTTGATGAAATAACTTTTAATGTTGAGGGAATATTTTCGGATTCCAGGGGAATATTTTCGCTTTAGTCTATAATGTTCATAGCCATTCGTTTCTTGCTTTCAGTAAAAGTTTCGATGTAGTCTTCAGCGACAGAATTAGACTTCTCCCCTGCAATCGGCTAAACGGGAGTAAAGATTACTGAAAACAGTGCCCAGTATACACATTTGGATTAGGCAGTTTAAGAAATTGTACAATCAGTTTTGCACATTGTCAACAGTATTTATAGCAATAGGTTGTTTGGTACATTTATCAGCATTATATCGAAGAAATAAGCGAACGTAATCACAGGATTCATTTCTTATTTTGACAAATTTTCTTGCCAGTTTTACTAAATTTAAGCCATCAATATTTCCAGATGTTACAAAAAAACTCTCTAGTCACTTGTTTTGGTATTGGGTATCATGAGTTGGAAGCATAGTCCTTTATCTTGTTATATGTTCTACAAGCAAATTAGTGAGTTTTTCTCGCCGACATGTGCTCGCCAAACTAATAATCAAAAGAACCTAAAATAAATAATGGTTATAAAACTAAAAAAACATATTTATAAAATAGTTACGAGCACAAATTCATCATAGTTTGCTTTCATTAAAAATATGGATATATATATTTCTTTGTAAATACCTTAGATTTGTACCCTTCCGGTTTTCGGTTCAGGAATCCAATAAAATATAAGTATTTATTGATATCGATATTCTTCTTGAGTGAAGTTACTGTTCTTTTCATTAAGTAATAGCACTAAAGAGATGACACTTCTGTCTTTTGCTCATTGAAATATACTAATAATCCTTTCTCATTAGTTATGTTAATATTTATGCAACAAGTACAAGAAGTGCGGCCTGACGGCCTCGTTGGACAATTTCTCGTCGCGTGGAATAAACACTTTTCGTACGAGTCGCATACAATATTTTTTCTATGTTCATGCAAAAACCAAAAAATGTTTTATTTAAATGACACTAAGTCTAGGAAAATATGACGTCGATTTGAACGTTTATGATTGTCATGCTGATAAAACGCTGTAGTAGAATGACAGATTAACGCAATAAACATTTCACTAGTGCAATAAAGAACCACTTTTTACACTAAATATAGTTCAATAAAGTTTTGTTTTTTGCATGAATGTAGAAAAAATATTTTTTAACAAAATGGAGTAACGCTATTTAAGATTTTTCTATAGATGAACTTAGAGGTTCCATTCGTAAAGTCCCTAGATTAGCTAAGTGTCGCAACCTACTGCTTCCGTTTTTCAAAATTAGTTTGACAGATGTCATTTTCTGTTTCAAATGTATATTTTAATAAAATAATGAAAGATGAAATAACATTTGAGGTGCTTGATCTTTTCATTAACTTGAATCATGTCAAATCATTGAAAAGTTACATTGTAATGTTGGCAACAGGAACTTTCCCCAAAATTGGTGGTCGATTGCGGTACTATACCTACCAATTTAGGGACTTTACATGGTCCAATGTAAACTGGCTAAACTTTAAACTGGCACAGTATAATGGACTAATCTGTGGTATGAAGAAAAATGTTATTAAATGCACACGAGCTTATGCAGATCGTTCATTATAAGCAAATGCGAAGGTAATTAATAGTTTCATTGAACAATCAAATAAACATAGTCTGACTAATTACAAAACCCGTAGACTAATTGCAGTACATGCTGAACCTACCTACCTCTTTCTGTTATATTTTAATGACAAACAGGACCAGCCTAGACGGTAAAACAGGGTTGGCTTCAAATATTTTCCATCCTTGATAGACAGATCAATGTACATATCAAGTTTAAATAACGAAAATATGCCAAATATTGCATGTAATTATTTATTTGAGGCATGTTTTGTTTAATTGCATATTTCCCCCTGCACCTAATGGATCAGTCAAGGGCTTTGGTTTTACAAATTAAGACAACCTGCCTAACGTTGAAAATTTGTGTAGTAACTTTTAGATAGATATTCCTGTATTTTCAGAATATATTTTCTGCATTAAAAGATTTAAAACTAAACTCAGTAGTAGTCCGGATAGTATTCCAGTCTTTCTACTCAAGGATTGGGCAATCTGATTTACAACTCCTTTAAAAATTTGATTTGATATTATTTTGAAAAATATATTATTCCCCTTGAAATGGAAAATTTCTAAAATAATACATGTTTTCAAAAAAGGTGATAAAGCAAACATGAATTTGCATTTTTAGGTCGGAGTTTGATGTATTTTAGATACATTTCTACAGCATTGACTGAAAAAGTTTTTTCTGTGATCGTGAAACTTTTAGCATATTCTTTTCGTATCCGAAATGAGTAGGTAACTGCCTTTATATTGGACATGGATGATATCCAAGGTTAATTTATTACATCGACAAACACCTGCGACTCTCATGATCGTTGGAACCTGTAAAGAGTTCAAAATAAAACTTTAATATACAGGGTGTCCCAAAATAGAAGGCCATACCATTAACCACATATTCTTTGGACACAAATAATGCACATTTCTTATGCCATTTTTTATTTGGGCATCCCTGTTTCAATATACAGGGTGTTAAAGTTACATTTAAAAAAACTATTTTTGTTAATAATTCTATTGTTTTGTAAGATACACACTTGAAATGTTGCACATACTTTTATCTTATTTCGGCATACTTATCATGTAATTTTGGTGAAAAAAATCGAAGGGCGAATGGTGGTAACTGAGGGATGCAGTACCCTTTATCCCCTCCAATTATTTCTAAGTACGCCTATGCAGCTTTTTCTTGAAATGTCAAACGTAGAATTTTTTTCTGATCATTTTATTTCTTTTGTAATTTTTTGTTTAAATGCTCCGTTTTCGAGAAAAACGACATGTATTGATGAGTTACAAATGTCTTAGCAACCGATGAATGTCAGGAAAAAATAGTGAGCTTCCTTATCCCAACAGATCACATCCTAAAAGGAAGTTTTTTAAAATTTGGATCGACATCTTCGTGAAACCGGAAAGTTTATGGATCAGAAGTTCGGACTTTGCGGCCTACATAGAAAATTAAGCCCTTAACAAAAGGAACAAATCTTAGCACTGGTAGAAGAAGAACCAAGCACAAGTACAAAGATTGTTTCTCGACAATTAGAAAATTGTACAAAAATGGATGTTCATCGGACTGTAAAAACCCAACTTCTGCATCCGTATCACATCCAACCCGTACAAAATATTCTTCCCCAAGATTTTGCTTCTAGGATGCAATTTAGTCGTTGGTTGTTAACACAGAATGATGCGGATAGGGACTTCGTAAGAAAAATTCTATTCACGGATGAGGCAAGCTTTACAAGAGATGGATTGGTATAACAGCCATGTATGGACTGATTGGGATCCCCATGCATTGTAGCACATCATCAATCATCATTTTTAAATTTTCTGAAAAATGAATTTCAAGATGTTTTACATGATTTACTTGTTATTGTACGTGACGGTATGTGGATGCAGCTTGACGGTGCTCCACCCTGTTATGGTAGAAAAGTTTGGCAGTATTTAAATACCCATTTATTTCCCAATCGTTGGATTGGTCGAGGACAAGACGCACTTATTCAATGACCACCACGATCTCCTGATCTTAATCCATTGTTTTTTTTTGTGGGGTTATATGAAAGGTATTGTTTATGCTGCAGAAATAAATGACATTAACCATCTCAGAGAGAGAATAGTAATGGCATCTGGTAAACTTAAGCAAAAGGAGAATATCTTTCAAAAGATAAGGTTTTCACTACTTAAAAGGGTACGTACATGTGTTAATGAGGAGGGCAAATAGAACGTTTGTTAAATTAGTAGCAATTAATTAATTATTTTATTAAATGTTATTTAGGTAAAAAGTTATTATGTTGTTCGTTCATTATTACTATTACTAATATTATTATATATTGTATTATTATTTTTTGGTTGAAGAGAACTGTATTACAGATTTTAATGCCATATTAATTTTTCAATTCATACGTATTCCTCATTTTATAACATTTAGAATTATCCATTTTGTTTTAAATAGCAAATATTCATTCAGTAGGTATTACGATTTGCTAAGTTGCCAAGGTATTGTAATGATAAGTATATCCAAATAGTTTTTTAAAATGCAACTTTAACACCCTGTATATTGAAACAGGGACTTCCAAATAAAAATATGGCATAAGGAAAGTCGCAATATTTTTATCCAAAGAATATGTGGTTAATGGTATGGCTTTCTATTTTGGGACACCCTGTATAAATTGAAATATTAAAATCATTCATCATTGGGTGCTTTTTTCAAAAATTCTTCGATTTGGTTTGTCTTCATTATCTTTCCCTTCGTTGGTTTATGATTTCTTGATTCTACTTTCAAATATGAAGTAAGTTTGTCATACTTCGAAATATTAATACCTTTGTGCATTTTCAACATTGACTGCAGACAGCAAACCGTTTCTCCACATTGAAAAAATAGGATAGTAGCACCTCATTTGTAATTGCTCCTTCTTCTATACCCCTTTTTTTCGTCAATTATCGAATTCCACATTTTTGCTTTTCGCTGGTAACAGACGTAATGTTGCTTCTTGGGCTTCTTGATGGATTACAGCCGGAATGAAAAAATTCTCACTCGTTTTTTGTGTCAATTTTGCAAATTTTTCCACTCTTGTTGACAAATAAACAAACGCATATCATAGGAACGATTCTAAGACTTTCTAGTATTCAGCTGACAATCAATATTCTTGATTAAAAAAAAATTGTCAAATATGACTTTTATTCAGAACCATAGTTTTTCATCTGCTCTCACATGGCTTTCACTCTCCAAATTGGCCGTGGTCGGGGATAAAACGTTGAATTACATTCCGAAAATTAACCAGCTTTTAATCCTCTCAAAAAAAAAATGTATTTTACAGATCTATAGGCTATGCTATCGCCAATAGATTTTAATGTTTAAGTAATCAGTCAGTCACTGAATTGAATATCTGCACAAGGGTTTGGTTTATTACGTATTTTGGAAAAATGGGAAAAGGTTAAAGATACTGCAATGAGGTTAGCTTGACGTAGTAGACTAATTAATATGGATCTATTTGTGTAGTTGCATGTTTACGTAGGTAATTATTTATTCAAGCAGGCAATGATAAAATAGTCATTGTCTGATAAAGTAGAGTTTGACATATGCATGTGAAACCATTAGTGTCACTAAAAAATTAAAAATAATTGTTGTTACATATATATTAAAATACATTTACCAGCGCCTCATTTTAATGGAAGTGAAAGGCAAACCTTAGCATAATACACAGGGTGAACCTTAAATAAGTATAAATATTTTAACCAGCAGTATAGTTCACTGTGTAGAACACATAATTAATAGTTTTTTTTTTTTTGAAAAAATATCAGGAACAAAAGGGGCAAATTTTAAATAAATTCCGTTATTTTTCAATAGAAAACTTGTTGAAGATCACTGATCCGACTCGTATATTAAGATTTTGTAAGAGTCATGGTGGATGTGTATTCCACAACGTTGCCAGCGTTACACTATGTCTTGGAATATACTACAAGAATGTTATAACTAGAATTTTTAAACATGTCAAAGAGTAATTGAAATAGTTTTATTTATAAAAATATTAATAACCACCTTCTCGCCTTTGCCATTCCTATATTTCACCAATAAATTATGTATATGTATCTAAGTACATGAAATTGTAAACATAAACCAGATTCTCTACTCACAGTTATTCAGAATTTTGTCATTATCCATTTTTACTACACTCCAACTGATTTATCACAATACATACTATAACGTTATCATTATCACTAACTATCACTGCTTAACAAATAAGTATGCTTTTAGCATGTCAACCTTTTCACTGTTAGTGCCGCAACAGATGCGTCAAGCTTAGTTCGGTTTCAGAAGATGTAAAAATATCTCATATTAACTTTCAATTTACGTGTATTGAAATTATCTAATTCCTTTTCACAAATATTACATATTTTGTGCCACTTGTACCTTGCCTTTGCCACAGCTTATTCTTTTGACCTGGACCAGATCAGTGCACCAGTATCAACATAACCTCTTCGTCGACTATCAATCCTAGAAGATGGAGCTGGTGCGGGACATTTCGCCTACTGCTCGCGACACCTATCTGTTGCCTACGACTCCAGTTTCTTTTTTGCATGCCTTTAAATATTTTATTTTGCCTTCTCTTGATATTGAACGCATGCATCAAGCTAGTTATTTTGTTATTCCATGTTTTGTGTTTATTTTTTAAATTTTTAGCCACTGCGAAACTACGAAGTACGAAATGGTTACCACTGACACGTTGTTTGAGGTTATGTGGCGAAAATTAACTCTACAGTGTTGTATGAAAATCATAGTTTTTTGTTTATTCTTCGTAAAATAATTTAAGTGGATAATTTGCGATAATTTTTCTAGCAGTGTATAATGGTATTAACTTGTGAAGTGTGGATAACTGTTTAAATAGTTGATATTTTAGCAGTAGGTGAAGTTTTATACAGGTTTATGGATATTTTTTGGAATTTTTGAACAAAGTAACTTCCTAAACACTTTAATTGATAGTATCGAACTTGCGGAAATTAATATTAATTGTTTATGATACTTTTACTTTACTTATTGCTAAAAACCAGTGTTTTTAAATTGGAATTAACCGCAAAAATTGAATTTTTGTTAAAAAAATATTTATCTTACAGACGATATAACGACCTCGCCTTCAGTAAATTATATGGTTTATTTTATTAGGTTAGTTAGGTTTAGTGGTCTATCTGGTCAGCGGTCCTCAAAATGTGGATATTTTTTAAAAAATTTAATATCTCCGTAAATATTTGATATTTTTAAAAATGACTTTCACTAGACTATATGACGAACTACATCTGCAATTAAAATATTTGTACTTATTTAAGGTTCACCCTGTACATATATCTGTATTATTACAATGGATTCTATCATTAAATAGCTTTTGCTTAGCTGATATACAGGCTGTTTTGAAAAGAAGTAACACATATGGTACCGGTGAATCTACAGTTAAAAAGAATACGCTTCTATAAAAATGGCCTTAGTTAAAATGTTCACTTCTTAGGAGATACAACCCTTCAAAGTTTAAAAAAAAATGTAGTAGCGACTGTAATTTGAAAACCAAAAATGATACAATAATCAAATTTTATACAAATTTTCTACTAATGCATGCGCAAAATGTTTACCCTTTGGAAGGGGATAAAATAAGCATTGTTAATTTTGCTACAACTTATTTTTTTGGCAAAATTGAGTATTTTAACAACCATTTATTAACAAAAAAAACATTCATTGTCACTCGCAACTAAGAAATATGTAAGTAGGCGCCTGTCATACCAATTTCTGCGATTGTTGAAAGAATGTCGTTTCGTTATTTTACTCGAACGTGTACGAACGAATCGTTCGTGACGACACTCTTTGATGTACGAATTTACCTACTGACGATATTGAAACGTACCCAGCCCAACAAAATTGTTTCACAAACATATTACTTCTCCGTCACAACACAAATTGCGTTTAATGAATTGATTAATTTGAAGCACAACTTGGATGATAAGACATATTTAACTTACTTTACATGTAGTATTCCATACGAACCTGTGAAACACTAACTAAACGAGCCACGTCGCAGTGCCACAACAATATAGGACTCCAACGCTTTATTGATGCACCACAGCGACAAATTTCTCATAAGAACAGTCACTTTTATTAACAATTATTTAAATGGCTCAATTGTAACTGTTCTAGTAAATATAAAATTTTCAGATTTTAACGATGGTAGAAGTAACCATAAAAACTGTTCTGAGCCATTCTAATTATTTTATTAAAAAAAATGAATGTATCTTCACCGAATTCAAACTTCCTTTCACATTTGTTCCCATAATGAGTAGTAGAAGACGCTTTACAAGCTGCGATCCAAATAATGTAGGTATAATTAAAAAGGAGGACAGAAAAGATCTAATTATTGCTTTTTCAGTTCATCAGTTATCAATTATTTCCAACACCCAACATTTTTTGTTAATGTGAAAGGCTAAGTTAGTATTCGTTGAAAGGTGATAAATCAAAGTATTGTTGAATTCTAAAAATTAGTATAGATAAACCTTATAAAACTTCATTAGGTATTTTCTATAATGGGATGAGGTAAGTTCCATTTTTAATCGAAAGTATTATCTTTAGGATTTGACAGAAACGTCTAATGACGTCATTAATTATATATTTTCCAGAAACATACCTACATTTTTTTCCTGTTAAGAAGCTCTCTTTCTTCTAATAAATTTTTATTCGAGAATTTTTTCTGTATTACTTTCCGTTTAAAAATTATAAGCAATATCAAAATGTTAAAATAAATACAAGCTAAAAATCACTTTAGCGGTGGAAGAATCAAGTAGTTGTTGGAAAATAACTGAATGTTCGTTATTTAAAGTGCATAAATGTTACAAAATACCTGTCATTACTCAATACGAACGTCAAACGTATAACTTTTATGCTTACAAAATGTTTTCTCAATCAGAAAAAGTGGATATGTTGTTAATTTACGGCGAGTCACAAACAAAATTTAAGAAGAGCTGTAGAGTTATATCGAGAAGGGTATCCAGAGCGCCTCATTCCTGATCATAGAACCTTTACAAGATTCGAGGCGACCTTGCGACGAAATTAAATTTCTGATTTTCTGTTCGGAAGAATCAAATAATTGACTGATGTTAATACAGCTAGATTGTTACAGTATTTCGAATAAAATCCAGCCGGGAATTGAATTTGGATAAATCAACCGTTCAAAGGCTAATGAGTATCATGACTACAGTATTCACAATTTGGAGTATTTGCCTAAGCGTCACATTGAAAACAGACTTAATTTTATAGCTTATATTGTAATAAATGAAGAAATTGTTGATCAGAACCTTTTTCGGCGTGTTCTTTGGACGAATGAAAGTCAGTTTGTTAGTTGGTTTACAATGGTTTACCAAACAGGCGCAGCGAGCACTACTGATCCATTGAAAATCCCCACATTGTAAATCTAATCCAAAACCAGGGCAATTTTGAAGTAAATGTATGGTTTCAGCACGACGGCCAGAATCGCTAAGCAATATTTAGATAACACTTTCCCAGAAAAAAGGATTGGAATTAATAAACCTATTCTGTGGTCCGGAAAGTCACAAGATTTAAGACTCCCCGATTTTTTTATGGGGGGTTTTAAAAAATAAGGTTTACAAAACCCCTTCACGAAATATTAATCATTTGAATTGATAACTCGAGTGATGGTTACTTGAATTCTCAGCAGCTGTACATATAACTATTTTTGTAGTATATGTAAATGTTTTATTTTAAATACATAAATTTATACTTTTTGTATGGGTAAATTATATATTTAAAATAAACAATACAAATCTTCGATATGTTGCATTTACATAAAAAAAAATTCTTTTTAATTTTTCAAAAATTATTTTACGACTATTCCGTCAACACAAATTTTATTTTGATCTATGGCTACGACAGTTTTTCGTTGTTTGTTATAGTGGCGGCAAGAAGTCAGACGACTTGCGTCATAGAAACAAATGAATAATTCATTATATTTTCATGAAAATATTTTAAAAAACTGCAACTGAGAATAAGAAATAACTATATACTACATTAAATGTTTGCACTATTTATTGCATTAAATTGCAAAAAATGATTGAACGTAAAACGAATGTCCTTACTTGAGAATATAAAAGATAAGAATATCCTACTTGCGCATATGAAAAGGTGGCAACCTTAGTGAACAGTGGAAAAAAAATCAAATACATAATTCGTTACTCATATAACTGATAATCGAGTGATTTCGGTTATTGCAATAACCGAATAATTAGTTATTTTTCACTCGAATGATCCCAACACTAATTTTTTTTGAGACGATATTGCTTATAACTTTTAAACGGGAAGTAATACAGAAAAAATTCCCTAATAAAAGTTTATTAGAAAAAAGAGAGCTTTTGTATGTTTCTGGAAAAAAATATAATTGATGACGTCAGTAATTGTTTCTGTCAAATCCCAAAGATAATACTTTTGATTGAAAATGGAGCTTATATCATCCCATTTAACACCACGTTTTAGCTCCAAAAATATATGTCATCATAAATAAAAATTTCTTCGCTACCATTATTCATAAAAATAAATTATCAATATAATGGCTTGCTTGTTAGTATCAATAAGGATTTAAATATTTTACGCCACAAACTTTCTCTAATTGTTTACTCTGCGGTCAACGTCTGATCATATTTGCGTAATGAGTAGGTATTCATAATTCCTTACAAATCGTTCAGTGTCGGCATTTGTTACCTGTTTTCAACCTACATCTGCGTCATGTTTAAATTTATATTTTACTCGTTAATAACTGTTTGCACATGTCATCGAACAAGTCAATAGATAAATATACAGGATCTAGTTAGTCGTCTCTTTTTTATTTTATTCTTACACAGGGCGTAAAATATAGTGTACTGAACTTCAGGTAATAGCATCATTTAAAATAAGTAACTTACTTCTTGGAAAAAAATTTATTGTTTTTATTTACTTTTAGAAAGCGTGATAAATGAGTTTTTTTTAATTTAGTATAATATATTCTTTTTGTGGTAAAGCCAATGAAGAAAACCGTCTATAGATCTCACAATACCGATCAGAATGTTTCCTGGATGCTAATGGCCTACAAATTTTGTACCCAAGATCCCTACCAAGATAAAAATTTTGTACAAAGAACTGAGGTTTGTTTACTAAATTTGATCCAATGAAATTACAGCATTTCTGAGGTAGGATAACGTCATTGGTATTATAATTTGATTTTCATAATCCAATTCAGTGTGAGTTATGTACTGTTACAATATTATTAACAGTTTAGAATATATAATAAAGAATTACAAAAAGACCGTTTATTCTGTAACCTATAATTAAGTAGTTAAATAAGCTAGAATTACGTCCAGTATGAGTTATTCTTACTAGGGGAGCAACGTGTAGGTACAAGAAGCAATATATGTTATACCTCTAAAAAATTATAAGTTCATCGAGTGCATATGCAGCATACAATTATATTACCTTATATATATGTATATGCGCAAATTTCTTGCTTAACTAAGCAGATAGATACGATAAAATACTATATATTTTTACTCTTTAAGCTACAAAATACTATAAAAATTCTGAACATTATTACCAATTTTACTAGCACGCTTTTGCCAATCTTGTTTTTGTCTATGTTGAAATTTAGATGTCAAAAAGTTTGTATTCTTTCAAAGCAATTCCATGTTGACCGAAGTGTAATTACAATACTTTTTGATTTATAATATCAATGAGGTCAGTCATTGGACCTTGTTGACGTATCCATTTATTCGAGAAATGATCATTCAATTTGGCTTCCTCTGCACTACATATTTTGAACAATATTGTGCCCGTCATGAATGAAATCAAGAAGGTTGTTTTCCAAGAAAGTTCTATATAGACCTACATTTAAACGATTATTTAAAACATAAACCGGCAGTAATTTATTGTTGAAACTGCTACCCCAAACGTTGACCCCGAAACGTTGCTCAAATCGTCTTGATATAATTGCATGCGGATTAAGTAACGCCCAGATATGTTCAATATAATTATTATTTATGCTGTCCCTAGTAAAACACGCTTCATGAGACCATACGGCAAGCGAAATGAATCTATCATTTTGTGCATGTTGCTGAAGTAACCAGCGACAAATTCTAATTGCTGAGGAGCATCTCCAGCATGTACCGCTTGTATATTTTGGCGATGAAACGGATGTAACATCTCTCTGCTCTATACGCACCATTCAAAATTGAAGATTAATTGCTATATGCCGAAGACTAATTCAAGAATTATCAATGACAGCATCTATTATATCTTCTTCATTCACTTCAGTAGGACGAACATTATTCTCTAAGTCAACGAAATGATGTACTAAAGACTGTAAGGGCAGGTTGATGTCTATTTCGGTATATTCGTCAGTATTCTCGGGCTACTTGTATGGCGTTGGAATATCTATATACAAATACAATATCTGCATACTCTTCAGTTGTAAATAAAAATAAATAACACTTTAACGCTAAGTGTAAAATGAATGAATAAAATGACACAAATAATAATTATCGTTATAGCGACCATCATTTTTATTTATCACACTGCTTTGAAATATAAAATTATATAAAACGCTTCTAACTTCTACACAAAAACGAATCGAATCTATGTCGATACAGGAAAAAATATTTGATATTAATTTGACTTCTAGTTTCAGCCGTATAAGTTTGGTTTCGTATTTTAGAACCGCCCTATACACTTTTGGCTCATTTTTTTTTCTTTTCTTTGTATCATATGGTGTATTTCGAAACATCGATCGAGCATTAAGCCTATAATTATTTTCCGATAAAAGCAAGATTTTTGATATAGAAGTTAAACGTTTAGTTTTTGCGGCATAACTACACGATTTAATAAAATCGCGTAGGCGTAGTCTCATATGAGGAACGAGGGTTCAGAATTTTTTAATTTTTTTTTTAATATAATCTTCTGATGAGCTGTCGATGGTATCTAGAACTAAAATATGTCTTTGAAGTTAGCTATTTTGTAGTAATAATGCCACCCACTATAATCAAAATTTGAAAAATTTAAAATATACTACTTGACGAAGAAAGGTAAACGCCCATTAAATATCATTTTACGAGTATTTTGATAATTTTGCATATTTACTTCTCTGGATAAAAGTAAAAAAGGATTAGATTCTCAGATTTATCTATTAAGTGTTTTGGAATTCACATGATCGTATTTTGATAATGTAGCATTCATCTTTTAAAAATTTCTGTTCACATTTATGTTGCAAGTGTTGTGAAGCTTGTTGCAAACGACATTTTTTGCAGCTGATTATGTCTAGAGGACGTAGATTTGAGCAGATTTCTCAGTTTAGTGACTTTTTGAAGGAGTGGATTGTTTGGGTTGCGCAAAGTAGGTGTGTCGGTGAGATTCTAGAAGGACTAACAAATCCTTACGTATGATAGTACAAGGGTATCAGGCCTGGACTCAGGAACGTCGTAGACACGACGATCTGCTATAATACGCGATGCACCACATACCATAACGCCTACTGTGTGATTGACATGTAGTGTCTTTCACCACTTCGCCTTCTCATCCTTGCACGATCATCGTGTTTCTTCAGGCAGAAATAGGATTCGTCACTAAAGATCACCCATTTCCGTTCTTCGCTCCACTGAATCCTCTCTCAACCTCATTGTAACCTGCTCCATGCAACCCAACAACCCGCCCCCTCTCAAAGTCACTAAACTATTCTGCTCAAATCTACGTGCTCTAGGCATAATTAGCTGTATAAAATGTCGTTTGCAATAAGCTTCACAAGACTTGCTACGCAAATGTGAGACGTTATCAAAGTACGACGATATCAAAATAAATGTATTTGTTGGGTATTTATTTTTCATTGTCACGTAGTATATAATGTTCTGCAGTTCGTAGCACTTATTATATAATAAAGATATATTATCGTTCATTGTCTGTAATCGGCTTTACACGTGTATGGCCAACCTAAGATCGATTTGATCCAGTGCGTGGATCGCTTAAGGTCAAACCACGCAAACCCAAACGACCGATGGACAGGTGGACAGGTCGCTGTCGGACGATGGTCTTGACTTTCGCTGGGCGCCGCGTGAAATTGTCTAGTAGAGCAAAGCCTGAGTGGAATACCACTTTCAAATACATTCTCTTGTATTCTCTCCATTTCCCTCGAATGCCAGAAGCCCCCGTTTGTTTGCCGCTCTTCACGGATTGGGCAAGCTTAGAAAAAGTGGATCAAACTGCACACGAAGGCACGCCAAACAGCGGCGTACACTTTTGCATGAAAAATAACTTTTATAACTCATATAATCATTTTCTAGGGTCTTATAAAATTCAGAAATTAAATTTCGCAAAATAATATTAAGTGGAGATATTGTCATATATAAGCAAAATTACGAATTATTAATTCAAATAGACATTAATACTGCTTATGACCAATAGTAGCGACTAATAACTAAATGAAAATCTACAATACACGGCCAATACATGCCAACGAAAATATTCTTACTTTACTGACGATTTGTATATTGAAATTGTTTATTCCTATTAGAGCCATACAATCGTTCTGAAGCAAAAAAATGAATTTGTCAGTTTTTAATTCAGAACAAAATTTGAAAATTCAGAAAAACAAATATTTACAACTCTAAATATTTAGTTATGACTCAAAACTATATTTATTTTTCCTTTGGATCCTGTCTATCTCTATCATGTTTATGTTATATTCAGCTGTTATACCAAATCTCCGAATCAAATAGTAAGAAATATTACAGCTTACTTTTAAAAACATAGATAAAATCAGCATTATCGATATTCACTGATTCTTCTTAGTTGTTCATATTTGCTTTATTTATTTCACTATGAATTCATATATCTGATTTACAATATTTTTACATGGATACAGTTTTTTCTGCAGTCCTAGTTACCTAGTTGTATGTAAATGGCTTGTGTATTGTGGAAAATATAATTTTTTGCTAAAATAGCAGTTTCAACATAATATTCTCTGTCTCCTAAAATTGTGAGTAATTTTATTTTAAATAAAGAAAGTAAAAAGAAACGTGATCTCAGAAATAGAAAATGTTGAAACCGGTATAGCAACGTTTTTTGCCAATCGGAATGTTTACTTTTTAGGGGCTTAGACTGCTGGGGTATGGTTCGAAGCGTTGATCAGCATCTTATACTATTCTGGGATTTGGTTATTGTCTTTAGAGGTAACAATGTGTATACAAAAGACAAGTCATATTCGAACCATACTGGCACTCCCTGTCCACAAATACTATTACAATATCTGCTAATTCTTAATTGCAATAAGGAATGTAATAAATAATGTAAATCAAAAACACTACACATATTCAAGTTGACATATATACTTCATTCTAAACGGTTTATCAGGACGATGCAAAATCAGTTTTGTAAAATAATTCTTAATTAATTTTTTGGAAAATTAGAAACAATAGATACCAATGAAAATTGTTAATTTCTAAGTTCTCTACTACCTTTTTGAACACATTTATTCCAGAAACACCGTGTTAGACAAAAGAAACTGTTATATGACAGTTGTGAACATTTGGTTTCAGTTTAGCTCTCTAATATCATTATTACTTTAATTTCATTTACTTCCGAAAATATATTACATAATTGTTTTTCACTTGTAAAGCAGTTATTTAAAATTAAATATTTTTAATTTCTTTTCACCGAACGATGGTTCCGCCTCTGGCATAGCAACCACCTAACTACAATTTTTATATATAATTTGTATGAGGTGTAAATTTAATGTCTCTACATGTTGGAAAGTAAACATATAGCGGTCATTGTTTCGTTACGTGATTTCTTCTTTGGTATATCGTACGCAATTTTAGATTCACTATAATGGTAAATAAATATTGCAATAATATACTTATAGTTTATCTAAAACCTGTAAACAGAACTGTTTCTCATTAATTGAAAAATAAATATATTAATTTTGTCATTTCTTTCGTGTTTACTTAGGTAATACAATAATACAAAATAAAAGTTTCATACTAGGTTCCTTATTTATTTTTGTTATTTATGATTATATTTCCGATTTCTAAAGAATACAAGTTCCTTTTAAGTACGCATACGTTTTACAAATTGTTTCCTAAAACACAACAAATTCATATAGTTATAATTTTCAAAGAAAGTCCATGTTTCTTCCAAAATATGACAGGTCCGCATAGTATGTAGTCATGTTTGTCGTATGCAGGGTGTCCGGGAAAATGTAGGAAATCTCTCGGGTGCAGATAGAACATGAAAAAATAAGATGGCAAGTTTCTATAAATATTTTTCCTACAAGCCCTCCCTACGGAGATATGTGCCCCTGAAGGACGCCGCTGGAAATCGTTTTTTCTTGAATAAGTACTTAACATAATTTAATGAAAATGTAATGTGATGGACACTAGTAGGGATCTTTTAAAATAGTGTCCTTGAAATATATTTGGTTTTTTAGTTAACCAGGGGCGGGCTAAGGCGGGATTTATAACTTAATGCCTAAATTTTTAACATTCTGTATTATAAAGATTTTAAAATAATAAATCTGGATAGCTTCAACTTTAGACTAAAAAAGGTACTTTTGTTTATTGTCGATAAAAGTAATCGTTTGCGAGAAAAATACGAATAACGAATTCATGTTTTATTTTTAATAAAAAGGGCATAACTTAAATTTGTTTTCTCGACAGTAAAGTGCGATACGAAAATCATTCAAGCAGGAAAGTTTCATTTTAAGATTTTTAATCCGAAAGAATACAAAATTTAAAAAACACAGTGGTGTCCTCTTAACGAAATTATTGAAAAACTTCATAAGACGGTTCAACGTGAGAACATATATAGGTCGAACTTTTTCTCGTAAACCGTTCATTTTATCCACAGTAAACAGAGTAACTTTTTAAGTCTAAGGCTGAAGCTACCCAGATTTATTATTTTAAAGTCTTTATCATAGATAGAAACTGGAACGGTACATTATTTAGACAGATGCTTGCATCAAAACCTCGCCATTACCTGTGTCTCTAAACCATGCAACAATATTCATTTCAAATAACATATTAACATATCTTTGAAACAGTAAAAATAGTAATAGTTTTCAACTGATTCAATATTAGTTGTATTTATATTAATTGTAAATTTACTGCAACAAAAAATCGAGTTAAAATATTTATTTTCACACATAGGTATATGTTTACTATTTCAAGAATAAGATTACCTAATTTTCAACCAATATATTTCAACATATTTTCTAATGTGAATGAAATACATTGCAATACATTTATACATGATGGATGAACAATACAGTTAGAGAAAGGGATGGATAATTCACATTTAGAGGATGGATGGACATATTCCACTAATAAAATCTTCCTACACATAAGTATGTTCCTGACAAGGCCTTCTTAACTATTTAAAGATGAAAATGTAACTCGGATAGTGTATTTTTTATTGAATTCAAGGAGAAGTATATATATACAGGGTGTTTTTAAATGAAGTAGCAAAAATGAGACGACAGATTCGTTAGGTGAAAATAAATCGATTTACCCTAACATACTTATATCCCAAGTCGCACAAATAAGAAAGATACAGAGTGTCAAAGTTAAAATTTATTTTTGATATTTGTAGACAACTTCTTAAGAAATCTAAATATTTACATAATATTTGTAAATCGGAGGTTTCTGCGAGCGAGAAATTGAAATTTGTTTCTAATGTTGACGTCACTAGTAGGGTGCCACTTGTGGTACACAATATTGAAGCTTAGTGTATCCATCTAACTATCTAAACAATCGATTCTCCTACTTGTTATATTTTAAAAAGGTATACAAGTCGGTAGGAATAACCATTTTTGAAAAAATCATATTTGAAATGCACCGAGTAAAAACTGTTTTGGTTTCAGGTAAAGTGCCTTTTCTGCTGAAAATATAGCAAAACCTTACTTGAAAAAGTTGTTCATACTGGTAAATTGTGGAGACGTGCTAAATTTCAAGAAGATCGGTGAGGTTTGATGAAACCATTTCTCAACAAAGCACAAAGATTTTACCAAAGCAGGTCAATCTTTTTGAAATTTTGCACGTTCCGAACAACTTTTTCAAGTAACATTTTACTGTACTTTCAGTAGAAAAGGCACTTTACCTGAAACGATACCAGTTTTCAATCCACTGAATATTTCAAATAGGATTATTTCGAAAACTGTTACTCCTAACGACTTCAACAAGGTATACCTTTTTTAGATATAACAAGTAGGAGCATCGATTATTTCAATAGTCAGATGGACACGAAGCAGCAAAAAAGTTCTGCCATTTAAAAGAAACATGATGTGCCATACGTGGCACCCTCCACTAGTGACGTCAAAATTAGAAACAAATTTGAATTTGTCGACCACAAAAGCTCATTTACAAATTTTATGTAAATATTTGAATTTTTTACGAAGTTATCTACAAATATCGCAAATAAAATTTTAACTTTAACACCCTGTATCTTTTTTATGATGCGACTTGAGATATAGGTACTTATGCTTAAATCGATTTATTTTTACCTAAGGAATCTGTGGTCTCATTTAAAAAACCCTGTATAACATAGAAGAACATTTTAATTACATATCTACTCAGTACCATTTCATATAACTTACAATTCCAAAGTATACATCAATATGAATTATATTGTCAGAAATTTACAATGGAATTTATAATAATAATTCTAAATTGCTTAACATAATATGAAATTGTATCCATGTTTATTTCTAACATTACAGTACTAATTTCATTTACAAAATTATTATGTAATTTACATTATATAGCTGTTCGTTTACGGAGAAGAAGCGGTGCGATGCGAAGGGAAGCGTTATTTTTATCCTGTGTATTTTTGAAACAGCGGAAACTGTGAATATGGCATTACTTTAACCCAAATAAAAAAATGATATGAAAAGACCTACTAGGAGTTTGTTTTATGGCATAAAAAGAAAGGTGTCGTGGGCAAATATAATGAAAACGTCATATTGGAATATTTTAACCAAAAATCTGTGACATATAAGTCTTCACCATTGTGGAGCTACCACTTTATTAGAAAGCTGCTATAAATTTAAACGACAACGTTGACATAAAGTCGTTGAATTTTTAAAACGGAACCACGATGGATACAAAGTCAGAAAAGTTTGAGTATAAATGATATAGAAAATTTTCTGCTTGAAGATTCAGGTTAAAGTTATTTGCTGCTGAAAGTTGCTCTAATTTTTCGTATATCTGAAGCAAGCAGAAGTGAAGAACTATAAAAAATTGAAGACGGTGGTATGCAGAAGTTGGATAAATCGTTTCTTATAACTAAACTAAAATTGACAGAATGTTTGCCATAATTGATGGAAAAAGAAATCTACAGGCTCTTCAGTATAGAGCCATACAAAACCTATGTTTCTTTGAGACCAACAAATACTGAACATAATATTATTTTTATATTTTACAAAAATGGAAAATATTTTACTCAAGTCATTGGAAATAACACAGTTCGTCGGAATATTGGGCATATTTGGGATCAGCCGAAGCAGAAGAATTCACAGGAAACTGTTTTGCGGGATCTTCTGCTACACTTTTAGCAGAATATGACAAAACTATAAGTATTAAGCTCCGCAGTGCAGGAGATTCTCATCGGTTGCAGAAGATTACATCGAAAGATCAATTCGATTCAGAGAAAATTGCTTAGAAAATTATTGCTTTATTGATTCCAACAATGACCAAGTAAACAAACAAATTAATTAAAATGCTAATGTTCTGAATGATACAAAATCACCAAGGGCAACGAGACAAGTCAAGAAATATCAGCTTTTCAGAAGTGTTGCCTATTTTATTCAAAACCTGAGGTTTTCCTTGTAAACTTAAATAAACTAATTTTATTAAGCTGTAATTTACGCCCGAATAACAGGTTATTAAACTGTACTTTAAGACTTGATCCTGTATAAAATAATGTATTTTATAGAGCTAAAGTGTAGCTTGTTTTTTATTGTATTCAGTGTACGATGTTTTTGCTATATAAAAATAAAAGCATGTGGAATCACAGTATTATAACTGTGTTGTAAAATATTTATATAGGTTTAGATAAACGTCTGAGATGGTGTTATCAAAACGGAATTAATATGCGTTACAGTGCATATTACTGGCGAAATCGTCAAAGCTGCAGACAAAGATCTAGTTACATGCCTCATCCTTCTAGATTACAGCAAGACATTTGATACTGTGGATCACAATATCTTATGCGACAAATTTATTTATTTTTTTTTATTTTGACATCACTGCTTCTTCCTACATTAGTAGATATTTAACCTAGAGGACTCAACAAATTATCGTGAATTCAAATATATCTGACATCTTTCCGGTGACTCACGGAGTACCTCAGGGATCTATATTAGGGTCTCTGCTGTATTCTATATACTCGCGACAAAAATTCGGACTACTTACGTCATACGAACAAATTAATAATTCGTTATATTTTCATCAAATTATTTAAGAAACTGCAACTGATAGTAATAAAACTATATACTACACTAAAAATTTGCATTATATATTGCACTGAATTGCAAAAAATGATTGTTTTTAACGCGACCAAATATCGAAAATTACGTTGACAATAAAAACAAACGTGTAACATCAGCCGTGAGGTAAGACGTCTGAATTCTTGATGCGAATATATATATTACGGATTTTTATTAATATTTATGAAATGTATCATTATGCAGACCATTCGCAAGTTCATTTCAGTTTCCCGATAGAAGATGTAACTCCTTCAAATGACGTTATCAATAACGATCTAAAATTATTACTTAACATTTCAACTGCTCCCAGATTACAACTGAATTCAAACAAGTGTAAGGTCTTAATTTTTGGGCCTAAAAAGAAAAAAAATGTAAAGTTAAATCAGAGACCAATGTTAAATTAGGAGATATTTTGTTAGATGTTACTGGCAGTTGCAAAAATTTGGGGCTCTTACTTGAAGATGAATTGAGGCACAGGGATATAAGAAGCTTTAAATTAAAAATCAATTTATGCGTTTCTCTAATTTTTCCAAGACTGTCATACTGCGATTGCATTTATGGACCAGCTCTGACATAACACTCTTACAGAGAATTCAGAACAGTTGCTTTAGGTTTGCTTATGGTGTCACAAAATATGAGCGATATATAAGCATAGGCGTCATTTGGGGGGGAGGGAAGGCAACTGCAAGAAAACCTGTCTTATCAAAAAAAATAAAATAATCTAATTTTCAGACTTATAGCGTCTCTAGACTCTAATACGTAATCGTAATACGCATTATGAGCTCTTAAAATGCTAAATACAAGCCTGCAAGTTGCAGGCATAAACCTCATAACCTCATAACCTTACTCTTCAAATTGACTCTATTTAGAGAAGAAAAAGAACTTTTGACATACCCTGTCAAGTATTTTATTTTTTTTATGTTATAGTACCTGTAATATTTTGTTATGTTCTTGAAAATATGATGTTTAAGAATTATATGGACCTTATACAAGGTGTCCCAGAATGATGTGCTCTCCTTTGGAGGGTGTGTTCCTTGGATCATTAGGGGAAAAGGGGGTTTGTTTCAATTTGAGTCCTCTCGGACGAGATAAGGGCTTCTAAAAAATTGAATTTTTTTTTCTCAAAATCGGTTAAACTTATAAATCTGAAAATCGGTGAATACATTTAGCTAATTAAGTTCTATTGTTAAGTACAATTTTTATTTTTACCAAATGTCTAAAAAGATGGCAATCATCAACCTCTATTGGTTTTTTAATTAGACATGGAAAGCGCAAATCAAAACATTTTATAGAAAGAAGCCCCTTTATAATGACCCAAGGAACACACCCTCCAAAGAAACGCACATCATTAAGGGACATCCTGTATATATCCCTATTAACATACATATTTTTTGTTTCCGGTTTAATATTTTTCTGCATTTGTTCCTCCTTGAAAGTAGTGGTTATCTTGCAAATTTTCGGAAATTACATCTATTAAGTCTAACTCACAATATATTGGTCAACTGCACTCCTGAATATCTGCATAGAAAATTACATAGGCTACATAAAGAAACTGCATTTTTTATATTATAAGTTTTATTTATCAAGCTTGCAAACTGCACCTGCAGAATTTAAAAATTACTCAATTTTGAATTTCAAGAAATAATTACAAGAATATCTTCTACATGAGACTTAGTAATAATTGAGCAGGTTTTCGTCGTTATTTTACTTTATTTATCTTACCTTATTCTTAATTTGTTATATATAAATTTTTATAGATATGTGCTAAATTCTCACCTTTCGTTTTTTTTTCTATATTTGCTAATTTTCATATATTTCTTTTGACTATTTTGTACCTATTTATTTATTGGAATGGATAGAGCAGAATTATATTTTTATATGTGTTGGTGCATTGATTTGTTTTGTAAGTGTATACACGTATTATGTTCGCTCAGGGGTTAAGTTGAAAAGCAGTTTTTATTGACATTTCGCCCCCGTCCTCATATTTATTTTTCTTTTGTACGCAATCTTTTTTTAACAATTCATTATTTTCAATTTATAATGTAATGATAACTTTTTTTTACATGAGGACACAATATTATATTATTATTATTATTAAAGCTCAACTAAAACTAATAAAAGACATTCTAAATTTAAAACAATTCAAAATAATAATAATTTAAATGAGACTATGCTAAACTACTGTATAAACATAATAGTCAAGTATTTTTTACATAAAGCTGATTCATCATAAGAGAGATTAGGTTATGAGAATGAAACACTTTCCACCTTGGTATGTAATATACTAAAGTTGACATTTCTAGCAGATAAAACATAATTCGGCTATCACGGCTTACATTATCTTATTTGAAAATATGTTTTTACTGGAATTTTTAGAAATATTGACCTCAAAAAAAAAAAATGTGACAAACCTTGCTTTAGAACAATAGACTGAAATTAGCATTGTCTTAATTTTAAACCCTCATTTTTAAATGGATTAACCTCAGACCTCAAAAACTCGCCTTATCATTACAACATGTAGTTAATTTTAGGGATATAATTTATGGAGATACCAGTAATTCTGGATTTCAAATTTGACCTTTACCGCTGACAATAACTTAATAATAATAAGTAATTTTTTAATACTTACTGCTAATCGATGCAGTAAACAGCACCGAAATCTAGTCCAGATAACGGGCTGAAGTCACCTTTCCTAATCCTTAAGCCTTATGTAAAGAAAGCATTAATTTAAAGATAATGAACAAGGCTAGGCAGTGATAAGAATATATTTTTGTTTTTGCATTAAGTAGTGGAATTTATACGTATGAATTATGTATAAGTTCAGATTTGATAAGCAACCAGTATTTCCAACATTATATTACCAAATACCTACATTTTTTACAAAAACACTTTCGTTTGTAAGATAGGTTGTTATGATATGACTTATGCATACAGGGTGTACCTCTACAATGTATCGAAATGAAGGAGCAACTTCAATTTAAGAATATTTATAAAAAAATATCATTATTTTTTTCAACTTTAAGATATAAGGTGTCAAAGTTCTCAACACATGAAATGAAATTTTGTGTGCAGAATACATATATTTTACCGATGTGGTACATAAACATTAACAAATTGCAATATAATATATTTTTCAAGAACGGTCATAAAAAATCGACATTTTTGTAAAATTTTCGGTTCACAAAGCCAAAGTCTCTTTCATTGTACAATATAAAACAAATGTCAAAATAATCTGTAATTTCTTCTAAACTTATTTACGATTTTTTTATATATTAAGATATTAACAATATTGTGTGAAACTAACTACTCTGCGGACTTAAGCTAGATTAATTTTTATTTTAGATAATTATTGAATAGAGCTTTGTCTGTAGAATTGTTCATTAGCATACCTAGATGTTTGGTATCAGAGAGCATACATATGACTTCATTGACATGAACTGTAAAAGATTTGACTTGTATTAGCTTAAAAACCTCTCTAATACAATGAAAAATTATTCATTTTAAATAATATAACATTTCAATACAAAACAGTAACTATTATAAACAGGACCATTACAATTTTACACTACATGTAAATTAAAAGGTTAAAATTATAACTTTTCGTTCTATGTGTTCAATGAGGCCGCTGTTGATCGTTTAAGTTTACTGCGCACCTTTTATTATTGTAACAATGTATTTGCGATTGAAGTTTTATTTTGTATAGAATCTTCTATATCCGTCTCTGCTGCCGTTCTAAAATGCCACCTCCCATGTTATTTAATCTTGGCCCCTACGTCAGCTAACAGAGTGGCGGAAGAACGTCTAAAGCAGTGCAGCACTGTATAAGTTTCCAGATGAGGCAAATTGAGATAAGTTGCTATTTCTTTTGACACATTCCTTTATTGAGGCCAATCACTTAGTGTCACTAAGACAATCACATATCAGAGTATGAGTTTTAGAATCAGGAATCCTTTTAAAAAAATATTTAATTTTTGTCTTCTATATCGTCGATCGTTCTCTTTAGTACCTCCTCTCTTTTCAAAGCTCCACAAATACCTACCAATTATTAAAATGACCTTAAAAGTCCAATATTAGTTAAATCGATCGATTTATATTAGTTTGAAATACCTTTTCTAGTAAAAATTTATTATCAGGTGCTTCTTGAGAAAATCTCAATTTCCTCTTTCGTTAGAATTCTGGACTATTTTGGACGGTATCCAACTGATTTGCTTTTCAAATATGGTATTTGTTTTGGAAATTTTATGATATTTACATTTTCTTTGGCATTCAGTGTAATTTTTAACATGGGTTTAGTTTCTACTTTGTGTTGTGTATATAATTCTGACGATACTTTTTCAAACAACTATTTTTTATTGTTTATTAGGTTGGTGGTTAGTAGTCGCCACGTTTAAACCGTCTTGATTCAAACACGGTTTAAACGATTTCAGATATAAATTAAACTGTTGTACGTAACACAATTGTCTTATTTTATTGCAGTTTTCGAAAAAATATTGTTTGTATCGCGACATGCTTTTGCGTTCTCAAATGCATATAAAATAACTACCACAACTACACAAACGAATTAATTAAAATTGCTTTACAAAATGTCAACCATGTGCTGCAACGCATTTTGTTATAAAGGTTTTTTAAAAAAATTTTAAGGGCTAAAGGCACTATGCGGTCGCGGTCTAGAAGCAACGCGGATTTTGTTAGTTTATTTCTCGTTTAGTGAAGCATCTTCTAATGATTTTAAACGTAACGAAAATTTTTTGAAGAGTTTCGACCAATCGCGTCAAATAAAGGAGCTAATAAAAATAGATCTTCCACAGACCAAATTTAGACACGTAAATAGTATAGTAGAACAAGTCGGTAGTGTTTAGGGAACGACTTATGCGACTGATTATGTAAAACGCCGTGATCAGTTCAGCATAGAACGATCCGCGATACGCCTAAACCGTGACCGCATAGTGAGTTCCGTTCTTTACTCTTTTAAAGATTCCTGATTTAATTCGAATGAATCAATTTGCTGATAGTGTTCTTTTTTAATGCTGTAAGATCTTGTAGCTCTGAAACGATATTATAAAAGCAAATATTTTTCTAACAAAATAGGAAGTTTTAAATTTGAGCTTTAATTTGATTCAAACATCTAAATAAATTACTAATTCATTAATTACTTTCGTACATGATAAAATTTTAAAAATATTAATTCCAGTCCGTGTCATAACTTTTGAGGAAAATGTAAAGATCATAATTCATAATTAATTGTAGCTTCAGTTTTAGATGAAATTTTTTCAAGTCAGATGCTATTTTATTCATATACTCACTAGGTTAGCAATATCATTTGTCCAAAAGATATTAACAAATACATATATATTTTTTTTAAACCACAACTCTCTGTGACTCAAATTTCAATGGTAACTGTTTACATAAGAATTCAAAAAAAGAAAACGGACGAGAAATACACTCCTACAGTTTAACACTTTATAACGTACAAAATAATGAATATTTTAGAAAATAAATATTTTTTGCTTTAAATATTCCCCTTCTTATATCGTCATAAGAGGGAATGTTGTGTTTACATGTTCTGAAACTCTTAAAATATGTATATTTTATTGAATTTGAATAAAATGTTTACTGGTCAATTATACTTATAAAGTTGAAAACACCGATTTTTTTTAAATCTCGAAATTGTGAGTATTAGATTGCTAGAAATTCGAATAAAGTCATAAATGTACAGTAAAAAGGTTCATTTTGTAAATATTAAATGATTTAGATACACTTCTCGTAATTATATCAAAGGCATAATAAATGATAGTAACTGAAAAATTAAAAAAACATTTTTAACTCTATAATTCAAAGGATTTCAGATTCAATGTAGGAGTAGATAGAATACATACATAATTTAATAATGTAACAAAAAAATACGGTAAAATTTTGATCCAGAATCAATTAGCTAATTCTACTTAATTTTTATTTGATAATCTATCGCTGGCAAAAATGAGTAGGGCACCCTAAATATGCAAAGCGCATCTCAAGAACTTAAATTGTTTGTTTCTCGAAAACGGTTGTGTTTATCGATTTTTCGAACCTTTTCTATTTAGAATTGAGGGTAGTTCAATAGTTTCTTATTAAAAAATTCAAAAGTGTAAAATACAAAAAATTAGACATATTTTTACATCAACAGACTAGTTATACTGTATAACTAGTCGTAACATTAACACTGTTTGCATAATCATAATTGCCACCTCAAAAAACAAGACTACAAATTTTAAAAATAACCGTTCTTAAAATATACCAAAACATCAAAAACATTTTTTCAACTTTAACACCCTATTGAATGAAAAGGAGCTACAATTGGATGAGGCATCTTGAGCTCAATCGCTTTATTTTGATGTTAACAATCTGCCCTTAAGCTATGTACCATTATTAATGACTCAACCAGTATAGTTCAAAAATTTTATGGTCTGGTAATTAAGGGATTATTGTCTGAGAAATCTATTAGCTCTGTTTACATAAGGTGGAAAGTGCATTATCTTAGTTGGAATGCATATCGCACGCACCTAACGATTGAAAACCTGATTCTGGCGTTGGTGGTTCTAACAAAAGCTATTATTCAGAAAATAAAAACAATATTGGTAACTTAAAATGTGAGAGATAGTCTAAAAAGGCGAACAATTCATTTCTACAACTCAGTTTGTCTAAATCTTACAATTAGAAATTTGAATTGTATGTTTACGACATTTTGAAATTTATATTAATATCACTTAATGAAAAAAAGTACCACGTTTTGTTCTTGGTCATTTCAAAATTTTTCTAAAAATATAACACGCTGTATTTTTCGATTTTTCATTTTTTTACCCAATTTGTAATTAAAATGAAAGTCTGACGCAAGATTTATTGAGACTTATGGAATTTATTTTTTACGATTTGTCGTTTACTGACTTTCTTCTGCGTTACCGTTAAATTTCTAACTACGTCTCCAGCTGCTGTAGAACCATAATGATAGTTATATAAAAACTTCCAAGTTTTAATATGAAATGGTTGTATTTTAGAGTTTATATGTAAGGCGTAGGGCACTCAAGAAATTTCATTTTAATATATCCATCGTAAATTTGATGATACCATATGAACATTAATAATCTGATCTTTGATTATTAATGTTCATATGGTCGAATGGAATTGTCTCGAAATACAAGCTGCTCCAAATAAATTAAAGAAAATAATAGTCGCTTTTTGTCATAATCGAGTGATATTCAGGAAGATTATTTTGTGGACCCCACAAAATCATTTGGTAAGATCCCTGTCATATTTATCTCTTTCGCTAAATTGAAAGGAAGCCGATCATTTATATACATTTATCAACATATAAATCAATTTACTTTTTACAACCACGATATTTGCACCAGCACCAGAACTAACTCCAGTTAGTATTGCCTTTTCTATCTTTTCTTGTATGACCTGCGGCGCTGAAGCTGGTGCCTTTGTTTCTTCTAACTGTCGCATCCTATCCATAATTGTGTTGTGGAGTTCCCCATCGAGCTGGTGGTAAGGTTTGATAGATCATACATTGTCGTGCCCCGGCCTCCTGTTCCTGCACGCCAGCCTTAGCTAGTTGTGAAACAGTTATAGAGCGATTTGAATGATTCATGATTTTTTTTCTTTACGTCCAAACGAATACGTTCTGTTTTCATCCATTTCGAATATTCATTTTTTTTCGATAGGATGTACCATGAAGATGCCTGGTTTTTCCAATACCGATTTTGAGTCAAGAACACACATCAACTTAATTGTATACTCTTTATATTCCTCACCATTTTCTTTACGCATATTTCATGTCCAATCTTTGGGTATTTCGGCTAACACGACAGTTGTTGAGATAGTCGCACAAAATTCATAAATTCTTCTGCCGACAAAAAGACATAAATTGTCTCCAGACAGACTTTTTACTCTATTTGGTATTTTTTGGGATTGATTTACTTATGTGTTCACTAATTTCCGTAATGGAACATGAACCAAAACGAGACATTTTTAAATTTCTTACGTCAAATTTTGACACTTATCATAGCACTCTTACAATCGAGTTAAATAGCCGCTGATATTTTTTATTTACGTAAATAGTCGATCATATTGCACTCACTGAGTGCATTCCACTAAGCGATTGCAACGCCCAGAACGACCAATGAGTCGTTCCACAAAGCGACCACGGGCGTTACAATTGGGCTTGCAACGTCATGAGACGTCATGAGTTAACGTCATCGCAAACAACCGCTTTGAGCTCACAACGCCCACGGTCTTGAGGTGGGTCAACACATCATTTGTCATAATTGGCGGGAAAAGTCAAATAAAATAATTAATGTCAAATCTAAGATCTATGGTCGAGATGAAGAAAATAACTTTATATAACTGTGAAACAGGCACTGTTATTGACATCGAGGTCCCAGTTGCTCAGGCAAGAACTGCAAGAGATGGTATGTAATTCAGTTATGCTTTTATATTTATTTATTTTTATCAGTATTTATTTTTCTTACAGATATTGCGTTCGCAACAAAATTAATGAATGTTGCTTAACAACAAGAGTCAAATTCTTTTTCTAGTGAATCTACTGAATCTATTGTTAAAGACTTTGCATCATCTGTAGTCGAAAGGGCAATCGAAGAGGAAATAAGTCACATATGCAGCTTAGAATTATGTATTCATACATTACATTCTTAGTTACATTAGTAAAATCTATGAGTAAAACCAATTTAACTTTTTTTACCTAGAATATATAAAAAATATATATAATTACCTTTTCTACCTAACTGTCAAACTAATTGACAAATATAAACAAACATGGATCTCAACTGCTCACTCTGTTCCACTAGGATCAAACCACATCCGTGAACAATGCGCATAACAGCAGTTTTAACCTAGTGGAACGGGTAAAATTGCGATTATGAGAATGAGCTTTGCGATCGCCTAGTGGAGCGCACTCAGCATGTGACTTTTATAGGTGTGAATGAAATAATCTTTTGCAATAAAAATGGCACTCCCTCAAATCAGTTTTTGGACTATTGGAAATAGAAATTTAATTAGATCTCTATTGGTGAGTGGGAACAACTAAGAATATTGAAAATTTTGATTTTATTACGAATACGTGAGTAGTTTGAATTAAATTGTCAAATATGTTTTAGAGAGTGCTAATATTATTGAAATAGATTGTACGTGTGTTATACCTACGTGTACAAATAATTAATTATAATTTAATTTATCCAATAAGACTACTACTTCTAACGTGATCTGAATTAATCCTAGATATTAATACATAAAAAGGAATTTATATATTATAAGAAACATTATTTGCCAACAATAAAATAAAATAAATATGGCCAATATAGGTCTTAAGATACATTATCACAATTTAAACATCACTAAAGATAAGAAAGAACTATATTAAAATGGAAAATGTTTGCTTCTTACTTAGTAACAATTATCTAAACTACTATGCAGTCATGTAATATAAAAGTAATCAGTTGCTGACTACTTCAAAATGGTTATTGATGACAGACATAAGCTTTAGAAGTGTTATTCTATTTAGAGTATATGAAGGAACAATTAACCGTTGAAATGTATAAAATGCACAAGGAAATTGTGTCTTCATTTTTTAATATATATTATTATCTTCAGACCTAAATTGTGGTCTATAAAAGCTATATAAGATCATTAATTTCAAATATGTACATTAAACAAATATCTTCACAGATAAGCTAGCAAATAACCGGCGCAGCACGGTTTCATGAAAGGCAGGTCTACCACGACAAATCTCGTTTGCTTGACTCTTTCTACTGCTTTGGATGCTGACAATCAAGTCGATGTTACATATACTGATTTCAGGAAAGCATTTGATAGACTGAACCCCAATATTTGTTGAAATTTGTGGTTTCAAGTCAGTAGAATATGTCGCGACTTCCGGAGTTTCCCCAGGGTTCGTGCCTCGGACCTTTGCTTTTTGCAGTTCTTATAAATGACATTGTCAGTCATTTAGACTGTAATTACCTACTTTATGAGAATGATCTAAAGTTTTATTCAGAAATGAATTCTCCTCAAGAAACCATTTATTTGCAAATGTACCTTGACAGAGTTAACTGTTCACAATACAACATCACTATTCATCATTATTTATTGTGAGCTATAATTTTCCAAGTTTATGCGTATAGGTTAAGAATCACCCTGTATAGTACAAGAGAATTTATCATCGTATACATAATATACAGTGGTAGCATATCTTTATTATAAGGTGTAGCAAAATGCATAAGTCAAGAAGATAACTGTACAGTGTGTTTTTATTATCATATGGCAAACTATTAATATTTAATAACCTGTTGATTGCATTTCAATGCGAATTTAAAGTAAGCCTGTGGCTTGAAAAAAGTGTTCAGAATTTAGTACAGATTGCTCTATGGAGCCAGGATATAATACAAAGCATTATCGTCATTCGAACAGAGTAAGATCCAGACTTCTGGGAGGTCATGAAATCGTTTCATTACCAGTTCATTTATTTGAATAAGAGTGACAAAAATTGTCTCACTTTACGGTAAAAGTATGGTGGAGCACCTACTGAGGCCACATATCTACACTACTCTCTGTTATAAACCAGATAAATTATTTTGTAGAAAATGTAAGTACAATCATTTTCAGTGAAATGATTAAGCAGAACGAATGACGTGATAAGTAATTTACGACATCGACATCAGCATGAGTCTGTTTAAAAGCATATTTTATTTTTTTATTTACACTATCCAATAAAAATTCCATTTACATGATAGGAAAACACAAAAAATTGCTATAAGTATAATGGTCAAGTAATATATACACAATACAAATGAGAAAAACAACAGAATATATATATATATATATATATATATATATATATATATATATATATATATATATATATATTTAGAAATATTTTAAGTCAACATAATAACAATACCTATCCACTCGTAACACCTGCAATAACTGCAAATAAGTCAAAAGATGTTTGGTGATTATTTTAACAATTGTACATACTGTAAATCGGGGAATATTTTAGAATACTTGTATGAAGAATAAAAACATTTCATATGTCTGAATGTTGCACGAAGGACATTGAAATGAATATAACTAGTCAATTCGCTACTGTCTGTGACGTCCTGACAACTTATAGAGAAAGAACAGTTAGAGTGAAAAATTTTCTTCTTTTTTTTTTCAATGAGGTTAGATAAAATCATCATCATACAGAAAACGAATACATGGATAAAGATTATCCAATTTAAAAGCCAGCAATGTTAAAAATTTGCGTTACATGTATGAATCTTCCATACATGTAACTGCTGTAAATTATGTTTTAGAGCATCAGCATGTATCAGGCAAGAGACTCATCAATGGTGTTGTTTGTAAAAATATTAAAGAAGAGGGGACCCAGTATTGACCCCTGCGAAACATCGGATATACTAGACTAGAGTATTCGACAGACTGATGACCACGGTAGATTACATATTGACACCTGCCAGAGAAATATAATTTAAGAAACTCAATTAAAGTATTGGAAATGCTATAATGATTAAGTTTGCGCAACAATTTTCCATGATTAAGTCTGCCGAATGCCTTGGAAAAATTTGTATACATAACGTCAGTTTAAGATTGAACAAGATACATAGAGGATTAGCAAGTATGTAAGTCTTGCTATTACAAGAAATGCTGGGTTACCATCAGGTCCTGTAGTAAATTTAGGTTTCAATTGTTTTAGTGCTTGTAATACTTCATGTTCAATGGCAGAATCTATTAATAGTGTATAGTTCTGATTACTTTATCGGTCTTACAGGCGGACGGTTGACTGTCGGAAACTGATTCAACGAAAAAATGTGCGTTAACAACCCGGACCTTATGCAAGGATACCATTATATTTCATATCCTGTGAGATGTAGAAGGTGTCTCTTTTATTATTTACAAAAAAAAAATAAATAAAATTTGTTATGGTCGGATTATCAGTACTCCACATGTGCAAATTATGAATATTAGTGATAAAATCATGTCGAATTAAAGTAGCTTCATCTGTTGGACAAATATGGTGAAAAAAGGTTTAATCGAAAGTAAGCTCTCCATTAAACCCATTCATAAAATTGTAATCTTCATGGATAATTCTGAAGTTGTATTTCTACATTTTTTTGTAAATGAAAAGACTAAAGTCATTTTTTTCGCTATACGACATGATGGGACACATTTTCTTGATTGGCTGTTGAACGAACATTCACAGAAGGATTCTCCTCTATGATGTGCAAGACATTTTCTTAGGCTTCGAACGGAAGAGAAAAAAAATATTAATATAACCCTCAATACTGCAATACAAGTGAGATACGCATATGTTTTGTAAAAAATAATTTATAATAAAAGAAATGCTCTCTGTGTTTTATTGAATTTCCAGATATATCAAATGTCAGTCCTAACTAATACATTATATTATACCTAAGTACTTGAGTATTAGTTTTTTTGCTGATTATTCGTTGTCTAAATGTACCTCGTAAAATTAGTTCCACGTGTAGCCTTTATTTTTTTTTTCACTGCGATAGCGTCTACATAAAAATATCGAATGATATGTAGACAAATACGCCATATTTTTAGAAATTAATAGTTTTACCGACATGTCAGTCAGAATGATAAATGATAATCCGTCTCTTATATTTTTGCAAAATAATAATATCCACATTTAGAAAACATTACCACTGAACCAATTTGTATATGTATACATTTTTTCATAATTCTGAATATATTATACTATTTTATTTTTTAACAAAATTTGATATTCAAATTTACAAACAATATCACATACTTCTTTAAAAAAATGTCTTAATTATATATTTTTTTCTTACTATTTCTATAGTACGTAACGCCGATGCTGTATTGAACTTTCAGCTGATTCGTCTCATTAGAAACAACCAAGACATTTCTGAGATTGACATAAAACATAGTTTTTGATGAATTAGATTTGCTTTTGGGTACAGTACAGTTATCTCATGGTAACTATGTATTTGTATAATTTGATAGGAAAATAACCAGTAAAGTTGAAATTAAAAAATATATGAAAGGTTTCAACTGCTAATAAAGAGTTATTGGATGTTAAATAATATTTTTTAAATATTTCAGTAGACTATATGTACCATAAACTACCTTTTTTGGCATCACACTTAAGAGGTTGTATCTTCACAAGGGATGTTTAAATAAGATATCTTTATAAACAAGATCCACCTTGTTTTCCACAAGGAATAACCCTTAGAATTATTTCACACTTATTTATTTGCCTCTTGTAACACATACTGCGGCAAGGATTCAGACGACTTGCGTCACACGAGCAAATGAATAATTCGTTATATTCTCATCGAAATATTTAACTGAGAATAATAAAACAGTAACACTAAACGTTTTAACGCGACAAACTATCGAGAATTATGCTGTCAATAAAAACAATTGCGCAACGTCAGCTGTGACGTAAGTCGTTAGAATTCTTGCCGCAACTATAGAACTTCATTCAGAATTTTTCTTTTACGATATTAGAGGATGAATGTATATTGTCAGCATATACAGTGCTTTCGAAAAGTAACAAATAAATTCATTACTTTTGAGAAGTTTTTAAAAAAATCCCCTGATATGTCGATTTTGTTTTTAAAAAAGGCACTTTTTGACATACGACCCACATTTGTGATGTCATCGTTGTGCGAGATATGACGACATCGACAATTTTTTTAAAGAACAACCCCCAATTTTGACCATGCCATTTGAAAGAGTGTGTCATTCTACATACATACATCATGAAAAATTATGGTACTACATAAAAAAAGTTTCAAGAAAATAATGTTTGAAGATTTTAAAATTTAATTTTCGCAATACTGAAAATAATAATGTTTATGTAAAAAATCCATTAAATTAAATGTTCAAATTGTACACCGTTGACTGCCTGACAGTAGCTAAGACGATTAATAAATTCTTTTTGGACATTATCAATAACTTCAGGAGGTATACGATGTATCTCGTGACGAATTGTTGCTTTTGAATCTTCTAACTTAACCGGTCTAGTAACGTATACTTTGCTTTTTAAATATCCCCACAAGAAATAATCTAGGGATGTCAAATCGGCGATCTAGCTGGATACTCAATCGGCCCCCTTCTCTCTATCCAACGATTCGGGAACAGCTCATCTAAATAAGCACGGATAGGTATTGCATAATGGGGAGGTGCACAGTATTGCGAAAATTAAATTTTAAAATCTTCAAATATTAAGTATTTTCTTGAAATTTTTGTTATGTAACACCATAATTTTTCATGATGTATGTATGTAGAATGACACGCTCTTTCAAATGGTATAGTCAAAATTGGGGGTTGCTATTTAAAAAAATTCTCGATGACGTCATATCTCGAACAACGATGACGTCACAAATATGGGTCGTATGTCAAAAAGTGCCTTTTTTAAAATCAAAATTGACGTGCCAGGGGATTTTTTCAAAAACTTCTCAATTTTGTTTACATTGCCCATTAAATAAAATTATTCATTTAATGATTGTTTTTGTGATTTTTTTATTGATGTAAAACTATAGTGTTTATTAATAAAATATATGGTACTATATGAATGTTTTAATTCTTCACTACGTTCTACAACTTATGTATGGCGCTGTTTTCATTGACATTAGGGCAGTAAGTAAAATCTTTCATCACATTATATTTTTACTCCTAAATCGTGTTTTCTACGAAAAGAAACTGAAGAGACAAAAAACTCGAATATGTTTCATCCAAATTAAAAAAAAAAATAGATTGTCTTTAACTCCAAATAATCTTTTTTACGCGATACGTAGCGCATGTCTACATCTAGTGACCACCAGCTACTCAATAATTGCTCTGACAATGGCCACAAGATAAAGCGACCTTATACTGTTATCATTGAAAGGCCCGACCTATATCGCCAACGGTAATTGCTACATGCTCATGTATATCGGCTACAATAAAATGTGAATAGCCAGGGCTGGATGTCGGTTGCCGTATCTATGAGATACTGATAAGAGCTAAAATGCTCGAAACCGGTGTATGTCTGGTGACATCGCTGAGAAATTTTATCTGTTTGCTATATAATTTTCAGGTGTAATTCAATGCTTTGAGAAATTTTACTTTTTGCAACCTTCTAGTTTTGACATAAGGACTAGTTTATGTTCAAAATTTAATATATGCGTAAAAGGAAACAATACTATTGTACCTAATTTGATGAGAATATCTTTAATTATTCTTGGGTGACTCTTTCACATCCAGTTTTTGAAGGTCATATAGGTAGTTCTTCTTTAAAAAAATCTACTCTATGGGGAATTACTTTTGATAGTTTGTTACGACATTGATGTACACTCTCTATGGTTACTGAATTGCTACTTATTCACCATATTATAGTTATAGTTTTATAATATGTATGCAACATAAGTGACTCGTCAATAAGTAGATAATTTTTTAAGCAATGATTCATTACATTCTTATAATTGATAGTAATGGATACCTACATAATTTACTTTTACGATTTCCCCGCTTTTTAAAGCATTTATGATAAGTGAGTTTTTTGACACATTCATGGCGAGTTCTTCAGAGCCCTAGTGAAAAGTGTACAGGATATAACTCAGGCAATGACGAAAATCTATAAGTTTATATTATCAAACGTAATCAAAAGCAGTTAAACACAGTTAAATGTGATAGTATTTCTTTTTAGGCTTGTTTACATACCTTCCGTAGAGTTATAGCATATCGTAATATTTATTCTGCTGTTTGGCTCACCCTTGAGAATATCCAACAAATAATTGTCAAAATATAAGCATTTTGTTTGCGTTTAAATAAAAATATAATATCAGTATCGAGATAATAGTGGACTGCTCGCCATTTTTAAATAAAAATGAGTGATTAGTAAAAGCGACTTACAAGGAGATCTTGTCTCTGATGTCGTCTGGTTCGTTATTCGAAGCAGGAAAACAGGATTTATAGTAAATAGAAAATGCGTAAACGATTATAATTATTCAACAGGAAGACTAACTGACTGGAAATTTTTGGAGGGAAGCCGCGAAAAACCCATCTCATTCTGATCGCACCAATAAAAGAAAAAACAAAAATAGATAAGTGTTTAGTTACTTTGGACGGAAAAACAGGATGCGGATTATTATGAAAAATAAACTTATAATAATGCTCAATATAACAAAATACTAATTAACGTTGAGTTAAAATAAATACAAGACAAATGCGTAACAATAAGAATGATACGAAATATAGTTTCCATTTACCAAGATTATATCAAAATGGGAGATGTGTCAAAATTGTCATATATTATTCAGTGGAATAACACACACATTTTGAGAAAATACAGTTATTATTTCTTCTCTCTTGTATTATTTTTGTACTTGTATACAGTGTGGACAATGTTCAGATTAATTAATTATTTCAATAGTCATCACCAATGCAATAATTCTGATTTAATTTGTGACTAATTTTTTATTTGTGTATATAAATAAAATAATGGGTCATGAAACACAACAAATTCGCTCAAAATTAATTATTTGCTCTGGAATGGTTTCCATAGTTGTTATGTCGTAACCTAGGCAACAGATAGTTGCAAGTAACATAATTAATGCACGCCCTCCTAGCCTTAGCTAGAATTCTTTAGCATCTTGTTGCCTCAGGTTAAACTCTGTGGAGGCACCCACTATTGGTATGTCTGGGCCCGCTCATATATTGATTTAGGTTCCTGCTGTTGGTATTATGCCTACTACTGGTCCCATGTTTTCAAAACGTTTCAGCGTTCTTCGCTGTCGGCATCTTCAGTTCCCGCGACTGTAACAGCACCGGCCGTGAAAACCTCAAAAATTAATTTAAAAAAAACGCATTCCTCTATTAATAATCACCTATTAAAATTGCATTTTAATTAAAAACCAAGTGGACATAGTAATCACGCAGTCGGACCTCGTACTATTATAAAAGAGAGAACATTTAAAAAATGCCCATATCTTTCAAATAAAAATAAAATGCAATTGTAAAGTTACTCCTTATACAGTGTGACCCATTTCAAATGGAAACAAGCCTGTAAAAATGGTAATTATTATCCGATTTATTTCGGGTTTTTTCCAAAAGATGGAGCAGTAAAAGCTCTATTCTGGTACAAAATATTAAAATTTATTTTTTGTTTTCAAGGCCTACTTCGAATTTTTATAGCGATTTTTTTATTTCATATCTAACTACGGCACTGGATTCCGTAAAACGGTTTTATGCCAAGTTTCATAAATAAATATTTAATATTGAGAGATTTAAAACAATTTTAATGCAGGCTTCATTTTATTAAAAACTTTTATAGTAATTTTCAAAAAATACAATGAAGAATGAATTAAAAATGTTTATAATTAATTATTAATAAACTTTACGCTTTTAATTAATCACATTAAATATTAAAACTTATAACTTAACACGGTTAGTAATAATTAGGTATTTTAATAAATAACTAAAATAACAATGGAAAATTACCGCGTTACATTAAAACTAGGATACAAAAATAAAATAAATTTAACGTCACAATACAGCGAAATTTTATATTTTTGTAGCATCTACGAGGCCACCGTTAATTTCGCATTTTTCGAATCGCATACGAATATTTTTTTAGACATTCTGTAGTTGTTCTTCACAAACTTGTCTTATTCTTGCACACAACTCTTCACTTATCAATACTGAATATTATGATATCATATAAAATATCAAATAGTTAGAAAAGTAGCACAAATTTAACTGAAAATGAAGATTTACTCTTTCCTGTACTGGAAGTTCATAAAATATATTCAAAAAATAATTTCATAGGAACTGCGAAAACTGTATGCTATTCATATTTCCCTCAAAAAGAAAAGGCCGATGATTGTTTAATTGAGTATCCCAGTACAAGAAAGAGTAAATCTTCATTTTCAGTTGGATGGATATTCTATCCATAATACAAGAATGATCACCGATTGGATTAATGCTAACATTCCTAACCGATGGATAGGTAGAAATAGCCCGCTAATGAAATAGCCACCGAGGTCCCTAGACTTCAGGGTCCCCGGGTGTCATAAAATTTAATGTTTATAAGTTACGCCCAGGCAAGAAAGACGAGTTGTGTGCAAGAATAAGGCAAGCTTGTAACGAAATTACCCTACAACAACTACAGAATGTTTCAAAAAATATTTGCAAGTGATTCGAAAAGTGCATCCAAATCAACGATGGCCTCATAGAGGCTACAAAAATTTAAAACTTATTGTGACGTTAAACTTATTGTATTTTTGTATAGTAGTTGGAAAAAACCCGAAATAAATCGGATAATAATTACCATTTTCACAAGCTTGTTTCCATTTGAAATGGGTCACACTGTAGGTATTTGCTAAAATGACGGTAGTTTCCGAGAAAAAAGTTCTTGAAGTTGAGTATTTTCATCTTTACATCGCTGGGCACTGTAGCCTCTATAGTCTAGGGAAATTAGGAAAAATAGCGGAAATTTTTAGGCACAGCAGATATCGAGATGCAGTTTTCTGCATTGTGTTCAGAAAGGTCCCAAGAAAAAAGTCTATATCGTCAGGTTTAGCCATTTTTTGAAAAATTACCCGGGGGTATGAATAATAAACATTTTACTTGAATATTAAATAAATAAATATTACACATATTATAAAAACAATTTCTTTAGAAGTCTTTTGTACCTCGAAACTGGATTTGAAAAAGGCGCCAAAGCTATAAAGAGAGTACAGTATCGTTACCACGGGGACCGGCGCGAAGAAAAATATTCTGTATCGGCTAAAGAGAAAAAATATGGGTTCCAGTTCCAGAAGAGAAGTTTGAAAAAGATGTTTAGTATTTAAGTTAAAACTTTAAGTTTATAATGAATAATTCAATATTAATAAAAACTTCTATTTTGTTATTTGAATAAAGTATTATTTTCCTAATTTGTGGTTTTTCACTTTCTTCTTTACCATTTCCCACAGAGCCACTCCCGAATGCCCCCGAGGAAGTCTAATGCCAGAATTGAATTCGGCATCCCCGAAAACCCCCGAGTATCGATTTTGGAGTGATTTTTATGGACGCTGCCATTTCTCCCCCAATCACCCCCAGACAACCACACAGAGGGACCCCCGAGCGCCCCTGGAGAAATCTAATGCTAGAATTGAATTCGGCATCCCCGAAAACTCCCAAGTAACGAGTTTGGAGCGCTTCCCATGGACTATGCAATTTCCCCCCCAGAATGACCCCCCAGATACCCCCGCAGAGCCGCCCCCGGGCGCCCCCGGGTAATTCCAATGCCAGAATTGAATTCGTCATCCCCGAAAACCCTCCGAGTAACGAGTTTGGAGCGATTTTCATGCATGCTGCCATTTCTCCTCCAATTCACCCCCCGCGCACCCCCGTGCATCCCCGAGTAATTCTAATGCCAGAATAGAGTTCGGCAGCAGCGAAAACCCCCGAGTAACGATTTCCGAGCGATTTTTCCGAGTTTCCAGTCGTTCCTATAATGTTGCAAGTAATGATGCAATTGGAAAATGCATTTTCCGGCCCAGAAGGCATTTTTCAAAAAATGGCTAAACCAGACAATATAGACTTTTTTCCTGGGACCTTCCTGAACACAATGCAGAAAACCGCATTTCGATATCTGCTGTGCCTAAAAATTTCCGCTATTCCGATCGATTTTGATCTAAATGCCCTGGACTACTAGCCAGGCGATTCAAACTATTGAAATCCGATTACTCATAGGATTAACGTTTTTGTTATGCAGTATTTACATTAGTTTTTTGTGTCAAAAATGGCTTACGTCTGTAGCAACTCTAAGTTGATGGATATCATTTTAATTTATGATGAAGTGAAAATGCTTTAGTAGAATGATTTCTCGGTAAGCATATGCCATGTCACTTTTATCGCGGTGTTAAGTAAATGCAGTGCAGTGCACTACTGCAAACAGCTGTGACACGGGAAATTTGCAACCGAATCGTGGAATAGATGGAGGTGCAGGACGTCCACGGAGTATTGCAACAGTATTAATACCAAGGGTTGAATGAGGAGAACCAGTACCATGGCCGCCACGACCTCCTGACTTTAAATTCTTTGAACTGCTTTTTGTGTCGATATTTAAAAAATGAAGTGTATCACACCGAAGTGGATACATACCATTGATGATTTACGCAAACGTATCATAGTTGCTGCCAATAACTTACGAGTTCAAAACAAACAAGAAGTAGAAACATTTGTGTTAGTTTGTAGAAACTGGGTAAGACAGGTCCAAAATTTTATTATTGTATTGCTGTCAAATTATTTTATTAATTAAAACCAAAAATTCATTCTATTAATCATTAATAACAATAGCGGGAAAAGCAGTAGATGTTATTTATTTCTTTCCTTGGCAATTTCTTTCAATTTTTTATCCGGTCGCCGATTGCATATTTTGATCAGTTTCCAGTGATGCGCAGAAGTGTATTTTTAAAGCATTTTCGAACTCACTCCTCACAGGAGTATAATGAGTTCTAACTTAAAAATTAATTTATGTGCCTCTTTAATTTTTTTCAAGACTGACATATTGTGATTGTATTTATGGGCCACCTCTGCTAAATACTGACATAATACGCTTACAGAGAGTTCAAAACAGTTGCTTTAGATTTGTGTACGGTGTTAGGAAATATGAATAAGGTGTAAACGAGTTAATTCGAAGCAGTGGTTACCTTAACCTTGTAAATTCTCGGAAATTACATTTATTAAATGTAAGTCACAAAATATTGAACAGCTGCGCTCCTGAATATCTGTATGGAAAGCTGCAGAGGCTTCATAAAGAATCAGCATCGTTCAAATCACGGTATTCGCGTCTTTTAGAAATTCCTCGCCATGTCACTGCTTTATACACTAGAAGCTTTGTCTATCACGCCTGTAAGGATTACAATGGCTTACGTGCAGAATTCAAAAATTATTCAATCTTAAATTTTTAGAAAAAAATAACGCATTATCTCTTGGAAGACTTGTAGCATTCACTGAGTGGGTTTCCGCCGCTTTATATATTTACGAGTAGCTCTGTTTGGTTTTGCTTTATTGGTTTTTCATGCATTCAGTTTATGATTATTTTGTATCTATGAATCTGTTAGAATGTTGATTGGATTGGATCTATATTTTTTGCATGTACTTGGCCATCGATTGTATTGTAAATGTATACATTTTGTTATCTTTTCTCTAGGATTAAGTTGAAAACTAGCTTCGGCTGACACTTCGCCCCTTCCTCATATGTAATTGCTATTCATTATATCTTGTACAAATAATGTATCAATATATGAGGACTCAATAAAAACAATTTATTGTTGTTCTTGTGGTTGTTAAGAACAACTGTCGGAAAAGTCGGTTAATATTATCAATCAACATAGAACTTTATTCAACGTCACACAAAATTTAAATAAGAGGCCTAAAAAAGTGCATTGAAGTCGCTGGTAGTCACTTAGAGAATCTTTTTTGACAGGTATACTATTTCTATTTATAATTGAAAACAGTTCAATGGTTTCTTATTAACAAATTCAAAAGTGTAAAATACAAAAGACATATTTTTACATCGACAGTGCAGTATCACCAGAGGTCTTTAGTCGTGACCTCAACACTATTTGCATATTCATAATTGCCACCTCAATAAATATAAGACTACGAATTTTCAAAACAATCGGTCCATATGTTTTTAAAATATAACAAAAAATCATCAAATATTTTTTCAACTTTATCACCCTGTAGAGTGGAAAGGAGCAACAATTGAATAAGGCATGTTGAGCTCAATTGCTTTATTTTGACGTTAACAATCTGCCCTTAACCTATCTACCATTATTAACGACTCACCGTGTATAGTAAGTAATTTTCATGTAAATCTGATATTCGGAAGAAACTAAATTTTACCACTTTGATAGAATAAGTCTAACTGAATCTTATTTTGTTCAAAAAATCCATTTAATAACCGAATATTTGAGCAGTTACAGATAATTTGAATGCATTATAGTAAATTTTTAGCAGAATATCAAAATACGGTACCAGAAAGTCACGAAAGGCAATATATCAACTAGTGCATGTGAAATCACGCGTCAATTTTATTTATACGTCATGCGAAACCTACATAAGTTAATTATATTAAATATCATAAGTATATATTTTTGTAATATGTAATATATTTATTGATTACATTTTTATTCATTTACGACATGCAACGCGCCCAATATTACATTTAATCCATACCTGTTTGATAGCCTTGTTAAGAAATGACGTTTATCTAAAATTAGAAGATCAAAAATCCATTTTTATTACCGTCTAATTAAGAGCATATTTTGTAACTTATATAACTTTTTAATTGGTTTATACCCAGTATTATGTTTGACGTACTAGTGTTCTGTTTAACCATTCGAACTATCTACTTTCGAATATATTTTTTGTAATTAATAATAGGATGTATGGATTTTTTCTAAATAATAATTACAGAACGTCTGTTTTGTGGGAAATTCCATGACTCAGATGTTACAACTTTTTCCACTTCCTCGTTTCGATTTTGTTTGTGCGATTAGATATCTACTATCAGTTTATCAAATTTCTGCAAAACACTTGGGAGAAAAGATAAACCCAACTGTTGACAAAAAAAATATGATAATTTAATACTATAAGTCAGTTAAGATGATATGACACATTGGAAAGTTCCTCTTGAAAATGTTCAAAAGATGTCAATAGATATGGCGTTTTTAATTCATTCAATTCCTTCACGCGCAATTCAATTTGGAACTGTAACTAAGAAATAAATCATAGAATCATAGACCCAAACATAGGAACCAACTTGAACAAAACTGTTTAAAAACTACCCAAAATAATCTCATGCTATCTTCATATTCAGTAGTTGTTGGTCTCTATAATAGCCCAATATTAGCAAATAAAGCTAGAAAATACTGCTCATGCACATGCAGTAAATAATCAGGGACAATACATACTTCAGGCATTTTTAGATTAAAATCCTATTTTTTTTTCATAATAAATGCCCCATTTCAGTAATTTTTTAAATATCTAACTTGATGTGAACAACATAGATTATAATATATGTCATTTAGTCCATATCGAATTATAACTATATGATTTAAAGTTAAAAAAAATTGAAAGACAATTTCCTGAAAATATTCTAATAATTCACCAACATCTTGAATGGGTAACAGTTTAATATATGGATCCCCTACATTATTACACGGTGGATTGTTGGTTATTTATTGCCTAGATGAGTAGTGTAAACTAACACACCAAAATGTAATATTACAAGTGTAATGGAAAATTACTATATGAATTTACATATTCATAGTAAAACTGTATTTTTGTAAACAGTTATTAACAAGATAGTAAATATACATGTAGCATTAAAATATAAAAATAAATGTATATGAAACATTCAACTTTTTAACAAAAAAAAAACTGGGGAAAAAGTAAAATATATATCCGTAAATTATCATAGGGGAAACAATAACGCTAAGTTGGCAATATATATAACTAGACAAGTATTGAAATGAAGGCAAGCATTAATTGAACTGGAAGACTGGAAAGAAAAAATATAGTAAACCAAAAACAAAAGAAAACTAACAAAACTTAAAAGGGAAAAAGATATTAACTAAAAAGAACAGAACAGCACAAGGATATAAAAATTCACAAAGTAAAATTTGCTAAAGCAATCATTAATTGAATTTCAACAAAAAAAGTAGTGTTCAAAAAAAGAATAGGAAATTTGCATGATCCCTGCGCAATAATATAAAATTTCGCAAAATAAAATTTGTTAAAGCACTCATTAACTGGATTTCAAACAAAAAAAAAAAAGTTAAAACAAAGAGAGTATAAGCATATGCTTAATTGTAAAAATTGTAATCCCATTATTTTATGTACAGTGTCCTGTTTTTCAGCTTAATACCTCTAGAAATATGAAAAGGCTGTGGAATTTCTGAAAGCCAACCCTGAAGGAAGGTTATATTCTACTAACATTTGATGTGCCAAAAGCCTGTCTTACTAAGAATTTTTAAGAGTCGTCTTTTCAGAAAGTGATATATGGCATTTTTTTATCAAAAAAATAATATTACCAGACTATTCAGCACCCATGAAAATACATATATACCAAATTTAATTAAAAAATATCTATTACATGTTTTTTATGGGGTGCAAAATCAGACCACTAAAAATTATCATAAGGTCAAAGATTGCCATGAAAGTGAAAATTAATACCAATCGTACAAAGGAAAAACACATACAGTACAAGTTTAGCTTTTAATTGCGGCCACAGTAAAAATAATGAACGTACAATTGAATTGTGAATACTAAAATGTTAAACAAAAAATTACAAAACGTTAATCTAAATTAAATTTCAGTTTCATAGCAATCTTTGACCTGCTTATTATAATTTTTAGTTGTCTGATTTTCTAAAGTTTGACACCCCACAAAAATTAATATTATATGTTTGATGAAAAAATGCCTAATACTACTTTCTGGAAAAACTATCCCTTTAAAAAATCATAGTAGGCCTGGTTTTTGTTAAATCAATAAAATGGTTAGTAGAATATAACCTCCCTTCAGAGTATTAATTGTAAAAATTCCACAGCCTTCTTACATTTCCAAAGATGTTAACCTGAAAAACGATACTGTATAATAAATAAAACCAAACAAAAATGTGTTTTCTTTATCCATCAACCCAGTCTAATTTACCTAAGCCTACTAATACTATTGTAAAATTCGCATATTTAGACTATTTTCCTATCCTGAAAGTACACGAAGATAATGAGACGCCCATATTAAACTTCTGTCTCTCGCTTTTCAGTTTTATATTTTTGTTTTTATTTGCCATTTTTGCGTAAAAGTCATGAACAATATCGCCATCAATGATTAAGTTCACAGCAATCAAAATATTGAATAAAATTTCAGAATACTTTACATATACATTTTCTAAAATATTTACTTAAATTGTATATGTTTGCAGTGATGCAATCTAAATAACATTGTCATACAATAACTACTATTTTCAAATTAAGCAATTAATAATCTTTCCCATTGCTTCCGTTACACCCTCTATTTCAAATACGAACCGGTGCATCATAAACACGAACCGCTTCATTTACATACAATATAGATATTTGAACAAAATAAAGTCGTTTAATGTTTGTAAATTTTATATGGTACCGTTATTATTACTTTCATCTTTCAACGCCTTTGGCAATTTCTCGAAGACATTCAACTTTTACTATATGGTATATATACATTGAATTAAAGTGTTTGACCGATTTACACCATCATGAACATAATTTCTTAATAAATTTTTAAATATAAATGTCTCAGAAATACCGGGTGTCCCATAATTAGTGTGCTATAATACTTTAGCACAAGATTCTACCATCAGAAATAAGAATTTTTTTCTATAAATAGGGGTTAAAAAATGTTTTATAATGGAGGCGCAAGAGACCATGCTTTTCAAAATATTTCCAAAACGAGTTAACACATGATTATGAATTTTGGTAGGGCACTTGTTAAATGTTCTAACAAACTACATAAAAATGGTTTCATATACCTCGGTATTCGGTGAGAAATAACGTCACATTTACTTACAACAGTTCAAGTACAAACCAACATCTTCCTTCACTACTTAGTTCAATGTGTAACCATTACAATCATATACAATACTGTATTGATATTTTTAATTGTACAGAAAATCTGTTTAGGAACACTTTAAAGATGGTATTAAACTGCCTCGTCATCCTATTCGTAATATCTAAAAGAAGTGTTTCATACAGGTACTCTTTGACTGAATCTTTACAGGGGTATTCTAGCGAATTCACAGCTATTTATTTCATCTTACCATTTCCTAAACTCTTTGTAGGTATTTTCCTTGGATATCTCTACAAATACTGAGACCAACAATATACAGGAGATACTAGATCCAAAAATATTTAGACCCGATGCATTACTGGCTAGTTTATCAGCTTCTTTATTGTCATAGCATCGCTTATACCTTGTAACACAGTATACCGATATGCTTTTGGTGACTGAGGTCACTACCAGTGCCTGATGGCATTCTCATGCTGATCTAGTAATTACCTTATGATTACGTAAAATCAAAAGTATGTATGTAGATTGAAGGGATCTGAAAATCTGAAATAGATCCCACATCTTGCACCTGCCTTTCTTTTTAATCCGTCTGTGAAGAGATTAATTTAATCTTCACTAGCGGTCCTACCTCACTCCTGATGAACACTGTGTAGAGCCTGACAAAATGAGGACAAATATTGTCAGTGTCTGTCTGCAGAACGGTCATCTCCTCATTACATAGGCGACTTCTAACTTTTCCACATCCTACATCTGGTTGAAGCCAACGTTCTCGAGGCGAAGCATAGTGGTCAAGGCCACTTCTATTAGATAAATATCCAAAGGTAGCAGACATAGCCTTTTTTCTCCATTGCTATGGTAAGCGTTGCTTTTATAGCTGCAGTTATGCTCAGGTCGGTGACCGTTTGTACCTGGCTCAGTTTTTGTAGATCTGCTGGTCTTTCACCACCAGACAAAAGCCTCATAGGCTAACATTGGTCTGACAATGGACCCGCTTAGTAGTGACTCCATATACACCAGATAATAGATAAAAGACAACCTCATGTTACATACTCTCATGAACAATTTCTCAATTTTTTACTAGATCATTTTTCATTATTATTAGAAATACAAAACAAAGTTTTGAATAAAAGTTGTAGGGCCGTAACTGACTGAACCCCTTTAATATGTTAATGGAAAAATAGTAGCGTGCAGAAATTAAGGGGTACAAGTTGAATTTTTGAGTTATTCTTTTTTTCTGATTTAAAAAATATGACATATCAGGGTCCTACCTTCTGCTAATATTAGAAATACTTAAGAAGTTTCAAATCCCGAGTGACAAACTAAAAGAATTATAGAATTTACAAATTTGTAAATTTCTGATATAAATCATGCCTAAAGAGACACTAGTAGAAAATTACAAGATTAAACAAGAGAATATAGAACACACACATTAACGATGACAGTGATGACACATCACATGAATAAGACAACTGTGTATGAGGCTATTCTTTTCATTCATGCGCATTAGGATTAATATGACTAATGTTAAATTTTTACTTTACTTAAATTAACGAATATTCTTTATTATTTTCTGTACACATTATATACATTGTGTATGTTAGTGTATCTACATATTTTTCGAAACAAATGTTGGTTGTTCTTCAATACTTTTAAAAATATACTAAGTTAGTTGTTAATTTTTATAATATCTATATAAATAGTAGACAATGATCAAATTCGGTCTGTACAATTTCAACTATGACGATTTATTGAGGATTTGTCAAATATGTGACGTCACACTAATCGAGACTATGGCAGTATATGGCATCACCACTTTTGATTTCATACTTCAGGTTTTACCAATGTTCTCGTGACACTGCTCATAGGATATGTACGTCTTTTTTAGTCTCTTTTGAGATGGAGGTTCCATGTTAGTTTTGCATCTAGGTCATACCTCAAGATATTCACAGCCGACATAAAGTTTAATGTGTTTAGGAGAGTTCATAACTTTATTGGTTCCAGTTTCTTTTTCCTGTAAATCCATAGGAGATTAAGTAGCCAATTTTACAATTTACGAAAGAAATATATAATTTGTCTAATGCTTGTTTACTCGTCTGTTATGTAAATATATGATTAAATATTCCGTACAGTATACTGACTTACAGGAATGACGCAAGTTACAACATAATATACATTTAATAATTTAATAATTAAACATTTACCATGATTAAAAAAGTTATTCTAGGTGATATTTTCATTTACCGTATTTTTCTGCTATTAATTGTGTACTAATTATTTGTTTAGTTTAATTGTTCATTTTATCACAGAACGTGTTAAATGAGAATGCAATATTTCTGTAGGTAAATTTAATTTATAAAGAGCTAAAATTTTATCAAAATAATTATTATAATTGTTATTGTTATTAGTTTTTGTATTATTGTTTAAATGCATTTACGACATTGTATTTAAAGTGTGCCATTCACCTTCCAAGTCGCACTGCGGTTGTGTGGAACACGGCAAAATAGAAAAGTTTTTGATCGCATAGGTGTGCAATCAAGCATGTCGATCGAGTTTTGTCGACAGACAAACAAAACAGTTTACAAAAATGCGATTGTCAGATACCTCAAATTGGCAAGCCTAATTGGAAATGCTGTGACTTCAATGTATAATAATTTGTTGTTACTTAATTTTTTATAAACTTTATTTTCTTTGTTACGGATTGAGATACTATAATAAAAAATAATAAATTTTAACATAGTGCGTCAATATAGCGTGGGCCACTAACAAAACTACTTGGTGCCATCAACTTGAAAGGGACATATTCCTCTCCAATTTCTACCCCTAAACGGAAGTGAACTTCACCCTTAAATTATGAGTACATTCGTAACCGAGTGTTTTGTATTATTTACATTGAATAGTACATTATACTAAAAGGGAAAGAAATGTGTTATTTTGGCAGAGGTGCAATTTGAAGCCCGAGGGCTAGAATGCTCCGAGGACAAAATAGCATCTCTCCCGAATGGTATATACTATTTTTTCCACGGTCTCATTAACTTAAAAATACATATTTTGTCATTATGAAGTAAGTAGCACCAGAATTATTGTATTCGGATTTGAACATTTATTTAGTAGTCGTTGAGTTATTGTCATAACTACAAAATAAACAAACAAAAATAATTGTCAAATTAAGGTACTAATTTGTTTTAGTTTAAAGTTTGTTTAGTGCACAATGAATAATTGTGAATCGGAAGAGATTGTGGAGGCTGCAAATATTGCAATAAGCAATTTGCTGCCTACGAAGTCAAGATCTTTATACGATATAGCCTACAATCGGTTCAAAAAGTGGTGCGCCAAGAAAAATATTCAAGTATACAGCGAGAATGTTTTGTTGGCATACTTCAGTAAAATGCAAAGAATTACAAGTCTTCCACATAATGGGCGCAATATTCTATGGTTAAGTCATGCTTGATAATTTACGGCTACATAGATATAAGCAAATTCCCCAAGCTGATCGCATTTTTAAAAAGAACCGGTGACGGATATCAAGTGAAAAAATTGAAAACATTGACAAAGGGTGAAATCGACCGTTTTCTATCAAGTGCAGATGACAAAGAATTCTTAATGATTAAGGTAAGGTTTTTATAGGTTGGATTAATTCTGGGGATTGCCGGAGCTTGTCGAACTGATGAACTAGTCAATTTAACTATAGATGATATTGAGGATGTAGGCTCTTCCTTGATTGTAAAAATTCCAAACACTTTAGACAAATATTCCACGAACCTTTCTGGTTACCGATGTGGGAAATATGCTTGAATTGTTTCGAAAATATCTGTCCCTTTGTCCTCCCCACGTCAAGCATAAGCGCCTTTTTTTGTACTACAAAGCAGGAAAATGTAGTTCGCAGCCAGTTGGCAAGAATACCATGGAAAAAATTCCGAGTGTAGTAGCTTCGTATTTAAAATTACCTGATGCTGCATATTATACTGGTCACTGCTTACGAACATCTTCAACGACATTACTGGCAGATGCTAGTGTGGATATCACGACAATAAAGCGTCATGCTGAATGGAAATCAACGACAGTCGCTGAGGGTTATGTCGAGAACTCCATTGAAAATAATACCAAAATTGCTAATCAGGTTTTAGTAGGTACCACTACTAGCGCAATCACAAAAACTGAAATTGTAAGCGAAAGTAATATTCCTTCTAATATTAATTTTTAAAATTGTACAAATGTAACATTTAATTTAAATGTCAATAAATAATTTCAATGTTATCTTTTTTTGCATGAAAAACGTTTTCCATAATTGGGAATAATCGACTACTTCTGTTTTAATGTCACAGAAACTGATTTCTACGCCCGACCGTGGAAAAACACTTTTTCACACAGGACACTATCCGTTGTTGTTCGTACAATGGAACAAAGATATAAATGTACAGGGCATCCAGAGGTAACAAAAAATCTGTCATTAACGGGTCTAACCATTATCATTATCGAGATACAGGGCGTTTACCTATTGGCTCTTTCTCTAACTTGCTATAAATATGGACCACTCTGTATAATCAAATGATATTCAATAGGGATAGGTATTATTCTTGCTTCACTCAATCCACTAACGTCATCAGCAAAACAGAAATGCAGGTCTAGAGGCATACATACATTTTGTTATTTGCAAAAACAACACCCTGTATGTAGGATTTTGAAAAATCTGTTTTGCCATTAGAGTAGAGCAGAAATGGTAAAGTTTGTGGTCATTTGTTTTAAGTATCCATATTTGATTGTTCAAATTCAAATATCTGCATATGAGAGATTTTTTCAAGTAAGAACTAGTAAATCTACTTTTCTCATTAAATTCACAATGAATTATTGTTTTACACGTAAGACTATCTTTCCATTTGAGGAAAAAACAAATTTTTGAACGACAATTTTCTAAACAAGTGAGTACATCAGGATGAACCTATTGAGAGTCCAATGTCACAAAACATCAGTACTGTGGATTATTACTTGTGAGGTTATTTAAAATAGAAAAATTGAAATTAACAGTTGGGAGCAACTGACTGAGCGAATTGTAAATACTTGTAATTAAGTAAGAAATAGTCCTGATATAATAAAGAATATCTGTTATAAAAAAAGTATGGAAGTATGTTCAACATAACGGTGGACAGTTGCTTTTATAGTAGTGTTGCACTAACATACAGCAGTTTACGGAATCTGATATCCTCTCAATTTATAAACCAAAAAGCAAAATGACCTGTGGCGACGTTAGAATTCCTAATTTTCTAATAAAGAATTATTCGAGGGTTCTGTGCACACTGTTTCTTACTTTATTCAATATATGTTTTCGTACAGCAGTTGGAAAAGGTTTGAAATTGTCAGTAGTATCTGTCCAACTACTTCTTGTGTTAAATTCAATGGTAACTTAACTTAACTGGTAGAATATTTTTGATAGTTTCAAACTGTTTTCAACTGCTACAGGAACAAACTTAACGTTGCATTATCAACAGGCGAATTTTCTAATAGGTGGAAACTGAGTATGTACGATTTTAAAAAGTGGTACTCCTACATATGTGAGATGTTATCGTCCTATTACCACATTGTGTCAACATTGCAAATGTCTTTGGGATATGTCTATATAAGCAAATATTTGATAATGTCAAATCGTTTTCCTAATCGTTCAACTTTATCTAACTTGGCTGAGTTTACTTAGTATACGGAACATCATGTTCATGACAAAAGACAAGTTGATGTCATTTACATAGACTCAAAGGCTTTTAATAAAGTGAAACATAGTATATTACTTAGCAAATTACGGTATGGTTTCAGTAATAGCTTACTGTGCTTGCTTTTACTTCTTATCTGCATCAAAGTAAGCTGTATGTTTCTTATAACGCTTTTATTGCGACATCAGAAGTGCCCCAAGGCTCTAACTTAGGGCCATCTATTTTTATACTGTTTGTAATTCAGACTTACGTCATACAAACAAATGAGTAATGCATTATACTTTCATCAAAATATTTAAGAAACTGCAACTGAGAGTAATCAAACTATATACTACACTAAATGTTTGCATTATATATTGCACTAAATTGCAAAAAATGATTGTTACTAACGCGGCCAAATATCGAAAATTACGTTGCCAATAAAAACAATTGCGTAACGTCAGCCGTGGCGTAAGACGTCTGAATTCTTGCTGCGAGTATACACTTACTCTCAAAAATCAGCTTCTAGTATTTGATTGAATCTCGGTGTAATGTTTGACGGCAGATTATCTTTTTCGAACTATATTAATCCAAATATTAAATCTGTGTACATTAGGTAGGCTTTGTTACAAATAGTACAAATTGTTTCACTGATAGAAGTGCATTGAAAAGTTTATATTATTCACTAGTACGTTCCGAACTCGAATACTGCAACCTCATTTGGTACACCTATTATCAAATCTATAGTAAGTATCTATCTTTACCATCTGCAATTACTAATACAAAGATTTAATATGCAGTCATTGAATACTAGAAGGGTGGTTATAAGTTACAACTTTTTTATTTAAGCTATTGCATGGCTTGATTGATTCGCATGGTTTACTTAAATTCTTATTTATTTAATTATTAATAATTATAATCAAATAGCAGATTAGTGTGATATATTTCATTGCAAATTAGTTACTTCTTAAGAATTACATCCAATTATTTCAATAATTTCTAATATTAGTTGTAGTTTTTCTTTTTTCATTTTGTTATCATTATTATTTTTTTAAAATAATGGGACAACGTTTCTAGATTTCTTCTTGACTTACGTCATACGAACAAAATATTTAAGAAACTGCAACTGATAGTATTAAAACTATAATACTACACTAAAAGTTTGCATTATATATTGCACTAAATTGCAAAAAATACTTGTTTTTAACGCGACCAAATATCGAAAATTACGTTGACAATAAAAACAAATGTGTATCGTCAGCCGTGACGTAAGACGTCTGAATTCTTGACGCGAGTATACGTTTAAGGTGCTTTCTGACCACAACGCCACCATACTACCACATTGCTATTTGTTGCAATAATTCGTTTAAAGACATGCGTAAATAAATCTATTGATGACAGGAAATAGTACCAACCAAAAGTGTCATATCTTTTTTATTACATCGAGTAATATATATATTTTTTATATATAAGAATATAACCACTATTTATGCCAACAATACATTGCCCGTGTGAAATAGCTTTAAAGTGTATGTGTCGAACTTAAGCCACCGTCATGCAATATTATTGTCATTGTTTTTTTATTTACAACTTAGAGTTGCTCCAATATCGTTGCAAAATTTGTATTCAGAAGATATAGAAACCCAAACAAATGCAATCATACTTTCCAAGATGTGGCAAACTGGTATACATAGTGTTTGATTTATCATGTAATTTTAAGAAGAAACATGAAAGTAATTATGTGTCCTAAGTATCTTAAATTTGAAAGCCTACATGCTATTGAAAATGTAACTTATATAAAAGAAAATATATTTTTGTGTAGTCTCTTCAGTTCCTAATTTATCCCTATCCAAAATGTATTTCTCATTAATAAACAAAATAAGCTACTCAAGGGTAATTCTCCTGCGTTATATGTCTTTGTTTTTTTATTCCACACCTGAACAAATCTAGAAGTTTGCAAATGAAAAATTTACCAAACCACTTTTAAAGCACGTTGTCAGTAAAAAAGATTATTTAAAGGTTGTTCTTAGATAACGGAATAACCCAATCGAGCTCCTGATTAACTGATTTTGCATTTCTAGCGATCTGAGGGCGGCCGGTATGATGCTGCATCACTCAGCTGATTTTTATTGTATTTGTTCAAAACAAAACATGCAGCACCCATGCATTCAATTTTTGAACTTTGCTCACGTAATACATATATCTACTGCGGTCCACTGACCATAATCCTTCATACTAGTCAATTTTCAAGTTGATTGACGTGGATAGTCAAGAATTATAGCGTTCAAATCATCTTAATAAGATGGTCTTCCTAAATGTCGAGAATGGTTCATGTCAAACTGTATTTTCCCCAGTAATATTTTTTCCGTAATTGACATAAATGGTTCTAACGGCACTTGATGCGTATACATATAGCGAGCCGAGCACCAGCCGAGCACGAGTCGAGCACGTAGTGTAGCGAGCGTACCTCCACTGCTAATGCACTGCGAGCTTTCTCCAATCCGTCTGGCAAACCAAACTACCTATTAGCCTTTAAAAGATGCAGACGATCCCACTTTACTTCATTTTGAAGCTGTCATAGCTCGATCACAATGTCTAAAATGAAGAAACTGCAGCTTTAACTTGTTCAAATTAAAGCCTCGGTAATTATTGTTTCCACTTCTTTGTAATAATCAACATCTTAGTATATTGTTACCCTATTTCACGTACGTTGCAACAAACCTAAACGAATACCTTTGTGTTCATCGTAAAAATCGACAGGAAAGCATGTCAAAAATGCTATTTTTTTTTCTACTATTTTTTTATTGAATTTCTCCAAATAATTTACGCAATATTCAATAAAACAAATGATATGAAATTACAAATGCATATGACTTGCAACTGATTTCCAAGGCATTCTTACCAGTGAAACAAAGAATTCTACAATATAGTTTTTCTACAGATACTTTTCAAAAATAAAATTACAACTGCAATATAATTCAAAAATGTGTTACGAAGTTACAAACTAAGAAGTAATTTGTTTTTTTATCAGTATTAATGAAGTAAACAATAGAAGTTTCCCAAAAAATCGTTAAAACTGTAACGGACGACAACATTGCAATCAATTACTCGCTGCTGTTAACCCCAAATTATTATTAGCAGTAGCATGATGGCTGTTGCGTTTCGTTTTTCTATACCTAGTGTTTGTTAGTGAATCTATACAGGATGTCTCAGGTATTACTAGCATCCTTGGAAGGAGTGATTGTACAGTCAAAATAAATATCTAAATACTAAAAATTCACCGTTTCCGAGGTACAAGGTGTCAAATATTTCGAAATTTTTATTATATTTTTTATTTACTTGGAAACCTTTGGTGATAAAACAGCAATAGTTTTAGGTTGTAATGAAATATATTTAACCTAATTATTCAGTATGTTTAAACATTTCCATTATCATCACTGGCGTAGAAACTCTGTGATTCTCTTCCCTTATTTAAAATAAAAATGGTACGCCACTGTTTTAATTAAAAAAAAACATAAGATACTCAAAATTACAGCGCCTTTTCTGCTGAAAATACAGCAAATGTTACTTGAAAAAGTTACTCAAAGTGGTTAATTATGACAATGTGCAAAATTTTAAGAATGGATTTAAAAAAAATTAAAAAAATAAATGCAGATATTTTAAATGTACAGTTATTTGAAAGCAATGCATTTTAAAGAAAGTTACAAAGAATAAATATTTGTTGAAAATAATCAAAGCTTAAAGTATCTTTAGTTTTTCTATAATTAAGACAGTGGTTTACTAATTTTATTGTAAATACCTAGACCTAGGGTTTCCAAGTAGAGAAGACATAAAATAAAATTAATAAAAATTTCAAAATCTTTGAAACCCTGTATCTCGGAAACGATGAACCTAGATATAGGTATTCTCATAATTAGGTAAATCTCATTTATTTTATTTATGCAAGTAATACCTGAGACACCCTGTATAAACAAAAATAGAACAATTTAGACCACGGTAAATACCATGAGAATACCATGACCAGCTAAGTGACATGTTAATTTATGGCGAATCTAGGCAATGTGTGCTTATACTTATCTGACATCAATTTCAGTATTCTCAAAAGAGCTATATGAAAACCATTTACAGTAAGTATATTTAACTATATTTGTGATTACTATGTGGTTATTATGTACAAACACCTGACACGGTAGGTATGCGAATTTGTCACATATACAAGACCTATTCATTGCCATAATTCTATTACCGTTGGTCAGAAAAAAAATATTTTATTTGGTAAGTACAATTTATGAAACAGCACAATAAATATCAAAATTCTCTCTTCTTGTACTTTTGTCCTTATTGATAAATTTGCTATTTCTGCTATTGTATAGGGTTCTATATCTATCAATAACTTAAAAACTTCACGCTTAAACACTTTAAAATACAAAATATCTTTATGTTTTCTGGCAATGCATTAAAAAACTTTGTTGCTGCATACATCGGACTTTTCTCAGTGAGACTCAGTTTATGCTGTGGGAGTAAATAATTATTTTTCCTGAAACTATATTTCTTTTTGGACTAAAAAAAGAAAATTTATGTTTATGTTTAAAATTAAATAAAAGACATTCGTAAATATATAAACCCACAACTGTCAAACACCCAAACAATCTAAATTTGCCTCTACACGAATTATTAAAACTCAAGTTAAATATTATGCGAAAAGCTTGTTTTTGAATAACAAACACTCGGTCTATATTAGTATTTGCACCCCATAACAAAATTCCAAATTTCATTTTCGATAAAAAAACTTGCATAATATACTGTTTTCAAAATTCTCTCCGACACATAGGGCTTTATAACTCGTATACTGTAACATACACCATTAATTTTTTTTGTTAAATTATCTATATGAGTTATCCAGTCGCTAAGGGACGTTTGAATTTGATTAATATTTAATGTTGAAACTCTGTTTTTTGATCTATTAGTGCTGAAAAGGACATATTTGGTTTTATTCTCATTCAGAACAAGTTTGTTTTGTTGGAACCAATTCTGATTTCCAACAAAGCAATCCGATGTTTCCGATTCCAGTTCGGACAGTGTGCCTCCATCTATCAACAATGGCGTATCATCGGCATAATTTATTATTTTATGTCGCCCATGCAAAAAAAATTTGCCCAAATCATTAATATATATATTAAACAACAGAGGCTCCACAATACTACCCTGAGGTATTCCTCCTCTCTTAACACTTTGCTTTGATGACTTAGCAATTATCCCATTGAAATCGATGTTAGTTCTTTGACTTCTATTTTCTAAATATGTTTTGAACCACTTTAAACAATTTTCTCTAATGCCGTAAGTAGACATTTTTTAATTAAAATTTCATGATCTACACAGTCGTAAGCCTTTGATAAGTCAAGAAATACACCCAACACTAATCGGTTGTTTTCAAGGTTGCTGAAAATTTCTCCCACCAGATCAAAACCAGCCGTTTCAACACACCTTCCTTTTAAAAAACCATGTTGGGATTCACTAAAAAGTTTAAAAGTATTAAAAAAAACTAGTTACTCTATTTGTTACAATTTTTTCAAATATCTTTGAGAAGGCTGGCAATAAGCTGATTGGGCGATAATTTTCAACCATATTTGGATCTCCATTTTTAAACAAAGGCTTAATGACCGAAAGTTTTAGATTATCTGGGTAAATGCCATACCACAGCGAATTATTTATAATAAAATGAATGGGTTTCAAAATATTTTGAAAGCATTTTTTAAGTAAGGAAGTTGGTATTTCATCTTCTCCGCAACTATTTTTATTTTTCAATGCATTGACAGCGTTCAATATTTCGTTTTCCGTAACCTCATAGAAAAACATTGATTGGGGATTTGTATCTATATTATTTACCTGTTCTAGTAAATTATCAACAGAATTAATAAAAAAATCATTAAAATTATTTACAATACTTATAGGATCGCCAGGTATATCTATTTTACACTTTTTCAACTTTTTTAAATTTTAAATTTCCAGATACAATGTCCCACATCGTCTTTGTTATATTGTCTGTCTCTAAAAGTTTTTTATTGAAGTGCGTTTTCTTTGCTTCAAATAAAGACTGTTTAGCACTTTTACTTCCTCGTTATATATGATTCTGTAATTATTATCGTTTTGAAGTAATATGTTTAGTGTACTTAATTTTTTTCTGCTATTCATAATAGCAGGGCTATTTTCGTATGTATTTTTATTGTTATGAAAGTTTAATTTCTTTAGAGGAAAATACACAAAAATACAATGTTGGAATAAATGAAAAAGTGATTCCATTGTCCATTTACATCATCGTTTGTATACTGATAAATATTTTCCCAGGCTTGGGATTCCAACATATTGTTAAAATCTAAAATGCTAGTTTCATTAATAGTTCTCAAACTTTTAAAGACTTTATAATTTTGCCCCTGCATTTGGACTGATATTTTTTGTCCTTTATGATCAGATATATGATATTCCAAACCCTCAGTCAAAATCAATATTAGTAAAAATATTATCAAAACATGATTTTGACAAATTTGTAACTCTTGTATAGTATGTGATGGTAATTTGAACATTAAAAGATTCTAAAATTGATATTATTTTTTTTGTATGGTTTGATTCGTTGTTTTTTAAATCTATATTTATGTCACCGCATATAAAAAATGAGGCTTTAGAATTGATTAACAAATTCAAAAGTTCAAATAGTATTTCAAAAAATATCATTAAATCTGAATCAGGAGATCGATACAAACTTATAATTACAATGCTGTTGTTACAATACACTGTCTCTATTGCAGAGTATTCAAAAACATAGCACTTTGCCAAATTATTAATATCTTCTTTGACCTTGGTTTTTAAACCTTCCAAATAGTATACTGCTACTCCACCATGGCTTCCTGGATGCTCTCTGCAGTAGTAGCTGCCCAAATTGAAGTTAGTTATTTTGTACGATGCTAACTGGTTGTAAGTTTTCCATGTTCCGTTACTACAATGATATGGCATTTGTTCTCCTTTAACATTACTTCTATTTTATCAACACTATTTCCAACTGAACGCACATTTTGGTTAATTATGACAAAATGTCTCACATTATTTATATTTTTCATGTTGATAGAGCTACCTGCTTCTCTAGGCGAGATAAAAAACGATTTATGCAAGTATATTTTGGCCAAATTTTAGGATTTAAAAAGGCTTCCACATAATCACTGTTTACCGAAATCTTGAAAGATGAATACTCATCGAGTTGTTTCGAATTTTATTTAACACATTTTGCATCGTTAATGTTTTTATTTCTTAAATGATTTATTATAGTTGCCTCATCGAGGCCAACATCTAATCTATAGACAACATATAATGTTCAAATTTAATAACCCCTCTTATTGTCATAGATTCTTCTCCTTCGTCCTGTACGATATTCAAATTCTTGCTTCTGTTTTTATATCTTTGGTATTCTGGTTTCTTGTCTTGTAGATGTTTATCAGCATTGAGTGTTTTTTTACTCGCTTTTACTTCCACCTTTTTTGCTGGCGTTTTATTTGCAGGAGTTAAATTTACAGCTGCACTAAAATTATTTTTAACAAGATTTTTATTATTGATTGGTATCTTTCCATTATCAAACAATTTCACTAGCTCAATGTTTGACTGTTTAAGATTTTCCACTTCAATTTTAAGATCTTCTATAATATCATTAAGTTTCTGTGTTTCACTTATCACAACATCTCTTATAATCTCTTGAAATTCATCACTTTTTAGAAACGAAATTATTGCATCATAATTGGTACCGTTTTTTGGTACCATTGTCACTCAAAAATCTATATAAGAATAATAAATTCTACTGTAAAAACTTATTTAGCAATACACGATTTTAAACACGTCCGGCTTCGAATACGGACATTGCTATTTCCTCCTCCCTCTATACAAATTCGTAATAAATAATTTTGATTGCCATTTAAAAAAATGATGACGCCATCATGAAGAGGAGGGGTGGGCGGTAAAAAGGTTTGCATTATTGGAATTGATAGATTTTTAAAAACCAAAATCGACCTGTCTGAGCGATTTGCACTTAGATAAATACGAGGATAAAAACAAGGGATTGTATTCTTCACCTATACGTATAAACTTGGAAAATTATAGCTGAGAACAAATAATGACGAATAGTGAAAAAAATATGCTGATGTAACAACCACTCGAAAAAGTTCAAAGCGGAAGATTCCTTGGAAGTAAGGCTTGTACCTGCTGCACGTGAAATGGGTACAGTAAGTCGTGCCTTAACGTTCACCAAACTTTGGATTGTGGTATACCAAATTCTGCTACCATTGTCCTAGTGCTTATGCCAGGTTACTCCTCGACGGCATTTATGATCTCTTCCTCGAGATTCAGAATTTGACTAGGTTTAATGGCTCTCATGCTGCTCAGGCCTCGGCCGCAAATTGTCAGTTTCTCTACCCCGCTGAACCACATGTATGATATCATTGGGGAGACCTTTGGGCATAAAGATGAGCTGCAGCCACTGAATTTTGATGTTATTACCCGTATGCCAGTATCATGTCCATACGTTTTTTGTTTGAAAAATTATGCATCATACTTTTATAATCGAGAGAAAATAAACTCGAATGAACTACAACTGATAACAAAATATTACTACAAATACCAAACATTTCGTCCGAATTTGTTTATTTTTTAGTTTTTATAAACAAAAAATTTCACCTGATAAATATTTGTATACTTGCTATTATCAAAACTAAAATTATTTTTTTTATTTTTGATTTCATTTTAGAATTACACCATCCAACAGTCAATGACCAATTATATGATGGGAACTACAACATTACATAAACACAACGCATAAATTATAAAAAAAACATAAGACAAAATGTCAAATCTACAAATCAACACAATCAAATAACAATACAATCTAAAATTGAATGTCAAATTCTATATTCTAAACAATTTTAATATTTTTTATTTTATTTAAAGTTATTCAAAATAAATCAACCTTGCTATGCAAATCATTAGAGATAATCGCTGAAATTCAACGGAGAAAACTTTAAGATATTACTTCTCGGAATAGGCAAATAGAATAATATATACATATATCTAGAGTAAATACATGGTAAAGTAAACGTTAGTGTTTTTAATATTGGAGGATAGTTTATATAGTTTTTCAAAATTTCAAGATAAATAATATAGCTTGTTTTTGCCTACGTACTTCAAGACTTTCTGCAGAATATCTAAAAATTAATATATTCTGAGGAACGCCAATGGGAGGATGAAATCCATCAATTGATTCAACATGGAAATTAAAAGTTAATTTCCTGTCAAAAGTAACTACCAGGTCTTTGATATACTCAGGACGATCTAATGTGCCTCCATCTGTACTGTATGCATATAAAATAAGATCCATTTTTCTATTGTAAGATACTACACTACATTTTTTGCCATTAAGGGGAAACTTATTTCCATCACACCATTCTTTAATTTTTGAAATATTATTCTGTAATATAATACAGTCAGATATAAAATGTATAGGGCAAACAATTTTGGCGTCATCGGCATAGAGTAAGATATCAACGCTTAAGTCTTTTACAATGTCATTAATAAATGAAGAGGCTCAAAAATTGAGCCTTGAGGTACGCCAGAAACGTTATTGTACAAGAGTCGTACTATATATCCGGGAAGACTATGTATATGTATTTAACGCAGACTGTTTGAATTTATAAGTGTTAAGATACTGGACGACAAAATGTTGTTCCTACAAATAACTTATTCCATAGAGAAACTAGAAATATATGAGAAACTAGAAGCATATCAATAATTTATGTTCCTCATATGCGTGCAACGTTAAAGTATTTTTCTGAAAACACATAATGTCTGTCGGTGGTGCATTAAATGAAGTAACTTATTCAGCTCAGACAGTGCACAACAGCTGAGTAAAACAACAATTTTCAGATATAATGAAAGTTCTACTTAACCACAAAAACGTAGTCACTATTTAAATTTCTTGCAATTAGTTCTGCCACCATAACACTAACAGGTATTACCTAGAATAGTTTAAATCTAATGACAAAATTATTGCAAAGCAATCAGCTACCGTGAAAGGAGAATTAACGTTTTTAATAATAACAACAGGAGAGTGTATGAAAACTGAAGATTGATTCCTCAAAACAAATGGAGTATATGAAAGTTCGATGTTTTATAAATGTCAGAATATTATTTCCGTTAATTATATAAAGATGTTATCCATTTTTATAAGTCATTTTAATTTTTGAAGGCTACTTCAAAGCATAAAAATTTCAATTGACAATAATTTCCGGGGAAATTCTAGCTCACTGAGAATTGAAATAAAGACAAAAGAAAACAATCGTTTTTATTGTAAATTTAACACCTGTATTTTTAAGCCAATTAGAGACTCGCTTTTTGTTTGGTTGCCATGGAAACCCAAAATATTCATCCTCCAGGGTACTCTGGACAATATCAATAAGTGGAAATATTTATGTCAAAATAATGACATACACTTAAAATTATGATATAAAAATAGTGTTTTTTTGTTAATTTTCTGTGCAAATCATAATTAAACAATTAAAACATCTTTTTTATATTTTTTTTATTATTAACTACATCTCTAAATTGTTTCTGAAAATCTATAAAAAAATCTTTTTTCAGTGGTCAGCAAGAAAGTACGAACTCGTATTAACTAAATGTCTATGCTTAAGTAAATAAATATAATATTTTGAAACAATTCTGTTAAATTTTACATTACAAATCCGAGATAACTTAGTTGACACATTTAGTGAATGCCACAAAACCTCTCTGTCTCTTCGCTGCCTGTTGTTATTACAATTTTTCCAAAGCCATCTAGGCCATAATTTTGTCTCATGTATTTAGAAATGGCAAATACAATACTTACAAATTAATAAAAAAACGACGTTGTATCTACTTTAGTGAACATAACTTAGGTTATAACTGTAAAATAGATTTATTTTAAATAATTTTTGTTAGTTTTATTAAACTAAAATAGGCAGAACATTGTTTTTTAAACATTTTGTTTAGAGACCCTACACCCACAGTTATAACACTTAAAGATAAACAATGCAAAAAAAATCAACGTTCCAGCTATTATAGTAAACATAACTTTGTTTAAAGCTTTAAAATAGACTTGTTTTAAACAAGTTTTAGTAATTTTAAAATAGATAGAACATCAATTTCGTCGCAATGTCAAATATACAATACGGCATTGTACTTGGTAAAAGGTAAAGTGTGTCAGGTGTACAAACTGTCACTCCACGAAATTCTGATTGAATATGATGAATTGTGATTCTGTCAAATTTAACATCTTGACAGTTAAATCCATTTATTTCATCTAAAATAATATATTACTGCAACTATCAGTGAACTGAAATTGCCATTAATCATTAAATGTAGTTTGTTTAGAAACTTATTATATTAGCTTCTTTATTGTATCTCATTTTGTTAAAGATGTACCATTGAATTTTATTTTTATTCCTTCTGTCTCAATCGTCCCTTGTCGATTTGAATTCAATATTGCTGTATCAACACATGATATTTCCAAATTTATTATTCTATATTCATTGAATCAATGTAGTCGTTATTCCCATATTGTTTGTATAACACATTTTTTACAAAACAAGATTATCTATCTTTTCCTCATATTACCTGCACAGTTCTTTAAAATTATTGTTAATTTCATCATTATTAGCTAATTGAAATGAATTTTCCGACGATCCTTATCACATGAGGTCGTAGTGTTGTTCATATTTGGTATGTGTCAAATATCTAGGTATACTGAAGAAATTACTCGCAGCATAGATTGTTCTACTACGCAGAAATTTATGAGTTTCTTCCCATCAACATGTGTAGATATCGAATTTGAATCTGACACCTTAAGTCCATTAGAAAGTAAAACATGTGAAACAACAAAATTGAAGCAAAATTGAACATCAAAATTGAACATCAAAATTGAAGAAAAATTTTGTTTTTTAACCGAGTAACCGATACTGACTCTTCGCTTGTTTCAAGTATACCAACCTCACATTATAATCAGTATATGTATATTATAACATTATTTTTTTTTGTGTTAAATAAATAAAGAACACTGAATGATTATAATTTTTAATTGTAGAGGAAATTATTGTCTGGTGATGGGTCGGTAGATTTATAAAAGAAAACAATTTTTTCATACTGCCAACGTTTCGACCTCTATTAAGCCCTCTTCAGGGCCCTGTAGTATAATGTTTTTCTTTGTCTAAAAAGAATACAAAGATTTTCATCAAAAATTGTCCAAATTTAGTTTTATACTTAAATTTGAACAATTTAGATGAAAATCTTTGTATTTTTTGTACACAAAGAAAAACATAACACTACATAACCCTGAAGAAGATCCAATATATACCAATACGTTGGCAGTATATAAAACTAGTGTTTCTTTATAAATCTACTGACCTATCTCCAGGCAATAATACAGTGTTTGAAAGTTTAGCCGCTAGAGTTATATTATTAAACTTTACCGCTAGTGAGTGTTAGTAGTAGGTATGCGAATGAATAATATACATGGAGTGGCAGGTGCGTGAAAAAACAATTTTAGAATCTATACCATTTTGATGTGTTTATTATTTATAATTTTGCACACATCTCTATTTACTTTGTTGTTTAATTTAAGTGAAAACTCTAACCAAACTGTAAAATTTCTATAACTGATACTTTCTTTTTTTAGTGCCCTTTCTCACGTCTTCGTTGACTTGAAATAATCTAGGTAGAAACAATAACAAATGTACTTTAAAGAATTCACAACTGTCAAATCTTTACTTTGACGTTTCTGCTCTTCGCGTTTGATTTCTCAACATAAACTGAACTCTGGAGACAAAGCCGATTAGCTTCCTAGGACCTCGAGAACGCGTTTAGAATCAAATCGAATATATCCTGGAATATTCTAGAAAACGTCAAAACAGAAATATTTCAAAAAATTATAGATTGGAAAGAAAACAGGAATATTAGGTCTATTTCCACAAGAACCAAGGACTACTTTGAAACTGTCATAAATGTTCTTCCAACTATTTCTTGAATTAGATGCACCAAAAACACATTTGCATATTAGCTGGTCGAATATTTCTAACAGTTTGAAACCAATTTCTGAGTCTTGATAGAACATACCTATATTTAACAAACTAAATAGGTACGGGTGGTTCTGTAACAGTATACTAAATAAATAACATAATTATATTACTTACATCACCTTCCAACTAAAACTTCAAACTTTAGGACTGATGTGAAAATAGTATCAAAATTTGTATCTTTGAAGAAACCGTTAATATTTTGGGTTTCCAATATTACTCCACTTAGATTGATCTTAAAGATAAAAGGATGAGAAATTCACCAAATTTTATGATCTCGCTGGAATTTGATGACACTGTAATTTAATTGAAATAATTTTGTAGTGATGCGTTTATTAACAGTACTTATCGATTCAAGGTAGATCTCTAATAAATAAGTAGGTATTAGAAAATACATTTAAGATTAGAAATGTGTTAACAATTTATTATATCTATAATTTTGTATGTAATTAAATCTCGTGAAGTTTTAAAGACTAATAGGCAATTATAAAAAGCAATAACTTAATAGTTGTTTACGCAATAAGTGGAGTAGTGAAGTTTGTAAGGCGAGTCGTATAATCACACAAGTGCGGTAATTATATAGTATAGTAATAATACGATATAATGTAAAAATCTTCTATTAAAAAGCTGTTATCGTAGCAGTAGTCATAAATTATTTAATAATAATAATAATAATAATAATAATAATAATAATAATAATAATAATAATAAATGTCTTTATTCGAGGTTCAAAAATGACAACAAATTAGGCATTGTGGTTGGCGCCATTCAGCTTCGCTGCTCTTCCATGTAACCAACCCCGAAATACAAATAATAGAAGAAAATGTATTAACCATACAAAAATATATATACATATACATACATATATATATACACATTTATAACGCGAGCATACATAGATCGTAAAGATTATATGAAGCGTTACAATAAATAATAGAAATATTATGAGATAATAATACACTAATACTAAATTAACATATTAAGAGCGAGATGAAAATAACAGGTCTTTGATCTGTTTTTTAAAAATAGGTACAGAGGAGACGTTTTTCAGGTAAGCAGGCAAGGAGTTGTAAATTTTGACAGCATTGTAAAGAAAGGAGCGTTCATACTGTGCAGTATTATGTTTAGGAACTTCATACCAGTTACAGTGACGAGTAGAACAAGAATGAGTATCAATACCCTTTTTCAATCTATCAAATAAATATTTAGGAATTCGAAATTTATTAATCTTGTAAACTAAAGTTGCCAAATGAGAGGTGAATCTTTCATCTAAGTTTAACCATTTTACTGAAGAGAAAGAATCAGATATATGATCAAATTTCCGTAATCCACAAGAGAATCTACACAATAATTTTGAATTATCTGCAGGGTAGCTTTATCTCTTGATAATAAAGCTGGCCAATATACTACATCACAATACACTAAGTGAGAGAGAATGAGAGAGTGACACAATCTAATTCTAATAGATTTATCCAACACGTCTTTATTTAGGTAAAGCATTTTCAGCATACAGTACGATTTTTTTGTTAAATAAGTAACATGATTATCAAACCGTAATCTATTATCTTCATTTCTTGTAATTATTGTGAATCTGTAGTCCTCGTATACACGAAATTCTCGAAAATTCGCGAGAACTATTTAATGGCAGAAAAAGTCTCAACCTTTAGCGAATTTTGTCAACTGCAACATTTTTGTAATACAATCATTGACTGTAATGGACGTGGTAGCTGGAAGTTTAATTCTGTCGCTGAAGGCTACATCGAAAATTCTACTGAAAATAAGAAACGAATGGCTATAATAATTCTAGGCCAAAGGTAGAATATTTTCTTGGAAGCCAAAAATATTTCCCCAACCACAAGCAAATCAGCATTTGGTATTAATTTATACTTTCAATGTATTTAATAAATGAATTTTCATATTATGAACTTATATATTTTGCTTATTTAATAAATGTTTAATTGAAGTCGAATTTAAATTACAATACCATTATCGCAATGAATACGTTAATAAATTAAAAAAAAAACAATGTCAACTCATAGTCATTATTTGACAGTTTTAGATAAATAAATTTTATTGCAATGTATAAAAATCAATGAATGTTAGATATCCAGGCTGGATATTTCTTGGATTAAATACATTTTCTGACCACAAAAATAGATTTAAGTAATTTAGACCGCAATAACAGTATCACAGGAAACATTGGATATACGACGTCCAATATTGAACAGAAAACATAAAGAATAATATGTCAATTGCATTTTTATTAACGACAAGTTCTCTCACTGGAAAAGTACACTGAATACTGATTGATTAATTGATATAATTAAAAGACATGGAAAATTTTCATTTACGTCCGAATGACTGATAAATATAATAATAAAACCACTCTGAAAATTAACCTTTCAATTAAAAATTATATTGGCTGTCTTTATTCAAACTAGAATGAACAAGAAAAATTATTTATTGCACTATTTAGTGAACTGGCCTCTATTTTAATAAATTAATTTTATAAACAATGGCACGAGTGTGCAAAATAAATATGTATCTATTTACATCCCTTCCATCCAAATAAAATGATAAACGGTTAAAGTTTTAGAATTTTTTCCGAGTTTGCCGTGACCTAAGTATCTACTCGCTTAATAACAGAATTAAGGTATCTAACCTCAATTGGAAATATGTGACGGGTCCTTGACATTCTCGAGCTATCTATCTTTACTTTATGTCTTCAAAACGTAACTATTTAATATTTTTTTAATATCTTTGAAATCATTATACAATTTTGTAAAATCAGGTTTCCACCGTTTTTTAGATATAAAAACAAAAAATATTCTTTACATCTATGCTTGGTTTACATTTATCTTTTTTAAGTTGTAGATTTTAAAACAGGTACTTACTTTGCTCCCTGCTATTTTTAGAATATTTTCATCAAAATAGTGTACAAATGACAAAGAACAAAAATATCATAAATCAATGCTTTAACGCAAAATGAAATATTACATGATACAAATTACTTGTCATGGATACAAATTTCAGAATTGTGGTATTTTGTATTTTGTAACTGACCAATCAAATTCGGCGAAATAATTGCTTGGACCAAGATCCCTAAACAGAGTTGCCTACAAACTACTAATTCCCTTCGTTTAGCCCACCCACAAAGTGAGAAGAGACGTCAGTGGTATTTGAAACGAAAATGTCAAATATTACTTGCTAATAAATTAGACCTTTTATTTGTATTTTAAATGTATCCTTGTTTCTCGTGTTATTAGTTTTGTGTTACTGGAATTATTTTCGTGTTTTGCGTTATAATTCTGGGGCCACAATTTATGTGCGGCTACTTGTAAAACCAAAATGAAAAAAGGAACCTTAATTAAGAAGAGAGCGGAATTTAAGGAGCTAAGATGCAATCGAAAATACGTTTTATCTAGATAGCAAAATAATTTACAGTAAGCATTTTCATACAGAATTATTTAAGGATATATATTGTAGAAGAAAAATTAACACTATAAGTATTAATACCAGTACACAAACTCTCCAAAACACCATGAGCAAACGGAATAAAAAAGATAGCAAGTGAACATCCGGAGTCGAAAGCCAGAATAACATAAGTATGGTCACCAGAAGTTTCAGTTACCAATGTAATTTTAAATTATTTAATCAAATAAGATAAATGTAGACAAAATCTTACAGATAAGTAAGTATCTACAATTAACCGAACAGTAACTGGGATTGCGTTGTACCACTTGTAGTTACTATTCATTTCTGATAATTTAGTTTCTATTTTCATATTACATTTCTTTTATATATTGCTTAAGCAAATAAATAATGATCGTCAAGAAAATTGTGATTTTTTATTACCTCAAATTGGTACATACAGATCTAGTAGTTCTAATTGTGGGTTAGTTTTTATTTAAATAAGTTTCCAAACTTCTTCTTCAACCTTTAATTTCCAATACCGAGCATAATGTAGATGCATAAATTTATTACGAAGAAGTTTTTTAAATATTTTTTACGTCATCAAAATTTCGATCAAGATAAAAATAAAATTGGTAGAGGTGTACTATTAAGATTTTTAAGGTTAATAATTTTTTATTTGTTTATTGTGTCATATCATTTAGAGGTCAAAAATATATGGTATTTTACTATATCTGCTGAGTTATGTACGATATTTCATGTATACATACTTCTATATACATATAGGTAATGCTAATTGTGGTGCTGCATATGTCCTTGATGAACTTGGTAATTTTTTGGAGCTTCAAAATATGGTCCTTCAAGTACCTACACCTCGTAACCGATATTTTGAGTAATATTTTATAGCAGCATCGAAAATACATGACATAGCTTTGTAAGGTTAAGAATTTTTTTTTCTTATGGTGTTTTATCACTTAGAGGGTAAAAATATATGGTATTTTACTATATCTGCTTAGTTATGTACCATATGTCAGGTATACATACTTGTATGTATAGGTAATGCCCACAGGTAATGCCAATTGTACTGCTGCATATGCATTCGATGAATTTTTAATTTTTTTAAAGGTATAAAATATATTCTTTCTCGTTCCTACGTAGTGATTTTTTACTAAAAATAACTTGCCCACGCTGGAAGTAAGTCATAACGTTATGGTTTGTAAGGCAAACGCATCTTGAATCATATTTTGTAGCAGCAGCGAAAACTCTTGGCATACATAACTGCTTAATTATATGTAAAAGAATAAACTGTCTGTGACTGTTTGTTATATGTTCTAAACTGTTAATAATATTGTAATAGTACTCTTTAGCAACATATTCCCACACAAAAAATTTTAAAGCGACTGGAAATTCAAATATAACTAACACTGATCATAATTACTTTCTACGTCATCCAGTCTTAAAAATTTTGTAATGCTATTGGACGAAAGATTGTAGGCAACCTCCTCTGTTTAGTGATCTTGTGCTTAGCCGCCTCCGTCGAGAATTTTTTGTAAGTTTGTTCACAACCAATTAAAAATCATAAAAAGTTTAGTTACGTTTATGCTATCCATACTCTGTTACTAAATTCTCGATTTTTATTGGTAGATGCTATAGTCGAAGTCCAAAATTGTAGCTTGTAGACTAGCGCGACAGGCGAAGCGTGTGAGGAGCAACATTTCAGAGTCGTACTAAATTTAAAGGAGCTCAAATATAGAAAATATACATAAAAGATAACAAAAATAATTATATTACATAACACCTATTATTCTTAATAGATACAGTGATGTAACAGTATTTGCCAATTTCGAAACATTAGATAATAAAAATGATGAATTATTTTCAAATTTAAAGTTTTTATCTTGTATATCGGTGTATCTCGCTTTTGTCCAGCTTTTATCAAAAAATATTTTTCAAAACTAAACTTGATACAGAAACACAACACACTACTGTAAAATATAATTATGCATGTATTAAGTTTTAAAATGAACTTTTAAAAAATCAATTTTGAAACACTCATCAAAAAGGAAAATATTTTTCTTAATAAATTGCTTAATGTAATAGTTGCTTACCTGTTTATGACTGACATAGTTATGTTGATGAATGTTTATTTTCAGATATGCAGGGAGTCCTGTTAATATTGCGAAAAAATCAAGGGTTTCCTTGAACAAAAATAAAAAAAATAGTTCCTATGAACCTGTATCTGCAAATGCTTCGTTTTGGAGATACAGGGTGTTGATATTCTAAAAAAATATAGTTTTTATTAATATCTGAAGAACCCTAATTCCGATTTTTTGAAATTTCGTATGTTTGTTTATAAAAACCAAAGACATTTTTTGACTTAATTTGATTTATTTTTTCTACTCCAGTTTTCGTTCCTGTCCTTCTTCAAACTTTGCAAAATATTGTCACTTTAAACTTTGGCCATCACTAAACAAAACGCATATTGTGTTTTGAACAGTTTCAAACCCATATTTTGTAGCTTGTCACCTGTAATTTGTATTTGTTGGTTATATATTCAGCTTAAGCTGCAATATATTAGAAGTGTTTGTTATTCTTGACATATTCATGTTATTTCATTAAATCTTTGATATCATTTTTGTAGTTCTTCTTACCTTACGTTCCTGAATTTCTCTGCCTTTTTTTTTATCGCAACCTAATAATTCTCTTAATAAATTTCTAGTACTAATTAGCATATAACTTCCTAAGAATATGTGCTGTTAAAAAAACTGCAGCTCTTTGAAGGGTGAACAAAAACTACTAAAAAAGAAAGTAATTTTTGTAAGGGTAAATGATTAATTTCCAGTGTGTTTCGAAATTTGCTTGGTGGTAAATTCTGTAAATCTTATATGTACATAATCCCATAAAAATGCGTTTAAAATTGATAAACCCATGAGATACAGCTGATTATAATTAAAGTAGGCCTTATTTGAGTTACTTCTCTTATCTCTTATTTGGTTTCTCGTTTTCTAGATTATCAAGATAGTGCCATTAATATTTGCTCTGTATAGAAAATACTATCCTATAACTATAACTGTTGGTATATTAACAAGATTCGGTAGTGATTTTGTTACACAAATAAATTATTTCGGAGAATATCTTAATTGATGATGATGACTAAAGGGTAAAACCATCTTTTTGTCCTAATTTAGATAAAATGTAATATAAAAATTGTAGATTTTATCTTCTGTATGAGCAACTTAGTTATAAATATTCAAGGATTACATCCATCCAAATAATAATCCCACGGTGTTATTGCGATGACAAATTTAAAATTTCTGCTCTGACAAATAAGCTGTTTTCATTTTCACGGTATATTTGGACAGTTTCGCAGTATTTGCAAAGTCTCAATGTTGTCACAGGTGTTGCACAAGCAATGCAATAATGGCAATAGCAAAAACAGTGAAATGCTTAGATAAATAAAACCTTTCAAAATAAGTTGATAACTTTATAGAAACAAGAGTTACAGCGGTTTATAAACTTCCTTTAATTCCACTAGGTTTGTTTTATACGTTAGTTTTTTAGGGCACCGTATTCTTGAAATAGTGTGTTTTTTCAATACAAATAATTTTAGACATATAAGAACTGGATAATATAGAGTTTAGCAAATAACAGGAATGTTATGTCATGTAACCTGCGAATATTTAAAGATACCGAAGTAAAATGAATATATAACGGCTGAAAGTGGTCTAACCAACAAATTTTAGGTATAGAAATCTTTCAAAATACGTATTTTTTAAATTCAACTGTAGATGTAAATATTGTTATAACATAAACTTGTAAATATAATAAGTAATAAAATGGCGAGATACATTTTTACTGAATTAGAAATCGTTACATTTACATTAGCAATATTTTACTATCATTAAGATGTAACTTATGTAACAATGCTTAAGTACTATGTTGCTAAGTAAACTTGTTTAGCAGCATCAAATGGAATTTTACTAGAATTTAACTAAATCGAGCTTGGCTGCTAAGGTATGAAACATGTGATTGATTGGTTTTTGCTGAACAAAATCTGTTACAATCATAGAAACAATTGAAAAATTTGTCTTTACAATTGTGAGAAAAATAGTTCTAATGCTCTAACATTCGCTATATATAGAGTTAATGTAGCGTAATTCAGTCTATACGCATAAACTCGGAAAATTATAGTTGAAGACAAATAATGACGAATAGTGAAAAAAATGTAGTAAAATATTTTTAGTTTCGGAAGTTTACAAAAAAATTATCAGTTGAATTTTTTTGTTTATAAAACCTAAGGAGAAACAAGTCAGGACGATATTGGTACTTGGTACTTGTAGCAGTACTTTATTATCAGTTGTGGTCCTGGTGAGTTTTTTCCCCGGATTATACAAGTATGGGGCATAATGTCTCAAACGAAGAACCTATGGGCATGATACTGGTATACGGGAAATCACATCAAAATTCAGTGGCTGTAGCTCATATTTATGCCCAACGGCATAAATGTGAAACTTTTTTACGTATGATTCAGCGGGATAAATAAACTGGAAATTTGCGGCCGAGGCCTGGGCAATATGCAGGGGCCATTAGACCTAGTCAAATTGTGAATCTCGAGGAAGAGATTTTAAATGCCTCCGAAGAGCAGCCTGGCATAAGCACTTGCAGCGCAATTTGGGATATCACAATTTGGCGCACATTAAGACACGACTTACTCTACCCATTTTACGTGCACCAGGTACATACAAGCCTTAGTTCCAAATGATCTTCCGCTTCGAGTGAACTTTTGCAAGTGTTTATTACATCAGCAGCATTTAAACCCACACTGTACATTGAACATTTTCGTTGCTGATGAGGCAATTTTCACACGTAATGGTATTCGCAATTTTCACAACACGCGTTATTGGACATTGGAAAATATGCACGGCACTCAGCGAACACACTTTCAACAACGATTTTCAGTAAATGTCTGGGCTAGAATTGTGAACGGAATAGTTATTGGCCCTTTCATTCTAGAAAATCGTTTAAGTGGTGTTATATATTTTAAGAGGCTCGTTAGAGATGCATTTTGGTAATACTAATCAATGGCATCTAGATAAATTACATTCAAATTAATTTCCTCTATATGATAGTTACACGATAGTTTGATTAATATGATATTGGCGTCAAACCCGTGACCTACTAGTACTAGACTATGGCAGATTATTAAAGAATTCCTCTCTACACCTGTAAATAAAGAGATTTTAATTACCACATGGTCTAATTTGCTGTAAAATAACCGTCCATCATACTTACCTTTCATTTATATACATATTTTTTTTTTAATTTTACAAAAATAAGAAATTGCAATTTAGGTTTTTTCATTATTTTCTCTTCTGGCAATATTTGAAAAAGTGGTCGACATTGTAAAATGTTCCAAAATGACGAGAAACCTTTCTAACCAAAGTATGTTAATTATTTTATTTTATTTTATTTTAGATTACACCAACCTACAGTACAGTGTACCAATTACAGGCGGGACAACAGATAAAAATATACATTTTATATTATAAACATAAACTATGACAATAAAAACAATATTAGGACAAAAAATGAAAAGTAAGTTAAATCAAGCTAGCTACAAAAACTGCATACACACTGATCTAATATTAGCCACTGAAGAGTTAAACAGGTCAATTTTGTTTTTAAATAAATTATTATTTGTGTTACACATGACATACATTGGGGAATTTGAGAGTACGTTGGTCCTTGGTGTCTTAAGGTAAAACAGAGCATCGTTCCTCGTGTCCACTCTAGGAACATGGAAACTTAAAGTTTCTAATAAAGTAGGACAACCAATTAAATTGTTAATCAACTTAAAAAGGAAGATTTGGGAGTGCATAACAGACCTGTTTTCAAGACTATGTACGCCATGCCACCTTAGCAACATATTGTGATCAGTGCCAATTTCCGGATAAAAGCCATCGTTTAAAAGACATATACTTCAAAAATTTTCTCTGGATGTTCTCCAGCTTATTAATAGCATTTGAATAATGTGGACTCCAAACTGTTCTAGCGTATTCTAACTCAGGAAGAACAAAAGCGCGATATAAACTAAGTAACACACGACAGTCGGTAAAAGAACGTGAATTTCTAATAACAAATCCCAAGCTTCTGGAACATTCAGCTGTTAATTGGTTAATATGTTCTGTAAAGCTCAGACTCGAAGTAAAAATCACACCTAGGTCTCTGATCTCAGTAACTCTAGATAAAGGGGAACCGGCGATGGAATAATTGTTATTCAGAAAATTAACTTTCCGAGTAAATGTCATAACATGGCATTTACTAATATTAAGGGGAAGATTGTTATCCATACACCAAGTATTTAATCTATCTAGCGAAGTCTGCAATTTTTGGGCATCGCAATATGAATAAATTTTAGTAAATATCTTCATATCGTCAGCGTACATGAGACAGTTAACATCATGTGACTGAAATATATCGTTGATGAAAATTACAAAGAGCAAGGGTCCTAAACAGGATCCTTGAGGAACCCCTGACGATGATAAAAACTTTGGAGATCTGAGACTGCGAATTTCTACAAACTGCGAGCGCAATAAAAGAGAAGATTTAAGTAGTCTAAGCAAATTATCTGGAAACCCCATAGATCCCAGTTTATTCATCAAGATTACGTGATCAAGTCTATCAAACGCTTTACTGAAGTCCGTATACACAACGTCTACTTGAAGACCCGAGTCCAGGGCTTCGCTAAGATATTGAGTGAAACAGAGAAGATTAGTTGTAGTCGACCGAGTTGTCATAAAACCATGTTGTGCAAAGCCAATTTATCTGTGAATATTATAGTAAATTGTGTTGTGGAGTATTATTTCAAAGACTTTTGAGAAATTACAAATTATGGCTATCGGCCTATAATTATCAACAATATTTGATTTACCTTTTTTATGAATGGGACAAATCTTGGAAATCTTCCAGGTGTCGGGATATACACAAGTTTTCAATGATAGATTCTTAAGGGGGCTGCTAGAACATAAGCACAATCACGTACAAGAAAAGAGGGAATATGATCTGGTCCAGAAGTCAACTTAGGCTTGAGCTTTTTCATTGCAGATACTACTTCTGACTCTGAAATATTCTTGAGCAGAAACACGTTTTCATGAGGACATAATGTATTGTTATCTGATGAAGCAGATGGAAGAAAATTAGATTTGAAAAAATCAGCAAACGTATTAACAATATCCTGAGGATCCTGAATTTCTCTGTTTTGGTAGGACATAGACATAGGTACGGACTGATGGCCTTTCATACCGTTAACAAATGACCAGAACTTTTTTGGATCTTTTGATATATTTCTTTGGATATCCAATAGAAAACTCCGATGAGAAATTGCAATATCACGTTTAACTTTAGCACGCAGATCAGAAAATCTTGTAGAACTCTTCACAAGCCAAATTACAGTGCGAAAACTCATTTAGGAAAGACCAATCAACCAAACTCAATGGCTCGTAAAGTAGGGGAAAGTTTGCATACTTAAAATTATAAACAGGTTCATTGCATATAAACCCCTTACTATGCTTAACTGATGTAAATAAACGAATAAGTAGAGCAGGATGGAGATCATCAGGGGGTACCAAATTCTCATCGCAGGCCTCAACTTCACAAAAACTACTTCCAAAAACAAGGTCCAGTAACTTATTTTGAATATTTAAGATTGATAAATAAAAGTAGTGCCTATCTAAGTTTGGAAAATAATAGTTTCTATTATTTCTTTGGAATGAAAAAATTATAGATTTTTTATTCAAAATTAGTGATATTGAATGGAACATCTACTCTGCAGACACCACCACTAGCATTGAATTACATCCAGAATATAAATATATTCTTTTTTAATACTAGCTTGTGTAGTTTTTGACTTTATTGTATAGATACTAGCTAATTCAAATTAATTTATCTACAATAATTTCAATCACATTAAGACATTTGAACTGGCTTAGTATTTAAATAAAATAAAAAATTAATATTTTAAACTGTGTAAGTTATCTTTTTTAAAAGCGATACACTGCATAAATATTGTAGATTTATTTTTGAATATTATTAAACATATGCTAGTCTTTCTCCAACCACTTATCTAATCATCTAATGGCATGCTCCTTGGCCATACCGTCCTATATAACATGTAACAGACTTGATGCTTGTCAGACAAGTAAAACTATGCATTAAAATTATGTCAGGTCTAAATTTATTTGGAATTTCATTTGTCAATATCGTAACTTACGTTAAAGGTAGTACACATGTTTTATAAAAAAATATATAGGATGTTGCAATATTCCACCGATAAAGAAATAGCACATGAAATAGATAATTTTATTAAAATTTGGTGCATAGTTTTAATTTTTGATCCATCATCGAAGTTGATTACCTACATATAAAGTCATTTTTCTAGTGATGGACGTTTTTTCATTCAAACTGTCTGTCTCATCATTATAAAAGTATAGCAGAAAATATATTCTCTTTGGTCGTTTCCCAAGCAAATATTAAATATAAAACCATGCCAGTGCTAAAAGTGTCAAAATATGAAATAATTGAAGTAAACATAAGAATAATTAAATAATAATAATTTCTCTACCCCTCACTTTAATCCCGAGGATTAACCGAGGATAATTAAGTAGTTGGTAGGTCCTAACCACCATTCAGTGCAGGAATGAGGGAAACCTGGAAAATCTCATTAATTAGGGGAGTGGTCAAACGTCGACTGGTATCAATCGCTTACATTGCCCCAAATCAACATTCTTCCATCCTGCCAATCCTTTCCGTGGATATTCGACATAGCATAGCATAGCAAGCATAATATTATCTTTATATTCCTATTTCTGTTTATTACTGTATTTTTTAAAATTATTGTTTTATATCCACAATTGACTTGAGCAAAAAATTATTGCAATAAATTATTTCATTTTTAACGATTATTTCAAAATTTGGGGCTAAAATGACGTAAATAAGTTTTAAACAAATAAAATGCGAGTTGTAAAGTAATTGGAGCATTTAAATATTAATTCCCAAGTTATTGGTAACTTATTAAAATGATATCTTGCCGCCAATTTTTGCGAAATACCGTTTTATTATTTTATATAGTTATAACGATAACTACATGTAAGCAATTAGACTGTTATTATTATAAAAATACGTAGTTTATTGGTCTTAGATCTCTATTTATAGCATTTTACTATTTTGTTTACGAGAAAATACTACAGAACTCGTAAAGATTAATCCTTCCTAAGTTATTATTATCTATAAAATCTAACACGTTGGCTGTGACATTGTATTGCTCCTCAGTAATATTTGGGATTTTTTAAGAACAATTTAAGCCTTGCAACGTCTGAAGATAAGTACAGAACATTTTATGGGTGATCGATAAGAATTTTAACAACCCTTTTTAAATATATTTATAAAGTTTATAACATGGATACAAGATTTTGATTTAATCATTTTTTTGCCACTTTTTGAAAGGTTTATTAACTCCAGCTATAATTTCCTGAAAGATATCTAAATTCTTAATAGCATCTGAAATAAACAGGGTAATTTAGAACTTCAAACTCATTCAAATAGAATTTTGTAAAAAAAGTCAGTTTGAAAATTATTTAAAAATACACTTCTGTACGGCACTGCAAACTGGTCCGTTGTAAAATCTGACCTTGTGCAAGGCAAAGTATGTTGGTGACCGGCACGGCAGTAAAGTGTAATAAAGATCAACGCACAAAAAATTCAAAGAATTTCCCAAGGAAAGAAACAAACACAATTTTATAACACCTATTTTATATCAGCAAATTCAACTGTTTTTGACGCTTTTGTTATTCCCCACAAAAATAATTCTAAAGAATTTAAATCAGGAGCTCGTGGCGGCCAGCACCAGTCTTCTTCGTCCAATCCGTCATTAAGGTACCATCATGCAAGAACCATATTTGGAGTCGGACAGCTAATGGCACATCTTCTAGATACTAAACCCCATCCATTCGATTTGGTAACATAAATGGTACATTAAAGCGATCATTGATAATCCCAACCCAAACATTTAAGGAAAAACGTCGTTGGAAATGATTTTGTGGAAACGCGTGCTGATTTTCAAAATCCCAAAAATGAGTATTATGTATCTTATACTTCCCATTCCGTGTAAAAATAGCTCCATCTGTAACTAACACGTCAGCTGTAAATATGGGATTTTGAGCATTTTGTTGCAGCAGCCATTCACAAAATCTAATTCGTAAGGGATAATCCCTTGGTATTAATTCTTGGACATGCTGTACATAGGACGGCACCATCCTGTTGATTGGGAAATTCCTTGTAGTTGAAGAGCGATTTGGGTAGGTATGGTACTTATTCGTGAAGTATCTTCAACAATCTCTAAAATGTGTACATCAACTGCTGCAATACGCCGTGGACGCCTTGAATTTCTACCTATGTAGCACCCATGTTGCACTACCGCGCTAAAAGTAGCTTCATTTGGCACATATCGGAAAATCGATAAGCTGCTAAAGCATTATGTCTTACTTCACCATAAATTAAAACGATATCCATCAACTCCGAGTTCCTATACACAAGCCATTTTTTACACTTGTAAACTAATATAAACACTATCACAAAAACGTTAATACTAAAAACACAGATACCATGCATTCCAATGACGCTAGAAACGACAGTAGCTTAGCGATAATTTTTTTCTTAGACTCCATTTTTTATGACGCATCTTTTCCCAGTTACCCTGTATAAATATTTAAAGACGACAAAAACCAACGACCTGACATCTGAAACTCTATTTTCACATATATACATATATATTTTGTATCTCCAAATTTGCTTTATTTTATACCACATATTCAGGAAGTTATTTTTTTTTCACAATTTGGAACATTTTACTTAGTTCACGATTATGAAACCCCCATTTCTGGATGGTTCAGAGAGGAGCACCCTTTGACGATTTAGGACAATTTATTGCGTTTTATGGCAATACATCGCGATTTAGTTAAATCTAAAGATTAACTATTGATAGATTCTTGTCCTCTATGTCAAAATAGATGTCAGAATAGTTCGGTTATTTCGGATATTTTATCGATTCACTAAATCTTGCATCAAACTCACGTTCTGCGTATCAAAATACATTAGAATATCATAGTAAAATAGTAGCAGTACATTTGTTTCAAAAGAACGTCAAAATTACATATAAATGTATGAAAAAAAAAACATAAAGACATCACGTATATGAATAAACAGTAAGACTTCAAGAACAAGGAACAAAATAAAATAAAACTACGCACATTCTACATATATAAACTATTCACATAGAAGTTTCGCTGTTTACTTGCTGTTTAAAGACTTATAAATTATTAATTGTTTTGAAACCATGATGTTGTGGAAGACTGTTAAATAATTTACTACCAACTGTATCTGGAGATTTTGCGGATATATTCCAGTGGCGGTGAGATAAAGAGAAATCTGATTTATATCTCATGAATTTCACTATTAATTACATATTTATTTTTATCTTTAAAAACTAATACGAGTAAATATATAGTGGATATCTTTGGATAACATATTTTTTATTAGAACAAGTTGACAGTTTACAAAGTTATTATTAGTCAGTGTACTACTATAAATAATCTATAAATAGGTACAATTTGTATAAAGGAACTACACTTTGCAAAAACAGTTATGGTGTAAATGAGAATTTACAGTGTAACTTTGGATGTGTCTAACATTTCCGTGTTAATAGTTCTTATACTCTGGTTCTTTATGTTTTACAAAAATTATAATAAAATTATTACTATAATAATAAAATATAACCAATTTGTGTAATATTTACCAATAATGTGATACCTTAACATACCTCTGCTTTTATATTTCTACCCCTGGCTGTAATACACAACTGCGCAATTGCAGTAGACTCCAGCAGTGCCAGTACACTGCACGCCATTTTGGTCGCGTTTATTGTTATGTTCAGTTAAATTTTTGTGGCTTTCAAATGAAGAATATTAAGGGAAGTTTGATCAAAGAAAATAGTAAGTAACAACTGTAATAAATATTCCTGATAATTGTGATAAAGCTAAAGTTAATCAGAATTATAATTACCAAAAATATTACATAAAGGGAATTATATATTTGTTCAGCTCAATAGGAGTAAATTTTGTAAGTTCCTATCGTCGGTATCAATCTCTCAAATTAATCCAAACCAACATTCTTGCACCTTGCCATACCCGCAGAGAGAGTGCCAATTCTCTCCTCAAATATGCTGTCACAAATAGTCCAATGGATTTAAATCCGGACTTCTGGGAGGCATGGCATGGGTACATTATACCCAATTAATGTACTTGGATAAGAAAATTACACAAATTGTCTCCCTTTACGATAAAAATGAGGTAGAGCAGCGCCTTGTTGACACCTCATATCGCACCGAATATTTAGTGGTAGATACCAAGAAAGTCATTTTGTAGAAAATGCAAGTAATTTCCAGTTAATCGATTAGGTAGAATAAATGGTCCGTAATGTATTTAAGATATCAGACCAAATAATAGCAAATGTTTTGACCATGAAACCTGGCAGGATATGACCGTGCATACATACGAGCTTTTACGGATTTATCTATAAATTAGCAACATAATTATCTGCGTGCTCCTATTTAGTAATGTTAACAAATTCTTACTGGAACAAATCTATTCCCAATATAAGTTATTGGGACGCGGAGTTTTCAACGAATTGCTCTTTATAGGACAAAAAAAAGTTGCAATTTAATTTTAAGACGTCTGTATAATCATTATGTAGTGTTAATTAAATACGTTTAATTAATTGCTTGTAGCCAAGTCAAACCTGCTACAATTTCTAATACTTCTGATATACTCGATACTCTTTCATTTCAAAAGTTAAATTCTTTATATTTTTGTGGAAATTATCTACTTAGATACGTGTTTATTACAGTCTCTCGGTTCGAAACTTTAGTGAACATCAAGTTACGTATAATTCGTATTTTTGTCTGGCATCGAAAGTTGTTCGATTCTGTAAAATAATATTAAATATACAAAAACTGGACTTCTTAGAGAACAACATTCTAACCTACGTGTAGGTACTACCATTGCTGTACTACTTTTACTGGTTTTTATATATATCATCAGAATTTCACCCATTAGTTATATGAACCAATAATAGCTGGGAATAATAAAAAAAACATAAATCCGATTATTGTGAGCGGTTAACAACACCGTGAGACCCACTCCACTCTGTACTCTGTAGATCAAATAGGTGCTTTCTATATTGAAAGCGGATGGAAGATAATCGAACTAAAATTGCAGTTGGCGGCGTTGCATTTTAATAATTCTTTGTGAAATATGCATTCTATCTCAGATGAGATAGTTCGAGAAAGTGTGCCGTATACCAGAACAAATCATTGTTATTGTTATTAGGCTTGTTTACCGCATATACTGGATATTTGAAGAGCTCTACCTACCACTGCATCTTTCTGGACTATTTCCATTGGTCAATTCACATTCCAACCATCATTCATTCTACATTATATTTCTTAGTATATATATTTGGTAGTAAAACATTCAGTATCTGAAGCAAATGGCAATTATTTATTTATTTATTTATCTTTATGTAAAAGAAAAGATGGGCATGAAAAAATAATGGGGGTCCATCATATAATATTTTTCTCTGACTTCGTTTTCCTGATACATAGCGTTAAACTTTAAAGAAATATATTTTATTTTTTTTATTATCTGCTAGACAAATCCATATTTTTCGTTCTAGCTTGATATTCAGTTATCATAATCAATATTTTAACGTGATTAACTTTTTTTACTAAAGCCAGTGACATAGGTAGGAGTTTTGTTCACCCTTGAACCCCCTAAACCTCTACGTCAATGTTAAAAATTATTTTTTCAGTACAAACACGAAAGTTTTTTCTATTTTCTGAAAAAAGTGCTTGTGGTTCACTAAGAAACTTTGTTTTTCAGATATTTTTACTTTCTCTAATCAGGGTTATCTTATAGGATTGAAAGGATCTTACAAAAATTATTGGAATAAGTAGATCATATCAAATCAATTTGTTTGTTGTGCGGTTAGAACATGTTGAAATTATTATTAAGTTCCTTAAATATATACTATTCAAGGAAAGATGGATTGCTTGAGGTGGTTCTGTTGTTTGGCCAGCTCAATCACCGGATCTTAATCCACAATTTCTTTTTTTTAAGGGCCTTTTTAAATTAGAAGTATATGCAACTCTGGTTTATAACAAAGGAAATCTATTACCTACATCGTATCTTATTTTATTTTTATTTTAGAGTACACTACCCGACAATCAATACTGGGTGGGAAAAACATTTAAATAGAAAAAAAAACATAAGTGCATTAATGTAAAAAGCACTAAAATACATATACATTAAACATTTTCAAAAATTCTACAAAAAAAGGCAAATATGAGTTAAAAGTAAAAATATAAAAATCAGTTCAGCGAGTTGTGGCTTAAAAAGCTCTTAATATGTGAAATATTATCAAGAAATATATCCACAAAGTTCTGCATTCGAAAATGAGTATCAACCATTGTACACAATGGGGAAAATTTTAATAAATGTGTTCTAGGAGTCGGTAAATAAAACAAAGTTGAAGAGCGAATCGCACAGCGGGCAACATGGAGACGTAAGTCACTTAACAAATCCAGGCAATCAATTTTTCCGATAATAATTTTATGTAGGGTCGTTAAAGAATTATATAAACGTGAAGCAAGATCATTAAAATTGAACTGTCTAAGCAAAATATATTGAGATATTCCTTGGATACAACTTGAGAGCATCGGCATAGAGAAGTACATTACAGGTTAGAGACCAAGTGATATCGTTTATAAACATTAAAATAATAAGGGACTAAGTACTGACCCCTGATGGACTTCACGTGGCGTTAATATCGATTGGAAACCACAATACTCTACTGTCAGTTTTCACCCTGATAAATAAGATGTAGAAAAATTAATAAATTAATTGGTTGGTAATTGGTTATATTGGATAATTTTGACAGTAGAATACAATGGTTCAACCGGTCAAAAGTCTTAGAAAAATCTGAATAAACGACATCAACCTGACTACAACTGTCCAAGTGTTTAGAAATATATTGGGTAATATATGTCAAATTGGTTACTATTGATCGATCTGGAAAGAAGACAGAGCAGCACTCAATACATATAGAAGACTTTACGTGAGAGAAGAGAGTGTCATATATAGAGATTTCAAAAACTTTTCAAAGATTACAAATAATAATAATAGGACGATAATTTTCTACCTGACTTTTGTAGTTTTTTTTTTCAAAGTTGAACAAATTCGACCCAATTTCCACATGTACGGAAACTTAGCTACCATTAGTGACAGGTTATATAAATAACATAAGAGTTTGGCAAATATTGAGGCACAATCCTTAAAAAAGCCTCAGATCCTGCTGCACTTTTAGGCTTAAATTTTTTAAGGCGTATAAAACTACATATTCGAAGAGCTTGGAGTGAAATAAATATCAATATGCTAATTCAGACAAGACGTTCCAAGAAATCGATAATATCGTTGCATTGACGAAAATGAGCACTTTGAGCAACATTTCAATTAAATTTACAAGCCGTTGTTTTTATTTGTTTATTAAATAATTGACTGCAATTTGTATAATTTGCTAGCATAAACCTGATTAGAAAAAGTCAAGATAACTGAAAAACATAGCTGCCCAATGAATTTTCTCAAGAGCACTTTTTCAGAAAATAAAATAAAATGTTAATATGTATACTGAAAAAATACTTCACACCATTGGCGTAGGGAGGTCCAAGAGTGAACAAGACCCTATACCTACGCCATTGGCATTAGCTGAAAAAAAGTTATTCATGTCAAAATATTAACGTTTTTATTATGATTACTGCATGACAAGTTTGAAGGAAAAATATATATTTGATAAATAGATAAAAAAGAAAGTAATAATTATTTATGTACGTACCAACGGAGATACAGGGATGATTATGCCCGCAAGCGACAGATTGCAAGTCGTTTAAGGGCATAATCATCCTAGGATCTCCCGTGGTGCATACATCGTTTTATATTTCACTTCTTACGAAATAAAAACTATAAAAGGTCATAGCTTCGAGGTTTCTTGATTTGTGGTGATTATTTTCGGGTTATCATGGCAGCGGGCGTGAAAAGATCTAATGAAATATAAAATATTTTTTTTAAGTTGAACGCTCTGTCTCAAGAACACGGAATATCATAGAGAAAAATATTCTAGGAAAGACTTCTAATATTTTTTCATGGTCTATATGATCTAAGAACGACAAATCTGTGACACCCATAGTAACTTATTATTCAAGTTTTTCAAGAACACACATTCGCGATGATTTTTCTAACGGCAATTACTACGTCCGCTCCTTAGACGACTGTAAATCGTAAGTAGCAATAGCCACAGGTATAAATAAACAAGATGACTAATTGAATATAGCTTGCTGTCAATTTTAAAATGAACCTTGATTAGAACCAAGAACACACTGTCGAAGGTCCACTGCACAAAACGCATTGAAATTAATTGTTTATTACCTGTCGAAGCGAACAGAGAAAGCAGAGTAATGACAATTACTAACTGCTGATTGCGAAAATATAAAAAATATACAAAGTTGCGGTCCACCCATTGTAGTAACCGTTTTACGTTCATTTGAGAAGTTGAGCTAGTCGTATGAAAGGATTTGTGGCATTTCGTAAACTGTCTTCATATTTCATTATATAGGTTATTTCTGAAATAACTGCATACCTTTAATGATGTTATGAAAACGTGATAATATAAAAAATTTATTAAGGACGTTGTATTCTTAACATAGTATATTTTACAAATACAAATAATTTTAGACATTTATAATATAGGGTCTAGCAATTAACAAGAATATTATCTCATGCCACCTGCGAATATTCAAAGATACGAAGTAAAACGAATATATAACGACAGAAAACCATCTAACCAACAAATTTTTAGGTGCAAAAATATTTAAAAATACCTATTTTTTCAATTTAACTGTAGATGCAACTATTGTTATAACATAAACTTACATAGTTCTTCACATGAGATTGTTCCTTTTGTTTATAAGTATGTGAAAATAATTGTTAAAATATGGGGTTAGAATAGCAAAATAATGTGTGTCTTACAAACTTTTTTTAAAATATGTCATTTTATTTGAGGAGAAATTAAATAATAAAAATGAATAAACAAGACATCAAATATTTTATTTTTGATATTACTTTTGTTCTTGTTTTATTTATCGAAATTTCTGTATCTAAACACATCACAAATTTGATCATTTTACTGCGTAAAATACGGCGACTTTAGCAACCAATTTAACGTGTCAACTTTTTTACGTGAAATTTCAACTGAAACTGTTCATAATACTCTAACCTGGGTCACTACTTCATTTAGTTTATCATATTTAGCAATACTGTCCAGACGTTAGTACATTGCAGATTGATTTACGTTATTTTATAATGTTTTACTCAAATCAAGAATTAGCAGATAGCAGAATTATGAGTATATATAATACGTGGCATTTTTGCTGTAGTCCATGTAAATGTATTAACTTTATTTTGTCAGTTTCAGTTCCAGTTAAGGTTCAGCACTTTGTAACCAAAAATATTGTTTAAATAGATAGAGTAAGACTGATTTCAAAAAGTTCTGTTTCTTTGATAATTTTTGATCTTGAAAAAATGTTCATTTTAACCCACTGTATGCTTAAAAAACGTTTATTATCACTCCCTCTTATACCCATTACTTCCTTGCAGAAACGCACTTATCAAATAACAAACGCGTGTTTTCAAAATTGAAACTGATTTCCATTTAGTTCAAGTCAAATTTACTGAAGTATTTACGATAAAAAATATATTTAAAATTTTTTTACTTATTAAATATTATGTTCTCCTCGACACATATGAAAAAATAATTATTAATGGTCACTTTCAAATTCCTTCAAGTAGTTTAATATAATTTAAAATAATGTGAGTGTCATATGCCGACTGAAAAAAAAAAGTGAAATTTTGTTCAATTTTGGCGCAGACAGTACTAATAACTGTAGGTACCGATTCTCCCTTTTTGATATTCAACGAGGGTTGTGTTTATCATTCGATTTCATTTTATAATTTTTGAGAAATCGAAGCAAAACAATAATTTTTAAAATTTAGATATTTTTTGTAACATTTCCATATCTGCGTAGTTTTCGAGCTGTAACATGACTTCTCGAGGTACTTTTGAACAGCAGACTTAAGCTGTTCTGAAAGATACGAGTATTAAGACTAAGGTTACATCGTTCTGCCTTCGTACTCTCACCAATGCATCCAAGCAGCTCCACACCAAACTGGATTTGACTGACAGTAAATAAATATTTATTTGATCTTTAACCTCCCTTTCTCTCAACTTCATTGTCACTATTTGATTGCGTAACAGATATACTTCAATCAATTCACAACTCCTAAATCCAAAGAGTTCGGCATTAGTAACTTCCAAAGTTTTATTCTGATTGAGATCATCGCTTTCTTCTCCTTTTCCAGTTCCTGTCTCAATTTTAATAACTGTCTCTTCTGTGTTTCAATATTAAAACTCAGTTCTGGCTGAACTCTTCTGTTGTTTGTTCTTTAATCGTCAGGTTATTTCTGATTCTGATTGAATATATTCCTAGAGCATTGATTTTTGAGATGTCCCTTTGCTCCACAATTTCAACACTGAATAGGTCTTCCCGTAGATAGTGAAATCAGCTGAGTCCCGTAATTTAAAAAGGTTATCCAAGAAATCTTGCAGACTCTTCAACGTTCTTTTGGACCCCTCGTTGTTCTTGAGCCTGAAGCCTAATTCGCCTTGTTCTACTTTGATCACTTTTAGATGCTTGTGAGCGGCTTCGATTTTCAGCGCCAGCTGTAGAGCGTCGAATAGATTTTTAAGCCTTTTAACCTTAACGCTTGACTGATCTCGAAATTTCGCAGGACATTGATAAAGCTACACCTTCTAACTATTATTGACATTGACATTTTTAGTTTCAGTTTCTGCAATTTAGAATTCTCGAAATTTCTTCATTGTCAGTTAAAAACTGAATGGTTGGATTAAAATTGGATATTCCTATAAACATGACCAAATCTTTTTATTCTCTTCGAAATTTTGATTTTCAAAATTCTACAATTTATTCAATATATTTTATAGGAATTTTACATTAATATTTGAATTTTAAATAGCATATTTTAAATTTTATACCCCAATTTATAATTTTCTATTTTGAAGGTAACTATATCATTATCTTACAGTTTTTACGTTAGATGAAGTATTTTTTACTCAACATTTTAACTATAATGATAGGCATGTGTACTAAATCTTAATTACATTTTGTTTTTAAATATAAACTTAGTTGAAATGTCATGTTACTGTAGGGGGGTAGGATTTAAAACCTTTTTATGTAAAGCCTTCAAAAAATATGTCACTTTAAGTCGGACATATATCAATATTACCCGTTGTTAACTTTCATATACTTGAATAAATAATATTGAATTAAAAAACATAAACACGGTTTGGTCTAGCTAATTTAAAGCACGTGTAAACAATACAGAGTTTAATGCATGGTACCAAGTCTGAACAAGATATTATTGACACTAATTATACCTAAAGAATAGTTGTAAATAATAACATGCGATAATAAATACGTCGTACGACAACAAATCACCTAAATGGTGATACCGCGACCCTACCCAGCAAACGGCTTGAATGATTACGTGGAGATCTCGTAAACTGAGCCTACGATTAATAAATATCACGTGTGATATATATCAGATTTCTACTTTCGAATGTAAATGGACCAAGGTCTGAGGCACACGAATTAGATCCAAATATTTTCGTTAATTTTTACAGTCCTACGTACCACACAGATCCTAGAATTGTTTTGAAAGCCCAATATGATAATCACGTTGACACGGCATGACAAAGACTGTCTGACAGCATTGATTGTGCTACCACCTTCTACAGCAGTGACTGTTAACCTGCATACGAAAACACATTTTCAAGTGTGCGAAAGAACTTTCAGAGTTTTCGATTGAAACTACCAACAAGGCTTGTGAAAATTACGCGAACGACTAGCTTATTTTACAGATATAATTAACTGCTTAAATAGATACATCAACGCAAAGATTTGGTATAAATAGAAATAGGTAACAGATTAAAAATTATCTTCATTTATGAAAAATGTGTGAACGTGTTGAAAATTGATGTTTTGCAAATTTTCCTGTGCTTCATTCAATAGTTCTGGCATAAGATTGAAGACACTTGTGATCAGCTGCATATGCTAAATAGGACTTTTATCACTTCACAAAAAAAAGCCAGAAATTGAACAATAACGCAGCAATTAAAAATTGTTATATTATTTTGTATGTATATTTGTAGGTAGTATACAGTGATTTAGAACTTATCTAAAAGAATTTGGGAGCAGATGCATAATGAAAAATGGAGATGCATTGAGTGCAAATGTAGTGTAACACGACGGAAATTTGAAATCGAATCGTCGAAGAGATGCAGCAGTGTGACGGATTATACACGAAACTCGGTATATCCACACCATGTACAATGTGTCCAAGAATTAATACCAACGGATTGGATGCGGAGAACCGGTACCATGGCCACTACGATCTCCTCACGTTAAATCATTTGGTCTTTTTTGTGGAGATATTTAAAAAATTAAGTATATGGCACCAAAGTGAATACATACTGTTGATGATTTACGCAAACGTATCATAGTTGCTACCAACAACTTACGAATTCAAAACGGACAGGAAGCAGAAACATTTGTGTTAGTTTGTAGAAATTGGGTAAGATAGGTAAGGTATGTCAAACTATTTTATTAATTAAAACCACAAATTAAATCTATTAATAAATTTGCAGTATAAAATCGGCGTTATAAAGTTATTTCTTTCATCCTTGAGCATGTCTTTCCTTTTTTTGTCCTGTGGCAGATTGCGTGCATTACCCCCTTATCAGATTTTACAGTGGACCAGTTTCCAGTGCCGTGCAGAAGTGTGTTTTTATATAATTTTCAAACTGCTCTTTTTGATTTTTATTTTTCCAAAATTACATTTTATAAGAGTCCCCTGTACAGTCAAAAAATTTTTTTTGGATAAGTTCTGAATCACGCTGTATATGTATAAATGTACAGTGTAATTACGCGAAAATGTTAGATTCGGTTGTAACTTTGCTACCCTAAGATATTTAAAAACTGAAACTAAAAATGGTGCGATTGACAAAATTGATAAAAAATAGAAATTCTTGTGAAATATTAGTCATTAAAAATGTTCGCAGAACCACTATATATATATCAGTGGCAGCTTGTGACTTTTTAAACTAGTGAATACGATCCACAGAATTAACATTTTTAGGGACTTTTTCTTAATCATAGGTAAATTAGAAAATACAAATACAGGATTATTTGAAATTGCTCTAATTTGTTAGGCGAATAAATTCATTTAAGTAAGAATTTTTTAACGATTTGACGATTTTCCCAAACTTTCAAATTAATTATTTTTTTATTTCTATTTTACGCGAATTGTCCAATAATAATAATGAGACAGGTGGATTTTAATGGCTAGATGGATCCAGAGAAAACAGATGGAGGGAACAACGAAGCAACTGCGGACAGCGTTGTTTCTGGGTTTTTGCCCTTCATCAGCGCAGTGCAGAAAAATAAGATGGAATAAGAAGGAAGGGCATAGAGAACAAAATTTTCTGTAGTAGGCACGATTTACGAGCTTCCCGAAAATCCTATTAACAATATTATTTCGACTAATTTGTTAGTAGAAAAAATAATTTGTAATAGTTATACCCCATAACAGAATAGGTACTAAGCATAAACAGAGCAATAGAATTTCTAACAATGGAATAAATAATTTCTAAGAATAATAATGGCTTCTAGCGAGGCATAAGAAAATTTTTATATACAATTGTCTCCACTATTTGACCAAAAACTGTGCGAATAGAAGGTATGTCTTTATTTATTAGTAGAAACGATTATGTTTTCTAGATGACATGTACAAATACGTAACTTTCTGATGATTATGTTCGTTCAAGCAAACTAATGATCTGCTTTTAGTCATTAATTTAGTCATTAATTCAATAATTAACAAATTTCTAAATCTATTTCAAATTTTCACCGCTGAAGGTAAGCAAACAATATAACTTTCTTCATATAAAATTTGAACAAAACCAATATAAAAGTTGTTTACTATGTGAAAAATCACAATCAAAAAAAGTTTCTTAGTCAATAAGGACTATTTTAGCGTTTTAAGGATTCACAATATTGATGTCTTTTTCTTCGCAAAGGCAGTTTAGTAAGTACTAATAATATACAGTATGTCCCGTTTTTCCGGTTAACCCCTCTGTGAAATGTGAAAAGGCTACGCAATTTCCACAAACCAATTTTTTTACAACTAATAACCTGAAGAGAGGTTATATTGTACTAACCATTTTATTGATGTGACAAAGCCTGGTCTACTACAACTTTTTAAAAGGTCGCTTTTCCAGAAAAGGTATTATTAACCTTTTCTTTTGCTTCATATTTTATATTCTTAGATGCACACCAATCAGTGAATCGTTTATAAAATTGTTCATACTGGGTTCTCGATTTATCTCGTAAAAGTGAAGCAACTGCAGTTGCAGCAGCTTTTTCAATTTCAAGAGGCAAGTTGTCTGTTTCTGAATCTGTCTCATTATTTCAATCAACACCACTATTTTCTCAAGAAAATGTAAAAACGAAAACTCAATTTTGTTTATAAGATGTTTGAGAGGAAGTTTGACAAGTTACTATAACAATACCTTTGCTTCTTGATTTGAATCAAAACTTACAAACTGGATCTAATTTTGGATTTTCCTCAATTTAAGGTTGTAGATTACAAATTTTTTGCAGTTCCAGATACAATTTTTTATAGTATACGTGTGATAACGGCATTTTTTTTATTAATAATGCCTATATCACACTTGTACTATAAATAACTATTACATGTATACTAAACTCCTCAATGAATATCTGTTATTAAACTGCAAGTTATAATAAATTTTGTCTCATATAGGTACATTTCATTCATGCCTAGCTTTATCTCTAAAATCAGTGCAATTTTTAAAAACAAATGCAAATTAAGTCAACAACAAATCATGTAAAAACTACACGATCTGACCTCGCACAACCACTTTAATCAATTCTCGATCATTCTTAATCGAGAATATTGTACACTTCGAGCAGACAAGGATTGTTTTCGATTGTTGTATGGCGAATTATTTACTTCCTGTTTACCGTGGAATCTCATCGAAAGGAAGGAAGGATAAGGGAAAGTTCGGAAATGTACAAGGTTCATATAGGCTTTCCTAAAATTATGACTAGGCGTTTTTTTTGTATTAAAAAGGGGCCACTTTTTTGATAAGGTTATTTATTTTTTTATAATTGTACTTTATGACTACAACTTTTTATATATAATTAATGCAGTAATGGAATATACTATTTTCAATTTTCCGTTAAATATTATGAATAACAAACACTCTGCATTCTGTATATTAAAGAAAAGTATCCTCACTATGTATATAATATCACAGATAAATTTATCTGTGGCAATATGCTTTTATGTACCTGTTTCTGTGGCGTGCAAATAATAAATAGAAAATAGAGGCATATTAAGATATTTTAGTGCTACCAGCCACTTCTATGACTTGATGAAACAGTGAACATATAGATCTTCTTAGGTTCTTTACTAGGAAATCATTAACAATACAATTTGGAATGGTTTTTTATTGATAGATCAGTTGGATATAGTCAGTGTGTATAGAAACTTTATAGTCTAAGATCCCACTATAAAACGACCTTCACCGAGCTGGTTAATGGATGAAAAGTATTTTATATCCAATTAAATATGTCAATAAATATATTGCAAATGGGTTGTCTAAAAAAATTGAGTCCAGAATATGACTAATTAACAATTAATTTTTTTTTATAACATTTCACTGGTTTGGTTAATAGACAAATTTCATACAAATCGAAAGTATGAAGCCCATAGAATATGCAAACGTTAGGTTGACTATTTTTTTCCCGTCACAACTCTTGGGTAAGCAGGTATTAACAGGTAAATCCATACTAGTAACTTGCACCGGTGTGATTAATAAATTAAAGTCAAAATAAAATAAAGAATATTTCATTACCAACACGGTGGTATAGGGCTGTCTGCGAAAAATCAGTGCTGAATTCCGGTTGTCGAGTTTTAAAAAGTGAAATATTCCCCAGCAAACCATGCGATAGAAGAGTACACAGCATTGCAGCTGTGTGTAGTTCGTCCATACCAAAAATGAGGACGATCTGTTTATCCGTTTCTCCAAAAAATCGAATAAAGTCTTAGGGCGGCGGTATTATTATTAATCTGTCCTTAGGAACTCCTAACGCGAAGACGGGCTAATTTTTTTGATTCCGCGTCTCAAAGAGTACGTGTCTTTAAAATTTCTATTCGATCGATTGGGGGGCGGCATCCCGTTTTTTTAATTTTTTCGGTACATTACCGGATGCGCCCCCGCCTTATCGCGGTATACGTACATAAAATTTGAGGGCGATCGGATTCGATTTGTGGCCGTGAGATGTGCGGATTTTTTTTTTACTCCTAACGACGAATATGAGGCTAGGTAAACGGCGGCTGTGGGACGGGATCGGAGGTTTCCCGAATTCGTAACTGAGGGGTGGAGTCTCGAAGTCACGAGTTCGAGAAATCGACTTTTTCTGTTTCATTTCGAATACATATTCGAATGTTTTTTCTGAAAATATGAAAAAATGCCTCTATAGAATTTTTTGTACAAACAACGGTTTACGGGTTGGGCGGCAAAATAATACCGCCCCCGGACTTTTTTAGATTTTTAGGAAAACGGATAAACGGATTGTCTTCATTTTCAGTATAGATTATTATTTCCTGGTAGTGACTTGAAATGATATTATAACGTTCCTGCCGCCCCTCCGGAGGCGACCCTTGAAAACACGAAATTTGTCTAAAATCATTGAAATTTTTTTGTGACTTCTTCTCCACCTTACCTATCGAAAAGTCTAATAAAATTTGTTGACTATATGTATCGTTTTCTTAAAAAAAAAAAAATAAACGTAATTCGGGGCGGTAAATGGATTATTAGAAAATTTTATTTTTTACGGGTTTTCGATCTCAACATATCTTTAGTAGGGTCGAAAATGTTGTTTTATTGTCATTGAAGGGCGTTAGGGGTTCTTAGGGGCAGATTAATAATAATAGGTACCGCCGCACCCGAACTTTATTCGATTTTTTGAAGAAACGGATAAACGGATCGTCTTCGTTTTCGGTATGGACGAACTACACACAGTTGCAATGTTGTGTACTCTTCTATCGCATGAAATGGTTCGCTGGGGAATATTTCACTTTTTAAAACTCGACAACCGGAATTCAGGACTGATTTTTCGCAGATAACCTATACCACCGTGTTGGTAATGAAATAATCTTTATTTTAATTTAACTTTAATTTATTAACCACACCGGTGCAAGTTACTAGTATCGATTTACCTGTTTATACTTGCCTATCCAAGAGTTGTGACGGGAAAAAAATAGTCAACCTAACGTTTGCATATTCTATGGGCTTCATACTTTCGATTGGTATGGAATTTGTCTATTAACCAATCCAGTGAAATGTTAAAAAAAAATAATTTTTAATTGTTAATTAATCATATTCTGGACTGATCCTATACTATTAGTAGTTGTTACATATCAATATTTTTTACTAGTTAGTTAGTTTTGCTTCCTGGTTTTGGTTTTTTGACACTTTTATACTACATGATTTGAGGCTAAAAAGAAACAAAAGTAATATATTTTTCGTCCTGATAATAGTTTCGTCGATAAAGAAGTCTTTTTTGGAGTTGACATCTTTCCTACCATTTTCCTGCTAAAGAAGTTTTACAATTAGGTCACTATAATAAACTGCAGAATATTATTTTATATTGTTTATTTGAAATATATTACCATCACCTTAATATTTGTTGATTCTGAACTTTGATTCAAATCATCAGTTTCACATCCAACTTGGACTTGAACTATAGCTAACTTCGGGTTAATGGTTTATTAACTTTCATTGAATTAGATCTAAAAGTTTTAATTTTGGATATTAGTTTGAATGTCTGTATAAAAAACTGAGCACCCCTAATGTAAATCATCATCCCGAAAAGGCAACAGAAACCTTGTGACAAATAATGCTATTCGCTGACAGCAATAAACGGACGGCCGTATTGTGGTAGGTCACGCACGCGGCCATGACACCGCAAAGGTGAAAAACTTTCTGTCATGTTGCCTATGCTGCTCCATATTAGTAGTGGAAGAAGTGAAGAGCAGATGTTGTCTATTTTCAGCAGTGATCTGTTATACATATAAATCTTTGTTAGCTTCCAGTCTTGGCCTAATATGATTTAAAATTTTGTTTTATGAATCATAAGGTACGAATGCTTAATTATTTTTGTTACTAGAAAAAAAATCTTCATAAATTTAACTCTGTTTTACAAGGGAATGAATCCTTAGACGATTATGAGTATAAATTTTATACAGGACATAAGACATCATTTAAAAGATTTTATGAGTCATAGCTATGAGTTTTGTACCTCGTCTTTATTGAAGCTAAATCACATTTTTGTTAATAATACAAAATTTAAAGAAGAGTTTACAGATATAAGAGTTGCCTACTAGACATTACCTATTCTAACGTTTTTCCATATTTAGTAAATAAATTTTATCAAAATATCGTTTTTTCCCATTCAATATTCTCCAATGTTTGAACCTAAATGAATTTACTTATTACACTCTTACATTTATTAAAATAATTATAGAACACTTTTCGTGGAGAAAAATATCAATAATTGATTTCTTAAATTTGCTTTTAAAAAAAGAAGTGTCGATTTCTTATTGGAAGAAATATTAATTTTTATAAAATGCAGATACCTAGGCATAGAAATTAGAAAATAGTGTAACCTCTTTTCTAATTAACCTTGTAAAATTCCACATAATAATAGTAATTTATCGTAAAAGCGTTTTAGACAGAGTTTTATTTACGCAAGAATGTTTAAACTCGAGACATAGTTCGAGCATTTAGTGAATAAAGCGCAACTAAATCACGAATACAATACAACGTTTTATCTACAACCACAAGCTCAAGAGAGCGAAAACGATATTCTTGAATGTCAACAAGAATGTTCCTTCAAAAACTCGGTGAGAATCGAAGTGCGCTGGTTGGTATGGTTTGATTTTTGTAACCGTTAAATAAGACTACAACATATAATAGTTACTAGAGGTTACAGTGTATTTCTGTCACATAAAATGCAGATATCTCAAAGAGGTAGCTACAAGGCATACCATAATGATATAATATAGTACCTATGTTACGAAAAATATGATATATGATCTGCTATCCGATAAATCGAATATATTTAAAGTAAGTGTTAACAGAAAATCTCCAAGTGAAGCCAGTAAAATATAGGTATTTACGGCTATAAAGAGAGAATCAAACGTTAGTTATGTGTGACTGTGGGTAAATGTCATTATAATCGGTATCTCGATACAATTATTCAATTAGAAAACTTCGACAAACAATCACAACTGTCAACCAATTATTTTGAAATTTTGCTTTTGCGGTTGCTTTTGCCAAACAGACTGACTTGAGTTGGTTACGTTATACATTTTGTAGTTTCTAGTTTATTATTGCATAACAGCAAGGACAGAGGCAAAGCCTATTAGTCCAATAAAATATTCAAAATGACAGTTAACAGCTCGTAGGGTAAGACTAAATACATAAACAAATACAAAAGAGAAAGAGCAAATGCATCAACAGAAAACTGAAATCACAATAGAAATCATAGATCACTAGCGTGACAGGCCATAAACCGCACACGAAAAGTACACTAGACGCACACTCACTGCTCCAATTGCGATATCATTCACGCATCCAATCTGTTTTGAAGGAGTTGAACGATGGAGCAGTAACCACAGATGAAGGTAAGCTATTCCAGTGATAGAACACTCTATTTGGAAATAAGTGTTGACGTAAAGATGTTTTAAAGTTTTCTTTCAACAATATAAATTGATGACCACGTAAACGTTCATCCAGATTTAACAGAAATAAATCCACAAAAGTTAAACTGTAGTGATTTTTTAGAATCTTGTATACTTGAATAAGATCACCACGCATACGTCTCATATTAGTATAAGTAATTTTCAAACTATCCAAACGACGATGATATGGAATTTGGGGATCCATTTCGTAAATCTTCTCTGCACTCCATCTATGAGTTTCATATCTTTCACTAGGTAAGGAGACCATATGTTTACGCAGTATTCCAGATGCGGACGAAATCTTATCTCGAACCAAATGGAATTCTCCAGAAAACATCAAAATAAAGATACTATAAAAAATTATTGTTTAAGTAATATAACGAAGAAAACATGTACGATCCACGATGCTAATTTGAGGTTAACACCTTAGCAGCTACAAGATAGATAATGAGTTGCAATATTATCATACGTTATAGTTTGTAACAAACAGATTACGTTAAAAAGGTTTAGTCGTAATTGTGTCTCAGTTTGCAAATTATGGTAGCATTTTTATTTTTGAAATGTGTGTAGAAAACCTATTCGTTTTAGACATTTTATATATATGAATTGTTGCATTTGGACAGATATAGAAGCCATTTGAATACTGGCACTCGTATTTCGGATACTCTGTATGCCTAATATTAAATTCGTTTTTAAAAATTCTTTTTCTCTTGCGAAATTTTGCAACCAAGTTAAAAACCATATTTTTAATAAATAAAAACAATTTCTTTGCAAAAAAATGTGACTGACTCTCGATTTAGCAACATCGATTTATATCTGTGTCACAGACCCAAACACAGGTCTATGGAATAGCAGTGGTGGGAAACTAGCAAATTCCATCAATTCAACGTTCTGCAATCATCTAGGTATCCTAATTCTTTGGAAGGTACGTGGTTCTGTTAAGCATCGACATCGTTTTACAGGATGTTACTGGAGAGCTCTACAAAGAGAAATGTTTAGGGTGGGCGACGATAGAAACAAGTATATTTCTACCAGTACTTTCAATAATAGATTGTGGTTAGTAGCGAAGTTGACGTAGGACTAGTAAACAAGTGTATGTATAAACAAATGAAAGTAAAATGAAAATTACGATTATAACCGCAAATACTAGAATATGTTGGAAATTGAAAGAATAATATTATTTTAATCTTGTGTTTGTTCTTATGAATTGTAAAAAAAACAATGTATTTAAAATATGTTAGAAGCAAATTTCCTCTTGATCAATAGTAAAACACCAGTAACTAAAATCATTTAACAATGTTGCATAATATGGAATTTAATTTTATACAGAGGTGACAAAAAGTAGGCCAAGCTTTTAATCACAAATTTTGTAGAATTATAAGCGGAAATAAAAAGGGTCCTATGACATTTTTAATTTAAGCGCCTCTTTTTAAGCATGTCCAAGTTACATAACTTTAAGACATTTAGCTTTGTCTGTTCCTAAACATTTTTTATATAATTTTGGTAAAAAAGCTATATTTTTAGGTAGGGTGAAAATTTGTTTGGTTCAATATGAGAGATTGTACCGGTCGACGTTTGACCATCCCCATATTTAATGAGGTTTTCCGGGTTTTCATCATTTCTGCACTTAATGCTGGTTAGGACCTAATAACGTAAATCCTTCTCCCGTGCAAGTTTCTGACTTATGGGCTAATCCTCGTGATTAGAATGGGGGGTAAAGATATTATTATTATCTGAAAATAATCTTTGAACCATGACCAATTACTATTACAGCCAAATTTTCTGATTAAGGGTTCAGATTTGTTTTAACAAAATTGCACATAAAGGCCGAATCCTGAAAATAAGTACATCAGCCATCATTTGCATCACTTATTATCGTACAATGAGGATAATATCTTTAGGCTCATATGCTTGACGTCTTTCCTCCTTTGGCAACTCAATTCAACGAAGGAGGAATCCATACTCAGACCTATGTACCTACGACCTTGTTATACTAATTTCAGGGAAACCGCCAGGCGTTATGAATGAGCTAAATAACAAAAAAAAAAGTAAAAAACTAGACTCTTCGGGAATGAACCACCAATGTTGGGTTTAGTAAACCGGGACTCTACAAGCTGAATCACGGCGCTATCTGTCAAAATTGTACATATATGAGTGTCAAATTCTATATAAATGTAAATAAAACTCTTGAAATGATAAAATTAAGTTTTTTAAGTGTAACATCGTCCCCAAAGGACCTGAGTAGGTTCCAGAATTTTTAATACAGGCATTTTATTATTGACAGTCAATGAAAAATTCTATTCTTTTCGATTTGCAGGAGGCTTTTTGGGAAGATGTTAGGACTTAATCCTACAGCTGTATTGTGGCTTAATATTGCTGTGATTAGAATTAAGTAAATTAACGCAACTGGGTGACGTCTGAACGACAGGGGCATTACGCATAACTGCCACAGAAACCGTGGGGCTTTTCTGTCTTCCTCAAACTACATTCCATAGTTGAAGGTGAGGCGAGAGGGTCTTTTTATCGACTGAATCAGTGGAGGATATGGTAAGACAAAGATCACGAAGGAGATCCTATAGCGATCCTCAAAGAATTAATAGAAGAAAATAAGATTATTCAAGCAACCAACGACAAGATATTCCCTATCTATATATTCACTGATGGGTTCATAATGGACCAAGGTTCAGAGATGGGCACTGTGGCATGTAACTGTAAGTGAACCCATTTTACTTTCGTGTATCGTGTATTCCATGGTCGTTATCCAAGTCACAGTAACAAAGACAGATATGTCGGCAGACAAGTTTCAATTTGTGAAACAGAATCAGTATTGGTGCTGCCACAATGTTGCAAGATCTAACTTTCATTATGCCGTCACCTGATGTTAGATCAAAGCAAATGTGACACGATTTTAACAACATACACAAAACCAACCCCATGAATAAATATATATTTTTTAATTTAACACAGTTGTTCAATTTAGTAGTATTTTAACCCGATATATAATCTGGTAATTTTTTAATCTTAATTCATATCACAATTTGGTATTTCCATTAAAATAATTATTATCAACAATCAAAACACAATTATCTAATGATGATGAAGCAATAATATATTATTAAATATCTCTTTTTAAACAGCAACTGATTGGCAAACTAACATAAAGGTAATCTTAAAATTGACCTTATCATGAATTTAATGTTAAACGTAGCCACAAGTCCGACAATTGTCCATATTTTATGTATTTTTATGCCTTTCGGAAATGATAATTCAAATTCGATTTAATAAATAGTGGCTAGCAAAAAGCGTTAATTACATTGGTTGTACAAGAGATTTTATTTCAATTTAGGTTTAAAACAAAGGACGAACATTTTTTTTAAAGATGAAGACTAATATTTTAATTATTTGGTAAAAGAGAGAGCGTGTCAGTCTAGCTTTAAATTTTATATTTAAATTATGTACATCCATTCTGTATGTTATTTTATGATACAGGTAACGAAGAGTTTTGTAATTTATAATGTTATAATATAAGCAAGCAACCATCTATTAGACATACTGAGCCATCCCACATCTGACAGTTTATGAGAAATGTGTTTCCTGATTCCGTATATAAGTTTCAGACAAGCATTTTGAACCACCTGAATGAGCCGAATGCCATGAGAGTTAATAGGGGAGCCGTAAATAATGTCTTCAAAATTATACTAGGCCAGAACAATACTTTTCTTGTTTAAATAATGTGGACAATTGTAAACCATCTTACGATTAGTATAGGCAACACGAATACATTTGCTGATATAGGTTTTAAATCTGTCAGGAAAATATCAATGATAATACCGAGGCTCTTAACTTAATTATAAAAAATAATATTCTAATAATTTGGTTTCCGCTTTTCAAGCTTATTAATGCTACGTTTAGATGTCCGGTGAAGTTTCTACTTTTTAGTTAGATTACAGGTTTTCAAGGTTGTTTTTTCAAAGACAGTGTTGCTTGTGGAATGTCTGACAAGTAAAATGAATGATAAATTTGGGTACCATCAACATATAAATGAATATTACAATATTTACAAGTATCTACTTTTAAAATATCACTCGTATATAATGAAAAAAGAAGCGGGCCAAGTATTGAACCTTGCGGAACTCTGTTAGACACTAATAGAGAATAACTAATATAAGTGTATCGATTTGAGAATGGCTAATAGTAAATTATGATTCAATGGCTTAAGTCGCTGGTTTAAGAAATACTGGGTGTTCAAGGTTTATATTTTATTTTGAAATGTCTCAATAATTGAGAAAGTTTTGACAGCATGACTGAAAATTGGTAGTATTGAGTTTTTTGGTGTGAGAATTACGAATTTGAGGTTTATTTTGACTTTGCTCCTAGAGAGCGCTAGTTTCACCGTATTATTTAGGTAAATCAAAACATATTTTTTTTATCTGTTAAGCTATGCTTAAAAAAATAAAAATCTAAAAAAACGTTTAATTCTACATAAAAAATTTACTCTTGTTTAAGTCGCCTAACTTTATCAGTTTCTGAGTTATTTGTTTTTAAAAATGTCACTGTATTTTGTGATGATTTTCTTTCAGGCACTGATATTGCTATTTCTTTTCGTAGCAGGCTTGTGTCAAATTTTCATGGTAATAAATATTAACATTTTTTACGTGCGTGTGATTTATTATTTGTGCGCAATTATTGAGAAATTTCAGGATAAGATTTAAACCTGCGGCATTTGTATAAGGCACAAAGAGCTCAAACATAATATTTTAGTGTCTAGTATTTCAGGCTTAGTGTTGACCCATTCTTTCCCACTCATTCTGTATAATAATATATAAATGTCCCCGAGATAAAAATATACATATATATTTTATATAAAAGGGACCGTCTCTATTCAACACATTTTTGATAACTGTTGTGGTATCAGCTATAACTTATTTTTTGAAAAAAATAATAGAAAAATAATGATTTGCGTATAAATATTATATATATATATATATATATATATATATATATATATATATATATATATATATATATATATATATATATCCTGTTTACTTTTGTCGGCCGGGTCTTATCAGTTAATTCAGAAAACGACTTTAGATATGCAGACATAAGTCCTCGATATTCCCAGAAACCATACGGAGATAAACAATTTTGTTGCCACAGACTTCGAATAAGTAATTTTTTTTAGGAATAATGTCACGTCCAAATTATTCATTACAATAATTGTCCAACTGATAATATTTTCTCGGGGAACCGATAAACAAAACCCTCAAAAGGAGATAACAGAGATTTATATTTGTCCTACATTTAACTTGTTTAAATATTACTTAAACATATTAGGAAAAAATACCCTGAAATTTGAATATCACATAAATCTCGATAACAATTTTGCATCTAAAAAAAAATCTGTATAATTCAAGGCACTAGTGTTTTTACAGGAATATTGACAGTTAGCATATTATTACTAATAATGAACAAAGTTATTTCAATTACAATGCGATAAATGTATAATAATTCGAATTATAATAATAATTATTAATTTGTTATATACTAATGTAGTGTATGTAAGATTTAAATTATGTGTTTTAGACCGCTGCATGTATCTGCTATAATTGGAATTGTCTGTCAAGACAGTATATTTTAAAAAAGTAGACAAACAGATAAATAAATAAATAAATAAATAACAAATTTATAAATAATTTATAATAAAGAGCAATCTCAAAAAATAGTGTTTTAGAGTTTCAGTTATAATAATAAATAACGAATAATGTCTATTGGTTCAACTTGCCAATTAAAAATCTAATAATTATCTGGTAATTTTAAGTTTTGAAAAATTGTTTCCCTAAAATTGTCTACATATCCATTTCGTAGTGGAAATTTTTAAAATTAGTACTTATATTTTTGATAGCTTTTGAAGATTAAGAAATTAATGTATTTAAAGGTCTTTTGGCTGAAAATCACACAAAGGTGTAATTTTTATCGAATCGCTCGTACAATATCATTAATTATTAAGTACTAATATTGTTCAGCAAACAAATTTTTCTTTAAAAAAAAAGATCAGTGATACTGTTGCTGTTTGTTTATTTGCTTTAAACTTCTGATAATTTGCATAATATTTACATTCTACAAACAAATTTATCGGTATCATATTTATATATATATTACAAACAGTAGTTACCAAAACGCGCAGTTTTTAAATGTTACGTACCTACCTTGCTTTTAAGGGGTATGAATCACTAACTACTATATGTAGGAATGTTTTAAAAACTATATCTATCTAGAGAAGGAAAAGTCTATGGCAAACAACATGCAATTAAACATACGGCTAAATTTTTTATACCTACTTATTACATATTTAAGGTGATGAGTCATAAAAAATGATATGAAGTTTTATCTTAATTTCTTCCAGACTTAGAAAAATGACAATCTTATTAATCATTTTTTAGTCACGAATCGAACTTTGAAATAGAACTTAGTTTCCAAGAAATTTTAAAATAAGTATTCTTATTAAAGTACAATGGAGTAGATAAAGACACAGGAGATAACAATGTATTCACGCATATATCATTTTAACATAATCACTTTTTTTGGAAAACCAGGGGTAGGTATATGAAAATGATGATTATCTTAAAAATATATATAGAGCCCTATCTTTGCATCAATATTTTTTAGTTTTTTTTGTTCATCGCGTTGTCTTTAGAAAACTTGATTTTAAAATTGAATTAACTTAATTAACAATATTAAATATATCTAAAAAAGGCACGGTTATGAAAATGTACACATTGTAGCACATATAACATATAGGATAATACAAATTGTATTCGATATTCGATACACTTGAAACATTTCTAGAACATTTGAGGAGATCTAAAAGTCCCAGTTAATATCTTCTATATATATATATACCGGGTGTTCCCTCTAAGACTTTCAGTGCGAATATCTCAGAAACCATCATAGCCAGTGCGACGAAATTTGGTATACAGACACTAGATGGCGCGTAGAATCTGATGATAACATCAATTTTTATACAGGGTGTTCCATTTTCCAAGAAATCGATTTAATTTTGATTTTTTGGTTGTCAGCCCTGCTAAAACTTATGTTTAAATTGAAATATACTTAATTATGAACACATTCTGATAAATAAACATTCAAAAATTTCAAAATTTAACATAAAAAAACGCCTCGAAAAAGTACCCAAATTTCATTGTTTTGTCATGTAAAATGTGTATAGCCTTGAGCCAGACTTACACAGAAGAAACTAACATCGGTGAACGTCAAAACTATGAATTGTCATTGAGTTGTCAAATATTAATGGCATGAAGTATTTTATTTTACATAAATAACGCTAAATAATGGATTTAATGCAATTTGCGTATGCACAATGGTGTTATTGAGACTTGTCAATAAAAATTTAGACTTGAGTTGAGGCTTTTGGAGCATTGGGGTCGCCGTGCCGGCGCAGTCTACCGCTACGCTAGAGTTACAGCGTGAAGATTGTGTAAAATATCTGTGAAAATTTTTAAATTATTCCATTATAATGTAATAAAACTTCAGTAAATTGTTTTTTTTATGTTACTACAGTGTACAATAATAATTAGGTACACGTATTTTTTATGACAAAATAATTTACAAAATTGTGTAAGTACCTAAAGAATATCCCTGTTTTCCAACTGCTGTAATAATTATTGATTACTTATTTAGCAACAAATCAATTCAAACAAAACAATTTCTAAAACTTTTAATTATAATGTGAACGTGTTTGTCGTTGAAAGTCAGATCTGAACCTACCCTAGCCCCACAAAAGAAAATATTACGAAAGCATAACGTGAGCATAACCTAGAAATGATTGATTCTTGTATCCACATATTTCAGCACTTTACTTATGTACTTATGTTTAAGAAGAACTCTACATCTGTAAAATAGTAAACAATGAACTACAATTTCTGTATTTCATGATACAGAACTGAAATAAAGCAACTGGTTTTTGCTAGGAAGAATCACCTGCAAATGTACTATACCCAGTAGGTAGGTACCTATCAAATAGTCGTTTAAAGCTAGATAATAATTTGTAATTATTGTTTCTATCTTTCAGTTATGTGTGTGCTGTGCCACAAATTACATTAAAACAGACACCAAAAAGAATAAGCGAAAAATATTACGAACATTTTCTTGGAAATAATTCTAAACATGGAATGATGGAAAATATTATAAAGAAGTCTGTAACTCACATTCTTTGAAGAGTATTCTATAAGAAATTAAATTCAGTTGTCTGTCGTGGGTTTTAAAATTTCTAAACGAATAAAATTAAGAAAAATAAACTAATTTCATAATTTTATGTACAGTATGAAAACATCTTGTTAGAATATCTTTAAAATGTTGAAAGCTAACTGTTACAACATATACACAACATAACGTAATAAGGTAGGTATTGAACGATGAAACAGCAAGATTTGTTTCTAATCGTACATGCATGTACATTCCTCAGATTGAACGTTGCTCTGTAAATGAAATGATAATACAGAATAAGTGTTTAATATAAAATCAGATGTAATAATGTAAATTTATTTTATTGTTAATCAATCAAGAATTTATTTAAAGCTAGACAGTAATTTGTAATTATTGTTTTTATCTTTCAGGTATGTGTGTAGTGCCACAAATTACATTGAAATAAAACGATTCGTAAAATAGGACACCAAACAGAATGAACGAAAAATATTGCACAGATATTTTGTTAGAATTAATTTTATACATGGAATGGTGGATAATATTAAGAAGTCTCTTAACTCACATTGGAGAGTATTTTACAAAAGAACAAAATTTTCAAAAAAAGACCAAAGGACTGATTTTTTATATTTTATTATAGCTATGATTCAGTTGTAACCAGCACAATTTTAATTAAAAAGTAATATGTACCTACATTGTGGCTTATTTTTTAAATAGTAACTAAATTGAATAACTTGATCCTTCATCTTTAAGTATTAATTAATTTTATATTACCTATTTCTGAAACATTTCTGTTTAATAATTTGAGTAGAATAAAAAACAACAAATACAGACTTCAATTTATTAACAATAAAATAAAATTACATTAAGTATCTACACTATTACATCTGATTTTATATTAAACACTTGTTCTGTATTCTAATTTCTTTTACAGAGCAACGTTCAATCTGAGGAACGTTCATGCATGTACGATTAGAAACAAATCTTGCCGTTTCATCGTTCAATACCTACCTTATTACGTTATGTTGTGTATATGTTGTAACAACAGTTAGCTTTCAACATTTTAAAGATATTCTAACAAGATGTTTTCATACTGTACATAGAATTATGAAATTAGTTTATTTTTCTTAATTTTATTCGTTTAGAAATTTTAAAACCCACGACAGACAACTGAATTTAATGTCTTATAGAATACTCTTCAAAGAATGTGAGTTACAGGCTTCTTTATAATATTATCCATCATTCCATGTTTAGAATTATTTCCAAGAAAATGTCCCTAATATTTTTCGCTTATTCTTTCTGGTGTCTGCTTTAATGTAATTTGTGGCACTGCACATACATAACTGAAAGATAAAAACAATAATTACAAATTATTATCTAGCTTTAAACGACTATTTGATAGGTACCTACCTACTGGGTATAGTACATTTGCAGGTGATTCTTCCTAGCAAAAACCAGTTGCTTTATTTCAGTTCTGTATCATGAAATACAGAAATTGTAGTTCATTGTTTACTATTTTACAGATGTAGAGTTCTTCTTAAACATAAGTACATAAGTAAGGTGCTGAAATATGTGGATACTAGAATCATATGTTTTGTGCTAGAATCAATCATTTCTAGGTTATGCTTTCGTAATATTTTTTTTTGTGGGGTTAGGGTAGGTTCAGATCTGACTTTCAACGACAAACACGTTCACATTATAATTAAAAGTTTTATAAATGGTTTTGTTTGAATTTATTTGTTGCTAAATAACTAATCAATAATTATTACAGCAGTTGGAAAACAGGGATATTCTTTAAGTACTTACACAATTTTGTAAATTATTTTGTCATAAAAAATACGTGTACCTAATTATTATTGTACACTGTAGTAACATAAAAAAAAACAATTTACTGAAGTTTTATTACATTATAATGGAATAATTTAAAAATTTTCACAGATATTTTACACAATCTTCACGCTGTAACTCTAGCTGTAGCGGTAGACTGCGCCGGCACGGCGACCACAATGCTCCAAAAGCCTCAACTCAAATCTAAATTTTTATCGAGAAGTCTCAATAACACCATTGTGCATACGTAAATTGCATTAAATCCATTATTTAGCGTTATTTATGTAAAATACAATACTTCATGCCATTAATATTTGACAATTCAATGACAATTAATAGTTTTGACGTTCACCGATGTTAGTTTCTTCTGTGTAAGTCTGGCTCAAGGCTATACACATTTTACATGACAAAACAATGAAATTTGGGTACTTTTTCGAGGCGTTTTTTTATGTTAAATTTTGAAATTTTTGAATGTTTATTTATCAGAATGTGTTCATAATTAAGTATATTTCAATTTAAACATAAGTTTTAGCAGGGCTGACAACCAAAAAATCAAAATTAAATCGATTTCTTGGAAAATGGAACACCCTGTATAAAAATTGATGTTATCATCAGATTCTACGCGCCATCTAGTGTCTGTATACCAAATTTCGTCGCACTGGCTATGATGGTTTCTGAGATATTCGCACTGAAAATCTTAGAGGGAACACCCGGTATATATATATATATATATATATATATATATACATTTAAACAGAGTTCGATAAAACATGTAGCAGAATGTACAACTGTTAAAACTTAGTAGTGTCCCATTAATTTGCAAATATGACTATGAGGACTAGAGGAAAAACACGAGTGCAAAAATGAACTCAACCACTCAGTGGTCGAACAACAAGACTCTCCACGAACATGAAACACTCAACCCTTAAACCTTAACCTTATCTGTTGCCACGAACCAAAGGTAAGGTTGCCGCCGTACCGGCGGATCATCACCGTCGAGGTGGGGACCTGGTGCGGCCCCACCGCGGCTATAAAACCGGCTGGTGAAGTCGTTCGACTCCAGTACGCTGAAGCTAGGTCATCAAACGCAGTGTTGTGGCAGTAGCAGACCGATTTACACGCGTGACCCACATTCATATCTTTCAGTGAAGTGCCTTAAGACTGATTCAAAACAGACAACCGATATATAAGTGATATTAAGTGTGATACTAGTTTTTTAAGTTCCGAGAAAATGCCAGCTCCAGTTCAGGACGAAATCACCGCCGCAATGGATCAAGAGGGTGTAATTTCCCCTTCGAAGCTCATGGAGACTCGCGACAGCATCTCCTCCATCGACAGCGACGTGTCTCTGTCTTTCGACAGGACCACCCAGGTGCCTGAGAATCCCGCAGAGGCCGAAGACGAAGGCGCCCATATGGCCGATCTGAGCGACAGCGCCTCAGACACCGGTTCTGCAGGAGGCGGCAAGGATTCGGGGTGCGAAGTTACCCCAGAAGTCACCGAGCCTCCCTTCACGCCACCCTCCGACGAACTGGCCGATAAGATCGTGCAACAGGTAGAATTCTATTTCTCCGACGCCAATATCACAAAAGATGCATTTCTGCTCAAGCACGTAAAAAGAAACAAGGAGGGGTATGTGTCCCTTAAACTGATTTCGAGTTTTAAAAGGGTAAAACACTTGACTAAAGACTGGAGGGTGGTAGCCCACGCTCTATCCCGTTCAACCAAACTTGAAATCAACGAAGCAGGTACCAAGTTAAGGAGGCTCGATCCTTTACCTCAGTACGACGAAACCACCCCTTCGCGCACTGTGGTGGCCGTGCACATGCCCATAGATAAACCTACTATAGAAAATGTGGCGGAACTCTTCAAATCCTGTGGAGAAATCGCCCTTATCCGAATTTTAAGGCCCGGCAACCCCGTACCAGCTGACGTAAGGCAATTTATCAATAAGAATCCTTCTCTCGCCGGCATGGTATGCGCCCTGGTGGAGTTCGTGAATTCTGAATCGGCTAGAAACGCTATTCAGTTGCAAAGCACTTTAGGCGAGCCCATGAAAGTATACGAGCTGAATAACGTACCTCATCCTGAGAAGAAGAAGAAAAATAATAAGAAAGGTTCCAACAATAACAACAATAACAATCATACTACCAATAAGAACGTTAGTTCTGAATCAGACTACATTACATCGTCTTGTCCAAGCGGTTCCGAAGCAGAGGACATGAAGGTGAAATTTGATCCTAGAGGTAAGTGTATCGATCTTCTTTCTAAAATTACTTTAAACTTTCACAAACATATTTTTTTCATTTAATTCAAATCATTATGTGAATTGAAATTAAATTGTAGGTTTAATTCAATTACAGAAAGTTACATTTTTAACATTTTATTATCATATTAAATATAATAAATTAAACTTTCTCTTTTAAAACGTAAACATTTCGTTTTAAACGACGATCAGAATTAGAATTAATTACATTCAATTTCTGAATATTTTACCGAAATTTCTAGATTGTAATTTAATTCATGATGTTGGTAATAAACAAAGAGGTCATTGAGTTTGTAGACCTCGTATATCTACGTTCGATAACCATTCTTTTGAGCAGTGGCGCAACATAGTAGATTTGACAATACATTTCTGTGGTTTATTGAAATTATTTACTAAGAGGTTTTTTTCATCTTGCTTGTGAATCATAACATTTGCTGGAAGTAATAAAGCAAGATTTGAAAATAAAATGTTGAATTGAATACATTTGTATGAATTTTCATTTTTTAACATTTCTTTACTTTGCTACAGGAAAAATGCGCCGTGGTTCCTCCGCTCACTTCCCCTCTCGCTTCATCGAGCCCGCCGCCTGGTTGCAGAGGCGACTGAGTGCCTCCAGCACCGAGGCCAACTTCATCTACATGCCCAGACGACTGTCGTATGGCAGTAGGGACTCCAGCGACTCCAGTCTGTTCCTGCCCCGAAGAATGAGCGCGTGCAGCGTTTCCAGCACGGATAGTTTCAACAGGAGGATGTCTTCTGCCTCTGAAACCAGCAACCCCAGGTCAAGGAGCAATAGCTCGGCCTTCCAGAACACGGAGAACGTAGTTAGAATGCCCCGAGGCCCAGACGGCAGCAGAGGGTTCCGACAAAGGATTTCGACTCTAGCACAGTGAACTGTCTTAGAATAATTCAACAGGTATTAGCTCTGGCGGTTCAGCAGTAAACAGATAAGCGGATATTTGGATTCACAGTATTAGAATAGTAGAGTTACGCTGAGATTAGATTTTGTTTTTTATTGCAGAGGAGCATTTTGTAAAATTATAGAGAACAATGCATTTACGATGGTCGAAACATGAAGGTGTAGGCAAGAATCTAAATTTAATTTTTAAGATTAATCTCCTCGGTTGTTATCCGACACGCCTCTTAAACAAGACGAGAAAGATGATTTTGCTTTACGCTTTATAGTTACATAAATTGGTTCTTACGGTTGTAATTCATTCTATTGTTAACGGGTTAGGTCATTAAATTTAATTCTTGGGACAGTACTTGATGCGCTCTGGTTTCATTTTGATTGCAGAAAACTAAATGTGGACCTCCACACGCAAAATTAAAATTATCTTTCTAAATACATTTGGCATTTTATTTCAAAAACTTTTTTGTTAAGCTTCCATATCAAAATTACCTAGATGCTATTGTTAGATGAAATATATTTACAACTGAAACTTTTTCAAGGCCAACTTTACTACGTACAGAGCAGAGAGCCAAAATCGGCAAGTGATTCACGGCTGCTCGGTTGCTAGTAACGGTGACCACGGCACAAATCCTTGAAAGAACGGTTCAATGCTTTTTGTGATACGATAAGTGAATGAAGTGGACTGGAAACCCGATCGCATTCAGTACGCGACCCACTTGTCGGTCGTACTTTCACCGAAAGTCGACAACGTGGAAAAAATGAAGAAATATTTAGAAATCTCCTCGTTAGAACGGTGGTCCGTCACGCTTTTTAATCAATATAAATAAATAAATATGAGATAAAGCAAAGGTTACGGGCTAAGGGAAAGGTTATTTTGGTGCTATAAGAAAGGGATAGAGATACATTAAGTTACCCTCGTACAGTTATCTATCACTCATTCTTTTCTCCTAAGAAATCTCATTTCATTTCTTTTGCACATTTTATGCTAGATTTTGGTCGACTAAATGCATTGGACAATGGTCTCATATCTGTAATTTGTCTTAAAAAATCATCTACCTGGAAAGCTTCAAAATACAAACGTATAATTGAGACACTGAAATTTTTTATTTCAAAAATCAAACAGCTGTAGTCGAACATTGTTCGAGGCGCGCAGTGTATATAAATGTATTTTGTACTTTTGTAGCTTTCTTCATTAATTTACAGTCCATTAACAGCTGCATAATTATTTACTTTCTAATCCACACACCATCCACCTAATTATAAGCGTTAACGGTCAGCTTTTTCTTCGTCGGTATAAGTTATACATATTAATAACCAATAGCGTGTAATTTTCGTCGGTAGGTGCACCGTTTCGTTTTAGAAACGGCTTTGTAATGTATAATACTTGTAACGACTAGATTGTTTGCAGCGAAAATAATCGTTGTCGTACTTAATTTATTACTTTTCCACCGCTACCTTAGTCCTTAGTTTTGAAAAATGATGATTGTAATAATTGTTAAGTGTGAGGAAACCTTGAAATTTGAGTTTAAACTCTCCGTTTATATTAAGTATGTACATATGTTTATATATAATAATTGTATTTATTATTTATTATTTATTTAAATGTGTCTATAAGATTATGGTTAAAATAGATGTTGTGTTTCAATCAAACACTGCTTATTTTTTATTTACCTTTCCCTTGTTCATTTTATTAAACTTCAGAAATTTATAGGTTTGTATCTGGTTTAAACCAGATCTAATTATATATCAATTTTTTTTTCAGTTATCAAAGTTACTGACTCAAAAATAATAAATAGTTAAAATTCAGTAGGATTAACAGAACCAGAATGAAATAACAAACAAATTTAGAGATGAGTAATCATGTTATTAATATCCAAATTAACTAAAATTGAACTATTACACTCTACTTATACTACTATTAAAAAAAGCTGGACATCCAAGTGACGACATCTGTTTAGTAGCCATACTGGCATTACTGGCAACTGTTTTATGTGTTTTGTACTGGCAATCAAAACAATATAAACCTGTTCAAAAATTTGCATGATTTACGTATAAATAAAAAACAGATTGCACAGAATATCTATCAGTTGGCAGATGTTTCAAAGGTAGCAAATAACGGCGGGCGCGAGCGCCGCATAGATAGCATTTCTCTTTCCCGCTCGAGCGAGTCGACAATGTCAAACGTTGAACTTGAATGTCTAGAATGAAAGTCAAGAATGAAGAACGGTGGTTACGCTTCGGTGACCCCTACCTAGTATCAGTGGCGTAGATCGACAACAGATATTTTACCCTTTTATAGAGGTATCAATATCTGTATGCTCGTATATTTACCTACCTACTGAATATTTTTAAATTCAGCATATTATATAAATCTAATTGTGCAATTCTTTGCACAGGTTGGAGCTGTAGCAACGATGTTATAACAAATTTTCAGATATATTTTTCCCTAAATCGATTTCTAAGAGCTCTAAAAAACTCAACACATTTTTTATCAAGAACCACTAAAGATATAGTACTCAAATTTTATATATTACATCCCTTATAATAGCTAGCTTCTTGTAAAATTTACCTTATATAATATTTTATCTCAAAACAATAACGCGGTGAAGGTATTTCCAGACAAAACTTTTATCTTCGAATGCATAGTTAGTTCAAAAATCATGGCAGTTATACAATGTTTCAAGATAATATTCAGTTGTTTTGCTCAACAATTGGATAGGTTATGGAAAGATTGAAGCTGACAACATTTTATTCAAAGTACAAATTTGTGCAAAACTTGACTGAGTTTCACACATACATTGCTAAAAATTTATTTTTATTTGAATCTGGTCTATTTCTATACATTACTTAACTGCTTTAAAATGTATAGATATATTAAATAATTTTTTAATATTCTCGCGGCAAGAATTCAGACGTCATGACTGACGTTACGCAATTGTTTTTATTGTCAACGTAATTTTCGATATTTGGTCCCTTTAAAAACAAAATTTGTTTACAATTTAGTGCAATATATAATGCAAACTTTTAGTATAGTATATTATATACACAGAGTGTCCCAAAATAAAAGGCCATGCCATTAACCACATATTCTTTGGACAAAAATAATGACTTTTGTTATGCCATTTTTTATTTGGGCGTCCCTGTTTCAATATACAAGGTGTTAATTTGTATTTTTTTTAAATGCTCCGTTTTGGAGAAAGACGACATGTATTGATGGGTTACAAATGTCTTAGTGGCCGATGAATGTCAGGAAAAAATAGTGAGCTCCTTTATCCCAACAGATCACATCCTAAAAGAAAGGTTTTCTTAAATTTGGATCGACATCTTCGTGAAACCAGAAAGTTTATGGATCAGAAGTTCAGAATTTGTGACCTATATAGTAAATTAAGCCCTTAACAAGAGGAACAAATCTTAGCAGGGGTAGAAGAAGAACCAAACACAAATATTCTTCCCCAAGATTTTGTTCCTAGGATGCAATTTAGTCGTTGGTTGTTAACACAGAAAAATGCAGATAGGGACTTCGTAGGAAAAATTCTATTCACGGAGGAGGCAAGCTTTGCAAGAAATGGATTGACAAACATGCATAACAGCCACGTATGGACGGATTTGAATCCCCATGCAACCATTGTAGCACACCATCAATTTACATTCAGGGTTAATTTCTGGGCGGGAATCATAGATATTTGCAAATTGAATTTTAAGAACTTGCAATAAAGACGTTTTATTATTATTATTATTATTATTATTATTATTATTATTATTATTATTATTATTATTATTATTATTATTATTATTATTATTATTATTATTATTATTATTATTATTATTATTATTATTATTATTATTATTATACTTAGAAAACGTATTTTTCCAATTTCTTCTACACACGAATTTTTGTTAAGTATTATTTGCTATTTATTATTTTGCCACTAAATTTGTTAAAAACTTGATGAAAAATTTAAGCTTACCTACACGTACACCACTGCCGTTGATCTCCGGTGAAAGTAGCAATTTTAAATGAGTATAATGAGTTTAATTTAAATTCAACATACACTAATAATTTATTTAAAAAAAACGTGTTTTCTCTAATTTCTATGTTTCAAATGGAAGACCGCAGCAGTGAAATGAACTTATTCTTAAGGTAATTAATTGTATGTTACCTGTCACATGACAAAATTTTTCAAAAATCATTATGGCTATAAATGTAGGTACACAATTTCTTTTACAATTTTGGAATGAAACATGACCTAGGCCTTCTCTAAATTGTTGTCATTATAGTCATTTACGTTATAAGTCCGGTAGGTGACTGATTGCAGTATCAGTGTCGTATAATATTTTATTTTAAACTGTCTTTATAATCCTAATATACAGGGTCTTTCAAGTCGTTACAATAATTTTAGGAGGTGATATAATACTTGTCGATTGAAATAAACATACCAAGTGTTACAATGGTTCTGATAATTAATTTTTTAATATTTTTTAATTTAACCGTGCTTTTCTATAATTATTGAAGTGTAGAAGAAAAACATACCTTTTTATAACAAATATTTCTATAGTTTTTTATTAGGAATGCATAGATTAATTAAATTATTTAACCAATAAAATCCAAAATGGCTTCGGTACTTACCTAGAACTTGATAAACATGGGTTTTTCTACTTTGTAAAAGCGAAGAGTCAAATTTAAACGTGCATTTTATTTAAACCTTTGTGTGTAGGTTTATTCAGTTACTTGATAAACATTCTAAAAATTAGGGAATTTAATCTTAACACTTTATTACTTATTATTATTTACATTAGACTTTTTTTATTATGTTCATAATTGTAAAATGTAACATAATTATTTCCTTTTGCACCTTAAATTAGCTTTTAAGATTTGAGCAATTGAAATAAATACTTAGCGTTTTGAATCCTCCTGTATTTTAATAACTTCAATATTTTCTAAAAGTTACGTTCTTGTTAGCAAATGTTTTAATTTTTCAACCATTTTTATTACATACTAAACGGCTGTCCTCTGTTTTGGCTAATACGCTCCCTGCATACTTAAACGTGTTAAAATTCCCTAATATTTGGAATGTTTATCGAGAAATTTTTCTTAAGAACTCACACACACAAATGTTTAAATAAAATCCACGTTTAAATTTGACTCTTCGCTTTTACAAAGTAGAAAAATCCATGTTTATGAAGTTCTAGGTAAGTAACGAAGCCACTTTGGATGTTATTGGTTAAATAATTTAAGTAATCCATTCATTCCTAATAAAAAAAAGTATAGAAATATTTGTTATAAAAATGTTTGTTTTTCTTCTACACTTCAATAATAATTGTAGAAAAGCACAGTTAAATTAAAAAAAAAATATCAATAATATTGTAACAATCGACTCAAAATCAAGTATTCTATCACCTCCTAAAATTATTGTAACGACTTGCAAGACACCTTCCTGTATAATATAATAAGTTAAATAGTTATTTATGCAACAAGTACAAAAAGTAAGTGTTTATTGCATGCGACGTCGAGTGCAATAAACACTTCTTGTACGAGTTGCATACAATATTTTTTCTACGTTCATGGCGTTCATGCAAAAACCAAAAATTTTTTATTTAGATGACACTAAGTCTAGGATATGACGTCGTTTTGAAGGTTTATGTTTGTCATGATGACAAAACGCTGTAGTAGAATGACAGATGCATGCAATAAACATTTTATTGCACTAGGGCAATAAAGAACCACTTTTCCCACTAAATATAGTTCAATAAAGTTTTGTTTTTTGCATGAACGTAGAAAAAAAATATTAATTAGAAATCTTTTACTTGTCACTGTCAAATTAAATAATACCTATCATTTTATATTATTTTGTATCATGGAAACTTCGGAGAAAAGTTTAAATAAATTTGGGGAAGCAACGTGAACAGTAAATCCAGAAAAAATATATATAGATATAGCTGCGGCAAGAATTCAGACGACTTACGTCATACGAACAAATGAATAATTAATTATTATATTTTCATCAAAATATTTAAGAAATTGCTACTGTGAGAATCATGAACGAAGTTAAGGGAGGCCAAAAATATTCATAAACATCACACACATTTCGGAACAAATATTATTTAAATAACATATTTTTACAGTCCACCCGTGGCTTTAGCCCCTCCAGATTTGATGACCTAACTTATTCGCCCATGCTGAGAATAATAGAACTATATGTATACACTAAATGTTTGCACTATACTATATTGCACTAAATTACAAGAAACGATTGTGTTTAACACGACCAAATATGGAAAATTATATTTACAATAAAAATAACTGCGTTAGCCGTGGTGTAGGTGAGAATTCTTGCCGCGACTATATATACATTTATACAGTGGCGTAGCCAGAAATTTGACATGGGGGGGGTTCACTGAACAGAGTATTTCAGACTAGATTTTTTTAATAAAAAAATAAATAATTTTTAATAAATTGAAACAATAAAAAGTAAATTAAAAAAAATCTCATCATAAACATGTAAATAATAAACAGGTACGAACAATATTTGTTACAAAAATGACAGAAATAAAATGAGAACTTGCAGGTGAACCCTAATGTAAGGTTGCCGTAGGAGATCTTGTTCACTGACTGCGTTGCTAAATCTTGGCAAATAAAGTGATTGCAGGTTTGTAGGGAGATTACCTATATGACCCAACCAACCCAACTCATGGGGTGGTTCTGACCCACAACCCCCCCCCCTCGTGGCTACGCCAATGCATTCATATAAAGTATTAATATAATTCCAACGCAAAATACAAAATAGTGTTGCTAGGCAACACATAATGTTCCATTTCCCGGCCGCAAATGACTCCAGGAAATAGTCATTTAATCGGCAATATGAATGACGCCCAGATAACAAGAAAAAAACGGTAAAATAATTTTAAATTTTACACCCTGTATCTTTTTCCATAGCAACATTTTACTAAGATATATTTAACTATATGTATATTCACATTTTCTCTCAAAGATGTTGCTCTTGCTCTACGACCTATTATTAATGCTCTATGCTCCATCCTTTATGTTTTCTAAGTAGTTTTATGCAAATATAGGTATGCAACAAAATATACACGGATGTTGCATTGTACATCACATAGCATTTGTTTAACTATCTGTTAAAATGTCTCTTCGCGCCGTTATTTTTGGCGTTGTTCGTGGCCTAAATGATTTGGGACCGAGGGGGCCTATCCCTCTTGATCCTGTCTCATCGTTGTAGGGCTGTATAGGCCTGGATAGCTTCGGGAAGGTGGACCCCATCCCTCGTCGACCCCGCCTACATGCGTGGCCGGTGTCGGCGCTTTGTAGAGCGTTCTCTTGTCTTGGCTGACTCCCGCCGCAGAGGGCCTCTTCTGGTGCTCTCGTAGTCTTATTTTCAATCTTCGCCCGCTAGTCTAACCCCCCGGGGGGTAGTCGTCCTCACAGGGGCAGATAGCGAGCTACTCGCACTCTGGGGGTGATTTTTTGAGATTAGCGTTGTAGCCACAAATTGCAGGAGAACAGTTGTAGTTTAGGGATGCACACAGCCATCGAACCTAATGACCCGATGGACTGGTGCAGGGACTACGTTAGGGTTGGCGTTCTTGATCCCGGCTGTTCCTGAAACTTAAAGGGTTAGTGGGAATAAAACCAGAAACTTCTAGGTTTGTGAATAAATATTGCTAAAGCTTTGTTCGGAGAACGATAATAAGGTTGATCCTGCAGTAGTTGGAAACATTGGTAATTATTTACATTAGCGTAAAACTCTCCAATCTTAACAAAAAAATTCCTACCCCCCTATTTTCAAGGGTGCTGATCACGAATCTGTAGTCAGATTTCGGCGAACGCATTTAGTTTTCTATGGAAATATTTGGTAATATGCGTATATTCATCAACATAATTAGGTTGGTATTTAAACACAAATACAAAATATTACTAGATGTCTAAAATTGATCAATAAATGGGAACATGTTCTAAATTCACACTTTATTATTCAATTTATTGAAATCAATAAATTAATAAATTATTGCAGACGAAGCAATCAATCAATATGTTTCAATTTATTTGTCAATAAATTGGAGAGTGTAAAAGAGCTTCAACCAAAGATATGGGCACGAGTTATATAGGTACCAGTGAATTTAATGCAAGAAGTAGCTGGATTCACATTTTTGCTCTTAGGCTAGGCGGTGTGAAGAAAATCGGCAGTTTATTAATGAATTTATTGAAATCAATAAATTATTGCAATCGAATCAATCAATCAAATTGTGTCAATTTATTTGTTAATAAATTGGAGTGTGTAACAGAGCTATTAGAAATATCCAACCAGAGATGAGCAGGAGTTACATACCACTGAATTTAATTCAAGAAATAGCTGGAGTAGTAGTAGTATATAGTTATTTACAATCCTGTTTCTATTGATTTTATTCCATTATTCTGTCAAAAAATTTGGAAACTCCTCCTGACAGGCTCCTGCTGGCACAGCCCACTGAAATGTAATTTTATATTATGATGACTGGAATGCGCTAAAAGATGCGCGAATGGATTATTCATGATCAGCGCCATATTTTGTTTTGTGCCTCTAGCAATGGCGGACCAGTAGAAGCTTAGCTGATTCTGAATTGAAATGAAATTGAATTCTGGATATGGAGAATTATTTCGTGCTATATACTGGTTAATTTTACAGTCCCTTATAAAACATGACATGTTCCAACAATAACGCCCACAAAAATACACAAAGAATATCACTAACGAGATACAAGATAAAAGAAGAAACCACACTGTACGCCAATGACGTGTTTACAAACAAAATAATGGGAAATTAAGAACACAATTCATATCGTACGTGCAGATGGTTGTCTCTCTCGCACCCACATACATAACCAATGAAGTATGTCTTTGATGAGTTTCATGTGCCTCCTTTTGTCTGCTCCTAGGGTTGGTACCTTCATTTGGATGCGCAAATGGACTAAACGCATTCCATATATACAGCCTGGCATGAGTGGCATGTCATGTTCTGTGCTCAGTGCTGCCAATCAGTGTGTAATTATACGAAATACGTGTAATTTCAGGAGTAAATGTGTAAAATTCTAACACTCTCAAAAAGTGTGTAATTACGGATATTTTAAGAATTTTAACACAAATTCTTCTTAGATGGTAATTCTGTGCCGGTGAAAGAATTCGGTGATTGTAACTGTAATCACCATGTGGAGTTTGCGCGACTTGGTTTATCTTTAATCTATGCTTCAATGGATTTTAGAAAATTATGAATGTTATGATTGTATCAGGACTGTGTTCTGTCATTATTGACTGGTTTGATCATAAGATTTATACAGGGTGATTCTAAAATAGTTGCGGTAAAAAAAACAATGGATTCCTGACCTATTCCACTCGTTGTCACCTCACACATCACTTTCACACAAAAATTAAAAAAAAAAAATGTCTGAATAGTCTTTTTCAAAAAAAACTTTTTTGTATCTACACACATTACTAAATATTTTCTAGTTTGCATACAAAAAAAAAATAAAATTGAATTAAAAGCCAGCATCTCAACCCTAAAATTCTGCAAACGATAATTTCTGTAGTAGGTTCCTATCATTATAGTTGTCAACCGTTATTACCGATTTATTGAAATGCTTTTTATCATTCTTATGATAAGTTTAGCTGTTGTTTCGACACTAAAAAAAACATGGAAACTTGATTTCAGAACTTGCTTTTAAAGGGTTGTAATTTCTTAGGGAAAACTAAAATTATTTGCAGAGTAGTTGTGTTATATCTGGTCGCCTACCTGTGTGGTTACCTATGCCCAAAATTTATTATAAAATTCTTGACCTATGCCTACACCATCGTGTGCTACATCGCGTCGCCTTGACAAAGCACGGCCGCTGCGATTTAAATAAATATTGAAAAGCGTCAATAAATTAGCCTTAAGTTATAATGTAAAATAATTTTCTCTAATTTTTTAAATTAATTAAAACAATTAAATTTTTGAAAACAGGGGTGTACCTAATCGTGTAATATTCTTCAAGTGCGTGTAATTTCGTGTAATTTGTAATGTGTTCAGAGGATATTTTCATGATATTTTTACCATGTCATTGGCAGCACTGTCTGTGCATTGTCTGTGCTCTTGTGCTACTGTCAAACCATCTGCCTAATGTTGACAGTTTGATTTTTTAAATCATAATTCTAAAAAAATGGCAGTGAACTTGCCAACTGGTCTAATATCTCATACTAGAAAAGTCCAAAGCTTGTACAAAAGATCTCTTCGATTATTAGAAAGCTGGTACGATAGAAGGTATAAATAAATAAAATTGTTAGGTTATATTATGTAATTTTACTTTCTCGTAGAGATGTCTACAGATATCATGCTGTACTCATGAGACAACGGTTTGACGAGAATAAATGTATTCAAGATCAAAGAGTTGCCAAAGAATTCATCCGCAAAGGAGAAGAAGAATTATTTGATAATCAACATTGGCACCCTCGAAAGTGTAAGTTGAAAACAAGGCTAAAAGTATATTTTATATCGAGCTAAGTTTTTCTGCTTATATAATGTGTAGCTAAAAATTATTTCAAGTAATCGTCTCATTATTATATTATTATTTGCAATGATATACATATAAGCATCCATTAAAATAGGTTATTGGATAAACAAATACAGTAAAACTTCAGTAATCTAGATACATATTTTTTGGAGATGTTAGATTAATAATGCAAAGCATTGTTTTTAAATTCCTAAATACTTATAATTAGAGCTAGGTGCTTCGGTTCTTTTCAAGGAATCAACTCACCAGTTGTCAGTCAGTAAAATGATTCGGTTTACTGAAGTGGCTCAATTGAGCTATTTGTTGAAATTTGTGAATAAAATGAACGAATAACGAGAACGAATGGAGCTGTAAAGCAATTTACACTAGCAAAGTGTCACAAATTGTATTCGGACATAACTTATTTTACCTTTATACCTTTAAATGGACAAATTTTTATTTGTTGTCATCAAAAATATTTTTATTTTTAGTACCTTTTGCTTAAAATGGATACCATTTTAGGATTTTGTTTACAACATTATTTTGTATGTACCTATTGGCAACGAATTCTATAATAATATTGCTAAAATTACTAAACAATTCAACTGAATCGAATCAACAAGAAAAAGTGCGCATAACCACCGTGTACCGATTCTTTTCATAACCACCGTGTACCGATTCTTTTGTATTCTGTAAGTCGGTTCAGTCAATCAAGTCATTTGCAAACGACACACCTCTACTTATAATAAAAAGTATAATATTTATTTAATAAAAATGTTCACTATAATACATATTTACTTATATCTATATATATATATAAAATTCACGTGTCAGAGTGTTAGACGCCATACTCCTCGGAAACGGCTTGACCGATTTTTATGAAATTTTATATGTATATTTGGTAGGTCTGAGAATCGGTCGTCATCTATTTTTCATACGAAGTGATAAGGGTGGTCCACCCCAAACATTTTTTTTTTATTTTTTGGACAAAATTTTTTATTTTTATTTTTTTATGATGTGGCATTCAAAAATACATACAACCCTTAATTTTCACCCTTCTATCACAAACCCCTATTTTTTAATAGCCATTTTAGTAATTTAATCATTTTTAACCCTGGTCGATAACTGATCTATTATCACTAGATCAGTTATCCCTGCCAGGCATAAGTAAACAGCACGGAGTAGGGATGAGAACGAAGTCGACTACCAAAATATTCACTAGAAATAATTCATTTGGCAAAACAACGTTTGCCTAGTCTTATTATAATAGTTAATTGATATAAGTGAAATAGAGAAATGGTTTATGATTTGTTCTAAGTTGTAATACAAACTTTAGTTAACATATTTTTATACTCGCGACAAGAATTCAGACGACTTACGTCATACGAACAAATGAATAATTCATTATATTTTCATCAAAGTATTTAAGAAACTGCAACTGATAGTAATAAAACTATATACTACAATAAAAGTTTGCATTATATATTGCACTAAATTGCAAAAATTGATTGTTTTTAACGCGACCAAATATCGAAAATTACGTTGACAATAAAAACAAATGTGTAACGTCAGCCGTGACGTAAGACGTCTGAATTTTTGACGCGAGTATATATAGGTCATTGTGAAATTCTGTGCATATTCTATAGGTCTACAAATTTTAATATTCGTAAATGTTCAGTTGTATGAGTGATTTTATTAAATTCTGGAATATTTAACATCACTAACCTGTATATTATGTTCTTTAGTTCCAGAATCACCCGGAGGTGTTGCTTATGGTAGAGAAGTTCCTCCACCAGATTGGGTCGTTGACTACTGGCATCCTTTAGAGAAAGCACAGTATCCTGAATATTTTGCTCGTCGTGAACAAAGGAAGAAGGAGTTTGTTAAAATGTGGGAGAAAAAGTATGGAAAGTCAGCATTTGTCCCACACCACTAGATATATTACTTAAATTTTGTTAAATGGATATGTAAAATATTGTAGTAACCTAATCATCTTGTAATAAAATAATTATACTTATCAGTGGCAAAGCATGAAATTTTTGATGGGTAGACATTGAGAGTAAAAAATTATTTTTGTTTCGTAGATCGTATTTATAATCGTAAATGTACAGACAAACGTTGTGTGAAATTTGCGGACATCCTGTATATAGCAATTTAAAAGAATCGCCAAATTTACCTAGTAGATGCCAATAAATGACAGAACTGCAATTCTAAGCATTAGCAGTGACGTTAACCTTGTAAGTATAAGTATGAAATTTCCCTATGCTGTCGCTGCCTGCCTGTTAGTAATTTCTTTTATCTATGGTTAGCAATGTTAGAATTCTGTATAAAAGATAGAGCGCTGTTGGCAGCCTATCAGGTCTATTCTGTAATGCTTTTGGTTAAATTTTAACGTCAAGGCCAAAGTTAAAATTTTAACCTTCAATTATTTAACCCGATACTATATTCTGTAAAAATTTTAATAGGTTTATTTTAACCAAATATGTTAAAATTTAACGGGACCAAAATAGATGCTGTTAAAATTTAACGTATTGAATACCCGTATAAATTACGATTGGTATAATTAATCTCTATTATTTATTTCCACATAAATGTTATAATGGCACTTCAAACTAATTATATTTTATTGGATGAAGCTGACAGATTGGAATAAACGTAAATAAAGTGTATTATTTATTTGCATTTATTGATTGATAGTTTCATATTTACCTATTATTTTTTCATAAAAATTTGAGGGATCAAAGCGAACCGTTTGAATTAAGCAATTGTACTTTTAAGTTTTAAGTAACTCTTTTTGACTTTCAAAACAAATTGTCATTTATTTAGTCAATCATAATTTCATATGGCTGCAATTTGTTGTTTAGTAAAATATTGGTGACTTTTTTTTTTTCATCCCCCATACTCTGTAAATCACAAGAACCTTGTAAATTGGTTATTAAAACAGAAACAAATTTGTATTAATCCAGTAATCGAGGTTATGTTATCAGAAATCGAAATCTTTTACTCATAGAAATATATAAATATATTCTATGCTTTTACCTTACTGCTAACTTCACTAACACTGAAATATTAACATATGGTTGAAAAATAATTTTAACTGGGCCGTTAAAAAAACTTATACAGAATATCAATTAGAGTTATTATTTTTAGCAGTAGGGTTAACATTAATATTTTAACCGGATGGTTATTTTTAACCTATAAGATACAGAATACAGCTGATCATCTTTTACCCATAGAAAAATATAAATATATTCTATGCTTTTACCTTACTGCTAACTTCACTAGCACTTAACTCGTATATGAGAAATGATCCATTTTTTTTCCCTACAAAATAAGAATATTTTCTTTACCAACCGATTTATTGATAAATTTTCCCACCAAGTAAAGAATTTCCCTACGTGTTAACAACACTGAGTATTAGTAGTCTGTGGTGTGGACTGTGGTGATATACCGAGAATCCCAGAAATTTTGCACCCAAACGCTTTAAATCGCTAATCTGTGGGTGTCTGTGGTTCGAATACGTATCGCGTGTAACACCCACCGTATAAACGACGTCAAGAGCTGCAGCAATAACTGCGCATGCGTTTCACGTCTTGCTTGCTTGCTTACTACTAGCTGTCCCTCTCTTTATTCATCTTGTTGCCATCAAAGTCCAGTATTTCTTTCTCTCATTTTTGTCACAATTTTGACTTTGTTTGCGTATGCGTTGTAATTTCATTGAGTGTTAGTTGGTGCAGTGCATTTGTTTTCGCTAGATAACGTGTTTGTTGTATTTTGCTTTGAATCATCAAAAACTCGAAGAAATGACCGACAAGAAAGGTAAGACGATCCGTTCATGTTAAAGATGGTGGCTAGGTGTAACTTCAAAATAGGTACCATTTTTATAGAATAAACAATCAATGGACGCCCATTGAGAAGGAAAAAATTACTGTTTAAGTATTACAGTAACTAAGTCAATGCGGAGCTAGAATTGGGCGAACATACATTAAAATTGCATAATAATATGCAGGATGTTTGAATCAATACTAACAGTTAGGTTATCTCTGTCTGTATCAGGTAACCTAGATGTTCTAACTCATTCTCTCCCATGCCTCTCTCATAGCCTTGTCCTACATTGCAAAGTACTGCAGTACAGATTAGGGATTTTAATGTTTATTGTATTTAGGAGGGCAAGTTGATCACGAAAGTTATGTTACTTGCAGCGCCTGGTTTAAATGCTACAGAGGAGGACGAGCAGAGCCACCCCGGACACCGACTACGAGAAAAACAGTACCTATTTATTTTCATGTGTTTAATACAGTGGCTGATGCTTGTTGGTTATCCCGCTCAACGATTTACCTTCACTAGATTTTTTTTGGTTGGGAATTGTGTGCAACCCTGCATTTTTTCATTCGTACCTGACGTGCGGGAACAGATGTTCCTCGTTTCGTAACACCTCGTTGCTTGTAATTACAAATCTCGGAGGTCACGTCTATTTTTGGACGGCGAGCTTTCGAAAAAAAGTCACTTGGCTAGCAAACGAAACCCTGCCTGAATTCAATTGAAATGTTTTCACTGAAAATTTTCTCCATCCACTGACCAGCACTAAAAAAAAAAATAAACGATATGTTTATACCAGTAAATAATATGATCATTTGCCGTAAACAATCTTGGACTAACTATAACACAGGGTGGCAAATACTCGGAAAAAACCTAGTTCATATCAAAATGACATTCCATTATTATATAAGTACCTATATCTACATATAAAGTATATACCTACCTGTATAATTGAAGTATCTTTGTGATTGATTTTAATATTTTTGTAACTAACAACATCTTGTGGTGTTACAATATTAATACTATGTGTACCCATTATGAATAAAAAAATCTCTACTTGATGTTTGTTTTTGCGTGAGAATATCAGCATAATTTAATTTAAGATTAAGATTTAGGTATATTAAATATAGTTTTTTTCTTTCTATTGAGCATCAAAGTTTATGTAACTTGGTACAAACAATTTTTTAATAAGTGAACCTCTGTGGTACCTACAGAGTACTATAATCCTGTACGTATGTATGTACAATCGTTTGCAATAATATTGGCACTTTTTAAAATGAATTTTGCGATTTCTTATGAACTGCTGACGTATTAATAATGAAATCTAGTCTCAACTTTTAACATTAGCTCTATCTTAGTTGTTTCACTCACCAATAAAGATTTAATGAAATTTTCACTCAGCAGAACTTCCAGAAGAAAAACAGTTTTGAGAGAGTGTCATTATTACTGCAAAAGCATGTATCTACCTTATTGAGTAAAAGCTTAAGTAGAGGTTTTCATAACATAGTATACATAATATAATAGTGTATTTACTCATAAAAATAAGAAATACTCAACAAAACAAAATACAAAAATCACAAAATAAAGACACTATTTCATATTAGAGTAACCGCTTGTCGCGACAGTGTTATTCAGTATTTTAAATTTTTTGATAGTGAATACTTATTCCTATTATATGACCTGAGGGGAGGGGTGAGTTGCAGATTTGCTGGTGGAGCAAGCACCCCTCTTGCTCCTGCTAAATCGGCGCCTATGTTTCTGGACATTTCTTCACATGACTATATTTCATATTGATCACATGAAATTATAAGTTATTCCAATTAATTCCGAAACGGTTTTTATCATATATTTCTGTTTTATACAAAAACGTTTAATAAATCTGTTATACACTGATAACTTGTACAATTGACCCAGTGAAGAGATATTTTTTTTCCTAATTTGCTTAGTATTTCAGCCTGCCTCTAAAAACAGCTACGAATTCGTTGAAAAAACGGCGATCTTAAGGGTGATGACAGGCACACCGGTTTGTGCCTCCTCGGCATCCGATGCGGCTGTTGTTTACTAAACACTAGATAAACCACAACACATCAACGGTTTTCGCCACCTCAGTTTTTAATTTGTAGTTTAAAAGTGCTTGGAATGTCATCCATTTGTTTTTTTTATCATTTTTAATATATTATTTTAAGTGATATGCAGGATATAGCTTTAAAGAGGGGTCAGTTTTTTAAAGTTAATAATAGTTACAGTTCGTTAACTACAATTGCTTTACCTTATTAAACCACCTGTATGAAACTAACGTAGTGGCAGAGTGTAATTTGTTTTTTATGATTTTACATGTTATGTTAAAGTCTCAGAGTGTCAGTGATCTCTAACACTGACAGTTTATGGCAACACCTTCTTGTGATATGCACCAACCTATTAAAAAAAGTATCGACCGTGCCAGTGTCATATTGCCGGCGACCGTTAATTCATGGCCGCCTACAAATTTTTTTATCGTTTTAGTGTTATTGTATTGATATGTTGTTTATATTGTCGTGAATATTGTTATTAGTGAATTAGTGTGTTATATTTAGGAATTCTTACATAAGACAAAAACTTTAGGTAATTACTTACAACAGCGTAAAACTCTCCAATCTTAACAAAAAAATTCCTACCTCCCTAGTTTCGAGTTTGCTGACCATGAATCTAAAGTCAAATTTCGACGCACGCATATAGTTTTCGAAAAAAAAATCTAAATTGTAACTATGTATACACTACATTATTGCAGTACAACACTTCTACCTTCTTCATTTCATGACGTCACACTGTTGTCAAATTATATAGGGGTGATATCAACTTCAACCTAATGTAGTATATATATATATATATATATATATATATATATATATATATATATATATATATATATATATATATATATATATATATATATATATATATATATATATATATATATATATATGTTAATTCGTAGGCTTCCGCGGGTGTTATATGTGGTTGTAAAATTTCTCCGGGTTCCTCTCCGCGATGAATCTGCATGGTCTTCAAAAGAACCATTTGTTTGACAACGTTTCGGTAAAATCTCATTTACCATCTTCAGGTCTTCTTACTTCTGCTTCGCGTTACTAAGTAAGCCGAACGTAGTAACGCGAAGCAGAAGTAAGAAGACCTGAAGATGGTAAATGAGATTTTACCGAAACGTTGTCAAACAAATGGTTCTTTTGAAGACCATGCAGATTCATCGCGGAGAGGAACCCGGAGAAATTTTACAACCATATGTATATATATATATATATGTATATATATATATATATATGTATATATATATATATATATATATATATATATATATATATATATACAAATATATATATATATATATATATATATATATATATATATATATATATATATATATATATATATATGTATGTAGGTATGTATAGAGGTTACAATTTTGAAATTTGTTTTTTTCGAAAACTACATGCAAGCTCCGAAATATGACTTCAGATTCGTGATCAGCACCCTCGAAAATAATGGGGTAGGATTTTTTTCTGTTAAGATTGAAGAGTTTTACACTGTTGTAAATAATTATCAAACTTGGAAGGTAAATTTTGATTGTTTTTATACAAACATTTCGAAATGTTTATGTCATATCTTTAAAAGACAGCAAGTTAGAATTTATTAAGTTATGACTTATAAATAAGTTCCGAAATAATATTTGAATGCATAAATTACTCAATTGTTTATAGAATACTTCACGTTTTAAAGATTTATTTTAAAAACCTATACCTAATTTTTTAATTAATTACATGATAAATGTGGAAACACATTTCTTAAACCTATTATTAGACGTTCAATTTTTCCGTGAATTTTACGTAAATTTTCAAATCTGTAGTCTTATTTTTACTATAATTTATGACTGTTGTTTGGTACTATTTAACTACCATATTTTGCTGGTTATTGAAATGCAAATATTTAAGTAACCCACCCGGGTTTGTGGTATTTAACTAAACAGTCCACTTCCTACTATAGGTACTGACGTCACTCGAATATAGTAGTAGCGTATTGTCAACAAATTAGTTATTTTAAGAGAATGTTTCTCCACATAGGAACAAATTGTGCGTGTGAAGTTAGCCCCCCAATGTTCGATTTTTGTTAAAATTTTTGTAGTGCTGGATTGTATGTGAATAGTTCTGAAGTGCTCTATAAATTTAAACAATAGTTCTATGACGTTTAGTGAATTTTTTTTTTAAATATGGGGGGCCAACTTCACGCAGCCCCCCATTTATGAATTCTGTCATATTTTTTGCTCCTTTTGGGATATACTTCAATAGTTCTACAGTTCTATGTAATTTTTAGCAATAATTCTGTACCATAACAGGTTTAAAAATCAACATGTAGTTATTAAGTAAAGAGATTTCCAAAATACGTGCTCTTGTGAAAATAGCGGCGATATTGTATTGTATTCCAATAATCCCACTATTCAATGCAAATCGCATCGATCTAGGTACTTTAATTTCGGAAATATTGAATTTAATTAATATAAGAATTTTCAAAAAATTATGAAAAAGGGAGTTCTGGCGAAAATAAGAACATTTGTGCATTGTGCACCAATAGTTCTACTATTCCATGCAAACCGCATCGATCTAGGTGCTCTAGTTCCGGAGTTATTGAATTTAAAAACCAAAAAATTTTAAAAAGAAAGTTCTGGCGAAAATAAGAACAGTTCTGCATTGTGCATCAATACTACTATTCCATGCAAACCGCATCGATCTAGGTGCTCTAGTTCCGGAGTTATAGAATTGAATTAATATAAGGATTTTTCAAAGATTTTTGAAAAGGGAGTTCTGGCGGATATAAGAACAGTTCTGTATTGTGCACCAATAGTTCTACAATTACATGCAAACTGCATCGATCTAGGTGCTCTAGTTCTGGAGTTATTGAATTTAATTAATATAAAGATTTTTTTAAAAATTTGAAAAAGGGAGTTCTGGCGAAAATAAGAGCAGTTCTGCATTGTGCACCAATAGGTCTACTATTCCATGCAAACCGCTCTAGGTGCTTTAGTTCCAGAGTTATCGAATTTAAGTAGAGCACCTGGATCGATGCGGTTTGCATGGAATAGTAGAACTATTGCTGCACAATGCAGAAATGTTCTTATTTTCGCCAGAACTCCCTTTTTAAAAATTTTTTAAAAATTCTTAAATTAATTAAATTCAATATTTCCGAAATTAAAGCACCTAGATCGATGAGATTTGCATTAAATAGTGGGATTATTGGAATACAATACAATATCGCCGCTATTTTCACAAGAGCACGTATTTTGGAAATCGCTTTTGTTGATTTTTAAACCTGTTATGGTACAGAACTATTGCTAAAAATTACATAGAACTGTAGAACTATTGAAATACATCCCAAAACAAGCAACAAATATGACAGAACTCATAAATGGGGGGCTGCGTGAAGTTGGCCCCCATATTTAAAAAAAAAATCACTAAACGTCATAGAACTATTGTTTAAATTTATAGAGCACTTCAGAACTATTCATATACAATCCAGCACTATAAAAATTTTAACAAAAATCGAACATTGGGGGGCTAACTTCACACGCACAACAAATTACTAATTATATACATGTGATGAGAAGACTATATTGCATGGCAAATTTCATCTTTTATTTAATCAGCTTGTCGAAGATGCAAACGTTTTCAACAGTGTTTTAAATTGTATAATTCTTTGTACTGTTGTATGTACGACAAATATTAGGACAGCATTATTGCTGTTATAAATATATAATCTATAAAATTTACCAAATACTGCTAATAACACTTGCAGTTTGATGCATGCAGGTTTACACAGGTCGCATGTTTACGTATTATACTGACGTCATCAACACACACCTGACGGATTCGTTGGTCTCTTGACAATACCAAGTCACAGTTCCGCATATATAATCCATCCGATGTGGGTAATATACGATACCTTATAACAATTACATTTATATATGCTAGTCAACTTAGTCGAGTAGAATGCGTGCGCTATCAAAAGCAATGCTAACATCCAATGGTGCCAGGACAAGGGATATACGGGATTATTTTTTGGCAGGGCACGCATTCTACTCGGCCGAGTTGACTAGCATGTTGTATAAATGCACCTTTATTCTGTAAAAGTATCACATAAATGTTGATAACTTAAAAGGAGGTTATTTAGAAAATAAAATTCGACCTCTTTTTTCCCAAAGACATCCTACCAACCGTTTACCAGTTTCAGGGAGGAGGGTAAAACTTTATCGTGCGTGAAGAGTGCAAAAACAGATTTTATTATTGTCAGGAGGTTCAGGAAGCACATTTCAACATAAAATTAGTATTATTAATATTAAAGAAAAATTAAATCATACGTATTGTAAAATATTTTATTCAGTCCAACGAGAGGCTTTTCAACGTTTTTAAATGATCTGCCTAGGTTTGACAGACATTGTGACATATCACCTGACTCAGAATTTACCTTACATTCGATATCTGTAACAACAATATTAGTGTTCCATTTAAAATAAGAAGGGGTCGTCATTTCCGGGAAAACCGAAAGTACCATAAAAATGTTAAACTTAAAACCAAAGACATCGTGCCAACCGTTTACCAGTTTCAAGGAGGGGAGTAAGACTTTATTGCCGCACCGTATAAGGAGAGAATATTTATATGAGATATTTGGGCATGTGTTCAAATCATATTTTTGAAAATTATTTTAACACCGTATCTTACGCTATTGCAAATAAAAATATTAAAATTTGCTATAAATACGTATTAAATAATCTGTTAAATTTTTCAAAGACATTATCAAATTACCAAATTACTCGTTACTTTCATCATAAACGTTTAATTCACAAAATTCTGTAGGTTGATTTGAATTAGGTGAATTACAGTAACTAAGCACATGCAGCATAAATATTTTAAAACACATTACGCAAAAAGTATCTACCCACGTATGACAGTGCATTTTCTTCTGTGAATAAATTTTGGTAATCAGAATATTTTTATTAATTTTTTTTCGTCAAGAAATTCACTTTTTTTACAATTGAGGATGTCAGACATTTGTCTTTTATATTAACTTATGCGAGACAATGCGTATCAGACTGCAACGAATCATATTCTGTTTCGAAATATATTATAATTATTGTTTATGTTTGTGGCACGTTCTTAGACAAGACCCTCAATGTCCCTTTGCCTAAAATTGAAGCACAGAATATCCAACATTCAGAATTATAACTCAAATTCACAGCAAAATGATTACGTAACCTCATTTACTCCAGTATTGAAATATAACTAACATCTAATATATAAAATTCTCGTGTCACAGTTTTAGACGCCATACTCCTCAGAAACGGCTTGACCAATTTTTATGAAATTTTATATGTATATTCGATAGATCTGAGAATCGGTCGTAATCTATTTTTCATACCCCTAAGTGATAGGGGTGGTCCACTCCAAACAATTTTTTTTTTAATTTTTAGACAAATTTTTTTATTTTTATTTTTTTATTATGTGGCATTAAAAAATACATATAACCCTTAATTTTCATCCTTCTATCACAAGCCCCTATTTTTTAATAATCATTTTAGTAATTTAATCATTTTTAACCATGGTCGATAACTGATCGATTATCACATAACCTCAAAAGTACGCGACACGTGTCACGAGCTCCCGCCAACAACGGCTTTTATTTTACTATATGGCTATTTTTCTGTACAGTGAACAATGCCAACAAGACATAAAGGGGCTAATTTGGGCCATGAAACAAGTAAAATTGCAGGCACGCGAAATAATGCAAAAAATGAATCTTTCGTGTTTTGTTATTCTTAAGGCTTGCGCGCACTAGCCGACAACAGCCGACAACGGAACGCACCACGGCGGTCGGCAATTTTTTAGCCTAGCGCACACTAGCCGAAAATTTTCCAATCAATCGCTCAGTTTAGTACATGAAATTTGCAAAAAGAGAAAAATCGAAAGTGAATTTGCCACTCTATTTCCTCAATTAATAGAACACCAAGACAAATTTTGGCAATACTTCCGAATGAGTTACGAAAAATTTCAAGAACTTTTGCCAATTGTACCTGTCGATCTAACAAGAACAGAATACTACGTTTAGAAGCTCACTTATACCAGCAGAACCCTTAGCAGTGACCCTAAGGTAAATAGTAGGTATAGTTATATTTTTATAGAGATTATATTTATTACAGTTTATTTTATTTTTATATTATATTCTATGTTTATTTTTTTATTAGTTATTTTTTCTTTCCTGATTAGAGTAGTTTTTGTCGGCGAAATCATATAACTCATTATATTTACTAACAAAAATTATTAACTTTTCTTCATCCATTTTATTTCGCGTTCCGTTCCGTTATCAATATCAGCGCGGACTGTCCACCACTTTCGGCAACACGACGAATTTGACCGCGAAAGTATCCTGGAGATTTCCGTTCACGCCGGCGCATAGCGGTGTGGCCCGTTCCTGACAAGTGGGCGCTATTCCATTTAAAATGCATTGGATGGATATAATTGGCGACCGCCGTGGTGCGTTCCGTTGTCGGCTGTTGCCGGCTAGTGCGCGCAAGCCTTTATAGGCCGTCATCGTTCACAGTGCTCCATTCCTCTTTTAGTCATATACCACATCACACATTTATAATAAGTTGGTTATTTTTTATTTAACTGCCAAAGTATTCACTAGAAATAATTCATATGGCAAAACAACGTTTGCCGGGTCACCTAGTATATGTATATAAATGAAAGAATAACAATTCAGTTTAGATACATGTATATACAGTAATATTTTTACTATTAATATATAGACAGTGAATTAATGTATCTAACTTATACACCAAAAACATGACGTCGACCTCCGAAAAGGATCAAAGGCGCCGACATTGAGGTAAATTGCACCCTCGTACAGCTAAAATTTAAAGTATATCTAGGGAGTAGTCCTTGGTTTGTAATATAATTAATCTTGTGTGTTCTTTGTTTAGTTTATTTATGAAAGATTATTATTTTATAGTGTTCGATTGGATATTGAAATCAGGTAGGTAGCTTATCAAATTAATACTTAAATAGTTCTTTAATAATGCAGTTAGGTTAGGAAATTTAATTCTTGAAGAGTTATTCTACTACCTAAAATGTATTTATGAATAGAAATGTTTTGCTAGCCTTGATAGTATTACCAATATAGTAATTAAACTTACTTGTACATTCAGTGACTGAATTCCCGTGAATAAAATAACTATTTTCCTAGATACAGGAAGTTACATGGAGGTAATCAAATACCTCAAAATATGTTAGTCAAACATTCGTTTTTTTATAATGCTACAGATCTAAATTAAATCTCTAATCTTACATATATGTAATTAAGAATAAAGAGACCACCTATAATAACAGTACAAGCGACCCTACACGAAAATTATAAAAATATATCATTCAAACAGCCAAAGACGTGAAAATATATTTAAAAATCACTAAATGAATATACTATGTTTAATAATGTTTCAGTTAAGTACTCCCTAACTTTGCAAAACAGAGATGATAAGAGAAGCATGCGCAAATTAATTTGAATCGCCAATATAGGACAAAAAAGTACCTGTATTGATATTGCACAGTTCGGGGAGCCTAGTTTCTAACTTCTAAGTGTTGCTAGTCAAACAGTAAAATACTTTTCTATAATAATTTAATGTAATTGTGTATTGTCTATCATTGGTTTTGGTTTGTACTCAAAGCAAATACCTAAAATTAAAATTTATAAAAGATCCTTTGAAAATAACAATAATGAGAATCAGTACAAGCAACGATGGCGGTTATAGAGCGTTTTCGAAATTGAATATTTTTAAAAGAAATAGTATTTATGTTTATATGAAAAAAGAATAATGCAGAGTTGTAACAATTACTGTAGCTGAAGATGTAAAAATATTCTCAGTGGTCCAACATTAGACATTTTGTGGTCTATTATTCACTGCATGATCCGAAGTCCAAAAGACATGTAACCAAATTGCAAATTTCCTTTGCGTAGAGCCGACACATGGATGTACAGACGGTTACATATCTTTTGTTGTGTGTGGGCGTAGGGTGGTATACCTACTGGATTCACCCGGTGTTTGCTACAATGTTGGCTATACTGCTGCGCACATCTACGTCGCTAATACTATCTTAAGGATCGCTATCTATCGAATGTTTATTGCAAAATTATATTTCTGTCTCATTCGATAGGTAGGGATGATTTTGCAACAGGTCCAAGGGATTTTTGTACTTATAATGTTTGGATTATTTATTACTAATATGTGACTAATTTAGATTAAGTAACCCTCCTATAGTATAGTTAAATCCAAATATTCATGATGGTTTTCTTTATTCAAATAATATATTTGTTACTGGTTACTTATGCATAAAATCCTAGTTTATTCATTATAAAAATAATTAATATTTGTATGATTTTCTTTTCAATTTTTGGTTTGCTATAATTGTTTTATAATTGACGGATTTCATAGCATTATTTTAATAAATTAATGACCAAAGCAGTTGTGGTTAACGGTGTTAAAACAAATTTTGACAAATTAAATTTTAAAAAATTGCAATAAATTATCTCAAATTAATACATATGAGAATTATAATTAAAAAAATATTATTCTTTACAAATTAGTTAGTTTATTTTATACAAAATAATATGTTTAAATGTATATATACATATGGTAAAATTTTAAATTTTTTATATAAAATTGAAAAATAAATTCTAAATATTGTGGAAATCATGAATATTTGTCTAAGAATGATTCGAAATATATATATTTTTTACTTGTATAACGAGAATATTGTACTATTTAAGTTACCTACTGAAATTTCTGCAACAATTTTTGAAGTACTTATTTAATTATCTATTTTTTGTTAATCAATTCTAATGGCAATTGTTAAAATAATATTCTGAATCATTCAAAATTGCATGTGTAGTGTATAAACTATAATAGACAATAGAGCATGTAGAAGATATTTATTTTCACTTTTATATGTAGCACATAAATGAAAAGTCTGTAAGTAAATGTTTGAAAAATAATATAAATATGTAGGTTAGGTAGTAAAACAATTTTTAAAAAAATGTTTACAATTTTCATTTACGTGCAACTTGTACAGGTTTTAAATCTGTGATTACACATTTCCCCCCCATTTTAAAATAATACAACTAACTGCTTACTTAAATACATAAAATTATCATAAGCTTGATTTTTAACAACCCGTTAGCATGAAAGTTAGAGATTTGCCAGACTTACGGAAATAATATGTTGAATCTCTAATAATTCATTAGTTATTTTATTTTTTGGCATGCTATTTTTTATTTTTATTTTTATTTGAGAATATATTTCTTATTCTAATTTCTAAAAACATCAATGTTAGGAAATGTATTTTCAATTTATATTTATTTTGCATGTTAAAAAAAAGATTTATTTTGCAGTGGTAATGTAAAGAAATGGGTGGTGAAAAGCAAAGAAGTTCAAATTCAGACTAAAAAAGCATAAATAAATCTTTTCCTTGCATGTCACCTTTATAAAACGAAATTTATGAATATAAATAAAATATAATGGAAATGTACAAATTGTAGGGGATTTTGTAAGATATTTTTTCGTAAAGATATAAATAAAATTAATGCAAAAATAAATATATACTGAAATTTTTTATTTTTGCATAAATTTTTCAACTAGGTGTATGTTTTCTGGACTCTATACGTTTATATTCATAGCAGACGTGTCACTATTTTAAAGATTTTTTCACTATAAATAATCATATGATAATTACTTTTTACTATACACTTTAATTTTCAAAATTCGTTTTTCTTATGAATTATTAATTTTACTCATCAACTGATCATTTAACTTTTTGAGTTTGGTTTGCGTACCTGTCGACGGATCCTGTAAAAATTGTAAATAAATATGTGCTCTCTTGTTGAAATTACAGCGATTGGTGGTGCAGGTCCCCCACCATCAAGTGGACCATCTTTTACCCCCCAACCTCCTCCTCAGGCTAATCCGCCCATGCCTACTTCTCAGCCTTATGGCGGTAAGTCAGTTTACTAATTGCCTAGTAAAATTGTTTTGATATCATGGTCAATTTAGTTAAAATAAATAAATTTGAAAATTAAAAGCATTATTAATGGGGTAATTTACTACAAAGAGAAGAAAAATTTTAATATTTTGGACAGGTTTGTTTTTGTAATCTTATGTTTTCATAATAAAAAATACACAAGTCATCAATACTTTACTTTTTAATAGCTTCATCAGCTTCCATTAGCAAAGCAGTAGAGTTGAATGACCTCTGAAAGTGGAGATTCAGCCTTAGGCTGAAACGTGCGTATTATCTTTTGGAAAAGGTTACAGATAATAGTATATAGTAAATAAATGCATGAAAACTTTGTTATAAAGTTCCAATATCATTTTTCATGAATTCACATTTAACCACAGGAAAACCTGGTCTATATTATGTAAATTATGCTCTCGCAAATAACCTACACCAAAGGCAGCATATCGAAATGTCAAATAGAATAATATGCAATGTATGAGAAGGAAATTAAAGAAGAAAGAAAGACAAAAAAGTTTGTAGGTCACTCAACTCTAATTTTTAGATGAACTGTAGAAACTTATAACATTTTTAAAATAGTACTACACTATATTCAAATTTCAAATAGTAGAAAGTGACTAATTTACAGCACTTAGATGAGTAAGGGAGGTGGGTGTTGCAAGGGACAAGATTCCATAGACGTACCACTTGAGAAAGGTTCAAAGAACACAAAATAATCAAAAATGAATTGACGTAGCACTTTAATTAATAATTTACTTTAAAAAGTAAAATGCCATCCATTTGGACAGCGATAACCTCCACCACCCATTTGCACCTATCTGATACTCCGCGAATATTACACTTTAACCCTTATAATAAATAATAATAAATGTCTTTATTTCCAATTTCTTAAATACACTGCCCTATACAAATACACTATACCACTACTGTTTACCTAACACTCACTATAACGGCCACACATTAGTACTTATTATACCCTACACTATATATATTATTGGCCACCAACCCTGTCACTATCACTGTCGTCATTAGAATTGTCGTATTCAGCAATAGAACTACTGTCGTCTCCAAGAGTTATTTCGCGCCGTTCAACCAATACATTAGCTGTCGTGTAGAGATTCCACATGCGTCGGTTCTTCATCAAGACATGTACTCTATAATGCATTTCCTTCACGTATCTTCAGTAATTATATTAATGTTTGTGTGCAATAGAGTAATTTTGCATCCTGCAATTTAAATGCCATATTCTTTCGTTCTACCCCATTTTTTTATCTGTATTCAGATTAACTCAATGGGATTCAGTTCGAAGTGGTAAGGTAGCAAGGAAGTATTGTAATCCCATAAGCATCAGTGATCGACCACAAATAACACTGATATTGAACTGATACGTCACTGATGTGTAAATGAACCTTAAATTATTACATAAATAGTGAGATAAAAAACAAAAATTATTCACTGTTAAATTTTACACCATCGAATTTTAATGAACTTGCTGTTATTATGTATGTGGTCCAGAATGGCAACGCTGTTTCGCTTCAATATAGCTTCAACACTCGAACGCGTCATCAGAAAGTTTGTAGTGTACCAGAAGCGCCGTGTTACCGATTGTTGATTTTCTTCCTTTTTTTTTCGATTTTCTGTCTTTATTAGGCCTTCCGAATACGTTACAATTAATAGCATTATGATTGAATCACCCTGTATACATTACTTACTAACATTCTTGTTAATAAACTACAAATTTCTACTGCATCACTTGCACTTATATATTTGTCTCGAGCCCTAATCACGGGCCCTATACGTTTTTTCATCCGATATTCCTCACTTATTAGATTAGGGTATTTATGAGCGAGTTTATAATATGGGTCAGTTTCTACTATTTTGAAACTCGATTATATGAATGTGTTTAATATCAATACAGGGTGATTTTGAAAGTGGAGTATTCATTTTAACTGATGACAGTAGACATTAAAATAAATTATTTTACAAAATATTGCCCTAATAAATATTTTTTAATAACCGAGATAGCAGAGTTTAAAGTTATTGCAAATTTTGAAGCTGACTATATAATCCCAACCTACCCTAATGCTTACTACAGACTATGCGTGAATTCGCGATTCGTGATGCGTGATTTGTAAGGAATTTATGCATACCTAGTGTGCAGGGTGTTTTTGAATGGATTTTTGACCAACAAGACTACACATTATTCACGAATCCCTCATATCGCGAATACACGCATAGTCTGTAGCAAGCCTAAGGCCCGCTACAGACTATGCGTGAATTCGCGATTCGCGATGCGTGGTTTGTAAGGAGTTTGTGCATCGCGTGTGGGGTTTTTATGAATGGATTTTTAACGAACAAGACCCTACACATTATTCGCGAATTACTCGCATATCACGCATAGCGCATAGCTCACATAGCGCGGTGCGTTATGCGCGATATGTGAGGAATTCACGCATAGTCTGTAGCGGGCATAATAAGTCAACGAACTATTTCACAATACGTCATCGATAAGAAACATGTGATAACTTGCGTGCGCAGTCTTTTTATAACCTCGCCTTAAATAATAACGTAACATGTATGTAACAGAATCGTGGTATTTTTTTTATTTTATGTATTTTCTAGTGTGTGTGTGTAGTATGATTTTATGTTACATGTAATTTGCTGACACAGTGATATAACAATGCCACAAATGTATTGATAATAATGACCTGTAGATATGTTATTATAGTTGACTTCCAAAATTGTGGACAGTGACTAATCGCTAGCTTGTAGACAAGCGCGACGGCCGAAGCGTGCGGGGAGCAAACTTTCATAGGCGTACTAAATTTGAATGCAATCAGATATAAAAAATATACAAAAATAATTGAATTACATTATTTTCCAGAGTAGAAACAGTGATATAATGTTTTTTCAAGACGTTAGATAATAAAAACAATAAAAATATTTAAAAACTTAAAGTTTTTATCTTGTATATCGGTGTACCTAAGTTAATTTAAAAACTTTATCAAGACAAACTGAAAAGATCCTTACCAACATTGTAAATATACCCTATAAAACGATACCCTCTTGGGCATCGGTTTTTATTTGTGCCCAAACTAACTATTGGATTTAATTCACAATAGTATGGTGGTAAACGGAGTATATCAATTCCTCGCGCTTTGGCCATCTCATCTACTACATACTTAATATATCGACCTTTTTCTCTTTAGACAATTTTTAATAATTGTGGTTTGAACATGGTGTCTGTATATTCAATATTCTTTGATTTTAACCATTAAATAATATCTGCTTTCCTTGATGCTGATGTCGGTATCTTTTCGACTCTTCTGCTATGATAACTTGCGTTATTCGTCACAACTGCTCCTGGTTCTACATATGATAAAATAGATTCAAACCATTTTTCAAATAGTTCACTGTTCATATCTTCATGGTAATCTCCCGTCCTACGTGATTCAAAAACATGCAAACCATTTTCTAAAAATCCCGAATCGCTTCCAATATGTGTTATTATTAACCTACGTCCTTTTCCAGAAGGCGCCTTTAATCCTGTAGAAAATCCATCTAAAAATGCTTCTTTTACTTCGAACGTTACCATCCTGCCATACTTTTGATACCGTATAACCCTCGTTTACCCATGTTTCATCCATGTAATATATCTTTTTGCCCGATGCACGAAATTCTCTTAGTTTTTCTAAATATTCTCTTCGTCATACTACAATTTCATCTTTTTCAACGAGCATACTTTTACGATTTCGTTTTAAAAAACGAAAATGTATATCATGCATTGTTCTTCTAAGAACTTTGTCAGATAATTGAGGAATGTCCTCATCTTCAGCTATCGTAGCTTGAATTTTTTTATCGTCGGTATTTCATTTCTGAAGAAGAATCCATGAATTTTCCTGCGAATGGCGTATTTTACGTCATCATCGACTTCTGTTTCCTTTCTCGTGTTTCTATTTTTTTCTTTTTTGGATTTACTTAAACACTCTTCTATAGCACTATATACACTAGAAACTGACACATGTGTTAACGAACTACACATATCAACAGCTTCACTAACACTTGTGTTAAGAGTTTCGCGCTCGAATTCCTTCGTATACGTTTTTTGTTATCAAGTGTGCGTTACATAGGTTATGTCGATTACTAACAGACCTTTTACTAGAACTGGCACTTTGATCCATTTTTAACTGTCATTTGTTAATTTCACGGTTGCAATAATTTATTTTTATAGTTTAATATAACTATATAAATAACACTCCGCGAATAGCAGCAAATCCCCTAACGTACGCATATTCTAATAGCGTTCTAACCTCGGCAAAGCCATGTACTAACGCTCACGGTTTACACACAATGCAATAAACAGAGATAGAGAATACATCGGGCTTCAGTTTGACTGAGTCTTTATCGTGGTGCCGTAAATGTGGGTATAGTATCGTTGTGCATAGAAAGCGGCACAACGGTAAATTAAATATGACAAATATCTACTTAAATAATGTTTACCCTTTATGTAATCTGTTTTTATATATATTTTTAGGTATTAACAGTATTCTGTGAAACTAACTATTCTGTGGACTAAAGCTCCAACCAGCGTTGAATTACACCCATAATATCTACCCATATTTATTCTTTATTATTAGCTTTTGAGTAGTAATGAGGTAAATAATGTGTAATCTCTTATAAAAATATTATACGGTTAATAGTAAGTGTTTTTATATTATCTATTAGACACTGTCCACAATTTCGGCCGCTGCCTATAGTGTAATCAAAGTCAGCTGGTTATGTTCTACGAAATGCACAAAAAATTTGCTTATAAATTTCATTCCTCTGGTTGACGATTTGTTTATTTAACACAACGAACCTGGGATACAGGCAAACACAAAAGGCATATATAATTTTCAATATTTACTGTGATCGTGCAGGACCGGCTTACATAATCTAAAAATGCGAGAGTATGCGAATTATTTATGATTTTTTATAGTAACATTTTATTGGGCTATTTTTTGCATATAACTTGTTGGAATAAGTGAACGTATACTAAATTACTACCCTACTTTCAAAGTCACTCTGTATAATTATATCTTTTGTCAACGCGAGATTTGTTTGACAAAAATAACTTTATCAAAATCCTTTGATTAATCCTCCTGACATAAAGGGTTGCAGATAAAATATGGTTACAAACTTATTGCAGTAAAGTGTACATACATTATATTAGTTTATCGCGTTCCACATGGATTAAAGTTGTAAAATTTATTTGTTTATGCATTGAATTTGTGCTTCTTAATTTTCACTTTAGTTAAAACTAGACAGATTGGTTTTATTTGGATTAGGGTATCTGTTGAAATGATATTGTTCTGTTAGTTATATTAACATCTACTGTACCTAGTATTAAAATTAGAGACATACATCAATTCAGACTGAGAACTTCATGCAGAAAAAATAAATTGCAATCAGTATGGTTGTTAATTTTCACAGCGTTAAAGATTTTTTTCTGTTTCCTTAGTGATGCCTGGAATTCCAGGAGGAAATCCATATGTGATTCCTGGCCAGACACAGATTTATCCCCAAGGGCCACCCCCTACGTATGACCAAGCACTAACCCACCCGGCAGCTATAGTTGGGCAGCATGTAAGTATTCTGTTTTCAATTTAAAAAAATACTTACATTTTTAAATTAACGAAATGTCATTCTTGTAAGCCATATTAAAAATATTTATTTATTTTTGTACAACTTATTTCTAGACAATTAGAGCAATGGGATTAGATTATCTTTTCATCATAAAAAATAAACTGTTAAAACACATACAGAAAGAAACAGTGTAGGTAATATCTATATAAAAATATAAAAAATAAACAAAAAAAATCCCTCGAAATAATAAACCAAAAACAATTATTTTATTACTAAGGCCGCATTCGCACGCTCTTGTCTAAAATCGTGGTGGAAATGAGAAACATTTCCCTTTTAGTTCAGACGACCCTTTATAGATGTCGCCATATGTATAATCTAAATAATATATTTGAATAATAATTTCGTCGGTGACCTTGGTTGCAAGACATCGTGCGATATTGCCACAGTTTGCCTTTGCCGCCTGTTCTTTACATGAGTCATAGGTCATAAGTTTGAGCTTATTCGGTAGTTATTTACATTAGCGTAAAACTCTCCAATCTTAACAAAAAAAATTCTTACCCCTCTATTTTCGAGGGTGCTGATCACGAATCTGAAGTCAGATTTCGGCGCTCGCATGTAGTATTTGAAAAAAAAAGTTTCTAAATTATAACCTCTATTTGTACATTACATTAGGTTGAAATTGCAATGTTCATCTTTGCCCCATCTGCCTTATTCATTTCATGACGTCTCACTGTTGTCAAAATATATAGGAGTTATATTGTAATTTCAACCTAACGTAATGTATACATAGAGGTTACAATTTTGAAAAAAAATTTTATCGAAAACTACATGCGAGCGCCAAAATCTGACCTCAGATTCGTGATCAACACCCTCGAAAATAGGGGAGTAGGAATTTTTTTTCAAGTTTGGAGAGTTTTACGCTAATGTAAATAATTACCTTGTTTTTTATTAAAATGTTATTTATCCAATTGCTCAAAAAACATTAAAATTTTTATTGTTTATAAAACTTTCAATCATTCAATAAACACTAATAGAAAAACAAGTTAATTCAAAGTTACAACCACAACCCAGCTGAATAGGCATTTACAATATTTTCGCACATTTATACTCAAGTTTTAGGAGGTGACTTATGTTTTATTAAAATTATAGCGGCATTACAGATGAAAAAGTTAAATTTTGATATAATACCGAATTATGAAATAATAGGTACCTATGTAAATTTTAGTCCTATGATAGATAAAAATTAACACCTCTTTCAATAACAAATAAAAAAATAAATAGTTTCAACATATATTTTATTTATCCAAGACTATGTAGTAACTTTGAATATTTTTTGCACAACCGAGCAACACTGCTATGAAACTCTTCTCTTCAATTGTCAAAACAACGGTGGCGACACGTGGTGGCAAACTAGCTCAACTAAATTCTGACATTTATTTGACAATTGACAACATTTCTCTATTATGAATTCCATGTTTATTTAGGTATCATTTTTTTCTAAATTCTTTTACAAAATCTCAATTTGTTGTGATAATGTGAAAGAATAATGAGTAATCCACGCGATAGACGGGTTAAATTTGAATATAGTGTTATGATTTTGTTTATAAAAATACAATGAGTTCAGTGTTAAACAGGGTATCAAAAACCTCTTTTCAGACTTTAGCCAGATAATAATATATTAATTTCAAGTAGTGCACTTTGTTCTAGAAGTATGTATTTATCTAATCATGGCAAAAAAATTATTTATTTTTAGAGAACAGAGAAGAAATTGATACCTAAAAATGATGTCTAAATCACGTACTTTTTCAATATGGCGGCTCACTGAAAATGCCCCCTTAGAAATGACTTACTGAATTTTTGGGTGAGGGAGCGGGTAACTTATTGTAAGCGATATATTATTTCGTGGAAACTTACTGTTTAACATTAAATATTATAATAAATGGCAAATTATCCATTCAGAATGATTTGTGGGAGTGAATAATTTGAAAGTAAATTGTAAATATATATTTACCAGCGTCAGTTAGAGAAGTGATATAGTTTACACCATTGGTTTTATGAGTTACACTGCAAGTATATGTAATAGTTTATACGACTTCTGATACCTATACAGAGTGGCCCACCGGGAACTCCCTCGATCGTTATCTGGAAAAGTATTAGTCCGAAAATTTGTCAAGATGGCAAATTTCCTGGGGCAAATACAACTAAAATATCTAGAACTCTCCAGCACTTCCGGTTATACAGGAAGTTGACACCAACTTCATTCTTTTAAATGGAACACTTCATTTTTGGATTCAAAAGGAAAATGTTGGGGTCGTTTTGTTTAATATTGTCTATAGCTAGGAGTTACAGATTTTGCAATATCAAGTTGATTTTTGGTGTGCAGGACTTGGACGGCCCTAAATTATGGTACATGATATTATACCAGTCGTTTTATTTTTGCCGTTACATTTTGACAGCTTCAAAAGCTATAAATTTTTTTATTTCAAATGCAACACTGTGTATTTTCTGTCTTGTGCACATTGAAATTGTCTTTCAAGCCATATAAACATTGTTAAGGTTGCAATTATTACTTTTAGAGATATTTGCCAATTGCATAAAAAAGGTTAGCATGGGCAAAGGGAACACTAGAGAGAGGCTACAATTATTTTCAATGTCAAATCAAAATTTCAAAACTGACAAAAGTGTCAGTCAACGACAGTAGATCTAATCGCGTGTAATCCGACAATAGTGCACCAGCCTGGAGTGTATTGTCAGATTTGCCAAAGATGTGATGGTATTGTGGCACATGCCATCCCAAAAGGTTAGGAGCTTTGTAGTTCATCGGAAAAAATGTCAGTGCAGAGAAATGTCGAAAAATATTGGCAGACAACTTGCCCAGACAAACTCCACTCCTAATTTTTGGTGACAGCTTTATGAAACCAAAGTTTCTCTAATATAAAATGGCCGAAGATGACGCTCTTTTTTCTGAGTCGACTTTCTGTTACGTACATCACTGAACTAACATATTTTTTGGTTTTAAACGGTCCTTCGAACGGAAATAGAAATTTTTTTGTTTCTGATTTAATAGCAGAATTAGTGTTGGCTCGTAATAAAACTAAATTTCCACGATAATATTCTTTAAAGGAACGACTTGGATTACGTGCTTTTCTACGCTCTGCTCTGCTCATAAGGGTTTTTTTGGCGAGAATGATGACTTTCCGGTGTTAATTTTTCATACCTGTTATAGTCGACGTCCAAAATTGTAAAGAGTGACTCATGTTATAAACCTCCTCACAATTTATAGCAGTCAACATAGATATATACAGATTCGGAAATTGCGGATCTTTACAGAGAAAGTAGAAATTGCCACTTCATCCCAGGGTAGGTACGAAGTTTAAGAGGCGCGGTGACGTGCATTGGTCTAGCATTCCCCACTACACAATAGGTACAAATATTCAAGTACAGAAAAGTTGCTTACGAATTGCAATCTAAAAGCCATTAATTCCTGGTGCGCTAATTATGTGCAAAATTCCCGCTTGCAGTCGGCAATGTTGCGCAGAATGTAATCAGCGCAGTCGTGGCGCAGTCTTTCTCAAAACGGTAGCCAGCCGACATCTTGTCGTATTGTATTTTGCTTAGTTCGCACTAGTGCTAGTGTTTACATATTTAATTTTATGGTGCAGATGCAGCGCCAAGTACTAGCTTCAGTTATATAAAATCAAAATCTAAAGTGGTCTGATGGCTGATGATCAACATGAGCCGAAGGTATGTATATTTAATCCTATTAATTTGCTAGAGGTGCATTATATATTTAAACAATGGCGTCTTCGGCCACTGGTTAGTGGCCATTGTAGTTGAGAGCATGACGTCAGGCAGGGTGGTGTGACTGCTGTGTAGACACTGTCGTTTTGTATTGTTCCAAGTTTCTGAGTAGATACATTTTTTACATTTGATAATTATTTACAACGGCGTAAAACTCTCCAATATTAATAAAAAATATTCTATCCCCCTATTTTCGAGGGTACTGATCTCGAATCTGAAGTCAGATTTCGGCGGTCGCATGTAGTTTTCGAAAAAAAACTTTCAAAATTGTAACCTCGTAATTAATATTTTTTTTCAGTTATTTCTTACCAAAAAGACAATGTCATGAAATTGTTTTTTGACTACCTATAAGTGATACAGATTTGATCTGCCAAAATATCTCTGCCATACACTTTCTAACGATGGTCACTACTCATAAAATTTGTATATATTTTTTCCAGTGTGCAATGTTTCAAGTGATTAGGGACAATGATATGGAATTGAAAAATGAATGAATTAATAAATCGGACAGGATAAAACAATAAAGACATTTTTTTGACATATAGTAATACAAAAAAATTAATACTGGGTGAGTATAATTTCTTTTTATCTTGTTTGAACTAGAAAGTAATTTGGCTATACCTATATAGTTTTATAAAAAAAAATACTTGTTTGTACTGTAAAATTGTAGTTGATTATAAAGAATTAAAATACCTTTCTTTTATATTTAGTTTCTAGAAATGCAACAGAGAAGGAGATTGAAAATGTTATAAAAGTATATAAGAAATATTTGTAAATAAATAGGAAAATATATTTTTGTTTGCTTTATTTTTGTCCTTTATATATATATATATATATATATATATATATATATATAAAGAGTAGAGAGTATATTCATTTATAGAAAAAAAAGTACAGAAATGGTGCTACATAAACATAAAAAAATCACTAAAAACGCGCAATCTGTGCGAAATAACAATGCTTTAAAAGTATCTTATATGTACTTCATATTTTTGGCGACGTAATAAGAACTGCTTTTAAAGTGCTTCAAATGCACTTAATTTCAGCAAGATGCGCCCGCATACAGCTTGTGAACCACTACTTAAGGAGTACTTTCTAGGCTGGCACTGGGGTACTTGCCAAATGAATTTTGCCTGTACTTTACCAGTATTTGGATAATATTAATAAGTGCTTTATTGGTACTTCTGAAGCTATTTTGACTATCTGGGATGTGTGAAATGTTAAGAGCGCTAGATCAAAATATGAGTGTAAGTGATGTTGAAATATGTATTTCATTAACAAAATTTTACGTGAATAGCATATGTGTGCAAATAAAATAAAGTGGTAAAGAAGTACAACTGTGAAACGGAAAGTGATGGAAACTCGCGATTGTATTTTTAAAATGAGTTTTCGACAAAAAAATTCGATTGCTATATCTTACAAGATGAAACTCCGTATAAATGAAATCGAAAAGAGTAAACTGATAGAAAGGACGAAATAGTGATATGTCGAAGAAACGATTTAAAATAAATATTAAAAAATAAGAATCTGGATAATAATAATAATAATACTCTCTACCCCTCATTCTAATTACGAGGATTAGCCCAGAAGTCGAAGACTTGTGCGGGAGAGGGGGCGGCATATTATTATTAAGCAGGCCGCATTTGCGCCCAGGAACGACTTACGTTGGTAGGCCCTAACCACCATTCAGTGCAGGAATGAGGGAAACCTGGAAAACCTCATTAATTAGGGGGGTAGTCAAATGTCAACCGGTATCAATCTCACATTGACCCAACATTTTTCCACCCTACCATACCCGCATAGGGTGCCAATCTCCCTACGAATATAGCTTATATACGGCTATCAGCTGCGGGGGTCGAACTCACAGCGATCTAGTCACCTCGATTCAAGTACTGACGCCTTAAACCGCGCGACGAAAAAGACTATTTGAAGTTGTCAAATATAATAGCAATAATAAAAGCTTGGTATAATAATTTAAAATTTGCCTATATACCATAATTTAATGTCGTTTAACTTCTTTATGGATACCATATCTATTTCTATTTCTAGGAAAAGGTTGCGGGCAACACTGCACACCCTAGCATACATTTGTTAGTTTTTCTTTCTTAATAAATGAATATCACAGAATCTATCTAATCTAACTCCTAGCCATAGGGAAGGTTATACAAAGCGACCCGGAAATTTTCCATAGAATCTAAAAATGCAGTAATATACAGGGTGTCCCATTTAAAATAACGAAGTTGGTGTCGATTTCCAGTATAACAGGAAGTGCTGGTGAGTTCTAGATATTTTAGGTGCATTCATTCACTTCAGGGACTTTGCCATGTTACTAAATTTCTCATTATTTTCTCAGATAAGGATCATTGCTGTTTCCGGTGGGACACCCTGAAACGTAAAGGGCAAAATTTAAGCTTACTTAACATGTTTTATATAAAGGCCTGCTAAAAGACTGTTAAATTTGAAGGAAAATTAGACCCCTATAACTGCTGATACTTTCAGCCTATATAATGCTCAATTAAACTTTAACTGTTGATTTCAGTTACTTCCAAGTACCGTTAACTACTAACCAGGAATAAAAGTCCGTAGTTAAATTTTGACTGATTTGCTTAGCAGATAATCGTGATTTAATTGGAAAAATATCTTAATTTTTATACTCTTGGGTCTTGACAGAACAGACGTCTTAAACAAATATGGATTTAAATGAATTGGAAAAAATTATATAAGTGAATAGTTTGCATATGTACTAAGCAAAAACACCAATCAACCATTTTGAAAATTGTTCAGAAGAGTAATTTTTTAACAGATTTTAAAAAACTGAAAATATATAAATACTAATTTTATTTTGAAAATATAAACTACTAACAATGACATCAACTATCCACTACAACAATATTCTGCGGTTTTTCCCTTCTAACATTAATCGTTGTCTACTAAATCGCAGCAGTCATGCTTTATCTAGTCTGTTCCATTGCCTGGTTGCAATAAACACCGTGTGTGGAAGCAGTCTACAGCACATATGACGTAGTTGTCAATTGTTTCTATCAGTAATTTGACGTTTATTAAAAATTATGACGTGAAATATATGTTGGGGTGTACGTTTCTGTTTATATTATCAATTTTAATTTATTAAATGATACATCTTAAAATAATATTGCATTGTGTTTTCCATAGAAGAACATTAATATTGTCACGAGTTTCCCAACCTGACTTTTTCTTCTTTTTCCAGAAAAACAAGCAGTAAATTTTTACTGCTGTTTATTAACACTGTACACTACCGACTACTAATTACAACTCAATTAAACACTAATTAATCACTATCTAAATTGCTCTGAATTTTAATTGATCTCTACGAAATATCCAAATAACAACTCTCTATTTCAAGACTGACCGACTCGGTCGTTTATTCTTCTTTTATAGACCAAATGAATATTCAGGTATTTTCTAGTATCTCCATATACATTTCCTGAAAGATTCTCGTCGATACTCCAATTTTTCAGTCGCGCCTCGATACACGTCATTAGTTGTTTGTTTACCAGAATCGCATAGGGGCGATCGGAGCAATCTAGCGTTTCGCGATGCCACAGTCGTCGAATTGGGTGCGAGCGGGGCAAATTCTGTGACAATATACCCAGTTTTCTTAAAAGGAGCACTTTGTGTGTACTACAAAGGTATATTATTTAGCAGACGAGGCTTTAACTTGGCAAATTTGTTAATTACTAATATTAATAGAAATTAATATAGATTCATGAGTTTTGTTTAGCTTATTGAACTTCTTAAGTAGTGATTATATCACTAGCTACAGAGACGACATACATAAGTCATTTTGAACACTTGTAACTATTATTACGTGTTGTGAAAACAGCTCTCAGAAAACCAGAGAAAAAAAAATTCAGTCAAATATGTTTTGTTTAGTACAACTTACCATAATGTACCTAATATCTTTTAAACCTCAGTTAACTTACTGGGATTAACTTATAGACCGATTAGTTAAAGATTTATTAATCAAGACTGAAAATATCGACCCTAAGCATGCAATGGTAACTGTAAGTTATGGCTGATGAACTGTTTTATTGCAGATGTATCCTCCAGGAACCATGTATGCTGCCGGTTATCCAGCTTATCTAGGTTATCCGACTTATGCCCCTATGCAGTATTATCCCTCTTTAGGTGCCTACTCGTATGCCATGCAACCTGCACAGCTAAGGCCCACTATCATGATACCAGTAAGTCATATTGTGCTTAAGTAAGGAAATATGAGGTATATGCGTTAAATTATTGTTTCAGAATGGTTATGACACAGGTGCACGTTTTGATGGCCTAGCTCAACAGGTACTCCCACCTGCACCTCCTGGGGTACCTCCAAATGCTGCTCAGTTAGCTGCTATGGCGGGTCATCAGGTAGCTCTAGGACAGAAGAAAAACTCGTTTCTGGCAGGGGGTTCAGACGGTGGCTACACTTTCTGGTAGGAGTCGTGGTCTCCTAGGACCATGCTAGGCTAACGAAATTGTTTCCTCTCCATCTCGGACAGATACTACGCCCCAATCTACGTTTTAGGCAGTTACAACGTCACTTGGGGCACACGAATCTAGTCCTAGTCAAATATTCTCTTGTTTTTTTTTTTACTGTCAAAGTTGCAGTAAAGTATGTTGTCGTTTTTTTTTCTGTTTCGAGAGACAGCGCTTGAAAAAGCGTGAGAATTTCTAGTACGTTCGAAGTGGAACGAGTAAATAAAAGTAGATAATAAAATAATGAAATACTTAGGACACCGCTATAAGAAATAAAACTTAAATCATTACCGGTTACGTATAACATATGTATAGTGCTACTGACATTTTCAGTGTTAAACTGAATTCAAGAAATCTTTTTTTTACACACAACAGACGATATTGATTTAAGGAATTCCTTGTTTCTTACTTGCTGTTGAAATAATGCAGTAGTTACTTTCTCTGTGGAACATTATTTACCTTTCGTTTGTTTTATTGTGTTTTATTCAAATATAACTATTTTTATTTTTCTACAACATGAAAGCTAATAGAACCAGTTTGTTTTAATATATAATGAAGCCATTCAATTTAAAAAAATTCTGATTTTGTTGGATACATTATTGTATTAAGTATATGCTTATTTTTTAGTTTTTTATTTTCATCTAAATATATGACATGTCATAGAAATGTCACACTTTGCAAATAAAAAACATAATTATTGTAAATAAAAGCAGTATATTTAATATAAAAAAAGAAATCAATTTTTGTGATATTTTTTCTTAGTGAACGAGGATTCTTAACAAACTGGTCATATTAGTCGATTCATATTTCCTTTTTTTTATTACCAGTTTTGTTAATAATTTATATATTTTTTTTACATTACACATTTACAAATAGATATTTTTATGAGATCTTTCGAGTGAAAAAGGAAATCGTAGTGCAATAAAAATTTATATAGAGTGAGTTATTCTGTTATATATTTATTCGTAACTTATTGTTAAATGGATTTTTTTGTTTTCCTTTTTTGTCTCATTTGTTGAGATGCTATTGAATATTGATATATAATAATTTCATAGGCAATAAATTTATTATTGGCAGTTATAATCTTTTTTTGGACAATGAGATGACATGTTGAGAGAGTACAAATGACTATTCTATTGAACTTTTTCCAAAAATAAGATTATGTACGAGTACCAGCGATTCTTGTGCATTGAGTTACACACCAGTTGCTGTACAAAAAAAAAAAAAAAAAAACTAAAATGCATTCATAAAAAATAGTAAAGAATGGGAGAGAAAAGGTTTAATGAAATGTAGGTATGTGAATTATGAAAGTAACAGTTATTACTGACCTTAAAAAATATTAAACTATGGTTTTCTGGGTCGCTGCCACAATAGGAAGAGCACATTAATTCTGTGCCCTTCCATAGTATTGGTGCACATTTATTCTGAGACTGGTAGCGACCATTTACCTAGGCGACAATTTAACAACTTCGAAAACCATACTAGATTAAAAACAGCATAGGCTGTGAAGCCTTAAAATTATGAATTTCAGCTAGTTATTTACTTGATTAATTATAAACGTTATTTTCATAAATGAACGTGATTATAGTTCAATTTTTTTTTCTTTCCTGGAAAACATGTAAGTGTTTATTTAGTACTTAAGTTCATGACAAACATAAAATATCCTTATTATGTATCTCTATCAAGTAACTTTGAATTTATAAACTAAATTCTTATCGTCATTCTAAAAGACATTCATTAAACCTCAAGTAACTTTAATGCAAGAATCACTGTTAACTGCTGTCACTTTTCTATTTATTTTTCATAAGCGACAAATCTACTAAATCTAGTTATCAATATAAATTCTGCTTTCACTTTGAGTTAGTCGTCACATATGGAAAACGAAAAGAATAAGAATTGCAGCTTTTAATGAAATTCATGGTCAATCACCCTTATACTGAAACAATCGAAGACATACAATTGATCTACTGTAGAATTCGAATGGAACACCAACAACATTTTGTTACTTGCCAGCATTTTGTTGTACTGATATTTTTGTTGTAGTTGAAGGATTTTTACAATTAGATTTACTATTGTGAGACTGTGGAAGATCTACTGTGAAATATATTATGATTAAAGAAACTTGTGTTTTATTAAGGACTGGTATTTGCACCTTTTAAATTAACAATTTTCATTAAATGATCCACACACTGCATGCGTACAACCCAGGTCAATTCGATTGTCGAAACCATAATTGTATAGTCTGCTGTTGTCTTTCTATAAATTATACAACACATTGAACTGTGTTGTAAGTTTTGCCAATCAAAAATTTGTTGTAAAACCCCACTTGATGTATAATGGATTGCATTGCATAAGTCAGCGAGGCGTTCCTACACCAACGAAAAATGAAATAAAACATACATAGGCTATGTGATGCCACTGGTACTAAATAGAACAGCACAACTATATTACTAAGACATTGCGGATTTTACTGGGCCATTCGAGTAACCATGCATGCATACATGAGAAGGTTGACTCCAACGAATTCTAACCACAAGGAGGGTTTTGAGTCTTCACAAGGGACACAAATTGTCGATAAAATTGGATGGGAGATAATACATTGTTGAATACAACAGTCATTAACGTGTACGTTTTCTAACAATATAATAGTGGCATTTTTAAAGTTCCAGTTGGAATAAATTCATTGGGTAATATTCTACAATAATGAAAAAGGTGAGGCTTTCAATATTAAATACTGAGTAAACTATAATTATGGTAGCACTTTTACGTACAGAGTAAAATATGTGTCATTTTTATATATGTTAAAATATATCCCGTCACCGCTACTGCCGTTGTGCTTCTGTGTGTATGTGATTATACTCTATCCTCATCAAATTGGTAATGTTGGTACTTCCTTATCTAGTTGTTGGCACAGCTGAAAATAATATATTACATTTACAAAGCTCCTTCTAAGGGTAAGAATTCGTTGGCTGAGTCAAACAGGACGAGCAGAGGTAATAGAGAAAAATGTTGAATACGGGTTGTGAAGCTTATTACGTTAAGTAGTTTATATGCAAGTATAATATCAGTTCCTAAAGAATTTAATATGAAAAGGTATTACACTGTTACACGAAAAAAAAATTCAGCAGTATACAGAGGTGTCTAGAAGTGCCATCATTAAGAGTTATAAGAAAAAAAAAAAATAAAACAAAAACTTTTTTTTTTCAAATATATAACACTGACAACAAACACAGTATTACCCGCTTCTTACGAAGTAGCGCTGGAAATTATAAAAGTGAAAAAACATTATAGTGATGGCGTATATATTAAAAATTGTGCAATCTAAGTGGCAAAACAACTCAATGAAATTGCCAAAAAATTCAAAACAGTTTCAGTCTTAAATCAAACAATTGCAAGATGTGTACACTACATATGTATCCAAAAAAATTGCACGACACAATTGAAAAATGTAAATATTTTCCACTCTGCCTGAATGAATACACTGACCTATCTAACATCTACCAATTTGTAATTTTTGTTTAAATTATTCAAGATATTTTCAATGTAACAGAGGAGATGCTTGATATTCCTCCCATAACTAATATAGGAGGGAGCAATCGTGCTTTGTATGTCCCTATATAAGGTAGTATATAGGGACTTGTTGCTTCACACCAACAATAATTGGTTAAGCACCGGAAACCGTTTGCAATATTTTGTCACTCTACGCAAGGTAATTCTCATTTTCCTCAAAAATGAAGTGAAATCTGACAAAACCGAACTGGAAAATCAAATTCTAGATACAAAATTTCTATCAAACCTAGCATCTCAACTTAACAAATCAAATTTGAAGCTACAAGGAGAACATCAGAATTTACCAATTTATATGATCACATTTGGATTTGGATCACAAGTGGATTTAAAAATTAAGCTTTTCAAGTCTTCACTAGAAAAATATGACTTAAATTTTCCAAGCTGTAAAGAGCACTTTGAAGAAAAGAAGCATTTTTAGAAAGGGTCTGGAAGAATTCGAAAACCGATTTAGTAACTTTAGGAAAATCCAAGGAGAAATTTCAGATTTTACTCAGTCACTTACTGTTTCTGTTGAGAACCTAAGCACATATCAGACCTTCAACTGGAATTGTGTGATTTGCAGTCAGATCCTTTTTACCAGGGAACAACTAAAATAGGACTGGACATTTTTAAGTTACTCCCATAGGAGAAACGTTACCTCAACTTGTGAAATTTAGGCCTTATGATGGGTTCAATGCTGGGAAGCATATCTTTGCGAAAGCAGCTTTTCCAACATGAAATTTATAATCAAAATATAGGTGTTCCTTGCCTGATAGGTCATTTACTCAGTTGCTTCGTTTGTCAACAATAAATATTGATGTTAATAGGTCTGTTTTTGCAACAGTTGAAAACGGTTTGAAACTATCAGGAATGTCCGTTCAACTATTTATTGCGTCAAATTCAGTGGCTACACATTGTCAACTTAACTGGTCGAATATTTCTGACAGTTTCAAACCGTTTCCAACAGCTGTAAAAACAAATCTAATATTGATACACTGGTTAGTGAAAACCAACCACAAATAGTAGTTTATTTCTATTACTTACTTTCAGTCCCATAAGTGTTTCAACAGTGTTCTAACAGTGCCTAAAAAAAGTGTGTAAAAACAATTAGTAGGGATATTCTACTTACTTCACTCAATCCACTAAATTCATTAGTGAAACATAAATTTTGGTCTGGTGGAATATTTTTTTTTATTTTGTTTATTCCCAAAAGCAACACCCTGTATGTAGGATTTTGAAAAATCTGTTGAGGCATTTGAGTAAAGCAAAAATAGTAGTTGATGGTGAATTTGCTGTAGTTGTGCATTTAAGTCTTCCTGATTAATTTTCTAATGAAACTTTTGTAAACTAATAAGTATTTTATATGTAGAAATAATTCTAATAAAAATGTATTATTTTGTTGTAAATTTTAATGTTTTATTTATAATTCAGTCAACTATTAAATGTTTTTAAAGAGAAAAATAAATAACAGATAGCAATAAAAACAGATAAGAAAAAATAAAAACTAAAACAACTTTAGGAAACATAATAAATGCTCAGTGTCCACCATTATGTTGAACACGCTTCTATGTTTTTTTATACTAGCTGTTAGACATGTTTTTATTATATCAGGATTATAAGGTCTATTCTTAAGGTCTATTTACACACATCAGTGCTTTGTCAGTTCCGTATCAGTATCAGGAAAAAATAAAAAATCGTATAAATTTTAAATTGGTTTGTTTATACGTCCGTCGCAGTGCTGTTTCAGTGTCCGTTCAGTGGCTTTTTAAATGAGAAGAACATTAAATAAAAACAACTTGAAATGAGAATTTATCTTTACAAAAACTTAAATAATGCCAAACCTTAGAGTGCGTCTTACCCTAAGGTTTTGTTTATTATCGACTCGGTATAATGTATAAATTTCAACCCTCAAATAAAATGCTTACACCATAGAAAATCTATGTGAAATAAGGATTCCAAATCTGCAAAAATCATCAAGAACCGTCAATCCAATGTCAAGATATAGCATTTTAAAAATTTTGCTACCCAAATTTTATGTTGAATAGTGTATACAAGGCCTAAGGGCCTTAATCCAAAAACTGACAAAAAATTCTAGATGATGTTACCTTAGTAACAAACCATATTGCAACGACCAAAAAAAATTTTTTGCGTAAATTTCACCCATACAAACTTTTTGATTTTTTTCATGACTTCATAGATCACCCTGTATATAATAAACCTATGGTCCTACGATAAATACACGTCATGCAGCTTAATCTGAAAAAAACAAGCTTTTAAAATTTGCAAGCCGCGTTCAATTATTTGCATTCCTGTTGAAAATATTGAACTTTAAATTTTGCCTAAAAATCTCTATGTAAGTTCGAATAGCCAGCAGCTTATTTCAAATTTGATAAAAAAAGCTTGAATTTCCTAGAATGTACTGCAGAGGATTCAATCAACATTCAAAGCTTGATCAAAACATAAAACAGAAAAACTTAAATGTGCAACTGCAGCAAATTTACCATGACAAATGATTACGATTATGGTGAGTGGTTGTTATGACAATGATTATTCCCTTCAATAGGTTTTTTGAAACCTTGTAGATGCCGTTTTCACTGTTTCCTGTATAAACACATCAGACGGAATAAAGAGAATTATATATGATTACTTTAGTATAGCTATACATTACGTTAGAATAGAATAAAACAACCATTGTCATTAAGTTAAAAAAAAATCTTTGTGCAAATAATGAAATAATCAAATCATTTTTGTATTTTATGTTAAAACATTTTTCTACCTATATTTTTTTTTGTTTCTGTTAAGAAATCTGCATATCCTTTCAATCAATAATAAAGCATTTCTTAAAATTTCCTGAATTTGTGCTTTCTTTACATTATACAACAAACACTATCTTCATTATACATTGCACAGTGAAATGACAGAACCAAACTGTTATTCTAATTTTTTTTAACCAATTTATAATTTCAAGCAATATTTTCTATGAGAATGGATTTCCATGAAATGAAATGTTTTCTTTCTAGTAATTTTCTTTTAACAAGTTTAAAAAATAATCTTGATTTTAATATCAATGAAAGTTCAACCCTTAACTAATTTTCTATATACAGTCAATTGCAGAAAACTCATTTATTGTTGGCAGCAACTAAAATGTTGTGAACAATATGATCTCTATTAGAAACTGATTTTCATAGGAAAAATTAAATTTATTACAAATAAAGACTGTACAATCCATCTAATTTGATATGTAATAAAAGATATACCTACAAAATCGATGTAACATACATCACATGTGGAGAAATGATTTTTTCTGGGAAACGGCTGAGAAAAATAAATTATTTTAGAAACTATTGCATTTCTGATTACTTTTACTTGAAGGTAGGGTCAAAATACAGAAATTATCTTTACGACGTTACACGTTGCAGCGCTTAAAACATTTTTTTCCAGCAACATACATTTTTTAATGTCAAGATAAAGATCCCCTAATTTTGAATATTTTTCCTATATAACATTTTTTTGTCCCCATTATTTTAAAAATTACGGGCAATTCTCTAGTGAATTTCTCTCACTCATAATTATTATTGCAACGATGTAATCAGCGATATAGATCTTTTTCAATGCTCTTGCTAGTTTCAATATATTAATAACTATGGTTCTACCAGAAATGCAATAGTTTCTAAAATAATTTATTTTTCTCAGCCGTTTCCCAAAAGATTTCATTTCTCCAGATTACCCTGTACTCAACGGCACGGTCACATTCAGCATACTGAGCTCTCACTGATCAGTGCGAATGTGCTTGTTCGTTCATCAGTCATCATTTTATGTAGTATGAAATTTTTATGATAAGTAAATCATTGAACACAGATAATCTAAATTAAAATGTAGGTTTTGAATTTATGTATCAAAGGGCACAAGTAGAGGTATTGTATCAATAACATCACATGAAAAGTTAGATTCAAAAATGAATAATGATCACACATATAGTCAGAAATGTCATCGAACATGACACTGACCACAGGTAAAATTAACTTTTCTTTGAAAAAAAAAAAAAAAATAGAATGAGAATTTTACAGTAAAATGGCAATACTTGAAAATAAAGTGATAAAATAATAAAGTTACAGGGCATTTTTAAAAACTGTATTTAAAAATATACAAATCATAATGTCATAAAAGCGAAAAAAAGAAATAAAAAGTTATCTTGCAGTAAGTTTATAAAAAATATATTTTGATTTTTTTGAGATTGCAGATTTCATGTCTATATTTTAGCTGTACAAAGAAAAAAGGATGAGCTGATCATCAAAACATCTATTCCTAATGAGAGAAAGGTAGGTAGTTTCATATCTGAACACGAGTTTAAGGAACAACAAAATCTTACATTTAACAAAAACTACATATAAAATATACATAAATATTGGCTGCCGGATATTTAAAAAAAATATTGATAATATACCGAGTCCTGCTTTTGAAAAACTAGAATATTTAAAAACTTTTATTAACAAAACATATTCCATAACCTAATTTTACAAATTTGGTGGAAAATTAGGACAGTAAAATTGTTTAAATCAGGAATTGGTAACTCTACTTTGAACACTGACAGTCACTACTATAGAGCTTTTCCAAACTATAAAATGTAGGTGATTCTAAAATATGTTTGTGATTTTTTTGAAAAAGAAAATATTTCTTATACAATATACAGAATTCTTTACAAATTATTAGCTATACCTACAAATTTGGTTAAAATATTATAAATGGAAAACAAAGGATATGCTTTGTTATTAGAAATATTCTAGGAGGGAAAAAAACTGCTCTCACAGTAGAGCATAATTTAAAATAAAACACATTATTGACGAGCTGCTTTCAGTTTTCCTTTACTATCATAGATGTTTATTTACCTTAAAAGGTCTCATTCTTCAGGTGTATGTAATTCTTCGGAACATTTTCTCAAATTTAAAATTTGAAACAATTTCTGCTCAGGTAATTTAGTAATTCGTATTTATTACTGTCACTTGCCTACATATTAATGAATAGCAAGGATCCATTTGCCCAACTAAAATTTTTAAATCACACTGTCAAAACTTTTTTGTTTTATCCCTGACATCACTCTATTAATGGATCTGACAGTTTTATTTTTTTAGCTGGTGACATTAAGTCTCCCACATTTTTTAAAGTTATATCACCATTAACCACTAATCCTAAGTCAACCTGATTATCAAACATGTTTGTCTGCACTGACTTGTCCATTCCAATTTTTATTTCATGTAACACAGTCACTGAACAATTTCTGCAGAACTTGCAACAGCTGTAGAGAGAATCTGCACTAGAGGTAGACCTGCTGCGCATCCTTATAAGGGATCGTGTCTCGCTTCTTCCTCTTTCATAATTTTTTAAATCCTCAAGACACTTGGAGTAATTTTTCTGTACTTCCTGCAAATTCTCTATTTTAATCAGTTGCACCACAGTAGGTATATCTACTCTCTTCTTGGTTTCACAGTCATTATCGATGTGATACTTGGCACGTTTAATACTGCTGAATTTTTTCTTGCAGAAACTGCAAATCATATGGCTCTTTTTGTGCAATATGTAAGCTTCTTTGGAAAATCCAATTTTGTCACATATTTTACAATACATCGTATTTGCAGATGTATTTTTAGTAGCATGCCAATTGGTGATGGGAGAAGAAGTACTGGGAATTGAAGAGATGCTTTTAATTGGACTTATAATGAGACTATTTATAGCAGACAAATTTACAGATGTTACTGGTAACTGGGGTTCCTGTTTTATATTTACCAAATTGTGTACATAACACTTACAGTCTATCTCTTTACAATGTTCACAAGTATCATAATGTTGAGTTGCTTTGTCCACCGTCTCGGACTTTTGTTGTGTATCAAGATCCTTGAGCAAACAGCACTGAACTTTGCTTGATTTTGTTAATATACCATTAGTTTGAGTGTGTATTGCATTGTTAGGAACCATACATTGAGTAAACTTGTCACAAGTGTTGCTAGTCAGGTCAATTTGAGTACATTTATGTGAAGTATTTTTTGGTAATTGGCATTGGATAGAAACATCAATACCTGGCACATTTTGAATTTCATTTTTCACAGTTTTGCTTACATTATCTGTAATTCTGTTATGTTTGGAGGCTTTATCTTTATTTGTATCATCATCTTGCTCACTATTTATGAATCCACAATATTTTGATTTGGATATTAACCAAGGCGCTAAGGTATCCTGCAGTTCATTTGTACTTGGCAAGACTATGTCTCTTAAATCAGCAATCTGTATTTTATTCGATTTTGATTTTTCATTTCTCTTAATGTGTGCCTAAAAGAATAAAATACAAATAAATAGTTTCTTCAAAATGAGATCACTTATCACTTTATTAAAAAATCTTCAAGGGGTGACAAAGATATAATGATTTTTTTATATCGAAGAAAATAAAAATTGACTGATTTTAAAATATTTGATCATATTGTTTTATACAGAAAGAGTCGGAATGACTGAAAGTAACATTAAAATAAACAAAACTAATTTCCATCTATTTCTTATATCAGCATTGGTATCAGAAAAGTTAAAGTAAGGTATTGGTTTTATAATTTTCACTATCAGATAATTCAAAATACAGTTTCAAATTTTGCAATAAATGTTGACATTTGTAGGTCCCAATCCAAAAGACATTGCGATCGAATACCTTAGATCTAACAAATGAAGCATTTATTATTATTATTTATTACATTTACTACTTTTGCTACCCTATTAGAACACTGCAAGTTCCAAATTACCTATTTTTCTGGCACAGGTCCTGAGATCAGGAAGAATTAATCGCAATACCTGACATTTCTGATGGCCTACAAATGTCAAAAGTTGTGAGCAATATTAACAAATAGACAAATCTTTTTATTTATATGTACCTAATGCTAGAGGCATAGCAATCAATGCATTCAATTCTAACAAATTATTTTGAACAGATTAACAAATTGTTTATTTTTTTACCACATTTTCTTAGACCTGACAGTTTACTGGATCTACACTTGACCTACAAATATTAAAATTAGACAGACTCTCCTTGTCCTTATTTAGGGATAAATCCATACTGTAAGCACTGCTGTAGTAATGTATACAGGCGGATTCACAGTGATGGATCATTAGAAATTTTTATTTGACTCTTTGTATAATCAATCATTTCAATGAAAATATTTTCAAGAAGCTGTCATCACTAACTTTGATATTTTAAATGGAATAATATAATTTATAGTATACATTATTTCAATAACACTTTCATAAGACGTTGCTATACCTAATCCTTGTCACTTTGGAGATATTTACAATACTTTGGAAGTCAAAAAAAAAATGTTTATACAAGGAATAATTGAATATTTAAGCTTTCTAACAATGTCTTACAAGCGGTATAATTTCATATAGATATAGTGTTAAAAAATCAAGTGCAATATAGCTAATTTAAAACAAAGTGATGAAAAATTATTATTTTCTGAAATATTGTAAATACCTTGAAAACGTCAGGGATTAGGTATACCAAAGTTTTATAAAAGTCTCACTGAAATAACATGGGAAATCCAAAAATTTAATAAAAATTACATCATTTCATTTAAAATAACGAAGACAACTTCTGGTATTAACTGGAAGTGGCAGCTTATTAAATATATTTTCATTGAAATGGTCATACTTGATTATACAAGGAATCAAATTTTTAGAAATAAATAATCACTATAACCATGAAAACTTCTTACGGTCCATGACGATGAATCAGCCTATATTTATAAGTGTTTCCCAAGATTTATCTTACTGTAACTCTCTAATTATGAATTTACTGTGACTGGCATTTTGACAAGTCTATCTCATTTAAATATTAACTTTAATATATATCATTTCTTGTGGTTTATTACTGAAGAATTGGATTGGATTTAGAAACTTCTATACACTCGATATGATATAGTTATGCTTTGTAGTTCAATACAAGCTCGGAAAGTTCATGTTTTCCCATTGCATTAGCATAAGAGGAACATAGCAAGTCAATAGACATCTGTGCGATAGACAATGATATTTCTCATATCATCCGACAGTGGCCGTGTACATTCCCACACGCATTTGGAAGCTATATCTATCCTATTTTGTAAAATTTTATATTATGTCAATAAGAGAGATATAGCTGAGAAAATAATATCAAGCAAGCAGTACTGCATGTTTAGCCATTCTCGATATCTCTGTCTACAAATATTATAGTATTAAGACTATTACTAAGATATTAACAGGCATTGAAAGAGCATTGGTATGTTTTACCAATGCATGAAAACTCACTATTCAAAAATTTAAGTGTTAGTTGCATGTAAAATTTGAACTAACGGTTTGTCCCTCAGATCAGATGTTTCACATATCAATAAAAACAAATCAATATGAAAATTGTATAAAGTGTAGTAAGGTATAACAATAAGAATAATTGTAATAGGTACCTACCTTTAATGTTTCTTCATTTTTTAAGCTTCTGGCTTTGAATATATGAAAGTTGTAAACTTGTACTGTACATGGATAACAAATGTATCTATACAAGTCACTGCTCTCAAACTAAAAATAAAATGCCTTTCAAGATAGAATATTTTAAATAGATTTATATTCTTAAACAGGATGTTTTTTATAACCCCCTGTATATCTTTTGGATTATTTTAGATCAAAAAGTCTTAATGAATCGATTGATGTGATTCAAAGATATTTGACACAGGTCGATAAATCTGGGCTAATTATGGGCAAAAATTCATTGAAATAATACCTTCAAAAATTTGGTGGATATAGGTACATGAACGTGTAGTCATAAATTTTAAGAACCACATAATTTTAACACCGCTTGGTATATTTGGAATTAAATAACTCTGAGATGAGATATTTTGCTCGTCACAAGAAATGTGCGTGGAAATATTTTGTTCACAAATAATTTTAAATAGTGTCGGCATTAAAATTTTCAAAAAAATATTGCCACAGATATTATACTTTTTAAAAGTAGCAACTATACAAAATTTATTGCTTTTTAAATATACCTATAGAGTACATCTTTCCCTTAGAAATAATCAAATGCATTTATTTAATTATATTATTATTATATTTAATTAATACTGTCACGTCAAATTTCTGACGTTATAAGAGCCTCCCTAGTATTGCAGATTCGATTAATTGTAAATCAGTTCAATGAATTTGAGTTATATTTTCTTTAATTAAGTCATAAATCTACGTTAAACATTTTCAGAAATAAATGTAATATAATTCTTTATACTTCAACACTATCTTGAAAACAAGATTAATTAATTAAAGCATTTTCATATAAAATGACTTAAGGAACAATCTTCTGAAGTTGACAAAGCCTTGAAGTATTGTGTATTCCTTCTAAATGATAAAATGTTTAATTCTCGGTTTAAATAAAATTAATTTGTTACCGTTTAACTTCTTTTCATCTTATGTACAACAAATTAATAAGAAAATACCAAATAGAACAAACCTTAATTCCTGTCGTACTTTCAACTAGTTTTCTAATATAATCTCTGTTCTTCCTACATTTACCTCCAGATAAAGAGATTAATGCACAAGCAGAAGAACATAACCTGCACTTAAGATCTACCATTGCCCTGCATTTATCGGTCAAAAGAAGAATAAAATATTACCATTTTTTAAATAAAAATAGCACATAAAATGTGAAATAAGAATGCAAATGCACATATAAACACAATTTGTATTACAAGGTTAACCAAACCAACCAAACCACAGAATACAGAATAGAAAACCTAAACCACAGTATATTACAGTCCGGCGTCTTCACGTCGGCTCCTTTGATGTCGATCGAGAGTTTTAAGTCATTTTAAGTTGTCCGATACGTGAACGTGTACGCAGAATTTGACCGTAGCGCATGCTCAAATTAGAATTTTCCACGTTTACGTGATACGGATGTACGTGGACTCACGGGTCTTTGCGTAACGTAAACAGAGACGTATACGTGCCGAAGAGGTGGCAGAAAACTTCCGAATGCACAGAACAGATGGATAAAAGACAAACCGAACAGAAGGAGCAATACTCGTAGATTAAAGTAATAATCATCGTCTCTGAATAATATGATTCCGTGATTACTTACCCTATTTAAACTCATTTTTGAAACACGAATCTTACTATACGTAAACGTGAAAATTACACGTTCTACGTATCATGATAATCGACAATCGACTTAAACTCTCTGATGTTACAGATTTCGTTTTTTTTTTCACCAATTTCATTGGTGTTCATTGCGTATTTAGCCGCAGCCTCTGGAACCTTCACTCGACGAACTGTATAAACTGTGCCTATACCACAGAATATATAATACAACCTAAACCATACAACACGGAACACCTAGTAGCCCATACATATACGATGGGAATGGATAATCTCGCACTTATCACAAGCACAGAATTTTAAATTCTTACATTCGATTCTGTGCTATAATCATTTTTGTGGCTACAACTCATACAAAAAGCATCGGCTTCTACTTGTATTTAAGTTCTATTGTAGTTCATAATCGTAGGACTGCAAACAGTACTTAAAAAACAGAAATATATTTTTTTAGCATTTTAAGTCATTAGTAGATCATCGTCGGCTAAACTGCAGTAGCCGTGTGTTACAGAAGCGACGCGATTTAGCACACTATGATTAGGATTAGATACATCGGAATAAGAGAGAGAGAGTCCGTGTAATTGTTGATATTTTGTCCACAACTTTTGGCTTATGGACGGCTTAAAATTGGTTGCCAAAAGTGAATCTCTTTGACCATTGACTTTAATATTTAGCTTATATAACCAATATTTGATTTAGGCTTTCACAACCGGTGCCATCATTTGATACAGTGATTTTCAGGATTATTATGCCGTGACCTCGGTAACTGTTGCTGCCAGAAACAGAGTTAAGCATTAGCCGGGATTCTTTTATCTGCTCTGGTTGTTCTCGGGCTAGACTCAGTCGCGGCGAAGTTTTTGCGGAGTCACCACTGAAGATGCCGACAGTGAAGAGCGACGAAACTTTTGGAAGCATGGGATGCGACCAATTACAACGGTGGCTACGGAATGCCTCGGAAGACCACCGTTATCCGAGGAACGGTTCCTACTGAAGCAGTCGTAATATCAACAATAGAAACTGAAATCAATATATGGGCGGGCCCAGAGATACCGATAGCGGGTCTGTCTCCACCAAGCCTAACCCCAGAACAACCAGGGCAAGTAAAAGAATCCCGGCTAATGCTAGGGCTGCTGTTTCTGGCAGCTACCAGTTACCGAGGTCACGGCATAACAACCTTTCACGAAGCTTCAATAATAATGATGTATACAGGGTGTCTGTAAAAGGTTGGGAAATCTCGGAGCTGGAGATACTTGTGACCAAAATAAGTCGATTGAGCCAAATATGCCTTATCCGAATATTGCTAGTTTCAAAAATACAGGGCGTTCAATGCTAGAATTTTTTTTGAAATATCTCAATTACTTTGAAACCTTTCGGAGTATTAAAAAAAATGCCAAAATTATGTTTTTTGTCAGGGCAAAAAAGAATTTTTAACTCATTTTGGCATTGCTTATACAAGGCGTCAGTTTTTGATAAAAAGGGAAACATTTTTTTTGTATTTAAAAATAGAAATAGGAAAAAACGTGTTTTGTTTCATAAAAAAATACTCCTGTGACAAGTGAAAATGAACTGCGGCGAAGGATTTTCCACCATAGCCAAGAAATAAAAAATAATATTCAGATGATTTGGAGAGTACAACCATCATTAATTAGGCGTGCTCGTGAGTGTATTAAGTAAGTTGCTAAAAAACGAAATGCGTTGAAATTTGTATATACTAATATCTCGATAACCAAGCGAGATATCGAAATCGAACAAGAGTATTTTTTTATGAAACAAAGCACGTTTTTTCCTATTTCAATACATGATGTCCATATTCCTAAATACAAAACCCCTTTTGCCCTGTGCCCCTTTTTATCAGGGCACAAGGCATAACTGACGCCCTGTACAAGCAACGCCAAAGTTAGTTAAAAATTCTTATTTGCTGTGCCAAAAAACATACCACGGCCAATTTTTTTTAATACTCCGACAGGTTTCAAAGTCTTTAAGATATTTCAAAATAAATAATAATTCTAGCATTGAACGCCCTGTATTTTTGAAAACAGCAACATTCGAATAAGGCATATTTGGCTCAAATGACTTATTTTGGTCACAAGTATCTCCAGGTCCGAGATTTCCCAACCTTTCACAGTCACCCTGTATAAGGATAAGAGCATCCGTCGTATTATTATTGTCCAGACCTTTTGACGTTTCTAGTGCGTCAGTAATATCAGAATCCAGAGGGCACCGCAAATAACTCAAAAATCTCTACAGTACATATGACGTAGTTGTCAATTGTTTTTATCAGTAATTTGATTTTTTTTTTAAATTGGGGCAAACGTGAAATATATGCTGGAGTGTACGTTTCTCTCAATTTTAATAAATTAATTGATACATCTTAAAATAATATTGTATTACTTTTAATTTACATTTTACAGCTACTTAATATATTACCAGAACCAGTGAGTTCAAGCAGTGTTTATAAAAGTATAGTTAGTCAACCTGCCTTAGTTATGGACCATGTCGGTTAGATGGCGAGGACCACAATGTGTGCAAAATAACTTGGACAGCCCCATACAAGCTGGACCAGCATGAGGTTTTTGTATTGGCTTTCTTTATGAAATCTTTGTCGGAATCTTTATCTAATATTCATTCCTTTAACAAAGTACCACACATTTTAGCTAGGTGTCACTGTACAAAATTTTAAAATACTCGACAAAAAATTTTTATTACTACGAGACACGTGCAAAAAAAGCTCAAGGCTATGGCTGTTTACACAACATTTCCAATTCTATCTATATGTGAACTGGGAAGGCACGATACAAAAAGGAAACAACGAATATAAATTCCATAGAATTTAGAAGTATTAAATAGGTTACAAGTTTTTGCTGACTGACAAAATACACAAATTAATCAGATCAAATTGCAGCATATACAAAAAGTTATAGAGATGTTTCAGTAAAGTTTGTAATTAATAAGGCGCTTTGTGTTAAAATTTAGTTGGTGCTGAATACTAAAAATATAGGTTAGGTATTCATTAAAAATACTTCATTATAATATTCAAACTTATCTAATGTACAGGGCGATTTGCTTAAGGATCCTCGATATACAAATCTTACAATTTATGCAAAAAAATTAAAAATTATAAACAAAGATAGGTACGCAGACGCTAAGGACTTTTTAATGATATGTATGCCTAATTACAACTTTCATCTGTCTCATAATATGACTAAATTCCAATATTTTTCTAATTTTTAATTTTGTATCTTTAAATATTAGTAACTTTATTTAAAAATTGGAGGTATATTGCATAAATTAATTTTCATGATATCGAATTACTGTATTAGAATTTTTGTTATAGTATTATTTGTGCAAATGTGATTAAAAATGGGCCAGCTTAGAAATTCCAACTTTTATTATGTCAGAAAACATATATATGTATATTTTTAAACTTGGATGATATTTTGATTGTCACAATTTGGCCGTAGTTTTGTCGTAAAAGACTGGTCCAAACTATTTTTTTTTTGGCTTATATTTTAAAATACAAATGAGGTGGCTCGATAACTTTATACAGGGGACAAAAAAGAAATAAAGATAAATCAGAAAACGCTGCTCAAGGGAGCAGAATGTGATTTTTTCTAAATATTTCAAAACCACCTAAAATGAAACAATAGTTTTGTACTAAGTATCATCATTAAACAATAAATCTAGTGTTCTAATAATTGCACAAATGGCCATTTAAATTTATTAATTTATAAATATTGTGACAATATGAAAGTTTAAGATGAATATTAACAATAATCAAAATATCTCTAGTAGACTGTAAAATAATTCTGTCGCTTTATTTGACACATATAAAGATGATATTCAAACGTTTTGAAGTATTAAATACTATAAAATTGTATATCAGTATAATGGTAGATGATTATTTGTAAATTTTTATATAGCCTATTAATATGTCAAATAATCTTAAAAACATACGTAATATAAACTAACAAATGCCTTCTCAAATCCTGATAGGGACAATTTGACCGCTTGCGTAGGATCTAATATTTGTGTACTGTCACAAAGTTTTTAAATTAATATTACTTGGAACTGATCGAAAGAAACAAGAGTAGGAGTTATAAAAATTAATTATTTTTTTTATCTAACAGTGAAAATCTTGAGAGAGAAAGTTAGAGCAATATTTACCCTATAACCCCCAGTTTTGGTACGCTTATGACTAATTATGCGGAATTATTTTTGAAAAATTAGATTCGCAATCCAATGGTGATTCTCAATTTCAAATTTGTTTACTATACCTCGATTCGTTTTGAAAATATTTAAAAAAGTAAATAAATTTTGGGGGAGCTATAGCTCCGTTAGGGGTGGTTGCGTTTCTTATACGTATATTTTTTAAATTAAAAATAGAGCTAAACAAAAATGTGAAAATTAATAGAACATGCTAACAAAGTTGACAAGTCAATGCAATAATTTATAGAAGTTCTAATAATACAAACACTAGCCGATGAACATGCTAATTGATTTGATTTAAGAGCTTTTATATATGTAGATTTAAGTAAGTATGAATTTTCGTATATGTAATATTCCATTGTTTGTGAACTTAAAAAATAGAAGAAACTTAGGCATTCAAAAGTTTTCATTAATAATTTATCGTCGTTTTATCTCCTGAACTGAATTATCTGCTTGCTATATACATAGGTAATTATAAACTGTTAAATATTATTTTACCAAAATTAATAATAATTAATGGTTAGTTTATTGATATGTTTTTTCTTTCAACTAAATCATTTCCTTTAATTAAAACTATTAATATTTTTACATATCAAATCAATATACATAGGTACTCAGCTAGTGTTTGCTAAAAATTGTATTGTACAAGTTTGTAACTTGGTGTTGTATAATTGTAACAAATACAACTGAACTCTTAACTTAATTTTTTGACTTTTGACTTAATCCTAAGAAGTATGTTTGTAATTCAAGTTATGCATGATAAGATTCGCAACCAAATTAGTATGTAAAACTAACAATAATGTGTTGTTTGTTGGTGAATAATAGCTCAACGTTCATTCATAAATTATCTATGACATCTATGTTAAATCAAGTGAACTAAATATCCAAACATATTAAATTTGGTTTAAATGTCCACTTTGTACAACCCTTGAGACAAATATCTTGAAAATAGTACATATGCTGCCATCTCTTGTCAACTCATTAAATCCTAGGTTGACTAACTATACTTTTATAAACACTGGTTCAAGTGTAGTACAACGGGAAAATTTGAAACCGAATCGTGGGAGATGGAGGTACAGGACGTCCACGGCGTATAGCAACAGTGTGGCGTATTACACATGAGGCTCAATTATATCCGTACCATATACACTGTATACAAGCATTAATACCAAGATATGACCGCTACGATCTCCTGACTCTAAATCATTTAAACTTTTTTTTATGGGGATATTTAAAAATTGAAGTGTACTGCACCGAAGTGGATACCTACTATTGATGATTTACACAACTGGGTAAGACGGGCCCAAAATGTTGCTGTAACATCAGGTATGTCAAACTAATTTATTAATTAAAACCGCAAATCAATTCTATTAATAATTAATAACAATAGCGGCAAAAGCGGTTGAATATGCTGTATAAAATAGGTGTTATAAAATGTTATTTCTTTCCTTGGGAATTTCTTTCCATTTTTATCCGGTTGACGTTTGCATGCTTTGCCGCCTTTGTGCACAACAGTTTAAGTGCAGTTTCAATTTTTTTTTTATAACTTGACTAGGTATTTGATTAAAAAAAATAATTTGTTCCAATTTTGGGAAACACGTAGGATTGCCCGTAAAAAAACTGACCCCCATTTAAAGCTTACCTAAAATGTACATAGAAGTTTCATATTTAGTCTGTTTCTTTTAAAAAAGTGACGTTGCATATTAAATTAAAGATTCTTGTTTTACGAAAGCCTGTCTTTCTGACACATTGTTCTTCTGGCATGGTATATTTGGCATTTGGGTATACTAGCGTTGGTGTACGTTATATATAGATTCAACTTTAATCATTTTTAGATGAACAATAATTGTAGCAGATATACATATGAAAACTGCAATTCGTTGTAATCAAATTCATTTATTCTATAAGGCCCGGTTGTACAAAAGGAGCATCCAGTGCTTAAACGACCCGATCTTGAGCTGCAATTGGTTAAAAACTGTTTGTATAACTCAAATGTAATGAGAAGTAAAGCTAGTTTATACTTTGTGGTAAAAATCTATAAAAGGATCAAGGTACAGCCGCCTTTAATTAATAGTCAGCTCAGTAAAGCTACTGTCACATTACAAATTGTAGAGCCGGACCTAAATGTTGTTTTTTACAAGTTAAAGCCCGCAAGGATAATTGAGATCAACTTTTAACTAATTTAGAGTGTTGAGGTTGCCCCAAACAAACTTTGAATTAATTCTAAATTGAAGAATTTATAGCATGTCTAGTAACTTGAAGGTTTTCATTTTCATTATTATAATAATTTATAAGATGATAAACCGCTTATACTAACTAATCAAATTAAAAATGAAAAAGGGTAAACCAATTTGTTTAAATATATGTATAAATGTAATATTCTTAAACATATAAAGGGATATTCGTTTTGAAAAAATAAATCGTCTCTCAACAGACTTCAGACTTCAGTTTCTTCAGTTCTAGTGTGCAATAGTAGCATTAATTTCTCTCTTCTGTTATTTTATTTACTTGAATCCTTTATTACTTTTGAAGAATTCAACTGTTCAGCTCTCGATTTTATACTTACAGGTGCGAGATCATCCCAAAGACACAATTTCTTAGTTGGGATAGAATTAACAGTATAATCAAAGGTCACATTAAACTTTCCAGGTTGCACTTTCACTGGAATGTTATACATAAACATGTATGGAAGCAAATTCTTCAATACAGCTTCACTGTTTTCCGTTATCTTAATATCGCAATTTGTAGGCAAGGGTGTTTGTGTATCTGCCTCCTGTGAAGGCCGCTGAAACATAGCCAATAAATCCTTCAATAGTTCTTTTTTTGTTGCATTTAAATTCATGCTAGTGAAAATATTGCTCGATATATCAGGTACTATAGGACGTTGATATTTATCGCTTATTGGCGGGGACAGAATTTCTTCATCCGATAAAATCTCAATAATATCTAACCTTTCTGGAGGGCAATCTTTAAAAAGTGCCTTTTTGACAGAAATAATATTTGAAATTTTTTCGTGGTTTACATCTATACATCTTATAGGCGAGAACCCAATAAATGCTTCGGAATACCTCTGCCTGATTATTTCACTACGTTCAATTTTTACCAATCTAACATGTGGTAGATCGTTCATCATTTTTCTAATAAGACACACGTTCTCTATGTGATGCCTTTTGTTTTCCAAGCTACGGAAACGTATTTTACAGAACTGACACCGCATGTGTTTGTTTTGGTGTTTTTTCAATTCATACATGTTGTACTGCACTGAATTGCAGATCTCGCAAACGAACAAAGATACAGATCTATCTACGCTGGTTAATGATTCGCACTCATCGTTTTCATTTAACTGGTTTTCCTCTCTATTAACTGAACTCTCATTAGGACTACGACTTCCTAAGCCGTCTTTGTTATTTGCTATTTTTACTTGCCCGTCAATCAGTTTTTCCTTCAGAGCACACTGTTTCTCACCAAACCTATTACTGTCATGCTGAGATTTTCTTTGGGTAGTTTTACTAGGACCTGTCTCGTCATCTACAACTTTTTTATTAGTAACATTTTCAAGTATTAAATGCTTTCGTCTTCTTTTAGATGGGCTACAGTAAGTATCAGTTTCGCTTAACAAGGGCTTTTCACCTAAGTCTGTTTTTGGATATTTTTCATTTACTAGTTTTCTCTTTCTATTAGGACTACCCGCATTAGTTTTCAAATGTTCTACTTTCGAGTGTGACTTCTCTTTTGGCGAAATTTCTACTAACCTTTTGTTTACATTTGGATATATAGCAGATTTATTATTCCTCTTTAATGGACTTTTCTTAGGAGTTTTACAAACATCTTTTAAATTACTTCTTTCTTCATTAGAATTCGCAATTTCTTTATTACTTTTCTTAGTTTTATTAGGTTCATTATGTTCACTAATTTTGGTTATCTCAATTGCGTTCGGTAGATTCAATATCTTCGTTTGCTTAGAGGATTTTTGAATTCTGCTAAACGTTGGTTTTACGGTTTGTTTGGCAAAAAACAATGCCTTCTTTACGTAAAGGTTAAAGTCTAATTTCAGTCTACTGAAGTAATTCTCTACTTGATCTATTTCCATCTGCACAATAGGCGCAACGTTCGAAGTTAAACAGCTTCTAGGCAGTTTAATTTCTGGATATGTGCGAGATAATTTAATTACACTAGGATGTACTTTGTAAATAGATGTCGTTTTCAAATTAGGTTTGATTTTAGGCATCTCTTCACTTTTAACAATACACTTAATAGAAACTTCTGTATTGGGAATGTAATATTTTTTGTCCACAAGGTAATCCATGCATAAATCCTGAAAAAAAAATCTCAGGTAACAACCTTAAACGAAAAAAATATGATATTTGTCATTTGTTTTTGAAAGTAAAAAATGTAGTTAATTTCATATAGCAAGTAAGTCAAAGGAAAGTCGTCTAAAATAAACGTACGTGATGTATACGTGGCAACATATAACAATATTTGCATCAGAAAAGCTTAACAATAAACTGTCAATAAATTCGGTACATCTAGATATAATTTGGTCAACAGGTATATATTAATAGAAAGCTATACAACAAAAACTGAGTCAGTCAAATGTTACGTAAAATCGAGTCGCAGTGGACATACTGAGTTAGCAATAGTTTTATTAAAAAACCTTGAACTGCATTCTACACATTCAGTCCGAGGTTACTGTTCAAAATTTAGCTAAAAGAATGTTCGACATTGATTTAATTAATTTATTATTCTGCCCTATAAAAGTCGTAACTAACAAAATCTTCATTCTGACCTGCCTCAATCGGGTAGTTTATTGTTCCATCAAATTTTAAATTTTGAATAAAAATATTATTTAACATTTTTTACTGTTTCACATTAGGTTCTATTAGACTAAAACCTTATTTTATTGTATAAGTGGAAATTCAATTTTTTAATTCATACGTCCCTTTGCACTAATTCCGTTCCGAAAAATAAAATTCAAATAACTTCATAAAGTAGATAATACGACTTTCAGTTTTAACATGAGCGTACATATACTAAATACCAAGTGGGTGTCATCAACTGAAAATGATAAAAAATGTAGATACGACTTCTATTCTTAACAGAGCAGTATTTCCATCAAGAATGTAATGATATGCTGTTATATTACCATTTATTACAAACGCTGGAGATCGACTGTTTCTGGTTCATAACTGATAAAACAGTATTCTGTCCTAGATTGTAATTTAATACTATAGAAGCATGAAAACATATAAGCAGGAATGTCTGTGAATTTGAGAAAATATGTCTGACAGACATTGTACTGCAGTAATCATACTGTGTTCTATATGAAGTTAGGTCTTATGCTATGCTGTTCCTGTAGGGTGTAACCCGCTTGCTGTAATGTCTTACATTAAATAATTTTAAATTTATACCTACTTGTAACGAAATATTACGTTCACAGTTAGACGTCCATCTTTCACTTGACATTCTTTATTTAGATTTATGAAAATGAAATTATTTTAAGTTTATTTCTAACAATCGGAACTGTTGTTACCTTCAAATATTTGTCGGATTTTAGGCACTGGCTCCTGAATTGGAAAATTTGAATGATGAATTGGTAGCATTTTCCACAAACTCTCTGAGAAATAATATCTTTCTCATGTATCTGGAATAAAGATAAACATTAAGCTTGCTGATGCTATAAAAGATTCAATTGTCTTAAAGAAGCTTAAATCTTGTTTTATTTATTAAAAATTATTTATGAAAAAAATAATGAAACAGAAAATAATTTTATTTGACTATAATAGCATATCTTTATCCATGTTGGTTTGTGCCACAACTACATTTTCGAATAAATAGTTATATATTCAAAAACGAAAAATGAAATTTAAGTATTCATAAAATTTATAAAAAAAAGTAAGTATTACACCGTGAGCTAACAAAATACCTACGGTTCAAAGGATAAATGTTAAATTGGAACAAACAGGTGGAAGAAATAGTATTAGATACAAAAAAAGGAAATATTAAAAAAAATACAAAAAAAAATTACAGTAAATTTCTAGTTTTAAACTAACACTACTAATAAATAAAGAATAAATAGGTAGGTATTAATAATGTAAATACGAATAGTAGATGCCATCATAACATACAGTAACATAATACATATAAAGCAGAAGAAAATTAAATTCATTTAAACAAGAGACCTGGCTAATTGGTAAGAGCAAAGTCATAATTCACATACACAACTCGTGACAAGTACAAGAAAACATTCTATAGAACTTGGATTGCATAATATTTTATATTTTAGCCAAATTTACCGTGATTTCACCTCATTTGACATTGGTTTACCGGTTGCACATTTCAACTGGTTAGGTACATTTTATTTTCATTTAATATTAACGAATTTTTTGTTTAAAATTAATTTTCCATTTAATCAGGACACGTGTTATGAAATGGTAGAAATACCTACCTATATATATTTGAGTAAATATTTATTGGATAAAATATATGTTAAAATTGTTTTACGTTTAATTATTTGAAATTAATTTGAATGTATGTACAAAATTAGAACTATACGAAGAGGCAGCGCCTCAGTGAAAACAGTGAATTAGTAATTGCGTACTACAACCTTTTTACCTTTTTATAACTTTCATCAATATTAGAATATATTGGTCATTTTAATATACAAATTATTACAAACAATACAAATGTTATCAAGAACAGCGTTAACGGCGGTGAGACGTCTGCACCGTCTGCATCTACAAGTTTAGAGTAGAAATTTCATTAAATCTCTATTGGTGAGTGAAACAACTAAGAAAGAATTAATGTTAAAAGTTGAAAATAGATTTCATAACAAATACGTCAGCAATTTAAACGAATTCGAAAAATTTATTTTAAAAAGTGCCATAATTATTGCAAACAATTGTACATATGCATACTATCTTTCTATTGAAAATAATGAGTATCAAGATTTAAACCTCTTGCATGATTTAGGTATAATTTGTTATATTAATAGGTATTATTTCCATGCTATATAATATATAAACATAAAGCTGATGATTTTAAAATTTTTCCCAAATTTTAGATATTAGAAACTGCCGCAGTCAGACATTTTCATTTAAATTTAATATGAAATTTCTTATTTATACGAGAAATATGACGAATAAAATAGTTACGGCAGAAAAATTTGTTCATATTTAATTTATTAAGTAAATAATTCGTGGTATAAGCACATAACACATCATAAAATTAGAATTAATAAATATAAAAATATCACAAAAATAGTATTATTAAACAATACATTCTACTTGATTTATTTGATTGAGTTTCCTAATTAATTTTAGTTTTTATATTATTTTAGGTCATTAAAACGTTAAGAGTATCTAATTATTGAATTGGCCCCGTATACAAGAATATGTCTAACCGTACAACTAAAATAACCTACCTCTATTCCCGTTGTGATGGATATGACATCCTTCATCTTCAATTTCTTATTCTTCTCATCAAAAATGTATACTAAATCATCAGTGGTTAAACACAATCTGCACACATTTTCCACTGCCACAGCCATTTTCTTTTATTACAAATCAGTCACAATGTAGAATATGTTCTTAATGTGATGCTATTATCGCACACATTTTTATAAAGCTTATAATCAACTTCAGTAAATTATTACACACAACTTGGTTTAGTTTTACCGATAACACATGGCAGAGAAATGTGCGTACTTACTTGTGACTTAGTTTTATTAAGTTAGCGGAGCCGTAGGTCGCAGCCGTAAGCAAGCAGCTCAACTCGTGTGCTTCACTTGTATTGTAACGGTCGTCGCGTCGGTCAACAATGAGGAGTGTAGGTACAATAATATTTGTTATACAGACAGACTACAAAACAGTATACAGAACAGAGCAGTCAGAGTAATGTACACTCTATAATCTCTATCTCTAGGAAAGAACAATACAATGTTCACTGCGTTTTCCGTTATGTTGGCAGCTTGAAAGGTGGGAGTTTTAAGTTTCCAATATTCCATAGTTCTAGGAATATATTGCTCAATAATTATTTATATTTAATGGGAATTATTATGCAAAACTCAGTTTAATTATTTAAGTATCTACATTTGTCAATACACATATTATACCAGAAAATTGTAAGTAATTTTTAATTAAGTTATTAACAGTAGGTAATTTTCATAAAGGGCATCTTATGCAAATGTGAATAATTTTACTTTTGTTTTATAAGGATTACTTACTTAATATTTTATTATATGTATATGAAAAGTATGTTGTAAAAAGTTAGTATATTAAAATAGGTACCTAAGTATTTTTAAATATAATACTTAAAAAATATTTTCAAAATAAAAAGGAAGTATATACATTGCTTTATAGTCTGTTTCTGTAGTTTAGTATTAGGTAAATATTTATAGGTAGGTAAAGTACGTATTCTTAATTTGGGTTGCTGTACAAAATTATATAGGTAGGTATAAAAAATAGAAACTTTTAAATCAACTTCTTTTTGCATTGCGTGTATATACAACTGTATGATTATTTTTATTTATTGGTATGTTTTAACTATGTAGATTTTTTATTAAAATTATTATAAATCATAAATGGCAAAATACAAATATATTTATTTATTTCTGTAAATTTTGAGGTCTTTAATTTTTATAGCTATAATTATAAATAATATATTTATTATTATTATTAATCCGTATAAAACGGATCAACGACCTCAATTGTTTTTAAATTAATAAGTAGGTACACAACGCCTCGCTCAACACAGTTCTATCACCCAATCAGTATTGGAGCGAAATGAAGGGACTCCGCAAACCGCAGCTTGTCGGAAACGCATCGCTCAGCATAAGCGCATAGGCGATTTCTTTTAAAGTTAGAATAAAATATTTTTTAAAAATATCTCTACATGAATGTCTTATATAGTATTTTTTACATATAAATACATCACAAGATGTAGTGGAGTCACCCCAAAAACAGCCGCCATACATTTTCCTACACAAGAACCGCACGCAAATTTCAGAATAAATAACATATTGAATTCAGATTTGAACAATGTGATTTCCAAGACAATTTGCTATCAAATTCAATTCCTAAAAATTTTACATGAGTCTTATTAACAATTGGAATACCGTTTATGTTTACATTTAATTCTATATTTGTCCGTCGGCGGTTTTGAAATAAAACCGCATGTGTCTTTGTCACATTAAACCATAAATTATTATATAGTTAAAAGGGAAGTATCGTCGGCATATATAGTAAAATGAATATTAGATAGCAATGCAGTGGAACACCCATGGTTAAACTCTGTATTTCTGAATTTACATATTGGACACTCAAAGAATATCTACTTATGCTTAAGGCTAACATAGTGTCTCCGGTCATTCAAAAATGAACTTATCCAATCCAATGAAATATCTCGTAATCCATAATATGATAATTTTTTAAGTATGTAATATGCTATTAGCCCTGCTAAGGTCACAAAAGATACCAGCAGGGCATTCGCCTGCTTCCATAGGCTCGATTCAACACAATCTCATGAAAGGAATGGTTGACGTTTCCCGATGCTGGACGGATATTCTCTAACTTAGCATTCGAAAACGTATCGTTATTGATACTTAGCGTTTTAACTCGTATAGCAAAACGACTTACTCACTGTTATGGTATTCTGTAGCTAGACGCCTTCGTTTTCATGTTTTCGAATAGCACATATTGGTAATGTCTTTACTTTATAAGGTTAAAATTCTGGTTGTCACTACATAACTCATTGAAATTAAATTTTATATTATGATGACTGGAATGTTCACGAAGATGCGCGAATTGATTACTTGTGGTCAGCGCCATATTTATTTTGTGCCTCCTAGCAATGGCGGAGCAATATAGATTTAGCTGATTGTGAATTGAAATTAAATTGAATTCTGGATATGAAGAATTATTTGGTGCTATATGCTAGTTAATTTTACAGTCCCTTATAAAACATGACATGTTCCAACAATAACATCCACAAAAATACACATAACTCATAACACTAACGAAATACGAGATAAAAGAATGTATTAGTTAACCATACTGTATGCCAGTGACGTGTTTACAAACAAAATAATGGGAAATTAAGAACACAATTCATATCGACATCCTGTTTTCTTAACCTGAATAATTTTATGAAACTGAAATCGAATAAATCGAATGGATCATCAGCAATATACCGCTGACGCATATTTTTCTCATTTTCGATCTCCTCTATCAAATTAATCAATAACATGTCCTCAATTTCCATTTTAAGTTTATATTTTTCAATTAATAAGTTTGTAAGGTAATGATTTTTTATGAAATAACCTCAACATTAAACTTGTCATTTGTGGAACTTCGTTTGTGGTAACCACAGATTACGGAATAATTATCTGGACAGTAGAGAAGTCGAGATGTAAACACGCCGGCGCCGTAAAAACGATAAGCATAGAGCTACCAAATGGTAACTGTTTTGAAAACTGCAAGCGTGTTTACGAAACCGAATCACAAAGCAGTTAGAGAATACCAAATTGCAGATGCTGTATGTGAATTGACGTCATATACGCTATGCGTTTGAAAACAATAGTTAGAGAATAGCCGTCCTGATGTTCTTTTATAATTATATGCTTATTCATGAACGATATAAGTATGTTCAAAAAGGAATACTCAAAAATTTTTGAAAACGGTGATGAAATCGTTATTGGTCTATAATTATTTAACCAAAAATGATCACCTATTTTATAAACGGGAGTGATCTTCTCAAGTTTCAGTTTTAAAGGAAAACAACCACTTTCAAACGATTATTTAGTTTATTAAAAAGACCAAAGGTTTTATTATGCTAAGACAAATAAATTTGTTCCCAGGCTGACTCTGTTTCAAGCCGTATTGCGCGGTACGGCGGCGCTTCCGGTGGACTATTGTCCGGAAGGCCCAGCTTGAATTCTCTGCCTCCCAAAAAATTACCAGCGCTTGAAATGTTGCGTGACTGTTGTATGTGTGAGTAGTGAGGCCGATAGTTTAGAACGACAGGAAGCGCAGTGTGGTTAAGATATTCCGTAGTCTTCTGATACGGAATTTAAAAAATTATGTAAAAAATGACTGAGGTGAGAATGAGGTCTCTTCAAATCTTTATCTTCAAGTTAACTGCCTACAATATGTTGACGAAAAAATTAAGAACAATAGATGGAGCATCTTGTTTTTGAAGTAATGGATAAACATGTTTAAGTAATTCCGTGTATGAAGTTTCATATATATGCAGATAATTATAAGACTCCAGTAGTAATTCGTTTATTAGGTGCATATGATAATATATTTTTTAACCAATGTTTTACCTATTTAGAACGTTTGCACTATATCTGGTTCTCTATACAACAAGTAACTGACACCATTATTAAAGCACGATCATATTCCGAGATCGTGTATACAGCACTAATTATAAAACTGAACAAAAGTAACAAAACCCGCTATTAAAAGGTACAAGAATACAGGTTTAACCTTCCGACTTAACGGCAGGAAGATTAGCCTTCTGGCAAACCTGCTCGTGTATGGCAACCCTAATGAGTAAATATATAATCTCTACACCTAAAAAATCAAGAGGTCACATAGTACAAACAGAAAATTTTACAAATTCAAATTTATCGTGGTAATGAAGGTGAACTTAAAGGTGAAGGCGAATATTATCACAATACTTTCAGCAATAATGTTCCTATGGCATTGATAATGTACGAGATAATTTTATGGCATCGAAAACACGTTGAATTTGGAGGGCTGTTATCAAGCATCATGCCCAAGTATAAACTATACTTTGTTGCAACGTGTTTGAGAAATTTGACATAAAAAATTTGAGACTTTTGTGAACGTTAGAGGGATATTCGGTCAAAATTTTATTTGATCAAAAATCGCAACACAACAAAACAACTTTTTATTTATTAAAAGTACAGCTGGTAAAGGGTCAGTTATTACAATTTAACTAAAAATGGCCAATTTAAATTAAATTGGCTATTTTTTCTACTATAAAAGAAGTATTTATGAACTTATTGTGATGTTCTTGGTCGATGCTTAAGTATGGTTTAAATTTGGATTGTTATGACTAGTAGTTTTGTTCTTGCACCTCATTTTTTTACCAATACGCTAACAGCAGTTGACCTGTTGAATGAATGGTGAATAGTTTCTCATCTTTTTGTCCTTTACATTCAGGCCAATAGCCTCAGCGGACGATTTAATCCATTCATTAATAGTATTTTTCATCGCAGAACAGTATTATTCGGTTGACTTCTGACAAATTTCACGAAACTGAACTGGTCTTACGTTTGCGTGGATCTGTTTGTAGGACATCTTGGGCAGGTTTAAATACTATGCTGTACGGGTTAATCGTAATCTTAATGTAACGTAAGATATCACATAGTCTTACTCATGCTTCTTTGAATTCTGTTTCATCTTTCTTCCTCATATTGATCGTCCAATCTTTTAGTATCAATGTCAGTTTTTCTACGTTTCTATGCTCATTTCAACTCATTCAGCTCCATGAATATTCCCCACATGTATTTGTGATCGTTTAGTATTTTTTGTTATTTTTCTTTAATTAGCGCGTTAATAGATTGAAAAGTCGCATTGCCAAAATGTGACATTTTGAAATTTTTTTCTTAAGTTTTATTGGGTTTTTGCCACACTTCTGAAAAATGATAAAAATTAATTAAATAAGCCCTTGCGCCAAACGGAACAGTCAAGGGTTATTTTTGAAACTAAGTTTGCCTAACCAAAAAATCTCACACTGAAAAAAGCAGATAAGTAAAAAATAACAAAAATCACATCACTATCGCGCACTTCCGTAATATTGACGTTTCGAAAAACTCTCTGTTTTCGTTTTCAAAATAGTAGTAAAATATTAAACCGTTTGTCAAGTTTGACAGTTTAAAATTTTTTTTTTTTTTGGTTAGGCAAACTTAGTTTCAAAAATAACCCTTGACTGTTCCGTTTGGCGCAAGGGCTTATTTAATTAATTTTTATTATTTTTCAGAAGTGTGGCAAAAACCCAATAAAACTTAAGAAAAACTAAAATTATGCCACAAATAAATAGCTTCAGACAATATTTTGAAATTTCTTTGAAATATGTAGTCAAACTTGGTGTCATAGTGATTGAAAATATCCCTGAATGCTGCTATCAGGAGTGCGTTTGAAAACCACGCACGGCACGTTCTGGGCGTGTTGACACCGTTTATTTATCTTGGACGAAGTATGATGTATTACCTCAACAAGTCACACGCAACCATTTAAAAATTACGTCCAGGCCACAACTTTTCGTCCCGCTTTAAAGTCTGGCGTTTGGGTGGAACATGCGCAAATTATGTTTGTCTTAACCTCTAAATTTTTGACATTTAGAGTATTTTGACTTGTTTTTTAATTTAAATAAATTTAGTCGAAAATATGCCTATTTTACGTATGCTAATAACGGTGCTTTAACGTGCTTTATGACGATGAATCAGAAAAAAGAGAATGATTACTGTTAAATAAGATCTCTGTTTTATGTTTATCTATGAAATTTATTGAAAAAAATGTAAAAAAACAAATAATATATTTCTAAAAGTAAAAATCTTTACATGTAGAAAGAATATAGCTCTGCAACTTAAGATATTTTCTAAAATTTAACTAAATTATTAATATGGAACATTTTAACACGTGGATGAATAAGTAAGTAATAATAAATGTTGAAAATAATTGTTATCGTAATATCCGTTATTCATCGTATAAAATGCACTGCCGGCACACTATTGTAATTTTTCCTATATGTTATTTACAAATCGGCTTGGAACAGATATTGCATAAATGATTCGTAAATCTATTTTTTCGGATAGGGCGTTTTCTGGATACAGTCAGTGAGGCATTCCTCGAGCGACGTTGTCATACAGCCTTTGGTTTCTTTAGAATCCTGGGAAATGTCAAAATGTTAGATAAAATCTAACAAGGAGAGTGATCGCGGGTTAGACTATTGACAGAACGCAGAATGTCCGCAGAATTATATCTAATGTACTTTCAAAGCTATTAAAAAAAATCCATAAATCTAACATGATATACATATATCAAAAACAAAGCATAAACATATATTTGTATGAACTTAGTTTTAAAATTGTGTGCTGATTAAGCTCCTAAAATATGGACATTCAATTATGAAACACTCTCTATATGCTGTGCTAGGTATTAAAATTTATATAAAAAAAAAATCGAAAAATAAAACATGTCGGACAAAATTAAGCACAAAATTATGAGTGGTTTGTTTTTTAAAATTAATGATTGGGTGATTTGTGTCACGTGACAAAAAATAACGAAGTTTAAATGGCTTCTAGAACTATCAACAAATTTTCTAAGGGTGAGTGAATCGCATTATTTAATGCAACCGAGATACGTTTTGTACGTCTTTCGTTACGCTTCCAGATAAAATCTATTTGCTCCGAGTTTTGCGATGGATTACTTTGATTTTTTTAAGATTGAGGTTAGATAAAATATTTGTTTTGAATAGTAGTTGACAGTTGCTGTGCTTAACTTAAAGAATTTTAAATGGAAAAATAGGAAAATTTGACGCGGTGTGGAGTTTTCGGTATAATAAACTCATCTTGAAAATGAAGAAAACAATGAAAATTTAGATTGTTTTTTCATTCGGAAATATTTAAAAATATTATATGTAGAAATAATATTTTCGTAGTATTCTTTGATTTTTGATATCTTTTGGCTATCAATTTCTCTATCGCTATAGTCTGTTTGGAAATGAAAGAGAGTAATAAAACCTCGAGATAAGAACCGGCCATGGACGTGGAAATATTTAGTTTCAGGTAATTATCGAGTAACACTAATGCTAACAGGTAATGGGTGCACATTAGTATATTTTACTGGATACATCATAGAGCAGGAGCCAGTGTATTGTGATAGATCAACTCAGTCTTAGAGCTGAATATACGAAGACGCGCTAGTGTAATAGAGCAAAATTCGACTTGTGTTTAGTGACTATTGTGCTAGTGTATATAAAATTGTTTGGGTAAAATGTCAAGCTTATCAGATTACGTACCTGCTAAACGCGTGAAAAGATGTGCGCTGTCTCAGAATGAGATTATTATATTAAAAGCATTTAATGCATTGAAACACCAAAATCCTACCAACAGTGTTAACGACATCGTGGAAAAGTGTTCCAAAATGGCAGGGATTGGAACATCGACTATCTACAGACTTTTAAAGGAAACAAAAAATGAACAAGATACTGTAAATTCCCCAAAATCATCTACAGGGAGGTCAAAAGTCGTTATAGATGATTTCTTCAAAAATGCCATTCGCAGAAAAGTACACTCATTTTATTTTAAAAAAGAAATAACAACGTAAACAAAATTTTAAGTGAACTTTCAGAGGACAACGATTTGCCAAAAATCAGTAGAAGCAAATTATGGACCGTCTTACGAGAGTTGAATTTTTTCTGGGAAAAGCAGAACAGGAAGTCAGTTCTTATCGATCGAAGATGAAATTGTTGGCGAAGATCCTACTTAAGATCAATTAGAAAATTCCGTGACGAAGGGAGGAATATTTATTATCTAGACGAAACTTGGGCCAACGAGAGATATACTGTAACAAAAATATGGCAAAATAAAAATGTAAAAAGTTTTCGACAAGCATTTTTGGATGGACTTTCAACAGGGTTCAAGGCACCTTCAGGTAAAGGGCGAGGATTAATAGTGACACATATAGGCACTTTTATTTGAATCTAAAAATACAGGTTACTATCAGGAAGACATGAACGCAGATGTTTTCGAATAGTATTTTACACAGATGTTGGATCTTATTCCTCCGGCGTCTGTAATTGTCATGGATAATGCCAGTTACCATTCACGGCAGACCGAGCGGTTGCCTACGACTGCTTGGAGGAAAGCCGATATAATTCAATGGTCATCCGGATAAAACATTTCTTTTGAAACAAATATGGTGAAAAAGGAACTTAATAAAGATCAGAAAAAAATATGTTATCGATGAAATAGCAACAAATCGCCAAATACCGGTACTACGGTTACCACCTTATCACTGTGAACTTAACCCAATCGAATTAGTTTGGGCGCAGGTAAAAGGAGATGTAGCGTGAAATAATACGACGTTTAAATTAGGTGACATGAAAATTTTGTTAAAAAAATTCTTGGAACGAGTAACTGCAGATAACTGGCAAAGATGTATACGTCAAGTACAAAAAGAAGAGGAGAAAATGTGGGAACTCAACAATTTAATTGACGTTACTGTAGAACCTATCGTTATCAATCTAGGAGACGAAGATAATTCATCAGAATATTCACAGGATGAATTTTAATACACCTACTTTTTTATTTTCTTTATTGTACATTTATACAACACTACATTTACTCACCATAATTTGAATTTTCAAAATACATATATTTTTGATATTTTTGTGTGGAATAAAAGTCTATTAATTAAATTTAAATAAATATTTTGATAATAATATTGAATAATTTTATTTGAATTACTGAAAACTCTCTTAACCCGGTTATGATGCTTAAAGTAGCCTCTAGTTTTGAAATGCTGTTTTTATATTGTTTACTTACAAGAGAAATGGAGCGAGAAATTGAAGCGGCATAGACAAAGACGGATTATCGGGGATTAAATTTTAGCTGCTACAATTTAGTACGGTTCGATCACACAAAGTTTTTTTAAAAGTACACCTCATCTATACCGATAATACATAATATAAAAATATTAAATATAAGCACCAGTACTACATTTATTTACGATTTGCATACATAATAAGCTTTTATTACTATCTTTCATTTCTAAACAGATTATAGAATCGTAAGAATAATATGTATTACCACAAGCAATCATTAGATAAGCGACTGCAATATTTATGCCGTTCATTTACAATTATATAACAATGTTATGGTACGACACGGCTCAAATTTTCCGGTTAGGTTAGAACTAGTCAATCTAAGAATGGTTTTCCCGTAGAGACGGGTAGTTCGCGAACGAACTAGTACAAACGAACTATTCACTTCACTGAATGAAATGAATCATTCCTTCTTGTCAAACTGAATCGTTCCCTATGAACTAACAGCAACGTTGATTGCAAAAAATTTAACAATGTAATTCAGGCCAGTGAAATTCAGTCCAATACTTATTCAGTAGTTCACTGAATTAAATGAAAAATTGCAGCTGACGATTAGACGTAGATGTAGAGATTTCAGTCGGATCACCTATAGGTATAGAATGGCTGGTTCAGTGTCTTGCGACAGAATATTTTCTAAAGCAGGGTAACAAAAAAAAAAGATTCTGATTAAAATTAGACCAAATTTTTAAAATTTTGTTTTTAAACGCGAATTTTTAAATATTTATAATTTATTTATGAAAATAGATTTTTTTATTTTAAATATTACTTCTTTTGTTAATTTAATACAATATTTCCACACCTAAATTTATAATTTATTACCTATATTCAAATGCTTACCTATAAATATTTTAAAATCTAAATTTGTCTGTAATCTCAAAAGCATTGTATGTTATATACGTCTCTAAATTACGATACCACGCGAGTCATGAAACAGTGTCGTTGTAAGCAAACTCCGATATTGAACGTCAAGACTGAACGATCAACGATTGGTGGTCGAATTACAAATATTGTTCTCGACCATACTGAATCAAATGTACTCAAGTACTCAAGTGAATGATTTGCTTCAATGAATGAGACTGAAAGAATGAATTCACCAAAATGAACTAAGTAGTCCCATCTCTGTTTTGCCGAACTCGCCCAAAGTAAGTACTGCTATTGTATTAGTCGTTGTATTAATGAATGTTGCGAGTAGTACCTACTACCATTTCAAACAATTAAGCAGCAAATGTTGTCAAAATAGCGTTCAAATTTTTGTCGTTAATGTCTTCTATTCATCAAAACATATCTCGTTCGCTATTTTATTTTTCTTCAGCAATAATAAAAGAGTATCAAAGGGTCAAGCTGGTGAATAGATCAGTGTTTATTGGTATGTTTTTGTTACTGGTTACTGTCGTCCAGATAGTTTTATGTGAAGTGTGACCAGCTGTATTGTTGTGATGCAAGTTATTGCATCACAACAAATCTAATCTCTGTATGCCTTCTTCAAACCCCTTTTTCAGTAGATTTAAGTTTATTATTTGTGAGTTCGGGAATCCTCAGACCTTTATTAACTTATAAAATCATTAAATTATAATTTGGATAGTATACCATAATTAGTTATCTTCCTTATTCTAATTAACGGATTTTACCACTTTCTATAAAAATGGTTAAGCTTCCCTCCTCCCAGCACACTTGCTTACCAACTAAATATCGATGGCCAGCTTCGATACGTTTTAATTATCAAAATTTATCCACAGAGGGAAAAGCATGATGTATATATGATTGAGCAAATATATTTTTAGTAAATGTATTTTAAGATATTTATGTGACATGTTTCAGAAACTGCATTTCACCTAATTTAAATCTTATGAATGAATCTTAATAAAAATAAATTGCTTATGGTTTTATTAATATGTTTAATATTACCTGTAAAGGATCCCGGTATTATAATTTACTTATGATAAATTTGTTTGAATACTTAATAATAATAAATAAAATAAGCGAACATATATCTCCTGTAGTAGATATATACGTGGAGGTAAGTTTGTATTTTTATAAATTAATGTAGCAAGTGATGTAATGTATTAAAGTGGTCAAATTTTTAGTTAGTATAAATTTTAATGCTAAGCATAAATAACCCTTGTATAACATCTAATCAGTAAAACTCACAGACTGATTGGTAACTTTACTAACTCGCCTGTCGCAGTGATTAATTTGCTGCAAAATTCGGCGACATTCATCAAGGAATTGAATCTAAGATAGTTACACGATGCGTTTGTTTGTCTTAATTCTTAATTGTGATTATATTAACATATTTTATTTTAATATTTCGGCCGTAGTCTGATAGAAGTACTTAGCCAACTTACGCTTACCTCTACCTCTAATTTTTAGCGTTTTAAGTCTTAAAAAACCTACTTTGTCTTTTCTATACCTCTAACATATAGCACCTTATATCGATGATAATGTTTAACTATTTATTAAGGTAACTTTTCACAAAGCTTTATGTAACTATTATATCTTAATCACTTCACTTAATAATTCATCTATCAAATTCTCAATGTTGTGTTGAGTTTATAAAGACAAAGATAAATAGTTAATAAAATAATATACAATATATACTTCAGAAACTATTATATATTCTTCATTATAGTATATAAATAAAATCCAGTTATAAAAATTATGTAATCATGAAAAAGGATTATCAACCATTTCATTCATATCAATTTCTAGTCTTTGAGAGATACCATATATATTATTTCTCGTGTATACATGTTTGTGAAAAGTAGAATTTAAGGTGACCCAAAATAGTGAAATGTCGATGTAATTTTAAAGTTACGAATTTTAAAGTTAAAGTTATCAAAAAGAATTATACATCATTTGATACTAGAAAGTTCAACTTAGGTAGTGTTAGTATTTATATTGCCAAAATGTAGCAATTTTATACTTAAAATATTTATTGAAAGTGGCCCTTTTTATGGAATTTTTACATAAAATTCAACAATTAATTTTTCACATTTAAAAGCCAAAGTAAGAAAATTAACACAAACCTTTCCTAAGTTCATCCTTTATGTGTATTTTGCTCCAATCAAAAAAGTGTTAAATACTTATTTTGTAGAAGAGAAAGGTAAACTTAAAATTATCTGTCGATATGCATGTTGTTTTGATTATCGCCATATTTAACTACAGTAAGATCACATAATATACAATTAGCGGTATTTTTCGAGTCATAAATAGTTTAGCTATTACTAGATAGCAGTATCTGTCAAAGGTTTAAAATCTTACTGTTTTGTAGACTACTCTGCTAATACACGGTAACGGCGCCCTAAACAGTATATCATTTTTTACAAAATATTAGAAAATAATATATGTATCATATCATCATATCTATTCTTAACCAATTTTGGTTTAATTAGAATTTTTTGTTATTGTCTTGTGAGCAAGTTTTAAATGAAAAAAAAGAAAATTTAAAAAAAAATGTATTTCAAAACAAAGTCAACAATAAATTATAATTAAAAAAATATTTACATACAAACTTCTTTAATTCTTAAGTCAGTTCCCATACGTTTTTAACTCTAATAGTACCAAACTGTTGTCCTCCACTAACAACCGGTGTTTCCACATTGGAAGTCTGTACCGTTGTCGTTGCCAAGGGCGTCGTATTTTGAAGAGGATTGTTCAGTAGGGGATTCAAGGTTACAAAGTTTGAGGGGGGTGAAATATACGAGGCCGTCGTTATTGGACTAAGAGAGCTCGTGTTAACGCGAATGAATTTGGATGTAGTTGGAGTTGTTAACTGTGGAGATCTGCTGGGAATCCCAGTAGAATTGTATGTCGCTGTGGATGGCAGAATATGTTGATTCTCATTTGGAATAACTTTGCAACTAGTTTTTGCATTCGATGGTTTAATATCTATAATATTCAAGTCGTTCCACAAACAAAGCTTCTTGGGTAGTATTTGTTCAGTGGTATAATTAAAACATACATTGAAAATGCCATTCTTTATAACAATGGGTATTTTATAAACATGCAACTGCGGTTTAAGCAGCTTCAACTCAGCGCCCATATCAGAGCGATTCAATAAAATGGACTCGTTTACGGGCAGCTCGGTTTGAATGTTTTTCTCCGCGTAGAGATGCACGGGTCGGTAATGAGTCAAAAGTTCTTTGAGCACTTTTATATCAGTCAATCTGGCATCTATCATATCCAAGGCAGAATTTCCCTTTATCTTGATATCTGGTCTTACTATAGACACCGTGTTGTATACTATGCTGTCTACTTGAGAAGTTTGCGTGTCGTTTAGACCGGGAGTAATTCGTGATGTCTGTTGCGCTGGTACCGATTTCGTGTTAACATGAAGAGGTCCATTGACGACACTGGATGGTAATGAGCATTCCTCGTCATCAGAAAGGATTTCTATAATTTCCGAAGAGTCTATAACAGTTGGCTTTTGGTTATCTTTAGGCGCGACACTAACACTAAGGTCTTTGGAATCTGCTGGTCCTACTGCACTAATATTTATATCACTATTTCTCGAATCTGAGCAATCTTCTACTTTTAGACCTTGAAGCGATGGAAAATCTTCGAACGCATCTGGATATGTCCTTCGAGCCAACACGTTGAACTCAATCTTTTGAAGTTTAACATCTGGTAACTTGTTCATCATATTCTTAATGGAACACGTACTGTTCAGGTGTTCATTCTTATTATCAAGGCTACGGAATCTCATTTTACAGAACTGGCATCGCAGATGTTTGTTTTGATGCTTCTTCAGATCTTTAGCGCTGTACTGCACTGAATTGCAAATTTCGCAAATAAATAGTGGCACTGATTTGTTGGCTACGTATGATGGTGCTCCTCCTGAAGACTCGCCCGCTTTCGCAGTTAACCCCAAAGATTCGATGAAGTTCGTCTTTTTAGTTTCTTTTTTATCTACTTTATCAACGAGATTATCAATTTCCACAAACTTTCTTTTATTGGAAGAAGTTTCTTCGACATTATTTAGGGAAATACTACTATTAGATTTGGTATCAGGGTTACCAACATTTTCACTCAGCGGTGGAGAAGGTAATTTTATTTTCACAGGAGTAAGAACCTCTTCCTTCAATTCAATTTTAGCTTTTTTTTCGATTTTAACAATCTTTGAGGCGGTGGAGACATTAGGTGAAGCAGAACTTTTTGCTTTATGCAACGACGAAGTCCTTTTAGTTGCTACCTTTCCGGATCTTAAAGCCAGTTTGGTATATTTTTGGAAATCTAGTTTGCGAGATTTGAAATACTGTTCCACTTCATCCATTTTCATAGATACGCACGGGGCCATGTCGTACTTCAAGCATACAGTAGGTAATTTAATTTGTGGATATACCTTGAATAACTCTCGTACACTAGGATGTATTTTGTTAAACAATTTCACCTCCTTCTTCGCTTCAATAACATCTTTTTTTGGACTGACCTGTTCTGCACTCACAATAACCTTGGGATTATTTTTTGCTTCGCTTCTAATAGTTACTTGAGTATTAGGGATCTTTATCTGTTTGTCCCTTAAAAACATTTTGCATTGCTCCTACAACAAAAAAAAATTGTAGTTTAAGTGTACCTACATAGTATTTTTTAATATATTTTTCATGTTTAACATAGACAAATAAGAAAATTTAAAATACTATGATTTTCCAGACTGTTATTCTCTGAACTAAGTAATTGGTTGCTGTTAGTAATAAAAATAATACGCCCTAGCCTTAGTTGAGCATTTTTGACCTGCCCGTATTGTTCTCGGGCTAGGGTCTGTGGGTAAAGGCCTCTAGATGCTCGTCCACTGAGTAGAAAAGAGAAAATACCAGGTGGTTTTTAATGGGTATATAAAAACCGCGTCGTATTTTATCTGCAGTTACTTCGTGCCCGCGAGTGGACGCAAAATACTTCCCTTCGTGCCGCTTCTCCTTAGTGGGCGAAGAGCTTGGAAAAACAGACTCCTGGGTCCGCATATATTGATTTCGGTTCCTATTGTTGATGCTAGAGCTGCTTCGAGATATTCCGTAGTAGCCTCAGCAAATGATCGCTTCTCATGCTTCTAAACGTTTCGGCACTCTTTACTGTGGACATCTTCACTGTGGCTTCAAAAGCTTTGATGTGACTGATGCCGTTTAGCACCTGTAAGGCCGTGCCGTGCTGTACTGCGCAAACGAAGGAAGCCAAAAGCAGCATTTTTTTGGTTGCTAATATGCTTTTGCTGTTTTTTTCTTTTGTTATGTACTGTGAACTTATTTTTAGGTCGATAGTTTCGAGGGGTGCCATTTCAAAACGTTGCATCAGTCACAAAATCCACCGCACGACTCTAAACATTTGTCACAAACAACCTCAAGCAGACAGCGATCTAGATTACAGCATAACAATCCGAAACATCATAGATTAAATAACAGTTTGGGCCATGAGTCTCAAAACCACTAAGATTTAAAAATGTATATAAAAAAGAAATACTTACTTTTAAATGCAAGTCATTTTTCAAAGATGTTCTCCTAAACTCGAACATTTTAATGGTGACTTGGCAGCATTTTTTACAAATCTTCTGCGATATAATATCATTTATGGTGATCTGTAACAATATGAAAAAAATAATTAAAATAATATGATAGATGCAGAATTTTTTATACAATACATATAGCTTTATATAATTTCCATTTTATATTTTTATGAAAAAATCTTTGAAATTAGAAAATTTTATCCCACGGACGCTCTTAAAATACGAATTTCTACATCTTAAATATACTTATGTGTTGAATTAACACATTCTAGTTTGCTTGGAATCAAGATCAAATATTTCGGTTTTGAAGAGACACAAGTATTATTCTTTTCACAAAAAAAAATTGTACTTACAGCAAAAGATAAAACCATTCTATAATCTTAATTTCAAAGTTCAGCAAAAAAATATCTCCGTTATTTGAGGATGTTAACAAATACTTTTTCGTCATTTTCATCTTAAAATAATTATAGAATAAAATGATTGATATGATATGATTGATTGATGAAATGATATTCATTTGATGAATAAATTTATCAGCATTTCACGTACGCAATTAAATAATAAAGTGTTCAATCAAAACATTCTATAGTGGCACCATGGTACTATCCCCTCATCTGAGTCCAGTTCTATTTCAAGTATCGCATCACTGTAATATGCACATGCGCATTTTGTATTCAAACTAGAAAAGTAAATATAACTAATAATGTTTTTATAAATTTATTTAAAATATGTAAATTGAAAGTAATAGTAAGTACATTGAAACAAAATATAAAGTGATTATGTAAACTTATATAGTCAACACTAGCTAATGGTTAATAATTCTGTTTCGAAACGTAAAATAACGGTTATACAGCATACCTATTTCATGACATAATTTAATTAAATGACCTTTTGTCATAAATAATATTTTGTCAATGTGTTTCATTATTTTTTCTTTTCATAAATAAAAATAAATTAATAATTTTTGTGAAATTATTTTTCTGTAGGAAGTGCACCATCATAATATATTGCGATAACCCTATATATAAGATAAACAAGATGGCGGCCGCAGATCAGCTGATTTGAACTATCAAATTATTAATATTTATGACAGACATATACTAATATTTAACACAAACGTTACATTTTTGTAAACAATTAACATATGTAAATAACGCTTCGATTATTAGTTAAACTATTAATCACTTCATGCACAACATCGTTACCATGCCATATTGAGAAAGCCCTGTACACAGAATAACAAAATGGACGTACCTCTACGCCAGTTGTAATGTAGATAACGTCTTTCATATTGTCACTGCTCTCAAATCGCTTGTCGAATATCCACACGAGTTCATCCTCCGTCAGACACAATCTGCACACGTCCTTGATCGCCATTTTCACCATTATCACAATACAAATTCGACGAAACACCATGCGAACCACACCCGGTTGTTACGCCAACTGTTCGGCTAGCATTGCCAGCCGTTGACACTGCCGTGGCTTTTAATATGATGTGGATGAAACGGAGGGAAACTGTAGAATGTACCGGCGCCGGAAAGTTAGAAAATGGTCGTTCGGACCCTCGTTCGGTTGTCGTCGTTGCCATTTCGTCTTTATTTCGATTTACGGTGTAGTCGCGTACGGCTCTCGAACTGATGGCGGCGACTGGGACTGGAACTTGAAATTGTTAGTGGTGGTACCTATAATGGCGCCGTGGTAAACTGTGTATCATTTATTCCATTCTATTTAGTAAATTAACAAATATCTATTAAAAAATAAACTGATATTAACATTTATTTCATTATTTTGTGATAAGTATTAATAATAATATTAACACATATATTTTAAATATGTATACAATAGAAATTAGTTTGCGGTGTATGACTGGTTGCCTATAAGATGCTTAAAGTACAGACAACTTTTAAAATAAAAATATGTATTTGGTATTAGACTTTAGTAGATATTTACTTACTTATTAGACTTTTAGATACCTTTATTAATCACTGATGATTATAAAACACGATGACCACGGGACTTCTTCTATGACAGTATAAGATCTACTCTCGCTTAAGTACGCTGCGGTTTTTACTGAACCATATATGTTTGAGTTTAGAGTAGTGTAGTTACATCCATGATAAGTATAACATATAAATAAGACTATTATCACATAACTCCGTATTTAGCATTTAATATACGATAAAAAAATTAACATTAAGAATAAATGGTACAGGGTGTTTTTTAAATAACGGCTTCACATAGCCTTATATAGATTGTGTGGCTGAGACCAGATTTGACATATGTAGGTATATATGAAAACATTATATTATATCTTACAATTATATCGTTGTCAGATTGTCACTTTTTCACAAGTCAGAAAATTGGTTTATATAGTAGATCACCGTGTATATTTGAATATAATGCATTTTTGCAATTACAACAAAAGGTGGTTTATCTTTTAAAGCAGATTTTATTCAAATACGCAGATATACACAGGCGATATTTCATTAACGCTCTGTATATATTTTCTACGTATAAAGCACCTAATTTATTTAGTCATTTCATAGATATTTTTATTTCAGAAATAAAATGGTATCCGGGTCGTAGTTAAAAACAAATATTAGAACAGGTGATACGGAATAGTGTTTGGATGGGGAGTCCATATCAGTTTAGGCGGTGAGAGTTGACAATGGTTTAAAAAATGTTGCAACTCTGGTCCATATAAAAAAGTACGGTAGGTAAATGTGAAATATTCAGAAAATGAGACAGGACACTGCTTATTAGAATTATATCACACTGAGAAAAGTAGATTATTGTTCATGATTTCGCTATAAGTTACAACACACGGAAAATTTTATTTTCTCCATCTACATTTAAAAAGGTGGTCAACATATTCATTTTAATGTTTACCTCATTAAACATTTTTATAAAATATATATAACAAAAATCGGTGTAAAAGATTTTAAATTATTATTTAGTTTTATAATTTTCCGGTTATTTAACAATTTTACGTTTTTATTTAGTAGGATATTTCTGGGACACCAAAAAGAAAAATAAAAAATTCTTTGTGGCAAAAGGATCAGGACAATAAGGTTAACCAAAAAAATCTTACACTGAGAAAACTAGATAATTGTTCATGATTTCAGTATATGTCAAACTTTCTGATTTTTAATCTACTATGTTTTTTTCGAATTGTTGTCCCATGGCGTGGGTCACTGCTAGTCCCATTAATTAATGTGCATTTATCTATCCTTACCTCGGAATCTTTGACCAGCTCTTGTTGTTTTCTGCCTTTCCTACGTGGCGGAGTACTCGCTATCAGAACCCCTGAACCCCCTCTTATACAAATGGCGGATTATAGTGTTGGTCCTACGGCTGCTATGATCATAACCGTATGTCATATATTAGTAATTTTCTGAGTAACATCTGGAAAAAGCCGTGATTTTCAATTTTTGTTAGAATAACAAGGACACAAATTTTCAGTTAAGATTATGGAAGTGCACATTAATCTGTGACTGACGAAGGCTAGTTACCTTGGTCTTAGCATAACAACACGAAAAAATTTAACTTTTATTTTTTAAAATGAACATGAAAACTTTGAAATGGACCTCCTGAAACACTTATGATCACAATTAAAAATTCATATTTGGAAAAAAACTAAATGGAGCATCCCATATTCAAAGTGACTTAACTACTTATTTTTCTATAAGGTGATCTGCCCAAATCGGCATAAAGCATGTATGGAAATTAAAATTATCGTTTGTCGGTAGACTTTCATAGATGCAATGTACAATGTATTGCAATAATAATGACACTACCTCAAAATAGTTTTTGAACTACTGGGTACTCTCAGTAGCTTCATTAGATCTCTCTATTATTGGAAAGTAGTTTTATTATGAATATGTCAGCAGTACAAAACAAATTTGTTTTAAAGAGTGCCATTATTATTGAAATAGAGTATACTGACATATAAATACACCATGAAAAGTTTTGGGACGAAGCTGACGATCATTGACAGCCGATGATTGTACCCTAAGATCTGAATTATGCGAAACGTGTAGCGTTTCAACTAGGTAGGATGATGAGAGACATTGAATCTACTATTTAATAGTGTTGCTTATACAGGGTGAAACTCTGAACGAGGATCACATTTAAAAGGCTACCTTTGGCCCTTAGAAAGACATAACGTAGACTTTTCTAAAATACCATCGTTAAAACTAACTTTTTTTCCATAACTTTCATACCCCCTGGCCAGGCTAGTGTGACAAGTGTGAGTGAGACAAGCACGTGTTCTAACTGCAAACGCATAAACGCATACACATTTGTATGTTACGACATAAATTTCAAATCTCGAAAAACATAAATTCAGGTAATATTATTATTAAAAAGTAAATTACTACACACACCATACCGTGTCGTTATAAACGTAAATAAATAACTTGATTATATTATACACTTATACTACACAAGACTCTTCACCACTTTAAAGGTTAATATAAATATAAATGCGACAGTGCACTTTACAAATTTCAATTCGGGGGAAAAAAAATATTTTACGCATAAATTACAAGTACCTTGTAAACCGATAAACTAAAATAAAGGTAATAAAATCAAGTAGTAACATATCTGCCATCTCATATAGTCCATTGAAAAGTTACATTTGGTGTTGCATTTTTAGAGGACGCAATTTTATTGTTTATATGTGAGGGAGGGTCAAAAAAAGCTTAACTTTGTAGGGGGGTCACAAACCTCCAACTTCGACCGCCATCTTGGAAAAAGGGGGTTAAATTGTTTTTAGCATTTATCAGGCAAACATTGGTCATAGAAAAAATTTTTAAAAACATTTTTTATTGTAAATTGAATCCTCTACAATTTTAGTCCAGTAACTTTTTGTTGTCAAATCAAAAATAAAGATAAAGATATTAAAGAAAAACAATCCAAATTTTTGGACAAATTTTCTATTGGACGTCATAATTTTTTTTATTAAAAAAAAATGACATCAGAGCATTTTTGTAGAGTGGTTTTCAACGAAGAATTTTTATTATATACTTTTTTTTATTATATTCATTAAACTAATGAATATAATAAACAGCAAAACTTCAAGCACGTGGAGGACACGCACTTATAAGAGGAGTCCCTGAGATGGACGCATGCATCCATCGCACATATCTTTAGGAGATTTCAGATCCGACAGACGCGTTCCGTTTTCCGTTGTCGACTAGTTCTATTTAAAATGCATTGGATGAACATGTATCAAAATGCCGGCTGTCTTAGTGTGGCTAGGGCGAATCATATTTGTAACTGATCCATAAACTTTCTTGCTCCCTCGACTTAATGATTAAGAAATAAAATTACTTCCATTACTTCTCCTTCAGTACCCATTTCGAATTAAACATTGTATGGAAAATAATAAAAACAAAGAAATAAACTGATGGAGGGAACAAAAGCCAGTATTAAGTGAACTCAGTGACAAGGAAGCAGACTTCTACTTGGAAGATGGCTCCGATAGAAGATGTTAAAATTATTATAGGCATCTGTTTTGTTAGAATATAAAAATTTTCTTTTTCTCTCGTCCTTAGCCATAGAAGCAAAACCAATATTCGAAGGTAGTTAGAGCACGTCAATCTTGTGATAATATTCTTAACATATGTAAATATGTAAATGTAAGACTTTTATTAATCCATTTGATAGGTTATTATTGTAAAGCTACGTGGTTACCTACAGTGCTCATGGCTTGTGACATATTGTGTATATAGTAGCAGAGCTCAAAATTGGCCCGTACTACGTCCGACAGTTCGTACTAGCTTTGCTAATAATAAAACCTCCGGGTGTTTGGAAACATTGTCTGTGTTGCCATAACTTGCATCTTGCATTATTGTTCAATTCAATTCTATGATTGGAAGTTGTTGTAAGTGTTGTTAAAATGTCCGTAACAATACTAATGTTGATTATGCTTAGCATGTTAATGTTTCCGTTAACGTTAGTCCATGGACTCTTTATAAGAAGCCTACTCATTCGCAAACCAGATCCGTTCTATTAATTTTCCGATGATCACTTTTATCCAATAACCAGCGGATATTGCAAGATATTATGGCAGTCCGAATACTGATTCTGGTCCAACAAATTGGCTGGTTGAGCCATGTCTGGTCAATATGTCGGTTCTTTTATTATAGAGCCTTGTGAGAGAGAGAATGTGCCTCTGACGCTACATTCAAGGATCGCGTCAGAGGTCCAGTAAGAGGCGTTCTCTACAACCACGACATGCACCTCTAAGACCTTTGTGGAAACTGTAATTTATTTTAAGAGCTGATTAATAGTAACCTACCGAACAACAAGACAGTCAAAGTAATAATAGAAAATCACAACAAAATTGTATGATGTGATGCTGACATATATATTTCCAAAATGTCTCCTGTAAATCAGAAAGGATGCGTCGATTGAAATTGTCTGTCAACATGGAATTGACTATTAACCTCTGTCTTATACACCGGTGTCCTATAATCTTTAGCGCTTCTATGTGAGCTCTTCAATGATACCTGGCAATTTCGCTTAATTGAACATGATAAAGTTGTCCGCATGCATACAAATTCTTGAGCCACGGAGCAAGTCGTTGAGTACAAAATGCTACAGTAACAGAGGTCATGTATGCATATCGTCTGCTCACAGCTGCCATAACCATGATCGCATCGACGGCAGGGTAAATGTGAGCAATAGGTAGCATAAAGCATTACGGTAAAATAAAGATCTCCGAATGGTACGTTATTTAATGTTGCAGCTATGTCCAAGGAGATTTCAATCGTAAGTTGAGATTGTTGTTGATCGGCAGGCACCTTGTTAAAAGTCCTAAAGTCATACTGCCACTATGGCGAATGTTAACGCTTGTTGTGGTTTTAATATGTGGCAGCGTAATTTGCACTTGGTTTGGTCGTGCAACAAGTAGCGCAATAGAATATTATCACCAAACTTGAATAAGTCTCGTCTCTTGGGAAAGTAAAAACATGAGCTTAGATCCATTTTCACATCGAATTTCAGAGTAAGTGAAAGGTACACTATTGTCTATTAAATAATTGCCATGTACAATTATTTATGAAATTTTTTAATATCGTATTCCCCAAGAAATTAGTTTTTTGTAAGATCGACTGTTCCGACTAAAGCTTTTATTTAATACGTCATTATGTATTACACTTTAATATCTAGGCTTTAATGGTTTAACCCTGTTATTACTATTTGTCAGTAAACATAATTTATATAAAAATGTGCAGGGCTGCTACAAATTCTCTATACGGTTAATTTTTAGACACCGTCATACCATTATCGTATATAATGCGCAATAAATAAATGGTCACAAAATGGTACTATTTTTTCGCATACTGATATAGTTAGATACCATAAAATTTTCTAAAATAGTTATTTGGTGTTGTCAAAGTAGTCTCAATATGTTGCAGAGGTAAAACGCATAAGTGTACTACTGGTGCTGATTTTGCATAGAAGGAGAAATGTTAACCAAAGGGAGGCTTGTAGCAAAAAAAAAAAATTGTAGGTAGTGTTTTTTACATGCTTTTCAAACAATTTAACATGAAGAAAAATTTGACAACTACTTTCGAATTAACCCAAAAACTTTTGATTTGTTAGCATAACCATTTAGTCACTGTTACGCTGCTTGCATAATACTGAATAAGTCACGACAACATACGGCGAGTCTTATGCAAATACTCATCGACTCAAACACGGAAATAACACGATATGAGTAGAACCAATCATTTGTTCACCTTATAGCATCAACATTACCATAACTTTTAGAAAGAGGCCGAATTGACATGTGAATAGGCTATTGTTAAAGTTTACTAATAACTAGATAGACTAAGACACACAACGCCGTATCGTTGAAACCATTTTGGCCCATAATATGAACCACGCGCTGTAAATATTGCTGTATGTGTCATCCTCCATAAATTTTGCAGATTCGGTTGCCGGTTCGCACAAGCCACTATAGGTATCATCACCCTTGTATGTATCATCGCCCTTATGAGTGCTACAGATGTCCTTCTTTTTCTTCCGTTCGCATCGCCGTAATTCAAATCGTCGTATCAAAAATTCCGAAAACCGTTGTATGTGATGGAAAACCGTCAGGTTTTATAGTCGATTTCGGTTAGTGATCGTGCGGTTTAAGGCGTTAGTACTTGAATCGAGGTGACTATATCGCTGTGGGTTCGACCCCCGCAGTATTAAGTTATATTCGTGGAGAAGTTTGGCACCCTCTCTGCGGGTATGGTAGGGTGGAAGAATGTTGACTTGGGTCAATGTGAGAGATTGATATCGGATGACATTTGACTACCCCCCTAATTAATGAGGTTTTCCAGGTTTCCCTCATTCCTGCACTGAATGGTGGTTAGGGCCTACCAACGTAAGTCGTTCCTGGGCGCAAATGCGGTCTGCTTAATAATAATACGCCGTCCCCTCTCCCGCACAAGTACTTGACTTAGGGTTCCCAACTTGAGTATCGGTCATTCCGGGACAATTGTTTTTACGTTTCCAAATAATTGAAACAAAATATCAAACTCAGAAATATATATTGCACACACTTTTTTTATTTTTAAACATAAAATCGATTATAAAATAGACTAGCTACCTTTTGGTAAGAGGAAAAAAACAACAAATTCATAAACATAAAACATAACTTCGATAACTAGGACTAGGAAGTAGGTAAATGGTGTAAGTACCTAGTTAACAATATTATTGACAAAAATAAACATTAAAATAAACTACAAAATAAATCCTTTTTACTTTACATTGCTGCTTAAATCTATATTTTTGTTGAGATCAAGCAGCTTGAAGCTGTTTTTTGCCTGACTTAACTAGAGTCAAAAAATCCTCACATTTTAAATCCAAATTCAGTCTCACTTGTATTTCCGATTTTACTTGAAAAGCATTGCCGACACGAACACTAAGACACTAATTTAAACATTTCATTTAAGTTATCACTAGCAACATCAACACTAAATATCTGAACCCACTTTTCCATTAAATTTTTTTTAGTTTTTTCTTATAATCCGTAATGATCCGCATTTCTAGAATCCCTTATATACTGATATTGCTCAACCCATTTACAGAGCAATGACACTAAATTTCTTAAATACATAATAACAGTAGTGTATATTGTAACAGAAAATATGAGTAGCCAGTTACAGTTATATAACGAAAAATAAAACAATAGAAGATATATTTAATTAAATAAGAAATTAACCGAATATACAGGGTGAATCTTAAATAAGTACAAATATTTTAACTGCTGGTGTAGTTCGTCATTTAAATCAGTCTAGTGAAAGCCATTTTTAAAAATTTCTAATATTTACGGAGATATTAATTTTTTTTAAAAATACCCACATTTTGAGGCTGGCTGGCTGATTTTTCATCCAACAACGTAATGAAACATATGATTTGTTGCGAGGTTGCCATATCTCCTCCAATATAAATATTACGTTTCCTTTAACGTAATAGTTCTATTTTAAAAATACTTGTTTTAAGCATAAGTACAGTAAAATTGGGTATGTAGTATGATACGCAGCAATATTAACATAAATTTTAACATCTGAACTAACCTTACTATACTTCAACGATTAAAAATGAATTTCCGCAAGTTCAATACTACCGTAAAATATTTAAGAAGATATTACGTGATATTACTATGTCCAATGTTCAAAAATTATACATAAACGTGCACACAAGCTTACCCGTTTGTTAAAAAATTAACTATTTAATCAGTAATCCACATTTCACAAGTTAAATGTCATTGTACACTGTTAGAAAGGGACACAAAACACAATTTCCAAGTTATTTTATGAAGAATAACGAAAAACTATGCACGCGTTTTTATTTAAAATGGAAAAAATGTCAACTTTTAGCAAATTTTATTGCTATTTTCATGCATTATGTGGGGTTAACAAGTTTGACTTGGGCTTCCTATAATCTGTCATGACAGTCAATGACAGTTTGATAATAAAAAATAATATAAAATGTTACACTTGACAAAATTCACTAAAAGTTGAGATTTTTTCTTCCTTGAAGCAAAGACATTTGTGTAATACTGGCAACACTGTGAACCACACGTTCAGTCTGCAGCACTATGACTCATAAAAGTATGAAGGGTCGGTCTAGGCCAGCGGTCCTCAACAAGTTTTCTACTGAAAAATTACGAAATTTATTTAAAATTTCACTTTTTTATTTCTGATTTTTTTGTAAAAAAACTATTAATTATGTGTTCTACACACAAAACTATACTGCTGGTTAAAATATTTGTACTTATTTAAGATTCACCCTGTATATATGATCCTCAATCAGCAATTGCGTAGCAGTACTCACTATATGCTTAAAATTATCAACATATATATCACAAATACAACACAATTTATTAAAGTTAAAACACATTGAATATATAGGGGATTTTAAGCAAAGATTAGTATTCGGCTTAAAGTTTGTACAATGCTCGTCACCTTAAAGTCACCACCTTTTGGAAGGTTCTCATTCTATCGCGCCCCACCATAAACAACTGCGGAATGTTTCGGACTAGAAGTGGGGTTTGTAGATATACTACACTGTGGCACCAAAAACTCTTATATTCAATAGATGTTTATTATTTTATGAATATAGAAGTAATGTAACATATCCTTGTTTAGTGAAATCATAATGAAGAATTCTTTAAAAATTGACAAACTATGCAAAATGTATATTTTTAAATTAAAATAAATATTTCAACAAAGAAAAGACGTAAACGTCATAAATTCGAAAAAGCTTAATAGACAGAGTGTTACAATACAAATTGCCGAGAAAAAATAAAAATTACAAATTCGAGGAAATTTTTGGTTTTTATGCTTCACGATGGTTATCAAACGTGCGAAAGACCGTTTCGTATACAAAGTGTTGAAACATTTTTGGCCGCTAAAAAAAACTCAAAATTAAGAAAAAAATATTGTTGAAACCTCTAACAAGGGTCTATTAGAACATTAAGTAACGAACAAAATACAGAGTGTTTAAAAAAACCTTAACAATCTTTAAAAATCATAAAATTTCATGGAACTTAATTTTTTTTAATGAAGCCTTTAATATCGAATAAAGATAACATGATTCAACTTTTAAAATACAAGGCGTTTAATAAAAACCGAACCAATCTCTAAAAACTCGTGGAATTAAAAAAAAGTTTGATGAAACGTTTGTCGAGGGTCTATTAAAACACTAATTAACGAAAAAATACAGGTTTTTTAAAAAACCGAATCAATCTCTAAAAACCTTCCAGGTCATAGTACTCAAAAAATATTTTGAAGAAATTTTCAACAAAGGTCTATTAAAACATTACATAATGGAAAAAAAACAGAGTGTTTAAAAAAACCGAACCCATCTCTAAAATCCCTCAAAAAATGCTGGTTACCTTAAAGTCACCACCAGTTGTGTTGGAAGGCTCTCATTGTGTCGCGCCCCACCACAAATAATTGCGGAATGTTTCTGACTGGGAGTGGGGTTTGTAGATATACTACACCGTGACACCAAAAACTCTTATGAATAAATAATCTAATAACAGTTGCATTTGATATTTTCTATATATATTTTATTAATGAAGAAATTAATGTTTAACAAAGTATATGAAGGGTGCAGGGGAAATAAGACGGATGTCGTAAAATACAAATAAAATGAAGTTTCAAAGACTGACTTGTTAAAAAACATTTGACCTTCTTTTAGTTATTTTTTAAATAAATTAAGTTATATGGATCTATGAATAATAAATAAATATTTAATATACATTGTATATACTAACAGAAAGAAAAAACGATTTCAAAAAAAAAAAGTGACAGACTATGCGTGAATTAGCGATTCGCGATGCGTGATTTGTATGGAATTCGTGCAGTGTGTAAGGTTTTATGAATGAATTTTTAACGAACAAGACAATACACACTATTCGCGAATTTCTCGCATATCACGAATGGCGCGTAACGAACCGCGAATTCACGCATAGTCTGTAGAGGACCTTGGAGAACTTGAATAAAAATATAATATAAAATAATAGGAGGTAAGTCTCATTCAGATTGTGCGTCAACGCGTTTATGTTGCTTTTCGTTGTAAAATAAATCCTCAAAATAATGTTGCGTTACACTACCACAAAATCTTTTCAGTTCTTATAAGTGTTGCTTTTTTTTTAGACTAATCGGAACGGATTGTTTTGATCAGTGGCGTATTTAGGATTTTTCTCCTAGTGGGGTATAACACTCTTTTGACAACAAAATACTTTTGAATGGTTATTTATACATGAATGGCAAAGGATACAGCAAGTTCCTAGTTTTATTTACGTAAAGATGAAATCAATTGAGAAGATTTTATTGAAGAAAATAGTTAGCAAAAAGTAAATGCAAATAAAAATTAAATTGAACATTGAAATTTTGGTTTAAAAAACGTTATCGATCTAGGGTTACAAATTGAGCTTGTTTTTAAGACGCTCGCGGATTAATCTTTCTCTATAAGACCAATTTAAAGTACGCTATATCTATCGACCCTCAATTCTTTTTGTCAGTATGATTGTTTTCAGATAAGTAGTTGTCCCTCAGGCATCGTTACCTATATTTGTGTAGAATTGGCTATTAAGTATTCATTTTTTTTTCGGCTGTACCCTTTTTAAATTAAAATAAATATTTAAACAAAGAAAAGATTGACAAAAAAAATGTTTTCAGTACTTCGTGTAATAGCCCCCAGAAGCTATTACATCATTTAGCCTTTGCCCCATTGAATGGACAAGTGAAGCACAGTATTGTCTGGGAACGTTGCCCCATCTGTCATCAACATGTTGCCTCAACATATCTCTATTATTGATATTGTTTGAGGTTTACATTTGAAACATGAAAACGACAATAATTCGGACTGTCTGTGTGTTATAATGGCAAACAATGAAAGTCATTATTAAGGCGTTGGTGCTTTAAATTTTTTTATTCGTGGAGAATCTCAAAATTAGAACTATTACCTGTCTGTGTGTTTTCAAAACGACAAATCATGACAATGAATGAATGAATTATTCTCACGGTGATAAAAACAGACAAAAGTTCTGGACCTCATAAAAAAATATTATAAAATTTCAGCTCCAAGTCGAAGTGCATTTAATATTAAAAGAATCATAATTTTGTTTTTTTATATTCGTTAATTCGAATAATTACGATTATCTTCGTTATTTACAACTGGTTTCGTAACTTCATGCCTTTAATAATTTGATAATAATGTCTGCATACTTTTTCGGTTACTGGTGGTAATTGTGAACATTATCGTTTGAATAATATTGTTCATTGCTTGCCACTATAATTGTGCAGGTATAATTTGACGTTTTGAAAACACACAGACAGATAATAGTTCTAATTATTATTGTCGTTTTTATAGCTATTTCGGCAAAAAGATGGCACATTCACTTAAATTTAACAAAAATCGTAATTTGCACAGAAAGTAAGTTAAAATAAAAAAATATGCACAACGTTCCATTTAAAATAGTTTTAACCATAGATTTATTATAAGTTTTGGTTTTAACAGTTTCGAGTTATATAAAATTCAGCACTTGATTTTCAACACCTTGTATGAAATTAAACCACTTGTAACACATTGTTAGAAATCTTAAAGGTTCAACCATTTCTTGAATAAATATTATTTCTTTAACTTGCATAGCATTCAATATAGCTAATTTCAAACAAAGCGATACAACATTATTATTTTCCGAAATATTTTAAATATCTCGGAAACGACAAAGGCTATGTGTATAGGAAAGTCTTATTGAAATAACGCGAGAAAATTGAATAAAAACTATATCATTCCATTTAGAAACTAAGTTGATGACGACATCCGGTATAATCGGAAGCGACAGCTCCTTGAAAAGGTCATATTGGACTATGTAGGGTATCAAATTTTCAAAAAAAAAAAAAAATATATATATATATATATATACAGGGTGAATCTTAAATAAGTACAAATATTTTAACCAACAGTATAGTTTGGTGTGTAGAACACATAATTAATAGTTTTTTTACAAACAAATCAGTAATAAAAAAGTGAAATTTTAAATAAATTTCGTAATTTTTCAGCAGAAAACTTGTTGAGGACCGCTGGCCTAGAAGACCCTTTCATACTTTTATAAGTCATAGTGCTGCAGACTGAACGTGTGGTTCACAGTGTTGCCAGTGTTACACAAATGTTTTTGCTTCAAGGGAGTTTTAAAATCTTGTCCTTATGGACGCAAAATTTGCGAATATTCGCTCGAATTATTTGATGGTGGGAAAAAATCTCAACTTTTAGCGAATTTCGTCAACTGTAACATTTTATATTATTTTTATTATCAAACTGTCATTGACTGTCATGACAGATTATCGGAAGCCCAAGTCAAACTTGCTAACCCCACATAATGCATGAAAATAGCAATAATAAAATTTGGTAAAAGTTGACACTTTTCCATTTTAAATAAAAAACGCGTGCATTTTCGCGAATTTCGTGTTCATGAAGACAAGGCTTAACTAGAATTTTTAGACATGTCAAAGAATGACTGTTTATAAAAAATGTGTATGGCCACCTCCTCCCCTCATTGCCATACTTATACCTCACCAATAAAGTACGTCTATGTACAAACATGAAACTGAAAACATAAAACAGATTCTCTACTCACAGATCCAGAATGTGATCTATAATCATTTTTTCTACACTCCAACTGATTTCTCACAAGACTAATATCATTATCACTGAACTCATCACTGCACTCCACTGTTACTGCACTCCACTGCACTGTCACTGCACTCCACTGTCACTACACTCCACTGTCACTATCACTGCACTTCACTAAGAATGCACATCCATCTCCGAGACACATAGGCAATCGGCCTTTCTGAGTTATCCCTTAACATGTGAAATTACAGCCCCGAGGTAAATTAGGGTTATGATGTACTAATACTTGAAATGAACACAAAACAATATAAATGAAAGCTGTCTGATTTTTCTTACAAATTCCAATAAATATATTTTTTTAACAAATTTTATAGGTTGCAAAATAATTAAACTATTTGGTATAAATTTATGATAATACCTCGGATAATACTTAACCAAAAGCGTTAAGTTGTGTTTAATTAATCGGTATTGGAGTATTACTAACCGCAAATCTAATCCAAATCTATTAAATTTATGATCTAAATAAACTACCAATTCTTTAAAAAATTCAGTTTTACTTAATAAAGTTGTTAATCAGACAATCTGCATACATTTTTTTCTACATTAAAACCATGTTCATCTCTACTGGTTTCCGTAATAAGTATATCTAAAAATACTAATACTCTTCTTAGACAAATTTAGAAAGAATACACGATAAACCATAAGAAAGTCTGGTGTACTTAAACAGACCTTTGTGTTTGTCTGGTATGTCGTCGTCAGTACTGTAACTGTGTTGAAGTGAATGAATACTTAAAACCATAATAAAAATTTCTTCCTAATAAGGGTAGTCCACCATTCAGCACATTAACATTGATCATCCTGGTAAGTCACTAGATTATTGGAATTTTAATGTATCCTAGTGGATAACTAGTTGAGCTAGTAAATCGAACGTCTTCTCAGTGCTCTGTAAAATATATTTATATAAACATCCAATATTCTTATATTTACATGTAGTGGAATTATGAAATCACTTACCATAAATATTAGATGTCTTTGCACTTGTGTTTCTTTTATCGGTATCAACATAACCTCATCGCAATCTCACTGACTGTCAATCCTTAGGACTAGTTTTGCTTGCTCGACGTTTCCGCCTACTGCCCGTGATACCTACCTGTCGTAGGCACATTATTGAAAACTTACCTTGATGGTTTTTCTGACTAGCTTTTTTTATATGCGATATACACTTTTTTAAACATCTTCATGAAATCTGTCTCGAGCTGCGCCTTTTGAAAAGCCCATAATAAATCGACCTCTTAATAATTCGTCCAGCATATTTCCCTTTCCCATTTGTACCGGCAACCCACAACACATTTCATTAGAGAGAAAATATTTTACTTTGCTGGATCTGCCGTCTAAATGTATGCATTTTATACATTTTTTCTTGATATTAAACGCATACGTCAAGCTGCTTATTTTGTTATTTAATATTGTGATTGTGTGTACCTTTATTTTTAAAAAATTTTTCATTGATTAAAGTGCGAAGTCACTTATGGTTCTGTATTCGAAATAGTTAATATTGACTCATTTCGGGTTATGTGGCGAAAATTAAATTTAATGTGTGAAAATCATAGTTTTTCGTTATTCTTCATAAAATAACTTAAGGAAATTGTGTTTTGTGTCCCTTTCTAACAGTGTACAATGACATTTAACTTGTGAAATGTGGATTACTGATTAAATAGTTAATTTTTTAACAAACAGGTAAGCTTGTGTGCACGTTTATGTATAATTTTTGAACATTGGACATAGTAATATCACGTAATATCTTACGGTAGTATTGAACTTGCGGAAATTCATTTTTAATCGTTTAAGTATTTTAAGGTTAGTTCAGATGTTAAAATTTATGTTAATATTGCTGCGTATCATACTACATACCCAATTTTACAGTACTTATGCTTAAAACAAGTATTTTTAAAATAGAACTATTACGTTAAAGGAAACGTAATATTTATATTGGAGGAGATATGGCAACCTCGCAACAAATCATATGTTTCATTAGGTTGTTGGATGAGATATCAGCCAGCGGTCCTCAAAATGTGGGTATTTTTTTAAAAAATTAATATCTCCGTAAATATTAGAAATTTTTAAAAATGGCTTTGACTAGACTGATCTATATGACGAACTACACCAGCAGTTAAAATATTTGTACTTATTTAAGATTCACCCTGTATATATATATATATATATATATATATATATCACTACAACTATGCGGTGAATCAGCCTGTACTCGTATATCTAACACAATGATAATATAGGTATAAATAAAATATAATACAAGTAATTTTAAACATTTAAGAACTGAATAAAATAGAGTTTAGCATATAACAGAAATGTTAAAGGCAGAAAGCGGTCTAACCAACAAATTTTTAGGTCCTACAGAAATCTTTAAAAAAAAACGTATTTTTAAATTCAACTGTAAAAGTAAATATTGTTTTATAACATAAACTTACATAGTTCTACATATAAGACTTATAAGACAGTGAACAATGTTGTTTATAAGTATGTGAAAATAATTGTTAAAATGTGGGGTCATAATAGCATAATAATGTGTGTCATACAAATGCATTTTAAATGGTGTTATATTATTTCAGGAGAATTTAAATATTAATAAAGGATAAACAAAACATCAGTAACTTTATTTTTGATAATACTTTTGCTCTACGTGTTTTATTTTTCGAAACTTGTGCACCAAAAAAACATTACAAAATTGATCATTTTACGGAGAGAAATGCGGCGACCTTAAGGAAAGTATAGATGTTTCTGACAAACTCCAAATTGCCGAATGAATACGCTGTCCTATTCACTGCAAATATACCGCAGCGGAAGGGTGTCACCTAGTGAAGTATTTTTTTTTAAACCAACTTTTTTATACCTTGACTATATTTGATTCGATATGGCTATGTATAAATTTTCAATAATTAATACAGCTCTCCGCATAGTGTTTTTTTATATAAAGTTGTGAAAACATTAATAAAATTTACAAGCGCGATGTATGTTACAAAAAACATAATTAACAGTTCATTCCTACTGAAAAAAGTTTTAGAAATAAAAATATTTGAGAACTTTCTTACACGAGAGTAGGCATATGAACATGTTCCAGTATTTTTGTTAATTATTAGTATAAGCTGTGTCAGAGAAAACAACTTATGAAACACCCTGTATTACGGTTTCATAAAATTAGATAATTTTAAATGAAATCGAATAATTTATCCATCAACGCAGCTATGGCATTTTGTAGTAATGACGCGGTCGCGGCAAGTCAGCATCAAGAAAATAAAATCCTACAATGCACTCATATACAGCCATAGTTTTTAAAACCGCATCGTTGTCACTGCCATGCCTCCTTTACCGCGTTCGTCGGTAAATTGATCCTTAAATTTGCGCGGCCATCATCGGTAAAATATATTTTATTTTATATAAATGAATATACAGTAGAGTCTAGAGTCTCTATATCATATATGGGACCATAGACCGACGGATTATTAAAAATTAATTGAATGCGAAACATAAATTAGAGAGAAAGGAATTCCATTAATAATTAACAACAATAGCAGCAAAAGTATTGAATTGGCTGTATAAAATGTTACATATTTAATTCTTTCCTTGGAAATTTCTTTTGATTCTTGTCCGGTTGCCGATTGCATGCTTTGCTGTCTTATCAAGTTTTACAGTGGACCCGTTTCCTGTGCCGTGCGGAAGTGTATTTTTAAATCACTTTCTAACTGCCTTCTTTTAATTTTTTTTTAACAAAATTGTATTTGTAAGTCATCTGCACATTCAAAAATTTTTTTTGATAAATACTGAATAACACCCTGTATAACACACCAAATCGACGAAAGCAGTCACTGAATCCAGACGTGTTTCCGGCTGTAGGATATTCAAAACAGTTTTCAAAATTGGCCAAGGATTCATCGCAAGAATGCACTGTTTCACAAAAGTCATCATGAGAAAACACTTCAGATGCATGTTTTTGTCCCCACCGAATTCTCCACCTGGACCCATGTTGAATGAGTTATTCTATTTTTTATTTTATTATAATTGTTTCAAGGATATGCAAGCCTTAAACCTTTTATAAGTATCCTATACTATAATGGCACATCAACCACAAGCTATTTTTTTTTCTATTACTAACATGTAGTTTTATGATTAACTACGTTTAAAATTATCTCTCTTAAAAAAAAAAACTAAAAAAAATTGCAATACATTAAAGTGCACTAATAGCCCTTTTCCAACACGGCACCTGACTGGTTGGAAACCTGTCCCAAGTGGATAGCCAAATCGTTCACCGACTTACTGTAGCGGAGTTGTATCTAATATTAAACTGACTGACGGCTTCGGACAGATTTCAAACTAGTCAGGTGCCGTGTTGGAAAAGAGCTAATATAAATACATATACTTACTTAAAATGTTGCACATTACATTAATTAAAAAATGAAAGTAAGCTCCGATACTTTTTCTTAATTTTAAATAAAATTGTACAAGGAAATGACGGGTAATTAAATATGATTTGAACTTTTTGATACTCACATCCTTATTTAAAATGCGACCTATGTTACGAACTGAATCTCCCTGCTGCCAAAGGGCAATTATTGTAGCTTTTTCCTGGTTAGTGCAACGCATAGTTTCGTATTAACAACAGCAACAAACGATTAAAATTTGCCTATTTAAAAACCTAACTTAAAACAGAAATGCGAGTAATAAACAAAAATGTTTTGTCCAATGGCTAATAAATGGTAGTGACATTTAAAGCGCATGCGTGAATGGCTGTTGTTTCTGCAAGTGCTTTATCAAATTTTTTGTGCCGTGCATTCCGAGACTAGAGTTAAAATTTTTAAATCCCACGCATGCGTAATGCACTATTCAGCAGTAGTAGGGTGGATCATAGATGTCTTACATATACCGACTGTTTTTATATTTAATATTTATATAAATTAAGAAATTCCGCTACGCAGTTGCTGTCTATAGGAACTCAATGGTTATTAAGCTAGTTATGGACGGTGAGCGATAATATAATGTATAATTTATTTCTTTGTAATGAGATGTATTCCTACAGACAAGTAAACGGCATATATATAAATATATATTATAGCTCACCGTCCGTAACTAGCTTTAATATTATTAGATATAGCTAGCGTTACGAGATAAATGATTTAAAAAATTGGGTAATATAAAATTTTATGAGATTGAGTAAAAATATATGAAAATATATTATGTACTGTAAAACACCTAAACTTTTAATAAATCAATAAACATTCAAAAATAAACTCTATTATTCCATTTTTATGTGCATATTGAAGACCAACATATAACTAAAATTTAAAGAAACATTACACATTTCTGTAATTTTGCATGAATCAATGAACCATGCACCTTGAAATCTGCACAAAATATATTAATTGTAATAATTAACATAACATAGAAAAATAGTAAAAAAGTCAATTTGTTTTTTGACTTTTTCAGCAACTCCAACATTGCAATAATAATTTATGATCTAACATAAGAATTATTGCAGTAGGGAAAATCCAAATTTTATATTAAACTAAGTTTACGTTTGATCAATGTTTCTTGTAACGGCCCAATTAGAAAAAGAAATCTACATATGCCGTATTGCAAGGAATACTGAGATAGAATGAAAGAAATAATTTTATAAATGTTCGGTAACTCCGACGTTTACTTAACTAAAATATACATCTACGTCTCATTTTTTTTGTCATAATGAAAATATATGAGAGGCAGGCTCATATTAATTTATGAGTTCGTTTTCTATACTTATTATTTTTTAATAGCAAACAGTTTTTTTATTTGTTTTATTTATTCTATTGAATATACGATACCAATTTCGGTAATTGCAGAATTATTTAAATTAATGGAAACAAAATATAAACGAACAGACAGAGTAATCTATCGCTACTCCATAGTCTCGCCAGTTTTTGGTGCCATCGTATAGCATGTACGCATACATATCATCAGATCCCACTCCAGTTTGAATTTAAACGCGGTCCGGATTTATTTGTGGTGGGGCGCGATAGAATGAGAGCAGCGCAAGAGGTGGTGACTTTAAGGTGACGAGCATTGTACGTGTATTTTTTTTTCTTTGGAATAATTAATGTACCTGTATAACTTTCACATGTAAATCTGCACTACGAACTTTTACTCTGTGATACATGTCGAGCCTTTTATTGTATTTATTTGTTTAATTTATTATAGATGATACAATTGAAAATTGAAAACTCATAATTCGCAAATAATCATGGTATAAATAATGACACAACAAACTATATAAATAACTTAAAATAAGTAAAAGTAATTATAGTCGAAAAGGAAATATATAAGAGTTTAACAATAATGAAAATATATCATTTACTTATTACGTAATTTACAACGATATATAGATTATGTATGAATGATGCAACATTGCTATTACATCATGCTAATATCCAATAAATTAAAAAATAAAAGATTGGCAAACATTGTGCAAATTAATTTTGTTATTTTTGTCCTATCTATTATATGTATGTATAATTGATTTTGATATAAACTACTTTATTAAGAAATATAACGTTTGTGCTATTCGATTAGTTTATATGATATTATACTGAGTAAACTTTGTATATAGAATTAAAATTTGTTTGACGAACATCACTCGGATACAACAATAAAAACTTACCTGATGCTGCAAAGTTAATATACAGCTTTCCCAGTTTGTGATAACACTGACAACCAACCTAGTACATCGAGATAAACAAAAGGGTGAGTTTTGAATACATTGTTATAAATTGTACTAATTTATTGCTTATTTTCTATGTAATTTATTTTATTACGTTTAACATGATGCGTACGCCTATGTCCTGCGGCTGTCTGAAACAGCCTTATTTATCGTATTTCTTATGGCGTTTTTTTTATTCCCTTATACCCATAGCATAAAGATATTTAGCTGATATGGGACGGAGTCAAAATTGATAGGGGATGCAATATTTGTGTAATTTACTGATTTGTATGGGAAATAACTAGTTGGCCAGACGTGTATACATGTGCGTACAGGAAAAGTCCGAATGTCTGCGAAATACTAAATTTATACAAATAAGGTTCTGTTTCTACGGTTTAAACTGTCAAATAATTCGAATTGTCATCACATGAACAAAATTAACATATATTAAAAAAACCTAAAGTATTTTATATATTGGACACTTATCCCGAGTACATTTACTACCACAAAACAAACACCTGAAATAGTACGTAACTACTTTAACTGAGGTAAATGTAAATAAAAGAGATTTACTAGTAACCCTAGTGAAATATAAAATTTATCTTATGTTGCCGCGTCAAATGTCATGATATATTAATCTAAAATTTAGCATGGAATCTTTCTAATAACGAAGAAAATCTTTCTAATAACGTTCGCAATGGTCTAAGGTAAGTAAATCCTTCTCCACTAGGTAAAAAATTGCTCTGAAATATCTCCACGATGAGATATCATTTTGAAATTTGGCGTGTGGTCTCCCTAACAACTTAGAAATTTGACAGTACCAATAGAAATCCCTTCGTATGGGTCTAAGGTATGTAAAACCTGCTCCTTCAGGTAAAAAATTGCTCTGAAATCTCTCCACGACGAGATATCATTTTGAAATTTGGTGTGTGGTCCCATTAATAACTTAGAAATTCGACAGTAACAATATAAATTCCGTCGCAAGGGTCTAAGGTAAGTAAATCATTCTCCTCTAGGTAAAAAATTGCTCTGAAAGCTCTCCACGACGAGATATTTTGAAATTTGGTGTGTGGTCCCCTTAACAACTTAGAATTTCGACAGTACCAATATAAATTCCTTCGCAAGGGTCTAAGGTAAGCAAAACCTGCTGCTTACCTTAGACCATTGCGAACGTTATTAGAAAGATTCCATGCTAAATTTGAGATTAATATATCATGACATTTGACGCGGCAACATAATAACAAGATAAATTTTATATTTATATATTTCACTTGGGTTACTAGTAAATCTCTTTTATTTACATTTACTTCAGTTAAATTAGTTAAGTATTATTTCAGGTGTTTGTTTTGTGGTAGTAAATGTACCTACTCGGGATAAGTGTCCAATATACAGAGCGTCCGGTAAGTATATGGCATACTTTCGTGAGTGTATAGGGAAGGTCAAAATAACACTAATTTGTAATATTTTTTTTCCTAAAGTGCTCCTTAACGGAGATACAGAGTCCCTAAGGGGTACCCAGCGATTTACCTTTTCGGCTCCAACTTTTGAATCGACCTGTATAATTTAATGAAATTTGTATATTTTATGTAGACCATAAAAACTCGTAAAACCATACTACAGTAGATGTTTTATGCTGTCAGGGAAGTCAGGAACGGACTTGTTCGATGTTCACCATACTCATTGGACCAAAATTTTGATAGGTGTCATTTTATAGAGGTGAAAACTGAATTCTTAAATACTTTGGTCATTCCTCTTTAAAAAAGATACTCTACATTTGTTTCGATAAAATTGACCGTTTTCGAAAAAAAAAGTTTTTGTATAACACGTTAAAACATTGACTCGAAATTTATTTAATTTTCAAGTTTATTAACATACGCTATTTAAACACAATAACTAATGGAATAACACAAAATAATAAAATTTGTTATTACTACATCACATTAATGCTAATATGCATCTATCTATCTTATGGACAAGCAGTCTGCAAGTATGTTGAGATAAGAAGAATTTATTCTGATAGAATTCCAAATCGACGTTTACCGCACCGAAGAACTTTTGAAAGCTTCGCCTCTTAAAAAATTTGAAAGATTTGTTTCTTTTGGTTTACTTGAGCAAATTTTCGAAATTGGCACCCTGTACCTCTATACATTTTCTTATCCTACGGATGTTTTCTCGTTGTACTTGAAACAACATCTCCGGATTGGATCGAATTTAGTCGAAATGGTGTCTTATTCTTTCTATCAGATCTTCCCTGGTGTGAACTGCCGTTGAATATACAAGTGTCTTTAAATTTCCCCATAAAAAGAAATCCAATGGAGTTATGTCGGGCAACTTCGGTGGCCATAAAATGGGCCCACCTCGACAACCAAATGTATTTGAAAAATGCTGACGAAATAAATTTCTAAAATGGGGCGATGCACTGTCATGCATAAACCACATCTGATTTCTAATTTCTAAGGGCACATTCTCTAATAAAACGTTTAAGCTTTATTGTAAAAATTGCAAATACATGGCACCATTTAATCTGTCTTCAAAAAAGAACGGTCCTGAGATGATTCCCAATAATCCCCGCCCATATTTTAACCATGAACCTTCGTTGGTACTTTGTCTGTACTATTGCATGTCACTTTTACACATTTTTAACGTCATAAAAACGACTGGTGTTTTATTGCAGTACCTATTCTGATGTATTATTTCAATGACGTGTTATACAAAAACTTTTTTTTTTCGAAAACGGTCAATTTTATCGAAACAAATGTAGAGTATCTTTTTTAAAGAGGAATGACCAAAGTATTTAAAAATTCAGTTTTCATCTCTACAAAATGACACCTGTAAAAATTTTGGCCCAACGAGTATGGTGGTAACTCCGTTCCTGACAGTGTATAACATCTACTGTAGTATGGTCTTATGAGCCTTTATGGCCTACATAAAATATTAAAATTTCATTAAATTATACAGGTCGGTTTCCCTATACACTCACAAAAGAATGCCATATACTTACCGGACACCCTATATAACATACTTTAGGTTTTTTTAAATATATGTTAATTTTGTTCATGTGTTGACAATTCGAATTATTTGACCGCTTAAACCATAGAAACAGTACCTTATTTGTATAAATTTAGTATTTCGCAGACATCCGGACTTTTCCGGTACGCACGCCAATGGTCAGTTACTCTGGGTGTTTCCATAATTTTAACCTGCCAAATGAACACCGGTATACAAATTTGTAGTTTATACAGTGAGATTTATTATATTTAGCACCTACAAAAATAATTTGTTTTTTTTTAATAAAATATCCTACATAGGACTGATTACAAATTAGGATAGTATATTTTTAATAACATAATTATTAATTAATGATCTTTAACATCCCAGAGAAAATTACAATCTTTTTTATTTAATAATCATTACATGTTTTAAACTCATTATTTTTTCACAGTTCTAATGGCCCATTTTGCTTCAAAATAAAACACTTTTTAAAAATACATAAATTTATTGAAAAGTAAAAAAAATATAATAAACAACAAACCGTAAGTTAAAATTAACAAACATATGTTTTTCAAATCTTAACTTACGTCAGTTTCTTCATATTCTTTACTCTAATATGACCTAATTGTGGTGTCATCGTTGTCCTTGAGTTAGGGTTCACCTGAGGTAAAGTAGTAAAGAGAGACGAAGTATTTAAGTAACTAACTGGAACTGTATCATTAATACCCGAATTATTGTTCACTGGAAACTTTGTTGAGCTAGAAGAATGTTGAGATAATGTAGTAACAGCATTCACCGAATTGGTAAATGAATTTCCCCTGTCGCTGATTTTATTAACAGATTGATATGGCAGCCTACAGTTGTTATTTGATAAAGAAGTTACAGCTACAGAATATGGAGGAGGTGGAGCAGTGTCAAATGCCTGAGGAGGAAGAGAATTTCTTCTGGCATCGACTTTATTGCGAACTGAAACATATTCCATACTATTTGACTGTGTTGTAGCGTAAGAAACGCCTCTCTGACTCGTTGAATTTGGAGGGCATACAGGTTGAGAAATATTCGTGGAAACGTTGAATAGTTCAACAGCGAATTGACTAGGCGGTGACCAGTATGTATTATTATTAACATTGACAGAATTGCATAGAGGCAGAGAGTTCCTAGATGTGGTTGTACAAAAATTTTCTTTAGATTTATTTAGATTTGTATTAATAGGCCGTGGCACTACATTACTTAAGGTATTTGAAGTTTTTTGATTATTTACGACAAATGTACTAGGTGGTCTAGGAGTATCTCTGTTGGTAACTTTACCAGATATATAATCGTTAGTCCGTCGATAATTGCAATTTGGAGTATTATTGACAGTATTGCTTGAATTAGAGATTTTATTATGCCGTTGTGAAACTGTATAATTAAGAGGTTCGTGAGATTCTGCACATGTTGGAGGAACCACGTGCGGAATATTGTATACTGAAGTATTTGGTGGAATCAGATAAGACGCAAGAGACGATAAAGTTGAAGCTGCTGGATAATTAGCTAAAGATATATCCATATTATCTTTGAAAGTGGCAGTCGCATGGCTCGTAGCAGGTAAAACTCCCGTTTTTTCTGAAACAGGGAAGGTACGAAATTCTACAGCGGATTTAGATCGAGGGATATTTTGCGGCCCTAGATATCTACTTGCATCTGACGCCGGTCTCCATTGGATGACAGTCGTAGGACGATTCGCAGAAGCAGTAGTTGATGGATTCGCGGAAGAATCAATTATCATTTTTGTATAAGTGGATTCTGCAGTACTTCTAGAAGAGGGAAAAGCAGAAGCCGCTGAAGGCCCTACGACCGATATGTGACTGTGTGTTGAACTAATTGGTCTTGCAATGGATCCAACTGTTGTCTCTGAATTTGAAAGATTGTTGTAATTTTCATCGTAAGCAGTTTTGCTATCTTTAGAAACTACACTATGAGGTATATCTACATTTACACAGCATTTCTTCCCAACGCTGGGTCTAGAAACTATTACAGTTGCAGATTTTGGTACTTTGTCCTCTTCTGGTATGGATAAAGCTTGAATATCTTTAGTATTGTGTTGGGCTGCAGTAACTTTTGTACTGTTTTTTGTTATATCTACTGGAATTAAGTCATTCCATAGTTGCAGATTTTTTGACTTTTGCTTGTCTAAATGGCTGTAGGACACGCAAAAAGATCCTCTTTTTATCACAATCGGTACTTGAAAAACGTGTAAATGCTGCTTTAAGTTAGTAAGTAGTGCGGTCTCCCCATATTTATCTACTTCAATGCCGTGTGCATCTGGTGAGTCCGTTTGTATACCTCTATCCTTGGACACTTGTAAAGTTTTAGAACAGTTCAATAGGTTTTGCAACATAATTGTCTCATTTGAACTTGACCTAATCAAGTTTGTGAATGGATTGTCTTTTATTTTCACGTCGGGTTTGATTGTCGGTGTGAGTTTTGGAATTTTAGCGGGCAAATGTCCATCTTGTGAATTTATACTGTTACGATTTATTGGAATGGCCTCGTCATCGTCAGATAGAATTTCTATCACATCCACTGTATCTTTAGCTGTGAGATGCTTAACTAGCTTTGGAGAAGAATCGACGCATTCCATATCAGATTCACTACTTAATATTTCGTAATTCGCACTATTTTTAACGTTCATCACAGGACACAAATCGGCAAGAGCCTCGGGGAACTTCCTCACAATATCAGTATTTGTCTCAATTTTGGATAATTCTATGCAAGGAAAGTTGTTTATTGCTTTCTTGACGAAGCACCCGTCTTCCAAATGTTGGGCCTTGCTTTCTAACGACCGGAAAGTAGATCTGCAGAACTGACAGCGTAAGTGTTTATTTCGGTGCTTTTTAAAGTCTTTAGGGTTATTTTGAACTGCATCACAAATATGGCACGTGTACAGAGGCATAGAAACGTTTGCTACATATGACAATGGTTCCGACTTCTCCAGCGGGCTTGGGAAGTGATCAACCTCAGGTTTTTCATTTTCCTTAGGTGGGGATTCCATTATATCTGAGTATTTCCTTTTCTTATGGCACAGTGCAGTCTTTGTTTGTTGTACATCTGAATTGGCCTCAGTCATTTTTAATATATCCTTGGCCACTTCAGTTGCTTTTTCTGTAATTGAAATCTTTGGAATTATCTTAATCTTTATGGGGCGAAGGACCCCTTCTTCTGTATCTTCTACTTCAGGATGAATTATTTGCCCATTTATTGGACACGGAGGACTGTTATATTGAGCTCTCGGGAATGCTAACGTCCTTTTTCTGGCTGTGGTTCTCCGTTGCAGAGCTAATCTGCAATGTTCTTCGAAATCTAAATTACGTTCATTGAAGTAATTTTCTACTGCGTTCATTTGCATTACTACGAACGGTTTTATGTCTGCAGTTAAACACAACCTCTGTATTTTGATATGAGGATATGCATCATAAAGTTCTTTCACAGTGGGATGAATTATGATAGAAGGTTGCTGAACATCTTTCTTCGTTTCTATAGGGATGTCCAGTTTCTCATCCTTTATATGAATTTTGGTTGGACTAGTGTCTGCACTTTGTAGTGTTTTCTGTATTTCCTGAAAAATAATTACATCAAGTTTTATTTATTACCTTTAGCAAGATTTTGTTGTTGCTGTTAATGAATAATTGTTTATATATTTATTTAACTCTGTCTAGACAGAAATGCAATTATTACACAACAGGTCAAGTCAGTACATTTTAAAACATACGTAAATAAAATTTTAGACAATAAAATACAACAAAAGCTAAAATCGTAAGAAACAAATACATCCAAGTCGAATTTAAAATAGGGTTACGGGAAAATGCATTACTGATATGTTTAAAAAAGTGTTACTTTTTGACAACAAAGTCTGAACGCGGGATAAAAGCCAACGTATAACGCGTGTCCTCGCAGACAGTTTCCGTCTGAAAGTCGGGTAAATGAAGATCCAGATCTATATAAGAGTGGAATTCGATTTTGAATTCCCCTGTCTTCAAGTCAAGTCAAGTCGTAAATATGTATCTACATCTAAAAAATGTTACGCCTTACCTTTAATTGTTTGTCATTTTCTAACGACTTTTTTCTGAACTCAAACATGTTGATGATTATGTGGCAGCATTTTTCACAAATACTTTGTGATATAGCGTCCGTTGTGAAAATCTGTAACAAAAGAAAAATAAATATATCTCACAAATAAAAATTTAAAAAAAACGTTTATTTTATCTACTTATGAAGTAGAATCCTTATTTTCCCAGAAAAAAAATATTCAAATTCCATTTCTTACAGTATTTCTTAACGTTTTTGTGGTGATGCGAGTGTTTATATTAGTTTTTCAAGTGTCAAAAAATAGTTGACGTATATCGTTTTAACTTATGGTGAAGTGAAAACGCTTTAGCAGAGCGATTTTCCGGTAAACATGTGCCAAATGCAGTTACTTTTATCGCGGTATGCCGAGAGTGTAGTGCAACGTGGGCGTGCCACGGGAAATTTGAAGCCGAATAATGGAAAAGATGGAAATCCAGGGCGTCCATGGCGTATTGCAGCAATGTGGCGTATCATACACGAGGCTCAATTATATCCGTACTATACACAGCTTGTCCAAGCATTAATACCAAGAAATTGGACGAGGAGGACCGGTACCATGCCGCCACGATTTCCCGACTTTAAATCCTTTGGACTTTTTTTGTGGAGTTTTTATAACATGAAGTGTATCACACCGAAGTGGACACTACTGATGATTTATGCAAATGTATCATAGCTGCTGCCGATAACTTACGAGTTCAAGACGGGCAAGGAGTAGAAACATTTGTGTTAGTTAAACTGGGTACGACGAGCCCAAAATTTTGTTGTTGTATGTCAAACTATTTTATTAATTAAAACCACAAATTAATTCTATTAATAATTGAGGCAACAACAGTTAAAGGACCCCGCAATAATCTTATGGAAATTGGGTTTCTGTCAAATTGCCTGAATTTTTTATCATCCTGAACAAAAGTCTCCATGGGCACAAAGTGCCAAAATGAACATTTTGGCAACTACGGAGCTGCCAAAGCTCCCCTGGCCCGTTACAAAACTATTCATTTTCAATACTATTTACAGATGTCAAAAGCATATTTTAATTATTCTATTATATAGGGTAATGTTTTTGAGGTCACTGGATTCAACCCTCATGTCAAATTGGACAAATTGACCGTTGACAGCTGTCAATACACTGTCAACAAAGAATAGAAAAGTAAATATTCTCTTTTCACATTGAGAGTTTGGGCTTTTGCTCATGCCAGATTGGCAAAATTGACAGTTGACAGCTGTCAATTGACTGTCAACGAGGAATATAAAAGTAAATATCCTCTTTTCACATTGAGAGTTTGGGTTTTTGAGGTCGCTGAATTCAATTCTCATGTCAGATTGGACAAATTGACCGTTGACAGCTGTCAACGAAAAATAGAAAAGTAAATATTCTCTGTTGACATTAGGAGTTTGGGTTTTTGAGGGAGCTGAATCAATTCTAATATCAGATTGGAAAAATTGACAGTGTCAATTTACTGTCAAAGTAGAATAAATATTAAAGAAATTATTTTTGACCTTAGAATAATTTGTTTTGAACTTGCTAAATCCAAAGCTAATGTACAGTCAGAGAAAATAATAGTTTACAGCTGTAAATCTATTTACAATGAGTGTTGGTATTAAAATATGTTTAACTTAAATCTTGCTATTTGCAACATTTCTATGCCTTTTAGATCATTGAATCCAAGTAAGTCATAAAATTGAAGACACCGTAAGTTTACAGTTGTCACATAGGTATGATAATCTTCACCAAGAGAATACCTATGTTTGAAAGGAATACAATTATGCCCCAAATATTTGATGTGTTTCGATCATCGCTAGTCACCGATCATCGCCACACCTACAAGATCTGAGCCTTGTCCAAAGGAAGGGAATTAAACCAAATAACATTGTTTCAAACTTTGATATACCTTGATATATAGCTGCGGGAGTTAATTTTATTTGCGAGGAAAATTCTTTACGCACAATAAATGTACTTTTCTTAGCATATGTTCCAAACGGTATTTGAACGTAAATGCCGGCTGGGTTAATGACGTTAGTGATAGTTGACAGGTGTCAATTAAATGCCAAAGAAGGATAAAAGACTAAATAGTCTCTTTTTACATTGAGAGTATATGTTGGCCAACTCGCTAAATTCAATTCTTTTTAGAATTGGAGAAAATGGTAGTTGACAAACTCTCAATAACAAAACAGAATATTTTCTTCTTTATTCTACTTTGACAATGAATTGACAGCTGTCTACTGTCAATTTTTCCAATCTGGCATGAGAATTGAATTCAGCGACCTCAAGAACCCAAACTCTTAATGTCAACAGAGAATATTTACTTCTCTATTCTTCGTTGACAGTGAATTGACAGCTGTCAACTGTCAATTTTTCCAATCTGAGATTAGAATTGAATTCAGCTTCCTCAAAAGCCCAAACTCTCAATGTGGAAAGAGTATATTTACTTTTATATTCTTCGTTGACAGTCAATTGAAAGCTGTCAACTGTCAATTTTGCCAATCTGGCATGAGAATTGAATTCAACGACTTCAAGAACCCAAACTCTCAATGTCAACAGAGAATATTTACTTTTATATTCCTCGTTGACAGTCAATTGACAGCTGTCAACTGTCAATTTTGCCAATCTGGCATGAGAATTGAATTCAGCTCCCTCAAAAGCCCAAACTCTCAATGTGAAAAGGGAATATTTACTTTTCTATTCTTCGCTGACAGTGTATTGACATCTGTCAACGGTCAATTCGTCCAATCTGACATGAGGGTTGAATCCAGTGACCTCAAAAACATTACCCTATATATTAGAATAATTAAAATATGCCTTTGACATCTGTAAATAGTATTGAACATGAATAGTTTTGCAACGGGTCAGGGGAGCTTTGGCAGCTCTGTAGCTGTCAAAATGTTCATTTTGGTACTTTGTGCCTATGGAGACTTTTGTTCAGGATGACAAAATCTACAACATATAAAAAATTCAGGCAATTTGACAGAAACCCAATTTCCATAAGGTTATTGCGGGGTCCTTTACTGTATAAAATAGGTGCCATAAATTGTTATTTATTTCTTTCCTTTGGAATTTTTTTCTATTTTTTGTCCGGCCGCCGATTGCATGCTTTGCTTTATCAGATTTTACTACAAACCAGTTTCCAGTGTATTTTTAAATCATTTTCGATTTTTTTACAAAATTGTATTTGTGAGTCCCCTGTACATTTACATTTTTTTTATTTTAAGATAAATGCTGAATGATCCTGCAGGCTGCAGGTATATTTATGTAACTAAAGTTGGAATAAACAATCAATTGAATGGGGAATGCCACTATGTTGGAAAAGTTTTTGGAAACTCAGTAAATTACATTGTTTTGGAAATATATGAAGACCATATTCGTTGTTTTTTAAATTAAATTAAATTCATAAAAATTATTGGTAAATTAATGTACATGTGACGTGAGATGTACATTTTTACCATACGGCAACAGAGCAATAGCATGAAACTTGTCTTAGAATAAAATAAATGAAATGCGGTACTGTATAAATAGAGACAGATATAGTGCCTGTAAACATCATTTGTCACTTCCATCAATATAACATAACCTATTTTTCTGCCGAGACAAATTTCAAGAGATTTGAGTGTAGAAATATAACTAAATTACAAAGAAGTTATGTTTGTTTAGGAATATCACGGGCCATAGACCAGGACAAGACAGAATTCATAGACTATGGCATGCCATAACCTCAGTTTGAGTTTAGTGGTTTTATTGTTATGCATTGTTGCCAGTTGGTAAACATGAATGCGTGACGTCATGTTGTTTTAAATAATTAATATCTCTCATAAAACTGCATATTAGTCCAAATCCTATGACACGTATCCAACGTTTTTTAGAGTAGTCTAAAAATGCAAAACACCAAATTTAGTGGTATTCCCCATTGTGCGAAAAATGTATACTGAATGATACCTATACGTATTTTAAATCATATATCTAGGTCTCATTTCAATAAATACATATTTTTTAATTAAAATAACAGATTGAAATATACAGGGTGATTCAGTAATAATGTCATTCATTTTCACCACGTACTCGGAAGATCTGATAATGACAGAAAATCGAAATAATGTTATTTTACTCGACCTTTTAAAAAAGTAGCAACTCGACCCATAACTCCCAGTAACACGGCGCTCCTGGTACGCAACAAAGTTTGAAACCATATAGCGTTCAAACGTTGAAGCGAAACAGTGTTGTCACGTCAGGATCATATAGGTACGTAGTAATATTATTTAACACTTCGATGTTTATTTAAATTTACCATCGTTAATCCTCACCGGCATTTTTTCGAAAGAACAATGCTTACAATGCAACTGGCAACCATTAGTTTACCACTGTTTAGAAATTAACATTAGGATGGTAATAAAAACTGTCCTCGAAGTCCTTGCTGGAAAACAATAGTAATTTAATATGTTAAAATAGTCAATACAATCGTTTATTTATGATGTTTAATACTAATAAAATATTTAAATCTGGCAACGTCGCCGATACCGAGTTGATTTGGAAGCTGAGAATGAAAGCTTTGTTCGTAAACCATGCACTGCTACACTAGTGTAATAATACCTTGTTCGTTTATTACAGTGTGGCCAAGTGCAAATATAATCCAGGCGTTCGAAAATTTCGGTGTAGTGCAATAGTGCAGACACTACTACACTGGCTAACAATAAGGTGGTGTAAAAGTGTAGTGTAGTATATTTGTGGCGCGAAAATGAAACTTTTATCACAAAACTCCCTTTTTGATAGATATTTTTAAACATCATAAGCTCAAAAGTACTTAATGGGTTTTCTGTTTTGTCGCAGAAATAGTTAATTCCGAAATATGCAAAGAGGTATAATAACGAACAACGTTGTCTGGAATTGCAGGGATAGAAATTTGTTTTTAGTGGTAATTATCGATGATACCTAGGTTAATTTAACTTTAAGATATATACAAATAAGTTATTGTATATTACTTTATTCGGTATAAATGATCCTGAAAAAGAGATTTTCGTGCTCCAGTCAGAAATTTACCTTTATTAAGAAAAACAAAACAGGATTGGAAATTAGGTTATGCCAGTTCACCTAAGTTAAATTTACGAACGGTCAAATATTTTATCTGAGAGTGGTGTAAAATTGTTATTGGATGCAACACTGAACTCCACTACACTACACGCTGTGTAGGGTTCACGAACAAAGCTGAAGTGAGGCCGCCAGCGGTCTGAAGAGATTTAATAATGATTTTAAAAAATAATATTTTGTCCGAGTAAATAAGCATTTAAATTTTTTTAGTTTGCCTTAAAATTAATGACATTATGACTCAATCACCCTGTATATATCTATGAACGAAGACTTAAACGCGTGCTTATAATAAAGCAACTAACTATTCTAACATGAACCTGCGCATGTGTTGTAGCCACGTGAAAATGAAACAGGACTTTTATCTTCCTTCTTCCTTGCACTTGTGCACGCGGTGCGTAGGTACCGCCGTTGTCTCCGAATTTTTTGACACTGATTGTTCTAAAAACTAACTCGTATTTATCTTTATCAACTTAATAAAATAAAAATCTTCAATAAAAAACATTTACTCACCTCAACTCCTGTTGTAACAAAGACAATTTGTTTCATGTTGTCAGTATTCTCAAATCTTTTATCGAAAACCCACACAAGATTGTCTTTTGATAAACACAATCGACACATGTTTGTCAGCGACATCACAAATGTCAACTTGTAAGTACAATATCACAGGTAAATTAATCAACGTAACACATCGCACACTTTGCCAATGAAACAAACGGTGTAATCCCAGATCTGTTTTAACTTCTTACTGCTGCGCGTTGGACTGGCGGTTGGCTATCCGTCCCGTCCGTCAACTAAAAGTGAACTGGAGGACGAGCGGCGAGCGCGCTTCTGCTTGGCGCTTACTATGCTAGCACTGCAGATTGCAGCGCGTTGTGGTTGTACTGTATTCTCATATTTCAATCCTATCCTTTATCTGTTGTTGTGGAACTTGTTTTATTTAAATACGTGCACGTTCGGAATAGTACCTACCCGAAGACTCAATTCGTCAAATTTCGTCCAACGTAATTGGCTTTTTATATCACAATATCGTAGTTGTTTTTGTGTGATCTCCGTATGGGTAGTGGGGATGAGGAAACCATAATAATAATAAAATTTTCTATAGAAGCATGCGCATGTGTTGGTATAATCAAAACAGCAGGGACATCCAAGGTCGCGTAATAATTTTCTGCGCATGTATCATTATGTAACTTGCCATTTGCTTTATTATAGATTCCAGAGTAAATTATTTAAGTTTGCTAAACTGTAGTTGTAGTACAATAGGTATACCCATATATTTAATACTACTATATTGCGGGTTCCCTCTTGGGAAAGCGTTAGCTGACATCCTATATCTCTATTTCTTATTTCTAGTGCACTTGTTGCTTCTGCGCATGCGCCGATTAAATGTGGCCACGCCCCCAATCCCCTTCGTATTTTTATTTTGATTACAAAACTGTCAAATTCACAAAACATTTGTTTTATAACCTTATTTTAGTGGATTTTCATACAAAATATAATCTATTTAATTTAGGTAATGTTTTATATGTCGCTGATTTTGAATTTGCATATCCCAGTTCAAATTCCACTTTTCTGATAAAATCGTTCTTGCCATCAGGAGCCCTTGAAGCAACTATAATATCTACTAAATTCTTAATGTGATGTACAATAACTAAGAATTTAGATCAATTTAGGGAATATATTAGATAGGTATGTTTATAACTGAAAATTATTTTTGTTTAAATATATATTTGTTGTGAATTTTTAGCAGATAGATAGACATTTCTGATAAAAAGCTTAATTTACAATAAATATTGAATCGTTTACATATTTCTTAAATACACTTGTGTCATACACCTCCATTCATTGTAGGAAGACAATGTTCAGTTGTGAAACGATGAGAATATTGAAACAAAAAAATGTTCCTTGTGCGATTATTGTGAAGATACAGAAAAATAGAATAAAGCGTTCACTGTGGATTCAAGAGTGAATTTTGAGATACGAAGAATTAGGTGTTTATAGTCGAATAATGTTATATTTTTTGGGGATGAAGCCAACTCAGTTTGAGAAACTTGTTTGTAAAATTGGTCTAACAAGCAAGCTACCAAACCAGTTTTAATATAATTTGGTATGCCACCAAATGACGCAGAGGGCACTATACCATTTAGTTTGTTAAGATTGTATTTCTCAAATCTTTTTCAAAGTGAATACAAGGCACAGTTTTACTATATATCTTTTTTCATTTAAGGGTTAGTTGTAGTACGATTGGCAAGCTTGATAATTAATAAAATATAAAAGGGGTGTGAAAAATAATCCAAACAAATTGAGTGAAAGATGTCAAGTGATGTTATGTTAAAAATTTTAATAAGTATATATTTATTTGCTAAAGATAGTATGGATTGTAAGGGGCTCTGGAGCTCCCAAGAATTAAAATTTGTGTCAAATTATTTGTCAAGTTGATTATGTACCTAATAATTATATTTAATTTCTAAATCAACATATACAGGGCGTTGTATGACATATTGGAAAAATATAAGGAGGTCATTCTGAGTAAAAAAAAGTTATAATATACATGGTTACGTGTCAACGTGCTTGTTCTGTTTTCATATATTTTTGTTTCTATTTGTATTGTCATTTTGTTATTATTATTCCTGACAATCAAACATACTAAAAGTTTAAATAAAATTTGTGTACATGTAAGTACTTATTTTTAAACTTTGAAGGCCAATTCTCATTAGATATGCCAGGCATGGTCCAGTCACAGCCAAATCATCACCATTGGGATCTCTTTATTTACTACAAAACTTTTGTTGAGCCTGGGTCATGATTTGACAGTGACTGAACTGTGCCCGGCACGTCAAGTGAGAATCGGTCTTATAGGTCTATAGCTCGGTAACCATGGAGAATTGACCCCATGCACATATATTTTAAAATTTTTTACTCAGTTTGCACAGTACGTCATGCAACACCTTGTATTTATATTTGAAAACTGTTTTGAAAGTATGAGTAAAAACAAAAAAATAAATAGTAAACCTGGCTTTGTGATAAAAATTTACCAAAGCAATATAAATTTTATAGTCATTGTTTTTAATTTGTTATCGACGCTACCACAAAAGTAGACGACTAGTCAATTACAGCAATTTCTGTCTTGCAGATCTGAACATGCAAATAATATGTCTGATCGTATAAATGTCGACACGCATCGTGGACACTTAAAATGTATCTCTCTGACAGAAATTTTTCGCTGTTTCCATTAAATGCAATTTCTGTCCGACATAAATTGTGCAATTAATATCAGATGAAAACTTACCTTTATGGATATGATGTTTGTGTTCTTTTTTAAGAGGAACAGTAAATAATATATTATGCAAAGTATATTATACAGGGTGAATCTTAAATAAGTACAAATATTTTAACCATCAGTATAGTTTTGAGTGTAGAACACATAATTAATAGTTTTTTTACAAAAAAATCAGAAATAAAAAAGTGAAATTTTAAATAAATTTCGTAATTTTTCAGTAGAAAACTTGTTGAGGACCGCTGGCCTAGACCGACCCTTCATACTTTTATGAGTCATAGTGCTGCAGACTGAACGTGTGGTTCACAGTGTTGCCAGTACTACACAAATGTCTTTGCTTCAAGGAAGAAAAAATCTCAACTTTTAGCGAATTTTGTCAAGTGTAACATTTTATATTATTTTTTATTATCAAACTGTCATTGACTGTCATGACAGATTATCGGAAGCCCAAGTCAAACTTGTTAACCCCACATAATGCATGAAAATAGCAATAAAATTTGCTAAAAGTTGACATTTTTTCCATTTTAAATAAAAAACGCGTGCATAGTTTTTCGTTATTCTTCATAAAATAACTTAAGGAAATTGTGTTTTGTGTCCCTTTCTAACACTGTACAATGACATTTAACTTGTGAAATCTAAATTACTGATTAAATAGTTAATTTTTTAATAAACAGGTAAGCTTGTGTGCACGTTTATGTATAATTTTTGAACATTGGACATAGTAATATCACGTAATATCTTCTTAAATATTTTACGGTAGTATTGAACGGAAATTCATTTTTAATCGTTGAAGTATAGTAAGGTTAGTTCAGATGTTAAAATTTATGTTAATATTGCTGCGTATCATACTACATACCCAATTTTACTGTACTTATGCTTAAAACAAGTATTTTTAAAATAGAACTATTACGTTAAAGGAAACGTAATATTTATATTGGAGGAGATATGGCAACCTCGCAACAAATCATATGTTTCATTACGTTGTTGGATGAAAAATCAGCCAGCGGTCCTCAAAATGTGGGTATTTTTTAAAAAAATTAATATCTCCGTAAATATTAGAAATTTTTAAAAATGGCTTTCACTAGACTGATTTAAATGACGAACTACACCAGCAGTTAAAATATTTGTACTTATTTAAGATTCACCCTGTATAATGTTGATTGAATAATAATTCATTCAACAATGGTAATCATATACACCAGGCAGGATATAGCAAATTTGTTCTATTTCTTAAAAGTCACAAAGGCATAGCACGAAAACAGATATGATTTAGCAATACAATCAAGTAGAAATTGAAAAAGTAGACATAATCTTAGAAAACTGTTGTAGTAAGATAATTTATTTATTAGGAGTAATTTTTATTTTATAATAATTGTATACTGTTACCAATAATAGAGATGATCAATTTTCAGAATTCAAAAAAATATTTTTACTGAGTTTACAGTCCTCTGACCTGAATGGGTCGTTCTATAACACTTGTGGTGCCTTTAATGTTAAATATCTTTCTAGTTTATTATTTATTTAATTGCAATATGTTTGGGATTAACTGATGAATTTTCAGTTTATGATCAAGACGATTTCATTCTCCAAATTGTTTGGTGTTGTAGTGAAATTGTTAGTAGCTATTGAAAGAGTTGTTAAAGAGGCACTTACTTGTGGTTTATAAATCTGACATTTTCAAGCCAACCACTTTCCTTGTTTTAAAATGGTAAGTGTAGCATTTATTTAAAATAAAATTTTTGGTTTTGAACCGATTTATTTTCATGAATTGTATTTTAAATTTGTAGTGCTTTAAAACCGTATTTAATTTATTACAAACTAATATGAATATTTGAAAATAACTGAATATAATGTTAGAAACTTGAAATAAAACAGATTTTAAAAGAAAAATTACAAGCCGTATATTACTTAAAGTTGGGCAGTAAATAAGCTAAGAATAATCGAATGTGCTACTATGTTAGGATCTATATATCGAATGCCGTGTCTTGATCGTTGATTCCGCTATTCCTCCCGATCAAGGGGCTATTGTATTTCCCCTTTCGTCTCTCGTCCCGGCTCTCAAGGTGCCACCAAGTAAGAGTTCCAGCATCTGTCATCATTTTTAACAATAAGTAAGATATTAATATCATTGGTTTTATAAACTTCGCTACCAGATAAGTCAAAGTAGGGATTCACACAAATATTATTCCGTCCAAAGTTATGGGCCCCTCCAAATCCAGAGGTCATTGCTATCGACATCCCCAGATCTAACAAATTAAGTATTTATTAAAATTATTTATTATATTTAGTACCTTTGTTACTCTATTATAATAGTATAAGTTACAAATTACCTCTTTTACTGGCATAGGTTCTGAGACCTGGCGATGTCTATTTCAATGCCCGACATTTCTTACATTTTGCAAACGTCAAAATTTATGGGCAATATAAAAAATTAAACGGACCTTCTTATTCCTACAAATCGAATGATTATGCTCCTGACAAGGTGAAAATTTCAAGATTGTTTAAATTAATTGCATTCTGAAACATTTAATAAATACGCTTCGACATGTCATGTATCATAATACATATAAATATGTATTATTTCATTTATTTCTTGGCATTCTTGCACTGTTGAGCCGATTTTATTAAAAATAAAGTTATTTCTGTAAATATTCGTATCAAACACCATTCTTATAGTTATGTTTTCATATTCAATTCTTAATTTTTTTATAGGTATATTTAACACTCTCTCACTGTTTGTGTAACCAGATTCTAATTAAAACACATTTACTTCCTTGTTTTATATTTCTTTTCATTTCAAAAGATGTTTTACTAAATCAAATAACTATTTACTGTCACTGTTAGAAATAGATTAGTGTTTTTCTAGGTTAAAAATTCAAAACAAGCCGTTGACGAAGTGGTGGTGTAATTTTAGAAGATTAATTTCATTGGATGTGTGAATCGATTCTGCGCATGCGCATTTCTCACAAGTGCATCAGACGAACAAAGAGGGCACAAAGTTCTCGGCTGAATTCGTAGGCCGAAACCCGCAATATAGTAGTATTACATATATGGGTATACCTATGTATGTATAATTTCGTTCGAAATTTTTATTTGTATTAGGTACAGCAGCAAGATTTCAGACGACTTGCGTCAGAACTCACGTTACGCAATTGTTTTTATTGTTAACATAATTTTTGCTATTTGGTCGCGTTCAAGGCAATCATTTTAGAATTATAGGTGTATGTATATATATGGTTGTAAAATTTCTCCGGGTTCCTTTCCGCGATGAATCTGCATGGTCTTCAAAAGAACCATTTGTTTGACAATGTTTCGGTAAAATATCATTTACCATCTTCAGGTCTTCTTACTTCTGCTTCGTGTTACTACGTTCGGCTTACTGTACTGTAGTAACGCGAAGCAAGAAGGATATATATATATATATATATATATATATATATATATATATATATATATAACAAACATTTAGTGTAGTATATAGTTTTATTAAAAATAATGTAGGTATCAATTTATATTTGTATCATGTAATTAATATCTCTTTATAATATGTAACTTTGTAAAATAGAAAATGAAGAATTATTTGACGAGTAATAATATAAGTGTGTGAAGTTAGAAACGTTTTTGTTCAGAAACGTTTCTGGTAATCGCGGCCACGGCGTCATTTAGGTGGAGCGGCAAGTGCTCAATTTAAGGAATAGACCTTTTGCGCCACCCGTAACTATAGGACAATAATACTACAACATTATTACTTCCTTATCTCTGCTCCATAATAAATTTTTTTTTTCTCAAAAACTATAGAGTGTGCCACCTTGAATTTTTCACAGAATATGTAAAAAGAGATGCCCTTTCGATCCTTGCTATTAGTTTTTCGCAAAAATCCGTACGAGACGTAGAATTTAAGATTAACTTCAGAAACGAATAAATAATTTTTTTCTCAAAAACTATAGTGTGCCATCTTGAATTTTTCACAAAATATGTAAAAATAAATGCCCTTTCGATCCCTGCTATCAGTTTTTTTCAAAAACCCGTACGAGACGTAGAATTTAGGCTTAACTTCAGAAACGATTTTCTCTCCATAATAAATAATTTTTTTCTCAAAAACTATAGAGTGAGCCACCTTGAATTTTTCACAGAATATGTAAAAAGAGATGCCCTTTCAATCCTTGCTATTAGTTTTTCTTAAAACCCCGTACGAATTGTGGAATTTACACTTTACTTCAGAAACGAATTTTCGCTCCATAATAAATAAATTTTTTCTTCAAAATTATAGTGTGCCACCTTGAATTTTTCAATAAATATCTATAAAGAGATGCCTTTTCGATCCCTGCTATCAGTTTTTTTGAAAAACCCGTACGAATTGTGGAATTTACGATTAACTTCAGAAACGAAGTTTCTCTCCACAAAAAATAACTTTTTTCTCAAAAACTATAGAGTATGCCACCTTGAATTTTTCACAGAATATGTAAAAAGACATGCGCTTTCGATCCCTCAGTTTAGTTTTTTTCAAAAACCCGTACGAGACGTAGAATATAGGCTTAACTTCAAAGACGAATTTTCGCTCCATAATAAATAATTTTTTTCTTCAAAACTATAGAGTGTGCCACCTTGAATTTTTCACAAAATATATAAAAAGAGATGCTCTTTCGATCCTTGCTATCAGTTTATTTCAAAAACCCGTACGAGCCGTAGAATTTACGCATAAACTTCAGAAACGAATTATCGCTCCATAACAATTTTTTTCTCATAAACTATAGAGAGTGCCATCTTGATTTTTTCACACAATATGTAAAAAGAGATGCCCTTTCGATCCTTGCTATTAGTTTTTCTCAAAAACCCGTACGAATTGTAGAATTTACGCTTAACTTCAGAAATAAATTTTCTCCATAATAAATATTTTTTTTCTCAAAAGCTATAGAGGCCATCTTGAATTTTGCACAAAATATCTAAAAAGAGATGCCCTTTCGATCCTTGCTATTAATTTTTCTCAAAAACCCGTACGAAATGTAGAATTTACGCTTAACTTCAGAAACGAATTTTCTCTCCATAATAAAAATTTTGTTTCTCAAAAAGTATAGAGTGTGCCACCTTGAATTTTTCACAGAATATGTAAAAAGAGATGCCCTTTCAATCCTTGCTATTAGTTTTTCTCAAAACCCCGTACGAATTGTAGAATTTACGCTTAACTTCAGAAACGAATTTTCTCTCCATAATAAATAATTTTTTTCTTAAAAACTATAGAGTGTGCCACCTTGAATTTTTCACAGAACATGTAAAAAGACATGCGCTTTCGGTCCCTGTCTTTAGTTTTTTTTTAAAAACCCGTACGAGACGTAGAATATAGGCTTAACGTCAGAAACGAATTTTCGCTCCTTAATAAATAATTTCTACATCTCGTACGGATTTTTGCAAAAAACTAATAGCAAGGATCGAAAGGGCATCTCTTTTTACATATTCTGTGAAAAATTCAAGGTGTCACACTATAGTTTTTGAGAAAAAAAATATTTATTATGGAGCGAAAATTCGTTTCTGAAGTTAAGCTAAAAACAGAGATAAAGAAGTAATAATGTTGTAGTATTATTGTCCTATAGTTTCGGGTGGCGCAAAAGGTCTATTCATTAAATTGAGCACTTGCCGCTCCACCTAAATGACACCGTGGCCGCGATTGCCAGAAACTTCACACACATCAAAAATAGGCAGCCTAAAAGGTAAGAATTTATTAATTTTAATCGACGCGATGGATGAGTGAAATTTAGTGTTCACTTTCAGATCTAACTAAAGAGGGATTGCGTTGCTAAAAGTACTTTCCTAAGATAGAACACGTAACCTTAAACGAGTGAGTTTGCGGCCAATTCACGCGACGACAAAAATGTAGAGTTCCAGTCGAATATCTACGAGATGTAGCAGCGTTAGAAGGTAGCCGAACTGAAGGAAGGAGGAAATGTTTATTTTTACGGCCAACATATACGTCTGGGAGATTCTAGCTAGCTAGTTCAGAAAGGGGTACTCGGACCAATCGCCGGGACGTTCTGCTCTTACCGATACATAAAATAATAACATAAGTACGTATTTACTGTAAAATTTCAATAAAATAGTAACAAATTGCGATCGTAACGACTAGGATTTATTTTAAGATTTGAAAAAGGAATTTTTTTGTGAAAAATTTTTCGGGCAACTATAGGTGCCAGCAGGTAGGGAATGAATCAAAATTATAGCCTATCTTCGGGACGTCATAACTTCCTTATTATGCGACGCAGGGGGACGCGGTTCGTCTCAGGTGCAAGCTCCCTCCGAACGCTAATTTGACCCGTCTTTTAGTTTTTCCGTATCTGCGACCGTTCCAGAGTTACGGTCGATCGAAGTTTTAGAATTTTCACCCAGTCGTTTCAGCAGAGGGGCTCTGAACATTCCGAAATATTACCCCTAGACTATATCGCGCATGGCGAATCCAAAACTGAACTCCGTTCCTATCTAGCCCTCGGGGTTTCCGAGTTATACATTTTTTCTCGGCAACGGGACTGCTCACAAAAAAAACCACCACGCCAGCGTATTCGGCGCCCCCGAATACGTACAGAGCCGCCCTTAAATCGTAAATCTATTTATTTCGAAAATTTCAAAGGCTATAGTCCACCGATTTTTTCGGAGGAAAAAGTCAAAGTGCTCGGAATATTCTGAAATAATTCACCTAGATTATACCGACGACGGCAAATCCAAAACTGAGCTCCGTTCCTCTGTGGCCCCCGCGGTTCTGGATATATTAATATTTCTGCGTCCTTCTGCGAAGGAAACGCACCACGCCGGCGTGTTCGGCGCCCCCGAATGCGCACAGGGCTTCCCCCAAACACGTACACTGAAACTAACGATCCTTGGGTATACGCCAGACCGTCCTCGGACTTATTTTCGCTTAATTTCGAATGAAAATAAGCGAAAATTCACGTCCATTTTGTCAATGTGTTCAAATTTACTCTAGGCCGCGCCATCTATCGCGTCGAGCTGCTGTCAAGAATCCGTTTGGCATGTATAATAATACTAATACCACAGATAAATTAATATACAGATAGCGCCTGAACATGTTAAAAAGTGTTAACAGCTTTGGATGCCGGCTTCCCGGAGCCGGCATCCACCGTGGAAGCAGTGTTGGTTAATTCAGCTATTTCCCCACAGATGGCCGCTCGAACGATCCCACTGCTGCCAGATATATTGTCTTGTCTTTACTATTGAAAACGGAGGATTACATTCAGCTTGAAGTTTTTTTTTCAGATTCTAATAAAAAATTTGCACAAACTACGTATCTTTCCGTTTCATTAGATGCACATGGTATTCAACTTTTTATTTAATATGTATAATATAGCGAAAAAGATTAAACATTTTTGGCAGTAACTAATATTTTTTATAAAAAGTTATTTTACAGCAAGCATGTAAAGATTGCAATACATTCATTTAAAATTCGGTAAATAGTAGATGTTTTAACTTTTTCATGTAACTGGGTGTACAAGGTGTCCCAAAAAACATGGGATCAAATTTATTCTTTAATATGGGAACAGCATTTTTTTGTTTCATCGATATCAGCATATATTTCTGATTAACAAAATTTTACTGTTTTCATTTTGAAATAAAAAAAAAATTGTTATCATTAAAATTTATTCATAATTCATTTTTAATTAAATTTTGGTAATTTTGTTCAAATTGACGTGAATTACCATGCACGGTAACGGAATAAAATATATATCGGGTGTTCCGGTTTGTTTGGAACAAATTGAAACAGTAGACAGAATAAGCGATTTTAAGAGGAAAACTTTATGTGAACATCTTCTCGGTCAATAGCGGAGTTAAGGGAGGCTAAAGTTTCAAAAAAATAAATTAATTTTTTTTATTACCAATTCCGTATTACACACAGCGCGTTCAAATTTGATACAGGTACTGTTCAACTAGTCTCGGATGTTAAACAAGTTCATTTTTTAAAATCGTTATACAGGGTGTCATTTTTTCAAGGATATGCTATCATGAATACCTTCAGAAATTTTTTCATGTAGGTACCTCCCTGGTAAAGTTTGAAATATTGTTTTACTCTCTTGATTCATTATCTAAATTTCGTCTCACTTGATACATGAAAATTAACGTTTTACAAGAAAATTTAGAAGAATACATTCAAAAGTCAAGTGAGACGAAATTTAGATAATGAATCAAGCGAATAAAAAACGTTTCTGTCGCATTGTGATTATTTCGGATAGTTCGTAGTCGTTTCGTTTAAGCTTAAGTCTTACTTTCCTAGGAAACGTGAGGGAGACCGCGGAAGTTGCACATATGCAAAATACAAGAAGAGTAGTTAGTAGCGAAGCGGGACGTGATACAACGGCGATTTAAAATAGCACTGGCGTCATCACGCCAGGTGTCGGTCGGCAGGTAACTTCGATGGGACGGGATCAAACCGATACCTTATTTCAAAATTTTCACAAAAATTTTCACATTTCAAGTTTCCGAAAGAATAACCTAAATTATTAATAGATTTGGTTAACAGTGTACAATATATGGCACTAAAATTACTTCCATTCATTAAAGATAATGCATGAAAATTAATTACCGAAACTTTACAGAAACAGGGTAACTAAAATTTTATATTTGAGAGACAAATGTATCAAAAGATGTAAAAATAAATCTTTGGATCGTGATGCTTCCTAGGAAAGCAAGGCTATATACTTTTCTTAAAACTGGAATATTTCACAATGATTATTGCTAAATTAAAATGTTTTGCTGCCTAGATGTCATCGGCTGTTAAGATAGTTATCTTAGCCTATGCAGTCTAGCAGCGCATCTTGTTTCTATGGCATTTACCCATAATCAAACTTTTCAGCATTAGTATATTGAACCGTAATACGTTTTTTTTTAAATAAAGTACCTACAAAACTGATTACCTACCACTTTACTGTTTATTTGACAATTGTACATAATATGACGTGACAAAGCTACTAGATGCCAGATAATACCAAAGTTTACGGAATAAATATAAGTTGGTTCACTCTCTGTCGGCACTGTTTTCAGAAAAAAGTCGTGCCGCCACACGTGCATACTGTCGCAAAAAATGGCCATTTATGGAAGATTTAAAAAAGTATTTAGATTGCAACCGGGAATTGTTTGCACAATTTAAACATTTAAAAAACTGGGATGTTTGTATGTTAAGGGTGATCCAAATGTGTGATGTAAGGCATATTTCAAGGTTAATATACTAATATCTTTATTAGTTATCATATAACAGAATATTATAGTATATGATTTATAGTTTGAGGCAAAAAATAGAGTTAGGGTGATTTAAATTATTAATTTTATTTTGATTCTAATAGATCAATGAAAAAGAAGTCATTTGTTATTATTATTATTATTTAATTGGAAAATTAAAATTCGGAATGTACTATCGTTTGCATTATTAATAATACTCACTAAAATAAATTTTGCGATTTCTTTTGAACTTCTGGCGTATTCATATTGAAATCTGCTTTAAATTTTTAACATTAGTTATTAGTTCTTTTACTTAGCAAGAGACATTTAACGAAATTTCTATTCAGAGCTTCCAGAAGTTCAAAAACTGTTTTAAGAGAGTGTCATTATTATTGCAAATTCTGTAAATTTTTTGTGTCAATGTGATTTTGTTACGCCGCTGCCTTGGCCGCACAACGGCAAGTTTTGTTTTATTTCGCACTCAAAATTTAAACTTTTCCCGGAGGGTTGTCGAACTTTAGACCTGGAAAAATGCAGATAACTATATATAGAGTTATCTGAAAATGCAAGCTATGAGCTTTCGATTAGTACCTATATATTTTGTTTCATTAAACAGCGGGTGAAGTTGTACTCCAACAATATAACCATTAATCTTTAAACAAACAATGTTGAGAACCTCCTAAGGTGTGACAACTCTATATATTTTTATTTATCAGGTTGCCAATTTCCAAATTGGTACATTATTTATTTCATTAAGACTAATTTGTAGTTCACCTCCATAACTAATATTTTTAATGCATAATTAATGTCTCTAGGACCCGGCTTTGATTATTATCCAACCTAGCAAATTCGTGATAGCATGTACATGAAAATGCAATTTTCTCTATTAACATTTGGGTGAAAGGACTTTACAGGTGGGATTTTGGACTAATGCACATGCACGAACATGTCCGACGGATAAATTCGATACAAGCATTCGTATGTGAATATTGTCATTAGGCCTTTTTCTTCTAAACTTTAAAATTCGTTGTATTAATATTTGGGTGAATTATGCGTAAAATGTAATCGCGTATGCCATTAAATAATGTGAAATTAACGTACAATTTTTCCGAAAAACAATTTAGATATGGATACATATACATCTTTTTTAATTTCACATCGTTAATATCTAAATTATTATTTCGAAATTAATGTTTATTTTAATATTAATTGGATCTAGACATATTTACTTTAATTTTGTCAATAAATGATAATACAGTCAAATTTTTTAATTATGTATCTAACGAAAATGTTTACCACAATTCAATATCCATTTACTGCATAATAATATTTCATTTTTAGGAAACCTAAACATTTTTAATTTGGGTGTTCCTTTTTGATTCTCCACAGTTTTTGTACATACATTTATTCCCCGACATGTTGATAGAAAAAAATTAATATTTATGCATCTAACTTGTGAATCTAGTGAGACGGAGCGAGCTCTAGGGTTGGGCAGTGGGCAAGACTGAGCTGGGCTGGATGGAGCTGCCCGGCGACTTGACTAGGGGGTATGTGCCTGATATGTGCAGTTCGAGTAGTGTGTACGATAACGCTGAGCCGGCCGCGCTAGATGTGACAACAATGTTAATGGGTTGCTAAGATACGTATACACACCGCTAGTTGATATGACTCCGCCGAATTTAAACTTTAGCTAAATATGATCACTGGGAACATCTGTTGACGACACAAGAAACTAAATCGTCGCTCTATCTCAGGCGCTATCTGTATAGCTAATTTATCTGTGCTAATACCAGTGTTTATAAAAGTATAGTTAGTCAACCTAGGATTTAATGAATTGACAAGATATGGCAGCATATGTGCTATTTTAAAGATATTTGTCTCAAGGGTTGTCCAAAGTGGACATTTAAACCAAATTTAATATGTTTGGATATTTAGTTCACTTGATTTAAAATAGATGTCATTAATAATTTATGAATGATCGTTGAGCGATTTTTCGCTAACAAACAACACTATTATGGTAAGTTTCACATACTAATTTGGTTGCGAATCTTATGATACATAACTTGTGTTACAAACTTACTTCTTAGGATTATGCCAGAAGTCAAAAATTTAAGTAAAGAGGTCTCTCTAAAGAGTTCAGTCGTATTTGTTACAATTATACAACACCAAGTTACAAATTTGTACAATACAGTTTTTAGCAAACACTAGTTGAGTACGTATACTATGTATATTGATTTGATATGCAAACAATATTAATAGTTTTAATTAAAGGAAATGATTTAGTTGGAAGAAAAAACATATCAATAAACTAACTATTAATTATTATTAATTTTGGTAAAACAATATTTAATAGTTTATAATTACCTATGTACATAGCAAGCAGATAATTCAGTTCACGAGATAAAACGGCGATAAATCATTACTGAAAACTTTTGAATGCCTAAGTATCTTCTATTTTTTAAGTTCACAAACAATGGAATATTACGTATACGAAAATTCATACTTACATATTATCTACATAAAAGCTCTTAAATCAAATCAATTAACATGTTCATCGACTAGTGTTGTATTATTAGAACTTCTATAAATTATTGCATTGACGACGGTCAACTTTGTTAGCATGCTCTATTAATTGTCACATTTTTTTATAGCTCTATTTTTTATTTTTTATTAGAAATATACATATAAGTAACGTAACCCCCCCTAACGGAGCTATAACTCCTTAAAATGAGACCCCAACATTTATTTACTTTTTTAAATATTTTCAAAACGAATCGAGGTACAGTAAACAAATTTGAAATTGAGTATCACCATTGAATTGCAAATCTAATTTTTCAAAAATAATTCCACATAATTAATCATAAGCGTACCAAACCTGGGGGTTATAAGGTAAATATTGCTCTAACTTTCTCTCTCAAGATTTTGGCTGTTAGATAAAAAAAAAAATAAATTTTAACAATTTTATAACTCCTACTCTTGTTTCTTTCGATCAGTTTTCAAGTAATATTAATTTAAAAATTTTGTGACTACAAAAATATTAGATCCTACGCAAGCGATCAAATTGTCCCTAACAGGATTTGAGAAGGCATTTGTTAGTTTGAATATCATCTTTATATGTGTCAAATAAGCCGACAGAATTGTTTTACAGTCTACTAGATATTTTGATTATTTTTAATATTCATTAAACTTTCATATTATGTCACAAAATTTATAAATTAATAAATTTAAATGGCTATTTGTGCAAAATTATTATTAGAACACTAGATTTATTGTTTAACGATGATTACTCAGTACAAATATTTATTGTTTTATTTTAAGCGGTTTTGAAATATTTAAAAAAAATTACATTCTGCTCCCTTAAGCAGTGTTTTCTGATTTATCTTTATTTCTTTTTTGTCCCCCTGTATAAAGTTATCGAGCCACCTCATTTGTATTTTAAAATATAAGCCAAAAAAATAATTTTCACCAGTCTTTTACGGCAAAACTACGACCAAATTGTGACAATTAAAATATCATTAAAGTTTAAAAATATACATATATATGTTTTCTGACATAGGTAATAAAAGTTTTGGAATTTTAAAGCTGGCCTGTTTTTAATCACATTTGAACAAACAATAATTTTTGCATGAATATCCATCATATATCTATGTATATATTATAACAAAAATTCTAATACAGCTCAACAGTTCGATACAGGAAAGTTAATTTTTACAATATACCTCAAATCTTTAAATAGTTACTAATATTTAAAGCTACAAAATTGAAAAACAGAAAAATATTGGAATTTAGTGATGAGATATGAATATGAAAGTTGTAATTAGGTATATAATTAAAAAGTGCTTAGCGTTTGCGTACTTATCTTTGTTTATAATTTTTAATCCTTTTTGCATAAATTGTACGATTTTTATAACGATGATCCTTAAGCAAATCGCCCTGTACATTAGATTAATTTGAATATTATAATGAAATATTTTCACTGAATAAATTTTAAAACACTTAAAGCTCCTTATTAATTACAATCTTGACCGAAACATCTCTACAACTTTTTGTATATGCTGCAATTTGATCTGATTAATTTGTGTATTTTGTCAGACAGCAAAAACTTCTAACCTATTTAATACTTCTAAATTCTGTAGGATTTATTTTCGTTGTTTCCTTTTTGCATCGTGCCTTCCCAGTTCACAATTCACATATGGATAGAATTGGAATGTTGTGTAAGCAGCGATAGCCTTGAGCTTGTTTTGCACGTGTCCCGTAGTAATAAACATTTTTTGTCGTGTATTAAAATTTTTTACAGTGACACCTAGATAAAATGTGTGGTACTTTGTTAAAGGAATGAATATTAGATAAAGATTTCATACAGAAAGCCAATACAAAAACCTCATGCTGGTCCAGCTTGTATAGGAGTGTCAAAATTATTTTGCACGCATTGTGGTCCTCGCCATATAACCGACATGGTCCACAACTAAGGCAGGTTGACTAACTATACTTTTATAAACACTGCTAATACTGATCATTAGGGCTTTCGCATGGAATACCGTCTGCGCATTGTATCGCGATCGTATATAAGTCCCAAATGGGAATATCCTGGAGAGAATCTGCTGCTGAACTGATCGGTTCACCATAGTGACCGGATCAGAGTCGGGCGACTGTTTCGTGTTTCGTCCGTGATTCGCACGCGAATGACGTTGCAGTGAAAGTGGGGTTATGGGACCCGACTTGGCGTCACTTAATTATATTTTTAAATTTTAAATAAATAAAGGAAACAAGACGGTAAGCAGGCCAGCAAGCGTAAATAAGAATATCCAATGAGCCTTACAGGGAATTGGTACGTGCAACTAACTCGTCTCGTTTCGTTTTAGGTGGTCAAGAAGTCAAAAAGTATCGCTACCTGCTGCCCAGGTTAAAGGTTGGTGTGCGCTGTATCAGGTTCAACTACCGAATAAAACGAATAGTATATGATATGGGAAAAATGGTGTATGGGCCACAGGGAGATAGAGCATTAGGAGTCCAGAGATATCTTGTCAATTTGCTGGTGCTGTGGGACGAGAGTCTACTGGGAAGGAAATGGCTAATTAATAATACCCAGAGCTAGAGGGTTTCGAGCGACAAGCCGCATCAAACTTGGCGGTTGAAAGGCAGGTATGTACGTACTTAATAATAATAATTGTTAGCGTAAGATAGTTGGGTAGAAGGTCGTTATTGTTGTTGTTCTTGTATGTTTCAGATTTAAATTATCGTTGGCTACCTCAAAACCATAGAAAATGGAGTACCTAGGTTACAATTTTACATTACGTGGAAGGTAGGTCGATGGATATGCGGCCAGAAGCTGGGTGTGTCAAGTGACGACAAGAATACAGAATTCCAGTCGAATATCTACGAGATGTAGCGGCATTAGGAGCCAGCCAGTCTACTGGAAAGGAAACGGCTAGTTCGGCTGGTCGAGCCATAGTCAGAGCGGCTAGACTGCTAGAGGGACCACCGAGGACCGAGAGTACTGTAATGTAGAGAGTTTCGAGCGGCAAACCACATCAAACTTGGCGGTTGAAAGGCAGGTAGGTACGTACTTAATAATAATAATTGTTAGCACAAGATAGTTGGGTAGAAGGTCGTTATTGTTGTTGTTCGTGTATGTTTCAGATTTAAATTATCGTTGGCGACCTCAAAACTATAGAAAATGGAGTACCTAGGTCACAATTTTGGATTACGTGGAAGGTAGGTCGATGGATATGCGGCCAGAAGGTGGCAAATTTGTAGTGAAAATCCTGTAGGGCTTGACTAAACCCAGTAAACCAGTGAAGAAACTGAATCTTTGTCGACACGACAGTCTCATAAATTATGGAAAAAATGGAGAGAAGAAGAATGGACAGAGCGCAAAAATAGGCAGTCTAAAAGGTAAGAATTTATTAATTTTAATCGACGCGATGGATGAGTGAAATTTAATGTTCACTTTCAGATCTAACTAAAGAGGGATTGCGTTGCTAAAAGTACACCGAGGACCGAGGGTACTGTAACGTAGAGGGTTTCGAGCAGCAAACCGCATCAAACTTGGCGGTTGAAAGGCAGGTATGTACGTACTTAATAATAGTAGTAATTGTTAGCGTAAGATAGTTGGGTAGAAGGTCGTTATTGTTGTTGTTCTTGTATGTTTCAGATTTAAATTATCGTTGGCGACCTCAAAACCATAGAAAATGGAGTACCTAGGTCACAATTTTGGATTACGTGGAAGGTAGGTCGATGGATATGCGGCCAGAAGGTGGGAAATTTATAATGAAAATCCTGTAGGGCTCGACTAAATCCAGTAAACCAGTAAAGAATCTAAATCTTTGTCGACACGACAGTCTCATAAATTATGGAAAAAACGGAGAGAAGAATGGACAGAGCGCAAAAATAGGCAGTCTAAAAGGTAAGAATTTATTAATTTTAATCGACGCGATGGATGAGTGAAATTTAGTGTTCACTTTCAGATCTAACTAAAGAGGGATTGCGTTGCTAAAAGTATTTTCCTAAGATAGAACACGTAACCTTAAACGAGTGAGTCTGTGGCCAGTTCACGCGACAACAAGAATGCAGAGTTCCAGTCGAATATCTACGAGATGTAGCAGCGTTAGAAGGTAGCCGAACTGAAGGAAGGAGGAAATGTTTATTTTTACGGCCAACATATACATCTGGGAGATTCTAGCTAGCTAGTTCAGAAAGGAGTACTCGGACTGATCGCCGGCACGTTCTGCTCTTACCGATACATAAAATAATAACATAAGTACGTATTTACTGTAAAATTTCAATAAAACAATAAAAATTGCGATCGTAACGACTAGGATTTATTTTAAGATTTGAAAAAGGAATTTTTTTGTAAAAAATTTTTCGGGCAACTATAGGTGCCAGCAGGTTGGGAACGAAGCCCCCTATACTTTCTTCCTAGTATATCTCGGGGGTACCTGGAGCCGTTTCGCTCTAAAACCAACAGTTTTCGAGATATTTGGGTTTTTTCAAAATTATAGCCTATCTTCGGGACGTCATAACTTCCTTATTATGCGACGCAGGGGGATGGCGGTTCGTCTCGGGTGAAAGCTCCCTCCGAACGCTAATTTGACCCATCTTTCAGTTTTTCCGTATCTGTGACCGTTACGGTCGATCGAAGTTTTAGAATTTTCCCCCCAGTCGTTTCAGCAGAGGGGCTCTGAACATTCCGAAATATTACTCCTAGACTATATCGCGCATGGGGAATCCAATACTGAACTCCGTTCCTATCTAGTCCTCGCGGTTTCCAAGTTATAAATTTTTTCTCGGCAACGGGGCCGTTTACAAAAAGAACCACCACGCCAGCGTGTTTGGCGTTCCCAAATACGTACAGAGCCGCCCTTAAATCGTAAATCTATTTTTTTTCGAAAATTTCAAAGGCAGTCCATCGATTTTTTCGGAGGAAAAAGTCAAAGTACTCGGAATATTCTGAAATAATTCACCTAGACTACACCGATGAGGGCGAATCCAAAACTGAGCTCCGTTCCTCTGTGGCCCCCGCGGTTCTGGAGATATTAATATTTCTGCGTCCAAGGGGGCACTAGCGAAGGAAACGCACCACGCCAGCGTTTTCGGCGTCCCCGAATACGCACAGGGCTTCCCCCAAACACGTACACTGAAACTAACGATCCTTGGGTATACGCCAGACCGCCTGCGGACTTATTTTCGCTTAATTTTGAATGAAAATAGGCGAAAATTAACGTCCATTTTGTCAATGTCAGTACCTTCAAATTAGAGATGGGCAGTTCCCGAGTGAACTGGTTTAAAAGAACGGGTTTCGACACTGAACTGCGAGAATCAGTTCTCGAGAAGTTGACAAATCAGATCAGTTCTTTGCGAACTGATTTGTATCGATTGATGTAGAGTGCGAGAGATATTTTCAATTATATTTCGGGCCTCGTCCTCTAGATTTACTTGTAGTACTTCCCTTAGGTACTAGGTGGCGCCACATATTTGAAAGATTAAAACTGTAATATGGATGTATACCTACTTTATCGATACAGTCTGCGTAACGCGTCATTATTCTTTTTCATGCGAAAGTGGCGTCACGAATCTATACGTATTACTTTTTTCATTGTAAGTATTAAAAAATATATAATAACATATAATATTTCGTTACAGGATGGGTAGGTAGAAAGAATTAGGTCGCTCCCGCACGAGGAAGCGCAGTATTTCTCATCATAGGTCGCGAAGCACAAGCAGGCATCCTACTTCTAAATCTGAAGCCCCAAATGACTCAATTAGTCAACACAAACTTTTCTGAAGTGTTTCATGTGGCAGAAGATCAGACTTCAAATCCATAGGACATAGTAGTCCTGTCTAATGACATTTCATTAGACGAAGAAGTCTTATAGATGCCCTATGTCTAAATCATAGAAAGTAGCTAGAGCCTTTTGAAATCCACCCAGTTATTAGAGACAATTGAGATGCACCTCTAAAATCAGTTACTTGTTGCTTCCGAAAGCAATAATTCTATCAAATCCCATTGATATCCTAACCGCTGAGCCTCAAGTGACTCAGTTAGGTCAGTGAGTTCACTAAACTGTCAATCTGAAGCCTCATATGACTCAATACAAATCTTCCTGAAGGGTTTCATGTAGCAGAGGGTCAGACTTCAAATCCATTGGACACAGTAGTCCTGTCTAATGCCTTTCATTAGACGAAGAAGTCATATGGATGCCCTAGGTGTGAATCATAGAAAGGAGCCAGTGACTTTCGAAATCCATCCAGTTGTTAGAGACAGTCGAAATGCACTTCTAAAATGAGTTGCTTGTTTCTTCAGAAAGCAACAGTTCTAACAAATTCCATTGATATCCTGACGGCTGAGCCTCAAGTGACTCGTTAGGTCAGTGAGTTCACTAAACTCAATCTGAAGCCTCAAATGAGTCAATATAAACCTTTCTGAAGGGTTTCATGTAGCAGAGAATCAGACTTCAAATCCATTGGACACAATTCTGTCCAATAACATTTCATTAGACGAAGAAGTCATATGGATGCCCCAGGTGTGAATTATAGAAAGGAGTCAGAGCCTTTCGAAATTCACCCATCAGTTATTAGAGACAGTTGGAATGCACTTCTAAAATCAGGTCTACCATATGACCAAAAAAGTAACATATACAAAATACAGCCTTCCGTCTATCCTACCTCAGCAACAGGACAACAAGATAAGTGTTTTTTAGCAGGAAGACTACGTTAGCTTTGGCATGGCATGGCATGGAAATTGGGAATCTATATACTCTTGATTCCATTGCTCTGAGCTGGATAAAAAGGTACAAATTACCATTTATAAAAAGTTCTACTCAAAGTAGACATGTCATAAATCATGTAAAGCCTTCAACGGGCCAAGCAAAAATATTAATGGAAGAAGTGCAGAAACATGAAAATTTCTGCTGTTGTAGGTTCAAAACATACCAAACAACAGTTTATTTCTCCAATTTTCCTAATATAAAAACCAAATGTTAAACAGAAACTTATATTAAATCTCAAAAAGTTAAAACTCATGTCTCTCTTACACAAAAATTACTTTATGACAATCGACCTTCAGCATACATATTTCTTGGTTCCTATCCATAAAAACAGTAGAAAACACTTACCATATACAATCGAATTACTGGAGAGTCTTGGTTTCTTGCTCAACACAAGCAAAAATAAATTGAAACCCACACAAGTTCCTAGGTTTCATTTTTAATTCACTTCAGATGAATTTGGAAATCACTGCAGAAAAATGTAGTAGGATTATAAAATTTATTAAAAATATTCATGCAACGAAACACTGCAAAATTAGATGTTTCTGTAGTTTTGTGGGTCTAATAGTCTCGACTTGTCCAGCTATGAAGTATGGGAGGTTATATATCAAAGTTTAGAAAGAGTAGTCCCATCATAATTCTTCTCATAATTATAATGGCATCATGAATATTCCTTCTTGGATAAAAGAAGACAACTTGGTGGTGCATTACCATTGATTCTGGAAAAAAGCAGATCAAATAGGATATTTTTCATTATATAATTCATACATGTCTCCAAGACTGGATGGGGGAATATGTTGTAATGGAAATTATGCTCATGGCTGGTGGGATGAGACAAAAGTAAGAAACAATTTTCTTGAACTTTTAGGAATTCTATATGGGATAAAATGTTTTGTAAAAAACATTCACTCAATAAATATACTTCTGAGGGTATACAGGGTCGGAAAACGCTGATGGTCTATGTGAGTTTACACGAGAGCGACAAAGTAAAGTATAGAAATCCGTGCGATAGACAAGGATGACTATATTGACGACGTTTTATAAATTAGAATAACATCTGAGCAGTCGCTCCCACTTCTAACCGAGCGCATCCGATTGGCCGGAAGGTTTGGCAGGCATCTGTCAGCTTCAGGCAGCTGGCAGCTTCAGTGCCGATGTTTCTATGTGTGGAGTAGGACGCATTTGCTTAAAACAAAGCAAATTATTACGTACTTTTAACTATTTAGAATTATTTCATAAACCTACCCCCTAACGGTGTATGAAAATAATTGCAATTATTTTTCGCTTTTGTATTTATTTAATAGCCGCTCTGGCAGAAAGTAATACTAAAACTCTAAAACATAAATAAACTTAAAACTTATTGCAGTAAAAACGAAATAAAAAAATTAATGTTGATGTTTAACTAATAAGTTGTTCAAAAATGCCCCCCCTTTGTGCCTCGCAATACCCTAATCTGTCATAGAATTCGGTTCTTACGTGTTCTAGCATTTCAGGGGAAATATTATGTAGGACGTCTTCAATTCGGGCCTGTAAATTTACTAAATTACGTGGCCTATCATGTGAATGTCCGTAAATGGCCTGTTTTAAATGCCCCCAAAGAAAGAAGTCATTGGGCGATAAATCTGGCGATCTGGAGAGCCTCTTGTACTAATAAGATGCTGAGAGAATGTGGTTTCTAAATATGCTGTTACTCGACGTGCATTATGAGCGGGACAACCGTCTTGTTGAAACCACACATCCTCAAAGTTGATATTTAATGCTCGAACTGGTAAAGAAGTACAACTGTGAAACGGAAAGTGATGGAAACTCACGGAAGGAAGATTGTATTTTTAAAATGAGTTTTCCAAATAAAAATTCTATTGCTATATCTTACAAGATGAAACTTAGTCCGTATAAATGAAATCGAAAAGAGTATACTGATAGAAAGGACGAAATAGTGATATGGTGAAGAAACTAATTAAAATAAATATTAAAAAATAAGAATCTGGATCGAAGAATATATTAAATTTTGACGAAACATGGGCGTATGAAGGTCATACGGAAAGCGGTACTATATAATAAGTTTTAATATGTGACCGTTATAGTGACAGTGTTAGTAACCAATAGTAAATAGTGTGTATGTATTCTAAAGCCTTTTGTCATTTTCAATGCGGAATTCGCAAATATTTGTAACAAATGTTGTCAACTACCTATAACATTTTCTACCATTTTCATCATGAAACTGCCATGGTATATTATCAGAAGTTCAAAACAAACTTATTAACACCACATAATAATGAAAGGGGCATTAATATTTGTAGTGTTTGACAGTATCGCAAATTGCAATTGTGAAAAGTTGAGATTTTCCCGCCATAAATAATTAAAACAGAAGTTGCAAAATTCGTGCAAAAATCCGTGAATTTTGCGTCCATGAGGACAAGACTTAAGTGTGTTATCTGTGGAATGCGCATCAGGTAGGTGTAAGTGGGTGGTAGTGGGCAATGGCCGTCCATAAGAACAGGGACACATTTAAAGTAAATTGTTAATGTGCTAGGTTCAGCCGACTTCAACTTATTTTTGATAATTTTGTGTGCTTTAACTCTCACAGAGAATGTTAAAAATTAGCATATTAAGAGATCTTACCTACCTGATTCATTTTCCAGACCGTCAGGGTTGGTGATAAGGGGCGGATTTGATAAAATATGAAATATTTCAAATAAAAAAAACTATATCTTGACATGCCACCAAATTTGTAGATAATGTCTTAATATGCAAATTTTTAACATTCTCTATGAATTTGGTGGCCGGTCAAGATATAGTTTTTCTTATTTGAAATATTTCTTATTTTATCAAATCCACCCCTTATCACCAACTATGACGGCCTGGTAAATGAAACGGGTGGCTAGGATCTTTTAATATGTGTATTTTTAACATTTTCTATGAATTTGTTGGCCGGTCAAGATATAGTTTTTTTTTATTTGAAATATTTCGTATTTTATCAAATCCACCCCTTATCCCCAACCCTGACGGCCTGGAAAATGAAACGGGTGGGTGGCACCTCTTAATATACTAGTTATTAACATTCTCTATGAATTTGGTGGCCGGTCAAGAAATAGTTTTTTATTTATTTGAAATATTTCGTATTTTATTAAATCCACCCCTTATCGCCAACCCTGACGGTTTGGAAAATAAAACGGTTGGGTGGAACCTCTTAATATGCTAATTTTCAACATTCTCTATGAATTTGGTAGCCGGTCAAGAAATAGTTTTTTTTATTTGAAATATTTCGTATTTTATCAAATCAACCCCTTATCGCCAACCCTGACGGTCTGGAAAATGAAACGGGTGGATGGGACCTCTTAATATGCTAATATGCTTATTTGAAATATTTCGTATTTTATGAAATCAACCCCTTATCGCCAACCCTGACGGTCTGGAAAATGAAACAGGTGGATGGGACCTCTTAATATGCTAATTTTTAACATTATCTATGAATTTGGTGGCCGGTCAAGATGTAGTTCTTTTTATTTGAAATATTTCGTATTTTATGAAATCCACCCCGTATCGTTTACGTGTGTGAGAATGCGTTCTTATCTAGTAGGTTTTGCGATTGTTTTTTGCCATTCAATCGACGTCTCTTCGAATTTCTTTGCAGTTGCTTTAGTTTTTCGCAGTTTCGGTATTGATTACGTGCAATTTTCGTGTTAATTAGATACAGTTTTAATTTTGAAACAATTGAAACGTAAGCTACTGTTTAAAATATGTGTTTTGTGTGAGTGTGTGTGTGTGTTGTTCGTCTCGCGTAATGTGATAAATGATGGAAATCGGTTTTTGCCTTTGCTAGAACCGTTGAGTGAATAAGTATACAAGAGCGCAAGTCCAATGGCCCAAAACGAATTCATGCAGGTTATGACTACTGGCAGGATCAACCAGGGCCTCGGATGAGTCCCGTATCTTTATCTTTCGTCACTACCTCCTCGTGTCGGGAGTGGGTAATTTGCGCTCCTGCTGCCTTCCTTGGATGTGATAGCCGTTTCTCAGGCCCCTTCTCCGGAATCGAACCCTGATTCCCCGTTACCCGTTACAATTACAACAATGATACGCGCAGAACCTACCATCGACAGTATATAAAGCAGACATTTGAACCAAGTTGCACGATGACGGACGAATCCGCCACCGATTGGTTTTCATCTAATAAAAGCGCTCCTTCCGTCTCCGATCGGAGCTCTCTTGCATGGATTAGCTCTAGAATTACCACAATTATCCAAGTAAATGTGGATACGATCTAAAGAACCATAACTGATTTAATGAGCCTTTCGCGGTTTCACCTTAATTCGGCTTATACTAAAACAAGTATGGCTTAATCTTTGAGACACGCATTTGACTACTGGCAGGATCAACCGGGGCCTCGTATGAGTACGGTATCGTTATTATTTTTCGTTACTACCGTCTCGTACCGGGAGTGGGTAATTTACGCGTCTGCTGCCTTCCTCGGATGTGGTAGCCGTTTCTCAGGCTCCTTTCCGGAATCGAACCCTGATTCCCCGTTACCACCATGGTAGTAGGCGCAGAACCTACCATCAACGCTTGATATGGCAGACATCTGAAAGATGCGTCGCCGGTGCGAGACCGTGCGATCAGCTGTTTGCATGTATTTGCTCTAGAATTACCACAGTTATCCAAGTAAATGTGGGTACGATCAAAGGAACCATAACTGATTTAATGAGCCTTTCGCGGTTTCACGTAATTCGGCTTGTACTGAAACATGCATGGCTTAATCTTTGAGACAACCATATGACTACTTGCAGTATTAACCAGGGAGCTGTTTCTAGTAAATATATACGCGCGAGACGTATACATATATATAACTAGAGATCACTCTCCTCCGATTTATATATGTGTAAATTTATATATATTGTACTACGGAGAGACAGACGCGTCTCTGTGGACCTCAGAGAGGTAGTTCGTATACGTCTATATGTACGTGTACACGCCACGTCGCGGCAGCTTCTTCTCTACGAGAAGAGACGCGTGGACGTGAGGTCTGGTACGACATCTCGCGTCGTCGTCGTCGAAATATTACTACTTCGCGACGCGATACGTGGTCGACCGACGAAAATCTTTGACTATTCTCTCGACCCTTCGCTACATTGAAAGCGACACGGTGTCTACGAGAGAATCGTTCCGAATCGTCGTGATATTCTCGCTCGGACAGAGGAGAGTCGTCGCTTATTTGGCGTCGAATATAAAACACGCGACACCTATCGCGGCGACACTAGGCGAATCGTAACGTGTGCGTCACATCGATTAGAATGTGGACGACGAAGACGTCGATCGCCCGGCGCCGCGGAGTCGGCGGTTTTACTGACTCCGACGATCGCTCGTGGACCTGCTAAGACGCTAAGCGCCTGTCGAATCCGCGATCTCGCTGGGTAGAGCGTGCGTTCTCCTCGTATCGCTAAAACGCGATGTCGGTATAGTCGTGTCGTCGTCGTCGTGGATGTGTAATGGTAAAAGTTTCCTTTCATGCTTTACACCACGACGAAGCGAAGGCTACGACGGCATCGGCGTTGTTAGCTACATAGCGAGGAGAGAGCGTGTCGCTATCTCGAAAGATAGTGCGTGGTGCCCGAAGTCTACGCGTGTGTGTTTCGGCCATAGGAAGTGTTCATCGTCTCCGCGACATCGGCGTTGTCACTTATTTAAATTCGAAAGAACGAATTAAATGAAAAGTGAACCGAATTGAAGAGACGGCGGCCGCGTCACACAACGACTAGGCTAATGGAACGGCGTTTGCCGCCGGCGCAAGCTGACTCCGTTACTGCGAGAGAAGACTGCTACTCTACAGTTAAAAAGTACATCCAAGTAAATGTGGGTACGATCTAAGGAACCGTGACTGATTTAATAAGCCTTCCGCGGTTTCACTTTAATTCGTCTTGTACTGAGACATGTATGACTTAATCTTTGAGACAAGCATATGACTACTGGCAGGATCAACCAGGGCCGCGGATGAGACCCGTATCTTTATTTTTCGTCACTACCTCCCCGTGTCGGGAGTGGGTAATTTGCGCTCTTGCTGCCTTCCTTGGATGTGGTAGCCGTTTCTCAGGCCCCTTCTCCGGAATCGAACCCTGATTCCCCGTTACTGCGAGAGAAGGCTGCTACTCTACAGTTAAAAAGTACAGCGATAGCGCTGCTGCTGCTATACCGCCGTTTCTATTACCACGGGAGAGCGCCCGATGTCGGCTGTCTGCCGCACCGGTCGCCTCCTCAATGAAGCGCATTTGTCAGCGGGCCGTGGTCGAGCTCGTCGTTCGTACGGCTGCACGCGGCGCTTTCTTACCGTATCGCCTGGGATCCATAAGATAGGTGGTTAACCGACGATCGACGCGCATCGTCGACTGTTTGGTGTATAAGGAGGGGAATTTAAAAAAATTTTAGTTCCTGGAATATTAGGGAATAAGGTTGTGCGAAGTGAAAGTGGGATGGCGCCGCGACGCCGGGCGTCGAAGTTGAGATTTAGTGTTTTTTGAACTCAGGAGGACCGGAAACAGATAAAACCGATGTTTTTGGATTTTCGACGTTGACGTCGCCGTCTGGACGCTGGGCGTCGGTTGGGAGTTTTATGCAGATTAGGGGTTAATACCCCAGACAAATCTAGTGGTGGTGGTGGTTTGGTCGAGTGACCTTCGGTTCTCGAGCCGAGCCACTAATATCCAAATTATCCTCTATAACTTGAGAACCGAAGGTCACTCGACCACACCACCACCACCACTAGATTTGTCTGGGGGTATAAACCCCTAATCCGCATAAGACTCCCAACCGACGCCCAGCGTCCAGACGGCGACATTGACGTCGAAATTCCAAAAACATCGGTTTTATCCGTTTCCGGTCCTCCTGAGTTCAAAAAACACTAAATCTCAACTTCGACGCCCGGCGTCGCGGCGGCATCCCACTTTCACTTCGCAGAACCTTATTCCCTAATATTCCAGGAACTAAAAATTTTTTAAATTCCCCTCCTTATACACCAAACAGTCGACGATGCGCGTCGATCGTCGGTTAACCACCTATCTTATGGATCCCAGGCGATACGCTAAGAAAGCTCCGCGTGCAGCCGTACGAACGACGAGCTCGACCACGGCCCGCTGACAAATGCACTTCATTGAGGAAGCGACCGGTGCGGCAGACAGCCGACATCGGGCGCTCTCCCGTGGTAATAGAAACGGTGGTATAGCAGCAGCAGCGCTATCGCTGTACTTTTTAACTGTAGAGTAGCAGCCTTCTCTCGCAGTAACGGGGAATCAGGGTTCGATTCCGGAGAAGGGGCCTGAGAAACGGCTACCACATCCAAGGAAGGCAGCAAGAGCGCAAATTACCCACTCCCGACACGGGGAGGTAGTGACGAATAATAAAGATACGGGACTCATCCGAGGCCCTGGTTGATCCTGCCAGTAGTCATATGCTTGTCTCAAAGATTAAGTCATACATGTCTCAGTACAAGACGAATTAAAGTGAAACCGCGAAAGGCTTATTAAATCAGTCACGGTTCCTTAGATCGTACCCACATTTACTTGGATGTACTTTTTAACTGTAGAGTAGCAGTCTTCTCTCGCAGTAACGGAGTCAGCTTGCGCCGGCAGCAAACGCCGTTCCATTAGCTTAGTCGTTGTGTGACGCGGCCGCCGTCTCTTCAATTCGGTTCACTTTTCATTTAATTCGTTCTTTCGAATTTAAATAAGTGACAACGCCGATGTCGCGGAGACGATGAACACTTCCTATGGCCGAAACACACACGCGTAGACTTCGGGCACCACGCACTATCTTTCGAGATAGCGACACGCTCTCTCCTCGCTATGTAGCTAACAACGCCGATGCCGTCGTAGCCTTCGCTTCGTCGTGGTGTAAAGCATGAAAGGAAACTTTTACCATTACACATCCACGACGACGACCACACGACTATACCGACATCGCGTTTTAGCGATACGAGGAGAACGCACGCTCTTCCCAGCGAGATCGCGGATTCGACAGGCGCTTAGCGTCTTAGCAGGTCCACGAGCGATCGTCGGAGTCAGTAAAACCGCCGACTCCGCGGCGCCGGGCGATCGACGTCTTCGTCGTCCACATTCTAATCGATGTGACGCACACGTTACGATTCGCCTAGTGTCGCCGCGATAGGTGTCGCGCGTTTTATGTTCGACGCCAAATAAGCGACGACTCTCCTCTGTCCGAGCGAGAATATCACGACGATTCGGAACGATTCTTTCGTAGACACCGTGTCGCTTTCAATCTAGCGAAGGGTCGAGAGAATAGTCAAAGATTTTCGTCGGTCGACCACGTATCGCCACATATAGACGTATACGAACTACCTCTCTGAGGTCCACAGAGGCGCGTCTGTCTCTCCGTAGTACAATATATATAAATTTACACATATATAAATCGGAGGAGAGTGATCTCTAGTTATATATATGTATACGTCTCGCGCGTATATATTTACTAGAAACAGCTCCCTGGTTAATACTGCAAGTAGTCATATGTTTGTCTCAAAGATTAAGCCATGCATGTTTCAGTACAAGCCGAATTACGTGAAACCGCGAAAGGCTCATTAAATCAGTTATGGTTCTTTAGATCGTATCCACATTTACTTGGATAATTGTGGTAATTGTAGAGCTAATCCATGCACGATGCGTTGAGCGTCGGTCTACAAACCGCGGTGGAGCCGAGGCGTGCGTCTTCGGAAGTGCACGCTCGGATCCGCGGTATCCAGGCCGATTCGCTCGACGGTGTTACCTGAGAATCCCGAAAAGTCGAAAAAGGAAATTGATTCACGTCTCGACGGCCGGAGTGGAGCGATGGAGCGACGGACGACGGACGCGTCGTTAGCGCCTTTCGTTTTACGTTTCGGCGTCGAACGCGTGCACTTTACCCCTAGTAAGACGTCGCGATCCGTGGAGCGTAGGTCTACATACCGCGGTGGAGCCCGGGCGTCCGGCTTCGGACGTTCGCGCTCGAATCCGCGGTATCCCGACCGACTCGCTCGACGGTGTTACCTGAGAATCCCGAAAAGTCGAAAGGGGAAATTGATTCGCGTCTCGACCGCCGGAGTGGAGCGATGGAGCGACGGACGACGGACGCGTCGTTAGCACCTTTCGCTTTACGTTTCGGCGTCGAACGCGTGCACTTTACCCCTAGTAAGACGACGCGATCCGTGGAGCGTCGGTCTACATACCGCGGTGGAGCCCGGGCGTCCGGCTTCGGACGTTCGCGCTCGAATCCGCGGTATCCCGACCGACTCGCTCGACGATGTTGCCTGAGAATCCCGAAAAGTCGAAAGGGGAAATTGATTCACGTCTCGACCGCCGGAGTGGAACGATGGAGCGACAGACGACGGACGCGTCGTTAGCGCCTTTCGTTATACGTTTCGGCGTCGAACGCGTGCACTTTACCCTTAGCAAGACGTCGCGATCCGTTGGGCGTGGGTGAAAGGTCTGCGGTGGAGCCCGGGCGTGCGTCTTCGGACGTTGGCGCTCGAATCCGCGGTATCTCGACCGACTCGCTCGACGGTGTTACCTGAGAATCCTGAAAAGTCGAAAGGGGAAATTGATTCGCGTCTCGACGGCCGGAGTGGAGCGATGGAGCGACAGACGACGGACGCGTCGTTAGCGCCCTTCGTTTTACGTTTCGGCGTCGAACTCGTGCACTTTACCCCTAGCAAGACGTCGTGATCCGTTGGGCGTGGGTCAAAGGTCCGCGGTGGAGCCCGGGCGTGCGTCTTCGGACGTTGCCGCTCGAATCCGCGGTATCTCGACCGACTCGCTCGACGGTGTTACCTGAGAATCCCGAAAAGTCGAAAGGGGAAATTCATTCGCGTCTCGACGGCCGGAGTGGAGCGATGGAGCGACAGACGACGGACGCGTCGTTATCGCCTTTCGTTTTACGTTTCGGCGTCGAACGCGTGCACTTTACCCTTAGCAAGGCGTCGCGATCCGTTGGGCGTGGGTCAAAAGTCCGCGGTGGAGCCCGGGCGTGCGTGTTCGGACGTTAGCGGTCGAATCCGCGGTATCTCGGCCGACTCGCTCGACGGTATTCAGATGGCGCGGGGCAGCTATATCACTTAGCGTTCGGTCCGCGGCAAGCGCGTACGGTCGAAGTCGAAGATCGGACCTGGCACCGGTCTCGTCCCCGGATGACTGTTGGCCGCGGTATTTTCTCGAATAGACCTCATTACAAAACGCCGACCTGCGACGCAGCTTTGGGTACTCTCAGGACCTATTATTGCTAAATGGCATTAGCTTGGATAAAATACGAATTATGTGGAGACAGATCACTAGGCAACAAGTTTCTTAACCTAACCTTAACAAAAAAATTGGTTCCTATTTTATCCAAGCTAATGCCGTTTTTTTTTTTTTTTTTTTTTAAGGTGTTGTTAGGTTAGGTTAGGTTAGGTTAGGTTAGGTTAGGTTAGGTTAGGTTAGGTTAGGTTAGGTTAGGTTAGGTTAGGTTAGGTTAGGTTAGGTTAGGTTAGGTTAGGTTAGGTTAGGTTCCCCTCCAAGGAGCTGTGAGACCTTGTCGTGGTGGAGGGGCTTGAGTAGTCGCGATGATCTTTCAGGCTACGCCGGCGGGGGTCTCGCAAGTGACCCCCGGTAGGGTTTCCCAAGCCGGACAGGTTGAGAGTGAGCGATGAAAACAAAGGACAGCTCAAACCTCAGGACCTACCACCGTGAGGTGGTAGTAACGGGAACTGACGCACCCGAGGTTGATCCGAGTCACGGGCAGCTGTGCCACTAGCCCGATTAACACCGTAACCCCGGACCGCACTTCAACGACCACAGTGGAAAAGAAAAAAATGGCACCGCTGCGCATGTTGTGCGGGATCTGGGACCGGGGGGCTTGCCTTTACCGGCCGTCCTGCGAGGAGACAACCTCTATAAAATAACCGAGAGAGACTCGCTAAAACCTGCGGGGCACCAGGCGCACCCCGCAGAAGTTAGCCTTCCCCCCGATATGGGACCACTGTCGGGGGGCGACTTTTAGTTGTTCCCAACGCGTGGGATCTGGAATGGAGAATGATCAAATAAATAAAATAAATAAACCCAACGTGCAGGGGGGGGTAAACCCGGCACCGGGCGGGGAAGAGGGTGAAGGGACAGCACCTACTCCTCGACCGTTATCATCGGTCTGTCCCGCACTAGATAGCCCAGGGGGGCAGGGAAGGAATCTGGCAAGGGGAGGTTCGATGTCGATGGAAATGCTGGAAACAGGAGTTGGAGGGGAGAAAATCACAGGGAGGAGCAGAGGTAAAAGTCTGTTCCTCGAATTGAAGGAGGCGGAACGAAGACCGGCGTCTGCGCCAGCGTCGCCAAATCTATCAGTTCTTGATCTGACGTGGGACGATGAAAAAGGCAGATCAATAAAGAGGAAGAGGGAGGAACGCAAAGACGATAGAGAGGACAAGGACATGGACGAGGGGGACCGCCTCGCAATAACGATCAGGAGGCTGATCAGAAATGTTGAGAAAGAGGTAAGGAACCTCGCGAGAGTAGTCCAGGAAAACAGTAACACGAAACGGGAGATCAAGGATATCACTCATAGTCTTAGGTCGATGACGAGCAGACTGGTCTCCGATGAAGTTCAGGGAGTGCTAGGCACTATGGGGAGAAAGGGGGACCCTCAGGGCGACAAGAGGAACGCCCCGATTGACGACAAGGCGTGCCAGACGCAAGTGAAACAAGTATCGGTCGCCTGCCAGACGGACTGCATTGGAGCCATGACCGTGCAGGTGAGGAAGGACCTCCTGGCAAACGTTAAAAAATTCGATGATTTTGCGGGCATCGAGCATTTAGAATGGCCCGGAAAAATCTATCAACACGTGGAGAGGGTACGAGGCAGCCTGCTGGATGCCAGCAAGGACACAAATTTGGTATACCTTGAAGAAAAGGACAGAGGTGGTATTCACGGACAGGCTAGGGAGGATCTCGAAAGAAGATTCCCAGAGCTGGAAGGGATGGAAGGGAAAATTGCCCAAGTTGTGATGGCAACTAGGGTAGTCGGATCGGAGGGAAAGGAGGGGGGCCGCGAGCTCCTGATAACCAAATTAAATCCGGGGAAAAATAAAAGAGAGTGGTTTGAGAGCCTGGTCCTATTTAGGGACAGCCTGAAGGATATCCAGGGAATAAAGATAGGTTTTTATCCCCCGAGGGAGGATAGTACCGGGGAGACAACAGCGAAGATGCTTGAGTGCATTTTTCATGCCGGCGACTATAAATGCATCTTATACCTGGATGACCGCGGGAGGAACAATAAGGACAAAGATAAGGATAGGATCAGGTCGGAAGCGGTAGTCGTGAGGCAAGAAGGAAAAGACTATAGTGAAATCTTACGAACAGTTAAGAATAGGCTAGTACAGGACCCCCAAACATCGGGTTCGATCTCCGGACTCAGGAGGTCTAGGGACGGTGATGTGGTCGTAATGATTAAAAAAGGTGTAGAAGGGGTAGCCGACAAGGTTAAAGAAGCCTTAGGCGCAGAAAACCAGCTAAACGCGAAAGTCAGTAGAAGAGGAGGGGAGATGACTACCCTCTTTATTAAAAATATTGATCCTCTCATGACCAAAGAGGAAGTCAGGGGAACCATACAGGAGGCTGCGGGAGGTGCAGGCCAGATAGGGCACCTCGGGGAACTTAGGGGGTCCACCGGGGGAAACAGATTCATCGCGGTCAAACTAGAGAAGAAAGGTGCCGATGCTCTACTGGACAAAAAGGGCATCAGAATTGGTTTAAACTGGTGCCCGGTATGGGAAAGATACGATGTCCCAAGGTGCTTCAAGTGCTGGGACTTGGGGCACCTCAAGAAGGACTGCAAGTCTGAAGAGGACAACAGCACGGCCTGCAGGAACTGCGGTAAACAAGGGCATAAAGAAAAAGAGTGCAAAGAAGAAGCGAAATGCTTAAACTGTAAAGTGTCGGGACATAGGGCGGGAACGGCAAGGTGCCCAGAATACAGAAAAGCCTTACAAAGAGTAAGGCTTCTGGGAAAAAGAAAAAAGGACAAGGGCAATAAGGGTCCGCCTAGGACGCCTATTTGGTGATACTTGGTCAATTCTAGTCAAATCTAGTCAAGTTTTAATCTTTTATATATTATATACATTTATCTGTTTATTTGTTCTATTGCTTTATTTTATAGTTAAGGGAAGTCTGTGATATAACATCTGTGATATACTTGTTTACTGTCTGTGATATTTTGCTTTTACTGTTTGTGTTTTCTTTGATATTCTGTCAATCTAGTCATTTGCCAGTTAGGATATTGACGGGTATATTAGAGATGAGAATTTTGCAAGTAAACGTAAATAGATCATATGAGGCGCACGATATGGCCTTCTTAACAGCAGAGAGGATTGACGCTGACATAATTATAGCATCGGAGCCAAATGCCAGAATAATCTCCAAAGGAGGATGGGTGGCGGACAATAGGAAAAATGTGGCGGTTTATTTTAGAAATAGGAAGATAGAGGTCGACGAAGTCAAAGGTTTTGATGGCTTTATACATATAAAAGTGCAGACGGTTAACATCTATGGTATATATTCCTCACCGAATATAGATATCTTGCAGTATGAGAGGGATATAGATACGCTAATGCGTAAGGTTAGCAAGGAAAAGGTGATTGTGGTATTAGGAGACTTCAATGCGAAAGCTCCTGAATGGGGTGCTCCGATTCAGGACAGAAGGGGAGAAATTATTCTGGAATGGATAGCTACTTTAAACCTAATAGTACATAATGATGGATCGCCTACGTTTGCAAGAGGAGCGATACGCTCTCACATAGACATCACATTTTCCTCGCAGAATATAGCGAGAAAAATAAGTGGCTGGGAGGTTATAGAGGAGGAAGGGTTAACAGATCACCTACATATTAAATTTGATATCAATGTGGGGAAATCAAATAAGCGAATACGGTGGAAAGAGAAACAGGACATCAATATGGGTAAGCTTAAGAGGAATCTGGAAAGGTTGAAAGTATACGACAGATCGGAAATCTCACCGGACCTTTGTGGGAAGGAGCTGAAGAGGGCTTATATGGATGCTAGAGAGGATAGGGAGGGGAGAATAAACATGAAACCGTACTGGTGGAAAGAGGAAATAGAGGAATGCAGGAGGGCCTGTACTAGATTAAGGAGACTAATAATGAGAACAAGGGCTAGAAATGAATTAGAAGAACAATTGGAGGAAGCGTATAAAGGAAAGAAAAAGGACCTTAGAGCTATGATTAGAAGTGCGAAAAAAGAAGCATGGAAAGAATTATGCGATAAATTGAATGAAGATATTTGGGGCGATGGATACAGAATTGTTAAGAGGCAACTAGATGGACCGACGCTCCCATTTGAACTGTCCGAGACTTTTAAAAGACAAGTGTTGGAACACTTGTTCCCTGCAAGACAGGATGTGTGGGAAATAAATGAGACAGCGGACGGAACACCATTCAGTCTGGAAGAAATCCAAAAGGTAGGAGAGGATGTAAAAACAGGCAAGGCATCGGGTTTAGATGGAATTCCTCCTGAAGTGGTTAAAGAAGCGATTAAGGTGGCACCTAACTTTATCAGGGAAACGATGAATGGATTATTGAAGAAACAAAAGTTTCCCAAAGAATGGAAAGAAGCGAGAGTGGTGTTACTGTGGAAGGCAGGAAAAAACATGGAGAACCCAGGAGCATATAGACCAATATGCCTAATAAATGTAATAGCCAAAGTATACGAGACTCTTGTGAAAGACAGGCTTACAAAAGAAATAGAAGAAAAGGGGAATCTTTCGGAAAACCAATATGGGTTCAGGAGAGGTAGATCTACAGTCCAAGCAATAGAAAAGGTGTTGGAATTTCCCCAGGAACAGAGGACTAAGCTGTGTTTGATGATAACGTTGGACGTTAGAAACGCATTCAATACAGCGTCATGGGAGTTGATAATTGCAGAATTGAGAACTAAGGGCATATCGGGATACTTAATTAATATAATAGGAGATTACTTCAAGAATAGAACTGTGAAACTGGGTAAAATTTCAAAAAATGACAGCAGGTGTTCCACAGGGCTCAGTACTCGGGCCGGTACTTTGGAATATTCTTTATGATGGAGTACTTAAACTAAGGCTCCCGAAAGAAGCAAAACTAATAGGTTTCGCAGATGATTTGGCTCTGTTAGTAGGTGGTAATGACATTGGAAGCTTGAATATGAGGGTAAACGACTGTCTAACGCGAATAGATGAATGGCTAGTCCAGCACCAACTAGAACTTGCTCCAGAGAAGACGGAGGCTGTCTTTTTGAGATGCCCAAAAAATGTGAAGATGCAGACAAACTTCTACCTTAGAGGCACACAAATAGAACCAAAAAAAGCGATAAAATACCTAGGTATGATGATAGATTGGCAAGTGATCTTTGGTGAGCATATAAGATATGTATGTAAGAAAGCTGACATAAGAACAACAGCTCTGGCGAAATTGCTTCCAAATATAAAGGGCCCAAATTGTAATAAGAGACGGGTACTAGCAGGGGTAGTGCAATCTACTGTACTATATGCCGCGCCGATTTGGTCTAAGTGTCTGAGGATAGATACATATAGAAAAACACTTTTAAGTACTCAAAGAAAAATATTGTTGAGAGTGACTAGTGCCTACCGAACGGTTTCGACATTGGCGGTACAGGTAATCGCCGGTATTCCACCAATCGATCTGTTGGCTGAGGAAAGAAGAAGAATATATACATCCCAGGAAATACAAATAGAACTACGGAATAAGATGGAGAGAAGGGAAACGATGGGGAGATGGCAAAGTAGATGGAATGAGGAGGAAGAAAAGGCAAGTTGGACGAGGAGATTGATTAAGAATATAAGGGCCTGGGTGGAGTCACAGCATAGAAGAACAGATTACTACTTCACTCAATTCCTTAGTAATCACGGAGCTTTTAGTGCCTACCTAAAAAGGTTTAAATTAAGAAACGATGGGGGGTGTATGGAGTGTCTTGAGGAAGAAGAAGATAATGCAGAACATGCTATTTTTTATTGCCCAGCATACGGAGCGCTAAGAGAAGATACTCGTAGGAAAGTCGGAGTGGAGGAGCTAAATGCAGATAACATCATTGATATAATGTTGGAGTCCAAGGAAAAGTGGGAGAATATATATGGAATGGTGATCGAAATAATGAAATATAAAGAAGAGGCGGATAGAGCGAGAGCTTAGATTAGGAAATAATCCATTGTGTCGACGCAAGCCAGAAATGGCGATTCCGACACAGGAGATTATGAGAGGGGAGGGGTTTTAGTGTGGTAAGAATCCCACAGTCCCCCGTACAATGGAAAGGAGCTTCGTGCGGGGACCCTTTTTGAAGGTTTCCCCTCCTCTAAACTCAATTAGTAACTTTCCCTACGTAGAAAACATATATTCTGACCATCGAATTAAAAAAAAAAAAAAAAAAAAAGGTTAGGTTAGGTTAGGTTAGGTTAGGTTGTTAGGTTAGGTTAGGTTAGGTTAGGTTAGGTTAGGTTAGGTTAGGTTAGGTTAGGTTAGGTTAGGTTAGGTTAGGTTAGGTTAGGTTAGGTTAGGTTAGGTTTAGGTTAGGTTAGGTTAGGTTAGGTTAGGTTAGGTTAGGTTAGGTTAGGTTAGGTTAGGTTAGGTTAGGTTAGGTTAGGTTAGGTTAGGTTAGGTTAGGTTAGGTTAGGTTAGGTTAGGTTAGGTTAGGTTAGGTTAGGTTAGGTTAGGTTAGGTTAGGTTAGGTTAGGTTAGGTTAGGTTAGGTTAGGTTAGGTTAGGTTAGGTTAGGTTAGGTTAGGTTAGGTTAGGTTAGGTTAGGTTAGGTTAGGTTAGGTTAGGTTAGGTTAGGTTAGGTTAGGTTAGGTTAGGTTAGGTTAGGTTAGGTTAGGTTAGGTTAGGTTAGGTTAGGTTAGGTTAGGTTAGGTTAGGTTAGGTTAGGTTAGGTTAGGTTAGGTTAGGTTAGGTTAGGTTAGGTTAGGTTAGGTTAGGTTAGGTTAGGTTAGGTTAGGTTAGGTTAGGTTAGGTTAGGTTAGGTTAGGTTAGGTTAGGTTAGGTTAGGTTAGGTTAGGTTAGGTTAGGTTAGGTTAGGTTAGGTTAGGTTAGGTTAGGTTAGGTTAGGTTAGGTTAGGTTAGGTTAGGTTAGGTTAGGTTAGGTTAGGTTAGGTTAGGTTAGGTTAGGTTAGGTTAGGTTAGGTTAGGTTAGGTTAGGTTAGGTTAGGTTAGGTTAGGTTAGGTTAGGTTAGGTTAGGTTAGGTTAGGTTAGGTTAGGTTAGGTTAGGTTAGGTTAGGTTAGGTTAGGTTAGGTTAGGTTAGGTTAGGTTAGGTTAGGTTAGGTTAGGTTAGGTTAGGTTAGGTTAGGTTAGGTTAGGTTAGGTTAGGTTAGGTTAGGTTAGGTTAGGTTAGGTTAGGTTAGGTTAGGTTAGGTTAGGTTAGGTTAGGTTAGGTTAGGTTAGGTTAGGTTAGGTTAGGTTAGGTTAGGTTAGGTTAGGTTAGGTTAGGTTAGGTTAGGTTAGGTTAGGTTAGGTTAGGTTAGGTTAGGTTAGGTTAGGTTAGGTTAGGTTAGGTTAGGTTAGGTTAGGTTAGGTTAGGTTAGGTTAGGTTAGGTTAGGTTAGGTTAGGTTAGGTTAGGTTAGGTTAGGTTAGGTTAGGTTAGGTTAGGTTAGGTTAGGTTAGGTTAGGTTAGGTTAGGTTAGGTTAGGTTAGGTTAGGTTAGGTTAGGTTAGGTTAGGTTAGGTTAGGTTAGGTTAGGTTAGGTTAGGTTAGGTTAGGTTAGGTTAGGTTAGGTTAGGTTCCCCTCTAAGGAGCTGTGAGACCTTGTCGTGGTGGAGGGGCTTAAGTAGTCGCTATGATCCCTTAGGCTGTCGACCCGGGAATCTTGGCAGGGCATCCATAGTTCGAACAGGTTGAGGGTGAGCGATGAAAAACAAAGGACAGCTCAGCATAACACCCTTATCTGTACTTCGTTCTTTTTTCCGTTCTTTATCTTGTCATTTCTTTCTTGCAGTATTCTATCTCTCTCTCTTTCTTCAAAGGGTGTACTTCTCTATTGATCTGGGCCCGCTCTTTTTCAATCTGTGCTTAACTTGGGCTGGACCCCTATTTCCTTTAACTACCTTTCTATCTGCCGCTCTGGGCAACATCTTGTTCTTTTCCGGTCCCGGTGCTATTAGGGTATCCGAGGGCTAAGGACCATTCTTTTATCTACTATGCTTCATACTTACAGAAAAACAGCAAAATGAGTGACAAAAAACAGGATACTGTACCCCAGGTGGGTTTTAATCCCACCGCTGGTTCCGATCGGGTGAAAGCCCCGGTGGCCGGCGCCGGTCTCTTTGGTTCTGGGGGAGGCCAATCATTCATGGAGCGCGAGGGAAGGGCTGATGAGGAAATCGGAAGGGAAATGAGTACTAGGGAGGAAGGTGGTGTCGAGATAGACATCGACGCAGGAGACGAAAGTGGTAAAAGGAAAAGGACTACGAGATTGTTGAGCGAAGGGGAAGAGAAGGACACATGGAGCCACAGGAGGAGGAAGGATTTATTTGTGGAATTAAAACAAGCCATGAAGTCTCAGTCGGCGCCGACATCCCCAAATCTGGGGATTGTCGATCTAACATGGGACGAGGAGAAGGGGAGGTCCGTCAAGAGAAAATGCAAGGAAGGGGCGGCACAGGAGCAAAGGCGAAGCCCACACGAGGATAAGAACATGGCTGGATCGATTATGAAACTGATAAGGAACCTAGAAAAAGAGGTCCGAGCTCTTGGAAAGGTAGTAAGAGAAAACGCGAATACTAAGAGAGAGATCAAGGATATAACGAGCTCACTTAGATCAATGACAAGTAGACTTGTGTCCGATGAGATGCAAGCAATATTGTGCACAATGGGAAAGAAGACAGAAGTGGATGTGTCGATAGCAGAACCTCGAGTAGAGGATAAAGGGTGCCAAGCTGAGTCGGACCAAAGAGGAAAGGACGTGGTGCGAGACTTGCACCAAGAATTGGAGTTCTTGCAAAAAGAAAACCAGATGCTGAAGGAGCAGCAACTGATAGGATCTGGAGGAAGTATATACGGGGAAAATCGGCTCAGAGAAGTGGCAACTCAGACCGAGGATTCGGGTGATATCGACGCCGAAGAGTTGGAAAATAGAATTAAAGGGGTGGTAAATTATGAAAGTTTCAAAGAAATAGCTGACCTGAAGTGGCCCTCCAGCTGTTATCACAATGTTAAAATAGTAAAAGGAGATCCCATGGGAAAAGATCCGGAGGCGGATTTGGTGATTATAAGGGATTTGGAGGATCCAAATCTGGATAAGGGTTTACGAAGGAGGGTGAAGGAGAGATACCCGGACATAGCCAGCATGGGAAAAGAGGGTTGGGAGACTTATGCCAACTCTGTTAAAAAAATAAATGGTGAAGGTATATGTATGGAAAAGGAGGATTTTGTACATATAGGGACAGGAGGAGATGATATCACGATGTTTCAAGCTTTCCAAAAACTGGTGGACCACCTGAATATGCTGGGCAGGACATACGTGGCGATGTACGGAAGGAGCGACAAGGGGAATGAAGATAAAGATGCCAAGATGCTAGAATGCATTTTAAGGGGCGGGAAGATTAAAGTGGATATTTATAGGACAGGGAGCTCGATGCTGGTAGGAAACAGGAGGGAGTATAGAAATACTGCAATTGTAGTGAGCCAAGAAGGTTATTCCTATAAGCAAATGTTACAGAGGGTGAAGAAAGAAGTTAGGGATGCTAATTTAGAAGCGGAATTTACGTGTGTCAGGAAGACACAGAAGGGAGAACTTCTATTAGAAGTAAAAGATAAAGAGATGGGGAAGAAGATTAAGGGTTTTATTGACACAAAAATTAAAGATGTAAGGACCAGGGAATTGGGGAAAAATAGAGGCAAGGAAAAGTTCATCATACGGGATATTGATGCATTATGTAACAAAGAGGAGGTGTTGGAGAATGTAAAGGGCACGGCCACACAGGAGGAAGTGAGGGACGACGTGGAAGTGATATCCCTGATGCAGTCGCACGGGGATAATCAAACTGCTATCCTCAGGATGGATAAGTCCTGGGGGGATAGACTCGTTAACGAAGGTGGTGTCAAAATAGGGTTAGTAAAATGCAAAATGAAGAATTACATAAACGTACCAAAGTGCCATAAATGTTGGGGTTTCGACCATGTGGCAAAAGAATGTAGAGGTCCAGATAGGAGCCGCGCCTGTCTAAAGTGCGGAAAAGACGGACATAGGGCCGAGGATTGTAAAGATGGTAGCTACTGTCCCTTGTGCCAAAGGGAAGGGCATAGAGCGGGTAGCGGGGCGTGTCCCAAGATGAGGGACATGTTGAGGAAACTTAGGAAGAAGCCCAAGTGGTGATAGTCTGTAATAGTCTGTAATTTAATTCCGTGCGTTGTCTGACTTGTATTTATTTAGTCTATTTACTTACTCTATAGTTAAGGGAAGTCTGTGATATAACATCTGTGATATTTTGTCTACTGTCTGTGATATTTTGCTTTTACTGTTTGTATTTTCTTTTGATATTTTGTCAATCTAGTCATTTGCCAGTTAGGATATTGACGGGTATATTAGAAATGAGAATTTTGCAAGTAAACGTAAATAGATCATATGAGGCGCACGATATGGCCTTCTTAACAGCAGAGAGGATCGACGCTGACATAATTATAGCATCGGAGCCAAACGCCAGAATAATCTCCAAAGGAGGATGGGTGGCGGACAATAGGAAAAATGTGGCGGTTTATTTTAGAAATAGGAAGATAGAGGTCGACGAAGTCAAAGGTTTTGATGGCTTTATACATATAAAAGTGCAGACGGTTAACATCTATGGTATATATTCCTCACCGAATATAGATATCTTGCAGTATGAGAGGGATATAGATACGCTAATGCGTAAGGTTAGCAAGGAAAAGGTGATTGTGGTATTAGGAGACTTCAATGCGAAAGCTCCTGAATGGGGTGCTCCGATTCAGGACAGAAGGGGAGAAATTATTCTGGAATGGATAGCTACTTTAAACCTAATAGTACATAATGATGGATCGTCTACGTTTGCAAGAGGAGCGATACGCTCTCACATAGACATCACATTTTCCTCGCAGAATATAGCGAGAAAAATAAGTGGCTGGGAGGTTATAGAGGAGGAAGGGTTAACAGATCACCTACATATTAAATTTGATATCAATGTGGGGAAATCAAATAAGCGAATACGGTGGAAAGAGAAACAGGACATTAACATGGGCAAGCTTAAGAGGAATCTGGAAAGGTTGAAAGTATACGACAGATCGGAAATCTCACCGGACCTTTGTGGGAAGGAGCTGAAGAGGGCTTATATGGATGCTAGAGAGGATAGGGAGGGGAGAATAAACATGAAACCGTACTGGTGGAAAGAGGAAATAGAGGAATGCAGGAGAGCCTGTACTAGATTAAGGAGACTAACAATGAGAACAAGGGCTAGAAATGAAGTAGAAGAACAATTGGAGGAAGCGTATAAAGGAAAGAAAAAGGACCTTAGAGCTATGATTAGAAGTGCGAAAAAAGAAGCGTGGAAAGAATTATGCGATAAATTGAATGAAGATATTTGGGGCGATGGATACAGAATTGTTAAGAGGCAACTAGATGGACCGACGCTCCCATTTGAACTGTCCGAGACTTTTAAAAGACAAGTGTTGGAACACTTGTTCCCTGCAAGACAGGATGTGTGGGAAATAAATGAGACAGCGGACGGAACACCATTCAGTCTGGAAGAAATCCAAAAGGTAGGAGAGGAGGTAAAAACAGGCAAGGCATCGGGTTTAGATGGAATTCCTCCTGAAGTGGTTAAAGAAGCGATTAAGGTGGCACCTAACTTTATCAGGGAAACGATGAATGGATTACTGAAGAAACAAAAGTTTCCCAAAGAATGGAAAGAAGCGAGAGTGGTGTTATTGTGGAAGGCAGGAAAAAACATGGAGAACCCAGGAGCATATAGACCAATATGTCTAATAAATGTAATAGCCAAAGTATACGAGACTCTTGTGAAAGACAGGCTTACAAAAGAAATAGAAGAAAAGGGGAATCTTTCGGAAAACCAATATGGGTTCAGGAGAGGTAGATCTACAGTCCAAGCAATAGAAAAGGTGTTGGAATTTCCCCAGGAACAGAGGACTAAGCTGTGTTTGATGATAACGTTGGACGTTAGAAACGCATTCAATACAGCGTCATGGGAGTTGATAATTGCAGAATTGAGAACTAAGGGCATATCGGGATATTTAATTAATATAATAGGAGATTACTTCAAGAATAGAACTGTGAAACTGGGTAAAATTTCAAAAAAATGACAGCAGGTGTTCCACAGGGCTCAGTACTCGGGCCGGTACTTTGGAATATTCTTTATGATGGAGTACTTAAACTAAGGCTCCCGAAAGAAGCAAAACTAATAGGTTTCGCAGATGATTTGGCTCTGCTAGTAGGTGGTAATGACATTGGAAGCTTGAATATGAGGGTAAACGACTGTCTAACGCGAATAGATGAATGGCTAGTCCAGCACCAACTAGAACTTGCTCCAGAGAAGACGGAGGCTGTCTTTTTGAGATGCCCAAAAAATGTGAAGATGCAGACAAACTTCTACCTTAGAGGCACACAAATAGAACCAAAAAAAGCGATAAAATACCTAGGTATGATGATAGATTGGCAAGTGATCTTTGGTGAGCATATAAGATATGTATGTAAGAAAGCTGACATAAGAACAACAGCTCTGGCGAAATTGCTTCCAAATATAAAGGGCCCAAATTGTAATAAGAGACGGGTACTAGCAGGGGTAGTGCAATCTACTGTACTATATGCCGCGCCGATTTGGTCTAAGTGTCTGAGGATAGATACATATAGGAAAACACTTTTAAGTACTCAAAGAAAAATATTGTTGAGAGTGACTAGTGCCTACCGAACGGTTTCGACATTGGCGGTACAGGTAATCGCCGGTATTCCACCAATCGATCTGTTGGCTGAGGAAAGAAGAAGAATATATACATCCCAGGAAATACAAATAGAACTACGGAATAAGATGGAGAGAAGGGAAACGATGGGGAGATGGCAAAGTAGATGGAATGAGGAGGAAGAAAAGGCAAGTTGGACGAGGAGATTGATTAAGAATATAAGGGCCTGGGTGGAGTCACAGCATAGAAGAACGGATTACTACTTCACTCAATTCCTTAGTAATCACGGAGCTTTTAGTGCCTACCTAAAAAGGTTTAAATTAAGAAACGATGGGGGGTGTATGGAGTGTCTTGAGGAAGAAGAAGATAATGCAGAACATGCTATTTTTTATTGCCCAGCATACGGAGCGCTAAGAGAAGATACTCGTAGGAAAGTCGGAGTGGAGGAGCTAAATGCAGATAACATCATTGATATAATGTTGGAGTCCAAGGAAAAGTGGGAGAATATATATGGAATGGTGATCGAAATAATGAAATATAAAGAAGAGGCGGATAGAGCGAGAACTTAGATTAGGAAATAATCCATTGTGTCGACGCAAGCCAGAAATGGCGATTCCGACACAGGAGATTATGAAAGGGGAGGGGTTTTAGTGTGGTAAGAATCCCACAGTCCCCCGTACAATGGAAAGGAGCTTCGTGCGGGGACCCTTATTGAAGGTTTCCCCTCCTCTAAACTCAATTACTAACTTTCCCCACATAGAAAACATATATTCTGACCATCGAATAAAAAAAAAAAAAAAAAAAAAAAAAAAAAAAAAAAAAAAAAAAAAAAAGGTTTTAGGTTAGGTTAGGTTAGGTTAGGTTAGGTTAGGTTAGGTTAGGTTAGGTTAGGTTAGGTTAGGTTAGGTTAGGTTAGGTTAGGTTAGGTTAGGTTAGGTTAGGTTAGGTTAGGTTAGGTTAGGTTAGGTTAGGTTAGGTTAGGTTAGGTTAGGTTAGGTTAGGTTAGGTTAGGTTAGGTTAGGTTAGGTTAGGTTAGGTTAGGTTAGGTTAGGTTAGGTTAGGTTAGGTTAGGTTAGGTTAGGTTAGGTTAGGTTAGGTTAGGTTAGGTTAGGTTAGGTTAGGTTAGGTTAGGTTAGGTTAGGTTAGGTTAGGTTAGGTTAGGTTAGGTTAGGTTAGGTTAGGTTAGGTTAGGTTAGGTTAGGTTAGGTTAGGTTAGGTTAGGTTAGGTTAGGTTAGGTTAGGTTAGGTTAGGTTAGGTTAGGTTAGGTTAGGTTAGGTTAGGTTAGGTTAGGTTAGGTTAGGTTAGGTTAGGTTAGGTTAGGTTAGGTTAGGTTAGGTTAGGTTAGGTTAGGTTAGGTTAGGTTAGGTTAGGTTAGGTTAGGTTAGGTTAGGTTAGGTTAGGTTAGGTTAGGTTAGGTTAGGTTAGGTTAGGTTAGGTTAGGTTAGGTTAGGTTAGGTTAGGTTAGGTTAGGTTAGGTTAGGTTAGGTTAGGTTAGGTTAGGTTAGGTTAGGTTAGGTTAGGTTAGGTTAGGTTAGGTTAGGTTAGGTTAGGTTAGGTTAGGTTAGGTTAGGTTAGGTTAGGTTAGGTTAGGTTAGGTTAGGTTAGGTTAGGTTAGGTTAGGTTAGGTTAGGTTAGGTTAGGTTAGGTTAGGTTAGGTTAGGTTAGGTTAGGTTAGGTTAGGTTAGGTTAGGTTAGGTTAGGTTAGGTTAGGTTAGGTTAGGTTAGGTTAGGTTAGGTTAGGTTAGGTTAGGTTAGGTTAGGTTAGGTTAGGTTAGGTTAGGTTAGGTTAGGTTAGGTTAGGTTAGGTTAGGTTAGGTTAGGTTAGGTTAGGTTAGGTTAGGTTAGGTTAGGTTAGGTTAGGTTAGGTTAGGTTAGGTTAGGTTAGGTTAGGTTAGGTTAGGTTAGGTTAGGTTAGGTTAGGTTAGGTTAGGTTAGGTTAGGTTAGGTTAGGTTAGGTTAGGTTAGGTTAGGTTAGGTTAGGTTAGGTTAGGTTAGGTTAGGTTAGGTTAGGTTAGGTTAGGTTAGGTTAGGTTAGGTTAGGTTAGGTTAGGTTAGGTTAGGTTAGGTTAGGTTAGGTTAGGTTAGGTTAGGTTAGGTTAGGTTAGGTTAGGTTAGGTTAGGTTAGGTTAGGTTAGGTTAGGTTAGGTTAGGTTAGGTTAGGTTAGGTTAGGTTAGGTTAGGTTAGGTTAGGTTAGGTTAGGTTAGGTTAGGTTAGGTTAGGTTAGGTTAGGTTAGGTTAGGTTAGGTTAGGTTAGGTTAGGTTAGGTTAGGTTAGGTTAGGTTAGGTTAGGTTAGGTTAGGTTAGGTTAGGTTAGGTTAGGTTAGGTTAGGTTAGGTTAGGTTAGGTTAGGTTAGGTTAGGTTAGGTTAGGTTAGGTTAGGTTAGGTTAGGTTAGGTTAGGTTAGGTTAGGTTAGGTTAGGTTAGGTTAGGTTAGGTTAGGTTAGGTTAGGTTAGGTTAGGTTAGGTTAGGTTAGGTTAGGTTAGGTTAGGTTAGGTTAGGTTAGGTTAGGTTAGGTTAGGTTAGGTTAGGTTAGGTTAGGTTAGGTTAGGTTAGGTTAGGTTAGGTTAGGTTAGGTTAGGTTAGGTTAGGTTAGGTTAGGTTAGGTTAGGTTAGGTTAGGTTAGGTTAGGTTAGGTTAGGTTAGGTTAGGTTAGGTTAGGTTAGGTTAGGTTAGGTTAGGTTAGGTTAGGTTAGGTTAGGTTAGGTTAGGTTAGGTTAGGTTAGGTTAGGTTAGGTTAGGTTAGGTTAGGTTAGGTTAGGTTAGGTTAGGTTAGGTTAGGTTAGGTTAGGTTAGGTTAGGTTAGGTTAGGTTAGGTTAGGTTAGGTTAGGTTAGGTTAGGTTAGGTTAGGTTAGGTTAGGTTAGGTTAGGTTAGGTTAGGTTAGGTTAGGTTAGGTTAGGTTAGGTTAGGTTAGGTTAGGTTAGGTTAGGTTAGGTTAGGTTAGGTTAGGTTAGGTTAGGTTAGGTTAGGTTAGGTTAGGTTAGGTTAGGTTAGGTTAGGTTAGGTTAGGTTAGGTTAGGTTAGGTTAGGTTAGGTTAGGTTAGGTTAGGTTAGGTTAGGTTAGGTTAGGTTAGGTTAGGTTAGGTTAGGTTAGGTTAGGTTAGGTTAGGTTAGGTTAGGTTAGGTTAGGTTAGGTTAGGTTAGGTTAGGTTAGGTTAGGTTAGGTTAGGTTAGGTTAGGTTAGGTTAGGTTAGGTTAGGTTAGGTTAGGTTAGGTTAGGTTAGGTTAGGTTAGGTTAGGTTAGGTTAGGTTAGGTTAGGTTAGGTTAGGTTAGGTTAGGTTAGGTTAGGTTAGGTTAGGTTAGGTTAGGTTAGGTTAGGTTAGGTTAGGTTAGGTTAGGTTAGGTTAGGTTAGGTTAGGTTAGGTTAGGTTAGGTTAGGTTAGGTTAGGTTAGGTTAGGTTAGGTTAGGTTAGGTTAGGTTAGGTTAGGTTAGGTTAGGTTAGGTTAGGTTAGGTTAGGTTAGGTTAGGTTAGGTTAGGTTAGGTTAGGTTAGGTTAGGTTAGGTTAGGTTAGGTTAGGTTAGGTTAGGTTAGGTTAGGTTAGGTTAGGTTAGGTTAGGTTAGGTTAGGTTAGGTTAGGTTAGGTTAGGTTAGGTTAGGTTAGGTTAGGTTAGGTTAGGTTAGGTTAGGTTAGGTTAGGTTAGGTTAGGTTAGGTTAGGTTAGGTTAGGTTAGGTTAGGTTAGGTTAGGTTAGGTTAGGTTAGGTTAGGTTAGGTTAGGTTAGGTTAGGTTAGGTTAGGTTAGGTTAGGTTAGGTTAGGTTAGGTTAGGTTAGGTTAGGTTAGGTTAGGTTAGGTTAGGTTAGGTTAGGTTAGGTTAGGTTAGGTTAGGTTAGGTTAGGTTAGGTTAGGTTAGGTTAGGTTAGGTTAGGTTAGGTTAGGTTAGGTTAGGTTAGGTTAGGTTAGGTTAGGTTAGGTTAGGTTAGGTTAGGTTAGGTTAGGTTAGGTTAGGTTAGGTTAGGTTAGGTTAGGTTAGGTTAGGTTAGGTTAGGTTAGGTTAGGTTAGGTTAGGTTAGGTTAGGTTAGGTTAGGTTAGGTTAGGTTAGGTTAGGTTAGGTTAGGTTAGGTTAGGTTAGGTTAGGTTAGGTTAGGTTAGGTTAGGTTAGGTTAGGTTAGGTTAGGTTAGGTTAGGTTAGGTTAGGTTAGGTTAGGTTAGGTTAGGTTAGGTTAGGTTAGGTTAGGTTAGGTTAGGTTAGGTTAGGTTAGGTTAGGTTAGGTTAGGTTAGGTTAGGTTAGGTTAGGTTAGGTTAGGTTAGGTTAGGTTAGGTTAGGTTAGGTTAGGTTAGGTTAGGTTAGGTTAGGTTAGGTTAGGTTAGGTTAGGTTAGGTTAGGTTAGGTTAGGTTAGGTTAGGTTAGGTTAGGTTAGGTTAGGTTAGGTTAGGTTAGGTTAGGTTAGGTTAGGTTAGGTTAGGTTAGGTTAGGTTAGGTTAGGTTAGGTTAGGTTAGGTTAGGTTAGGTTAGGTTAGGTTAGGTTAGGTTAGGTTAGGTTAGGTTAGGTTAGGTTAGGTTAGGTTAGGTTAGGTTAGGTTAGGTTAGGTTAGGTTAGGTTAGGTTAGGTTAGGTTAGGTTAGGTTAGGTTAGGTTAGGTTAGGTTAGGTTAGGTTAGGTTAGGTTAGGTTAGGTTAGGTTAGGTTAGGTTAGGTTAGGTTAGGTTAGGTTAGGTTAGGTTAGGTTAGGTTAGGTTAGGTTAGGTTAGGTTAGGTTAGGTTAGGTTAGGTTAGGTTAGGTTAGGTTAGGTTAGGTTAGGTTAGGTTAGGTTAGGTTAGGTTAGGTTAGGTTAGGTTAGGTTAGGTTAGGTTAGGTTAGGTTAGGTTAGGTTAGGTTAGGTTAGGTTAGGTTAGGTTGGATAGGGAGGGGAGAATAAACATGAAACCGTACTGGTGGAAAGAGGAAATAGAGGAATGCAGGAGAGCCTGTACTAGATTAAGGAGACTAACAATGAGAACAAGGGCTAGAAATGAAGTAGAAGAACAATTGGAGGAAGCGTATAAAGGAAAGAAAAAGGACCTTAGAGCTATGATTAGAAGTGCGAAAAAAGAAGCGTGGAAAGAATTATGCGATAAATTGAATGAAGATATTTGGGGCGATGGATACAGAATTGTTAAGAGGCAACTAGATGGACCGACGCTCCCATTTGAACTGTCCGAGACTTTTAAAAGACAAGTGTTGGAACACTTGTTCCCTGCAAGACAGGATGTGTGGGAAATAAATGAGACAGCGGACGGAACACCATTCAGTCTGGAAGAAATCCAAAAGGTAGGAGAGGATGTAAAAACAGGCAAGGCATCGGGTTTAGATGGAATTCCTCCTGAAGTGGTTAAAGAAGCGATTAAGGTGGCACCTAACTTTATCAGGGAAACGATGAATGGATTACTGAAGAAACAAAAGTTTCCCAAAGAATGGAAAGAAGCGAGAGTGGTGTTATTGTGGAAGGCAGGAAAAAACATGGAGAACCCAGGAGCATATAGACCAATATGTCTAATAAATGTAATAGCCAAAGTATACGAGACTCTTGTGAAAGACAGGCTTACAAAAGAAATAGAAGAAAAGGGGAATCTTTCGGAAAACCAATATGGGTTCAGGAGAGGTAGATCTACAGTCCAAGCAATAGAAAAGGTGTTGGAATTTCCCCAGGAACAGAGGACTAAGCTGTGTTTGATGATAACGTTGGACGTTAGAAACGCATTCAATACAGCGTCATGGGAGTTGATAATTGCAGAATTGAGAACTAAGGGCATATCGGGATATTTAATTAATATAATAGGAGATTACTTCAAGAATAGAACTGTGAAACTGGGTAAAATTTCAAAAAAAATGACAGCAGGTGTTCCACAGGGCTCAGTACTCGGGCCGGTACTTTGGAATATTCTTTATGATGGAGTACTTAAACTAAGGCTCCCGAAAGAAGCAAAACTAATAGGTTTCGCAGATGATTTGGCTCTGCTAGTAGGTGGTAATGACATTGGAAGCTTGAATATGAGGGTAAACGACTGTCTAACGCGAATAGATGAATGGCTAGTCCAGCACCAACTAGAACTTGCTCCAGAGAAGACGGAGGCTGTCTTTTTGAGATGCCCAAAAAATGTGAAGATGCAGACAAACTTCTACCTTAGAGGCACACAAATAGAACCAAAAAAAGCGATAAAATACCTAGGTATGATGATAGATTGGCAAGTGATCTTTGGTGAGCATATAAGATATGTATGTAAGAAAGCTGACATAAGAACAACAGCTCTGGCGAAATTGCTTCCAAATATAAAGGGCCCAAATTGTAATAAGAGACGGGTACTAGCAGGGGTAGTGCAATCTACTGTACTATATGCCGCGCCGATTTGGTCTAAGTGTCTGAGGATAGATACATATAGGAAAACACTTTTAAGTACTCAAAGGAAAATATTGTTGAGAGTGACTAGTGCCTACCGAACGGTTTCGACATTGGCGGTACAGGTAATCGCCGGTATTCCACCAATCGATCTGTTGGCTGAGGAAAGAAGAAGAATATATACATCCCAGGAAATACAAATAGAACTACGGAATAAGATGGAGAGAAGGGAAACGATGGGGAGATGGCAAAGTAGATGGAATGAGGAGGAAGAAAAGGCAAGTTGGACGAGGAGATTGATTAAGAATATAAGGGCCTGGGTGGAGTCACAGCATAGAAGAACAGATTACTACTTCACTCAATTCCTTAGTAATCACGGAGCTTTTAGTGCCTACCTAAAAAGGTTTAAATTAAGAAACGATGGGGGGTGTATGGAGTGT